>OY728138.1:465965205-467215205 GCA_963277665.1 Viscum album | reverse complement strand
TGATGAAAATTTAAGTGTAAAAAATCTCAAACTTAATGATATTGTAAAGTATACTATTGAAAATATTATAATGTTATAGTAAAAATAAACCAATGATTAAATTATGTGTGTCAGCTATAAGTTCACATATAGAAGAGGAAATACATCAGTAGGCAGTCAAAGTGCTTATACATGTAATCATAAAATATGAATGAGAACAAGGAAGTAATAGAACCCAATTAAAAGAAATTGGGTTATGAAATATCTTTTCCACTTTGTAACTTTTAACTCAAATCCACTTAGATTAAATAATTCAAATTGAAACACAAAGTATCATGAGGAAGGAATGAATCATGTTATTATGTGGAAAAGTGGAATTATTTTCCCCATATATAATAAATTATGTGCACAAATGTAAAATTATTATTTCAAGAGAGAGTTAATAATCACAAAAGGAAGTTAGATTATAAAGGTAATCAATAAAAACTTTATCGAGAAGAATAATATTTAAACATTCCAATGTGTCCCATACCACTTTGAAAGTTTTGATTTATAATCTCCCTGAAGGAATAATATTAAATGAGACTTATAATATGACGAGAATAAAGAGTTCCATGATATAAAATTTCAAATGGAAGTACATACATCATATAAAAAAGGTGTATACTATCAAATAACTATCAATGGAATGTAGATTGAGAGGAAATCCCTTACATTGAGTTTTCTTTTAGGTTAACTTTATTTAAATTCCTATATAAGAAACTTAAATTAATTTTATAATTTCATTATAACCTTTTAAATTTTTATAATTCATTATATTTCACTTTTTACTATGTTGTATAAACTACTTGAACAATTATGTTTATATTGGGTGTTTTGACCAAATACAATTTATATATAAAAAAATGACTTTGGTAGGTCAACTATGGTCAGTATAGTCATCATATAACATATAAATAATAAACATCATGACATAATTATCATTTTTTTAAGTTAATTATTCTTTAAAAATCAAACATTAAATATGGTTATGAAAAATGAACTAACATTACAATCATAGAGATGGTAGACCATATGTAGGCATGAGTAACGTTTTCATTTTTCAATGATCGTTATTGAAAGAAGGTAAGTATCACTATATATTTCAATAATGATAATTAAATAATAAATACCATATATACTTATGTATATATATCAATTTATGGAAAAATTAATCACATCGTGTCGAGGAGGTGGTCATCCACATATCCATGAACGATGTTATGATTTTTTAAGTGCGTATGAAAGGGTAATAATTAAAATAGTGCGTATATATATATATTATATTTGTAGAAAGGTAATTATTTCTTGAATATCATATATAGTTTTTGATGTCACCTATATTTAATTATAATGATCCTTTATATATTCCAAGTATCGTATGAATGAATCACATTGCTTTGAGGGGGCAGTAGTACACACTTCCTCAAACGATGGTATCATATTAATGAAAAATGATAAGTTTTAATGTTCTATGTTATAAAATGATCAAATAAGTATAATTACATAATAAATATTATATATAAAAAATATAAATAGATTTTTCATCATAATTTCCAACCATGAATGTTGCTAAAGGAAAAAATGAATAATCATCATTTTATTTTATAGTAGTTCTCCGTACATAGAATCATTATGTTTGTTACCCATTAGATAGAAGTATGTGTATGTGCAGGTCAAAACCACAGAGTAAAAAAATAATAGAATATTGAGGATACTATTGTTGTTATTCTATAATAAAATAAGAATATATGAGGGGTTGTAAAATATAAATAAAATTAAAAATATTGAGAGAAGACGTTAACTATTAATCGGGTAACTACATTTGGTTTGTACCAAAAGTCTTCCTTGGAAGGTTTTCTACAAAAAAAATAGTATTTAAGGTCAAGGGGATGGATATTGGGAATATATGTGGTCATATATTGTCTTATCCTATGTTTTTTGAGAGGTGTGAGGAATGGGGAGAGATGGTGAACTTTTATAAGGGAGGAAAAGGACTCACCTGGACCCCTAAGTTAAAGGCATAGTCCTTTATTAAGCTTAATTTTACTTTAATAATAATAATTAATTTAAATCACATTCACTAATATTTTTTTATCAAAAAATGTTATTATTAGAAATTATAATTTTTTTATTACAAATATTGAATCCATTTTTACATATTACAACCATAGAATTAGAAGAAATTAATTTAAAATTCATCCTGTAGGTGGGACGACAATGAGGGTATTTAAAGTAAAAACCTCTGAAATTTTACTATGTTTTTTTAATAAATTTCAAAGTGAAATTTATTCCAATGAAATAAATTGTAAAATTTTTTAAATATATGATCTAATTAAACTTTAAAAACAATTAGAAGTATACTTTAACCTTATAAATAAATTATATAAAAAAGTATTTTTGGACAAAAAATCAGTATTTTAACTATTTGTTAGAAAATAAAATATTTCAAAAAAATATTAAAAATAAACCCTAAACTAATTATTATGTTTTGATTTAAAATATGATTTTTATTTCAAAATATTATTTCAATTAAAGTTTCAAAATTCTGATTTAAAATGGGTTCTCCAGTAAAGGCGTTAAAATTGCCTTTATAAAAATATAGGTTTTTATATGCAAAGTATGGTTTGTTCTTATCTTACGCATATAAAACATAATGGATAAATATAAAAATATTTTATTTAATATATAACATGTATATTTCATAAAAATAATTCACTAATTTTAATTAATTATTTTTATTAACACAAAACTTTTTTAGAATAATATAAGTAAAAATATTTCTTTTTATATCCAATTGGTTCATATTTTTATTTCTCAGTAATTGGTAACCAATAAATTAATTTTATATTTTTATAAACCAAAAAAATTCATAATTTAGTTAATACTATTCATAACCTCTAACATAAAATCTAGGTTACACCATATTATATAAGATAATAATATTTTAATAATACAATATTATTTAGTGAAACATGGTCTTGTGTGTAACACAAGTTACCAAGGATGGTTACTCTTGCATAAAATGTAATATATTAAGGAAAGTCAATATTTCATGTATTGAAATCTAATTCGGTGTTGAAGGAATTACAATCTATATCATGTATTGAATTTATTTAAAATACTAAATATATAGTAGAGTCTTGGGATATTATATCCCCTTATGCGCTTAGTGATGGATGTCATACACGTTATCGAAGACAAAGTTTTACTTTATAATTTTATGTTATTACATTCACACCACCTTAATTAAATTTTATCATATCAATTTAAACTAGATCCTATTAATAGATTGTTTGATGTTTCCTATATTGAAATCCCATATCATGATAAGGGTTTTTCAAACATCCTCCAGAAAAGAGAGAATGGGATGTACATGGGTCACATGTAAAAACATATAACTAGATCTCTATGTTGGAGAACATCAGTGTAAAGCAGAGGTAAATAGTTGGAGGAAAAGAGTAAATATTATAGGGAGTGATTGAGGTCATCAATCACAAACAAGTGATTGATCTATATAAAGTTGAGGGCCTAAAATCCATAAATCTATAATGACTTACAAGACGATAATTTCAAAAAAAACATTAAGTTATTAGGACAATATTTTTTTTCAAAGGCATTTTTCTAATGTTGGGCAATTATTTTAGTATCCATTAATATAAGGAAATATTATTACATTATATGTTTATATTTCATATGAACAATAGAAAATTTTGGTTTTGCGTTGATCAAATTATAATTCATCCATTTACTCGTATAAATTAATTACCAATAATAATATTTTTATGGGTTGATCATAGAAATTAACATTTAAAGTATTTTAAGTCCTATCGAAGAGTGACAAGTTTGACTATTTGTCTTTAACTATCTTCCAAAACAAATATGTTAAGTCATTAATCTCCAAACAAAAAAGTAATACTATTGGTTTATCATTAATATTTATTCATCAAATTGATTAACTAAAAACAATGACATTTTAACTAGTAAATTGTGTCGATCAGTGGTCGGCATGAAACCCTTATCGTCCTTCGTTCATGTGTTCAAGACCCATGGCCTTGCAAGATTTGATTGGTTTTCACCTAGCTTATAGGTGGTCTATTTTTTAAATAGAAATTAATATAATTTCCAAAAAAAAATATGATAGAAAAACTTGAAATAAGGTTAATCACTAAATATAATTTTAAATATGGTTTATAATACAAACTCAATATATAAATATTTTATCCATTTATTTTCCACATAGGTCCTTCCTCGGTCTAGGTTTTACCCATAATATCAATTATAGGATTTCTAAATCACAACCCAATATCTTTAATCTAAAACACCTTAGGTTTGACAAAGATTATTCACTATCAAAATCCTTAGTTCCTTAAAAATAAAATGTGAGTTATTCTAACCATATCTCATAGGAGTGTCTAACCAGGTGCTCAATAAGTTCTGTGGTCATGTACTAGTTTACCCCGATTTAGGACCAGAACACCTTGTCAGAGTCGTTGCTCATAGGTACATTTGTGCCATAACCACATCCACTTTTATATCCAAAAAGGGTTGTATTTCTAGGAAGACCCACATAATATATACCTTAACAAAATTTCTAGGACATTATTCTATATACTTATCCTCAACTTATACCTTAGAATTATGTTCTCTAATTTATGTTTTCTTAAATATAGTTCCCAAGATTGATACTAAAATTCCTATAATAGAAACTGTAGAGACCCAACCCCATAAATCCCAGAGACAATGTCTTCTAACAATTACATTTGGACAAATATAAGGAATAAAATTCAGAAGGGCCAACCAGTTTAATATTATTGGTAAACCAAATACATAAATAGGGCTTTTATTATGAATGAACATGATGTTACACCATTTTTTTTCCTTTTAAATAAATAAATTATAGGATAACTCTAATCAATCTAGTAAATACCTATATATCTTTCATAGTAATCAAATTGGGTTCTTGGGGAAAGATACATAATAAGGGTTATCGCAAAAGATCAGTACGGGTTAAGTATAACAGAAGTAATAATTAATCAATGAGAATAATCAATATAGCAAGGTAAATAACTGAACACAGATTACATGTAATCAATAAACTGAATGGAAGTTCATAACAAATATGGTATGGTAATAAAAGGATATAAATTCCATTAAAATAACTAGGTAAGGAAACATCAATATAGAAAGGTAATAAATGGAAACACATTCCATTCAAATAACTAAATAATTGAAGCTAAATATGGCAAGGTAATAAACTAAAACACATTCCATTTAATCAATAATCCAAGAATGAAATACATTCATAGATTTTATCATGTGGAAATATCATGGATAATAAATTACGAATCAAAATGAAGGCATTACTTATCTATTGGACATCAAGTATCAGGCACATGAAAACCTATACTGTCAAGATCCATCCTCTAGATGGTTTACAACTATAGAAAGAAACAAATTTAATTTGCACAACATAGTTGTCTCATGGGATCCTATCATGAATTGAGGATCTATATAAAGTCCAGGATCCACTCTTTATTTCATGTCCAAATAATTCTTTATATCAATTAATTGATTTAATTAATAAAAAATATACCTTATCAAATATCTGTATTGAATAATGAATAAATATTTATCAATATTTCCCCAAATAATAAAAAAATATAAAATTAGACATTTTATGTAAATAGGTATACAATTTAGGAAATTGTAATATCTATGATAAATGAAATGGACATCTTAGGGAAAATTAAATGTTCAATGATGATAGTAGATTTAATATTTCATGGGGACTAAAAAACTAATCAAGTGAGTGAATGATAATACTATCCTTTACTAAATAAATCAAAAACTGTCCATAGGAACAAAATTGGATGGTATTAATACAACATATCCCATTTGAAGTAAAAATAAGGGTTATTATTGTTGATGAATATAAATACTATAAAAAGACATCTTAATGAAATTCTTGAGAAAAATATCCTTTTATTATAATTTTTTTGATAAAACATTTTCTATTAAAATCAATATATATAATATTCTATTTTAAAATAAACCTTCTAAACATGAAAAGGAATTATCAAATAAATGATGGTAGGTAAATTCGTAAAATTCATACAAGGTAAAAATAACATTCCTTTTTTATAGTTAAAGGTTATAAAAATGCCTTGTTCTTGAAGAGACAAAAAGATTCCTTTGAAAACATTGGAAAAACAAAAATAGGGTAAAAATATATTTAGGAAATCATTTTAAAAAATTGTTTGAATTTTTTTACTAAAGAATAGTTTTTAGAAGAAAATAGGTTCTCAGACTAAAGAGAGGAATAACTTTGGGTTTTCTAAATAACAGTTTATAAAACATTTTGAGTACCAAGGAGTGGAGAAATGGTACTATCACTTAATGGAGATCATTAATGACCAAAGGATAATAAAATTAAAAGGTTTATTATACAATGATCATAAAATTTACTATGATGTAAATTTATGTGTAAAAAATCACAAAAAAATGAGATTTTAAATTAAACTCTTGAAAAGATTATAATGTGGTAGTGAGAATCAATCAATGATTAGATTATGTTTACCAACTGTAAATCCACATATAAAAGAGGAAATAAATTAATAGATATTAAAAGTCATTATACCCATAATCATAGAATATTAATGATAATGAGGAAGTAATATAACCTAATGAAAAGAAATTGGGTTATGAAATATCTTTTTTTACTTCGTAACTTTTAACTCATATCCCATTAGATTAAATAATTCAAATTGAAACATAAAGATTCATGGAGAATGAATGAATCGTGATATTATATTAAAAAGTGGTAGTATATTCTTCATATATAATAAATTAGGTGAATAATAATAAATTTATTGTTTCAATATAGAGTTAACAATCATTAAATGATGTGAGATTATAAACATAATATATAATAACATTCTTGAGGAGAGTAATCTTTAAACATTCCAAAGTATCATGTACCACATTGACACATTTGAGTCATAATATATATGAATGAATAATATTAAATTAAACATATAATATTGGGATAATAAATAGTTCTATTATATAACATTTCAAATGGTAGTATAAACATCATATAAAAGAAATTAGGTACATAACAACAAGTATGTCTTAATGAAATATAAATTGAGACAAAATCCTTTACCTTGAGTTTCTTTTTCGATGGAAATCATTTAACATCCTTTATAATTAAACATATGTTAAATTTTGTACTTGATTGATAATCTTTTTCATGTTTATCATTACTTTTATTTCATTTTTTACTATATCATATACAACAATTTAAACAATTATGTTTATGTCGGGAATTTTGACCAAATTCAGTTTATCTTTCAAAGAAAATTGTAGGTAAACTATGTTCAATGAGGTCATTATATAAAATCTATAGAATAATAATAATGAGATAATAATCATATTTTAATATTAATTTTACATTTAAAATCAATCATTAAATATGGTTATGAAGAATGAACCCACTTTTCAATCATGGAGATGGTAGGTTGTATGTATACATGAGTAATGTTCACATTTTCCCATGATCATTATGGAAAGAAGGTAAGTGACACTATATATTTCTATAATTATCACTATATAATAAATAACATACATACATACATATATATAATTCTTTTTATGTAAAAGTAATCTCATCATGTCGAGGAGGTGGTAGTTTACACGTCCATGAGCAACGTTATCACTTTTTATGTGTTTGTGAAAGGGTAATGATTAAAATGGTGTATTTATATATATTTTATTTATAGAAAAGTAATTATGTCATTAACATCATATATAGGTTTAATATGTCACATATTTTTAATTATAATCTTCTTTTATAGATTCGGTGGATTGTGTGAACAAATCAGATCGCTTTGAGGGGGCGATAGTCCACACTTCCTCAAACGGTCTTATCGTATTAATGAAAAATGGGAAGTATTGATGTAATGTGTTATAAAATTATTAAATAATTTTCGACAAATAATAAATATCTTATATATAATATATAAATATATTTCCCATCATAATTTCCAACCCTAAAAGTTGGTAAAGGAAAAAAATGAACAATCATCATTTCGTGAGGTGGTAATTCACTGTACACAGAAATAATATGTTTGTTAACAATTTTATGGAAGTGTGTGTAAGATTAGGTTGAAGAATTATCATAAAAAATCCTAGTTTATTGAGTTTAATATTCTTTTTATACAATAATAGAACAAAACAGATGAGGGTTTGAAGAATGAAAATAAAACTAAGAATCTTGAGAGAAGACGTTACCTCTTAATCAGGTTACAAATTTTGGTTTGTACTAAATGGGTTACATGGAAGGATTTATACACAAATGGAGGCTTCAAGTTCATGTATAGGTATTTTGGGAATATATATGGTAAGATATTTTCCTAAAATAAGTGTTTTTATTGGTTTGAGGAATGGGGAGAGGTGGTGGGATTTTATAAGGGGAAAATGATTCACTTGGTATTATTGAAATGAAGTTAGGTGTACCCAATTTTTTACGTAAAATTAATCTTCAAAAAACAACAAAAACAAAATAATTTAAGGTTAATGAAAATTTGATTTCTAGTAAATTGGTTTTTGAAAAGTTTCTAGCTCATTCGGGACCCTAAGTTATAGGTTTAGTCCTTTGTTAATCTTAATTTCACTTTAGTAATTGTAATAAATTTTAATCACTTTCACTAATCTTTTTGACCAAAAAATTTGGTATTATTATAAATTATATATTATGATAATTATAAATATGGGATCTATTTTTCCAAATTCAAATAATATAATTAGAAAAAATTAATTTAAAATTCATCCCACATGCGGGACAATAATGTAGATTTTAAAGTAAAAACATCTGAAAGTTTGCTATGTTTTTATAATAAATTTCAAAGTGAAACAAATTTCAATGAATAAAATTGTAATAATTAATAAAAATATGATCTATTTAATTTTTAAAACCAATTAAAATTATAATTTAACCTCACTAATAAATTTGATGAAAATGATTTTTTGAACTAAAATTTAGTATTTTAAATATTCATTAAAAGATTGAATTTTCAAAAAAATATAAAAAACTCTAACTAAACTAATTATTATGTTTAAATTTAAAATAAAAAGTTTATTTTTATGTATGGAATAAATTATTGTTACGAAAATTAGATTTAAAATTGATTCTCCATTAAAAGGCACTAAAATTACCTTTATAAAAATATAGGGTTTTATGTGCAATGTTTGATTTGTTCTTATATTATATATATAATACATAATTGATGAATATAAAAACATTTTATTGAATATATAGCATATATATTTCATTAATATAATCCAATAATTTTAATTAATTATTTTTATTAAAAAAACTCTTTTTGAAGCATAAAAATAATAATATTTCTTTTTATATCCAATTGGTTCTTATTTTAATTACTAAATAATTGGTAACCAATGAATTAATTTTATATTTATATAAAACCTAAATTCTAATAAGTTAATTAATATTATTTACAACCTCTAGCATAATTTATAGGTTATTTCATATTACATTAAATAATTAAATTTTAATAATACATAGTTATTTGGTGAAACTTGGTCTTCTGTGTATCACAAGATATTGAGGAAGGATGCTCTTGTGTGAAACATAATCTATCGAGGATGATCTGTTTTGAGTGTAACAAAATATAAATAGGTCTATCATGAAAGAAAATCTTTATCTTTTATTGAATTTATTTAAAATATAAAATATATAGCAGAGTCTCAGGTTATTATTTCCCCTTACGCACTTGGTGATGTGTGTTATACATGTTATTGAATAAAAATTTGTATTTTAGAATTTAAGGGTCTTAAAATTAGGGTAGAAGACATAAAGGCTCATTAAATAACTTTAACGGAACTCCTTTATGTAATCGTATTCTTTATTTTATGATTTATCTCTTTATCTTTTTAATATCATTGTCCTTATACTTTCATACATCAATATAGTTAATCATTCATTTTATGATTTTATTATTCTTATATTCTTCCAATTTCATAATAATATACAATTATTCTATTTCACTTTCAACTTTTTTTTATGTTGATGAATCTCTTTAAAAGTGTTTTTTATCCTTTAAGTCTTTAATTATTTTTTTAAAGGGAAATTCACCCCATCTTGCCATTTTACCCTAACTTGGTCTACACTAAATTCGAAGAGGAAGAAAAATAATATATAGTAATATATATATATAATTATATATTTTCCCTCCCTATTTTTAAAAGGATTTGAGACCCTTGGCCTTTATCTCTGACTTGATTAGATCAGCTTTTCTATAATTCATTTTATATTTGAATCATAGTTTAATTTTTTATTCATTATTTGTGTCATGTCTTCTCTAATACTAAAATTTCTTGTGATTATAAAGCTATAAAAAGTATCCACAGCCTTTTGATTCATAATAATGAATAATTAACATATTTTTGGTGGTTTGAGAGGAATAAATGTGGGGATGTTGAATTTATTCATTTTAATTTAAAATAAATTTTTTGATTTTAGTATAATAATAAACTGAAGTATGGAGGTGTAGATTGATACTCTATTTTCCATAAAATCTAAGACATTCATGAAATTTGTTAACTTCAAAGTCTCCCTCTAACTGAATCACTCACTATAAAAGTAGAGATGAGTGATTTAAAATGATGAATGATATACGATTATTGATAGGTGTTTAAGTATGTTCAATTTCTCTATTGAGGAGTTTTATTTACCACTCACCAAGGAGAAAAAATTAGTTTCTAGTATCCTTGAGGGTCTATAAGCAGGTTAGTAATCTCATATATGGGAAAATGGTGAGGCTAAGTAGATAAATGAAATTGAGTTTTCATATTGAGTTAGGTGATTTAGAATAAGTTTAAATGGTGGTACAACCCATTGGAATTAACCCTAGGAACATATGATCTTCTTGAATACTTCTTATATTTCATTCTTACTTTTTTTTTAAATTTCATAAACCCAAAAACACAAAAAACCTTACTTTTTTTCTTATTATCAACATATAAAAAAGTAAAAACAATCCCAAGTACAAGAATTCTGAGTGTTTTAGGCTTTAATCCTTATGAGACAAACTAGTGTACATTTTTAATATATATATAGTTGATATAAATTCAACTTTTACATCCCCTAATAGATGTATCGTTTCAAACGTGGCACTGTTTCTGAGGATCTTAGCTTAACACTTATTATTTTTAGACATTTATAATTAATTCTTGATTTAATTTTCTATTTTTTTTATTTTCTTTATTTATTTATTTATCTCTTTATTTTTCATTAACTTGGTTGAGAATAAAAGTGGGAATATTATTGAATGTATCCTCATATTTATTCCTTCTTTAAAAAATATTGAAAAAATCAATTCTGAGGTTGGGAATCTACTCATGGATAAACTATAAAAACTAACCAGTCTCTTTTCTCATGAAATCCCGAGGAATAAAATATTGAAGGGAAAAAAATTAATAAAACTTTGGTAAAAAAAATTCATGGGATAATGAAATTTACTACAACCATGGACCAATTCATTAATTACTACACATTCCCCCATTCTATAAGAGTGAAAAAGAACCAACACTAGAGGAGATTGAAGAGGTCATCACAAGATCTTTAGTGCAAGATCAAAAATTCAAGGAGAAACAAAGTGATATAGGAACTTTTAAGAATATGACGTATATGATGGGCAATTCACTCTAAGAACTCATGGATAAAGGACAACAATAATAAAAAAAATTGAATAACCTTTTTTATTATCTCAAAAATATATCTATGTGGCTACACATTTCTGAGATATTTTCTAATGTACTCAATGGAGAATAAAGGATACCAGCTAAAACATTAGAGGTGGAAAAACTCTTAACTTATTTATTTTTGTATTTTCTAAAATATGTTATCAAAATAAACAACTTTGTTTTTGAAAATATAGGTTCATAACTCTTGGAATTTTCTATACAAGAGGATAAATAAAGGAAGGTTTTGGGATTTAAAGAATGGATGATTGATTTTTTTGGTTCAAGTGAGTATGGAAATATGTAGGGAGGTTAATTTACCTTTTAAAACATTTTATAATTTATAAATATTTTGAAATAATTTAAAAAAAATTGAATTGAAAATGGGATTTAATCCCATGTAAAATAACTACGAGCATAATAAATTAATTAAATAAGAAACTATAGTGGAAATATAATATGAAATACAAAGATCATTTAATTTTGTAAATTAGTTTGGAAATAATATATTAGGGATCTTTATGTATACTCCCCTTAAGTAATCTTAAGAGGATTTTTTTTAAAATTTTATTTTCAATAGTTGTAGTAAGAAACTTAAACCTTTCTTTTTAGTGGCTGTAGTAAGAATCCCATTACCAGATGTAATATCATTGGTTTTTAGTGGTTGTAATAAGAAAACCCAAACATAGACAACCTTTTAATTTTTATGGATAGAAACCTCAATCACCCCTTTACTTAAGTAAAAGAAAGAACAATATATACTCTTTCTGTAAAGAGAAAAAAATATCCCATTGCCCCATTATTTAAGGACCAATAAAGTAAACCCAATAGACCCTTGCTTTAAAGACCAATAAAGAAAAAAATGTATTTCTTTGTGAAAAAACAACAGAAACACACTCTCAACCTATCACAAATTTGTAAGAATATTATTCTATATTAATAGATACAATGATAATAGAGCATGAATAAATCCCTATAATGGATGCCAAAAGACATCTTGAGAGGAAAAAATAAAATAAATATGGAATACTATGAACAATTCTTGAGTAAAAGCCTCTATTAGGTTGTATTTATAAGATTTGGAGGTCCCTTGGGGTGTTTTTGATCTGTTGGATGTTAATTATATCCATTGGGATGCGAAAAGAGATGAGGAAGGAACCTATAATGACTATGTTTTTGTATATACATGAGGCCACCAGATAGTCAGTGGGTTATAAAAGATAACCTAACGCCCCTAGATAGAATTATTGTTATATCTAATCCCTATAGTCCATTCGATGGTACCCCATTGGGTTTCCATTATTACCTATAGGTGGGGGGATCTAAAAATATCCTACATGAACCACTAGAGCCCTATAATTAGTTTGATACCTCCAAGGAAAAAAATCTAAAACATAAATTCTGAAACCCATGAAAATAAATTATCAAAAACATAATTTAGTGTTTGTGATAATTAAAATGTACCCAAGAGGGTGATATGTATAAAATTCTCATCCTTTTTGTTGATCACAAACACATAATAAATCAATAGTATATTGATAATAATGATTTATTTTGTATGAATATTATTAAAAAAATTACAATATTCTATAATGAAATTTATCCAATAATATTCAATAATTTAAAAAGTAATATTCCATAATGAAATTCATCCAATAAGTTTCAATAACTTAAAATTAAATTTATACAAGGAATTTAGGAATTATTTCATTAATAATTATATATCAAAACTTCTCCCCTTTATTATTATAAAAAATTAAATATAACAATGTTTTCAAAGAATAAATCAATTTTAAAACACATTCAAATTTCAAAATAATTAAAATAATTTAAAGACACTTTTTAAACTATTAAATATTACACCAAAAAACAATATGAAAGTTCATTTTATGAATAAAAACTATATTCCCCATTTATAATATAAAATCAAATTTATTCATATGATTAAAAGAAATCATATATTTCATTTCATCATCATCTCCCCCAGTATATGTTTAAAGAAATAATACCTTTAATATCATTACCTTCTTCCCCATTTGAATCATCATAAACTCATAAAAAGTAGTTTAGAGAAATTCCTTCATAAAGATATGAGGTCCAAGAAAAAAGGATACAAAAAGTAATTGAAAATTTTATAATCCATAATTCTACATTAAGAGAGTTTAAAAATTGAATATTGAAAAGAATTAAAATTTCATTTTCCATAGGTTTGAACTTATTAATTTTTTTAAAAATATAAACATGATAATATTCATTAAAATGAAATTTGTGATATCAAAAAATGATTTAAATTTAAATATAAAAAGAGATTTGGATTCTCCTCAGTTCATTCATATTTTCAATGATTTAAGGGGTCACAAGAAATAAGTAAATAATGATTAAAATGAAAATAAAACAAAAATATAACCTAAGAGAGTGAGATAAATCAATTATATGAAAGATAAATTGATTAGTGATCTTAATATATAGAAATTTCTTCAAGATATAAGAATAGATAAATGATTTCATGAGATAAATAAAATGCATGATTTTATCAAATAAATTACTCATGATGAAATAAAAAAACATATATATATCTATATGTTCAAGATTTAAAAAGGAGCTTAAATTATATCGAGATAAAGATTGAAAAGAATAAATATTATTTAAAAAATGGTAAAGGTTGGAAAATTAATCATACTTCAATAATGATTCAAGGTTGAAAATAAAAGTATAATATGACTAGTAATGTATTAAATATTTTTAAAAATAATTAGTAAGTAGATCAAAAAATTCCTGATATTTTACAAGTATTTAAAAAACTGTTTTCACAAGAAGATCATGGAAATATAAAACACTGAATTATTTGAAATATAAATTTTAAGACAAGAAGATTTTAAAACGTGAATAAGAATTTTCAAATATGAAAAATTGATTTTCAAATATTTAACAAAGATTCATTTCATGTGATAAGATACTGAAAACATGTATGCTAAACAAGCTTAGATAGAATTATGATAACAATTTCAAAGAATAAATATATTAACCTTTTGAAAATATAATATATGAAAAAATATTTCATGGATGATTATAAAAAAATAGATTTCCAAAATTATTGTATAAAACATAGAGATTGACATACATGGAAAAGCTAGGGGAAGAGATAGATCATTTATAAACTACTCACCCTATATAAATAAAATATATGAATTTTAAGAAAAAATATTAGAATTTAATTTTAAAATTAATTTGAAAAATTTTAAGATGATTGAGGAAATAAAAGAGTATTATCCAAATGAATTATTAAAATGAGGTTTAAATTTTGTTATAATTATATTTAAAACAATGTAATTTAAATAGTTTTAATGAAAACATGGTGATAAATCTATACCCCCCATTTTGAATGTTAAAAAACAACCCAAGGCTTACATCATTGTTATTGGAAAAATAAAAAAAGGATATTCAACCCATTTAACCAATTAAAAAACAACCCAAGGCTTACATCATAGTCTATATATCCTTGAATTAATTTAAATGGTTTAAAAAATAAGATTCATTTTAGGAAAAAAATATAAGATAAAAATATTATAATTATATCAAAGGATAAAACCAATTTTAATAAAATAAAAAACATTTTAATCCATGATAAATGAACATAGTGAAAATAATAAAACAAAATAGAAATAAATATATATAATTTTTAGAGTCTGATATAAGTAACCATGATAAATTATTTAAATCAAGAAGTAACATGGAACTTGAAATAATAAAATATGTAAATTATAAGTGGCCAATGTAACTCATAAGTAAAAAAATTAAAATGGATATCAAGTATAAAAGATGAATTTCAATATTTTATAATGAATTTATAGAAGATTATAATAATTTGTTTGAGATGAAATTATAATTAAATGAATTATAACATTGATTCTTTTTTAACTAAAGAAAGACTTTGGAAAAAATAATTATTTATAATTTAAATGGCTTAAATAACAATAAGATATACAATAACATATATCATCACTTTCTATGGTTGAGGCTATAAGACATTGAAGTTTGAATTGAATGAGGTGAGAGAGTCATCCCATGTACTCATTTTTAATTATTTTAGTGCCTTCTTTATTTTCACCTAATTTTTATAAACTCTATGTTAATATTATCCTTATGTGTGTGTTCAAGAAACTTCAAAATATCATGAGAATTTTTTCAATTTGAAACATGATTAAATTTATTTTTATGAAATGAACAAAAAATAGAATTCATGGAATTTCCTTCTATCTCAAAAGACACAATATCAACATGAGTCCATTTTTCATCCAATTGGTTAAAAAATGTATATCTAATTAAAATGATATTCTAAATGGTATATAATACGCTTTTAAGAAATATAGACATGTATATTTTCCAATAACCATAATTTGATCCATCAACATTAGAGGATCTGTCCATAGATTTTCCTTTTAAAGAACATTGGGAATTAGAGGTAGATATTAACTTTAATGATTATTCATTTTAAATAGTTATGCTTTTGAAAATAAAAATGTGGTCTCTGATTTAAATTGTTGGTCCGAGTGAGGATGGAAAGAGGGGAGGGGTGTAAATTTTATTTAATTATTTTAAAAAAATTAAAAATATTTTGATGGAATTTAAATCAATTAAATTAAAAATGGGAGTAATGTTCAAGTAAAATAATTACAATTAGAAGAAAATTATTAAATAAAATAGAATAATAGAAATATAAAATAAAAGAAAATGAATATATGATTTTGTAAATAATTTCAATAATAATCCATGAGTGATCGATATGTTTTCTCCCTTCAAGTGACATTGAAAATATTTGGTTTAAAATATAATTTTTAATAGTTGTAACAAGAAACCCCAACCATGATTTTTAGTGGTTGTAGTAATAAAACCATTAAAAGATGTAAGATCCTCATTTTTTAGTAGTTGTACCGATAATACCCAAACATAACTAGACTTTTAATGGTTGTTGATAGGAACCTAATCATCCCTTTATTTAAAGCCAATAAATAACCATGTAAACTTTTTCTTTAAATAACATGCAAGATTAAATGACCCCTTTTTCTTTAAGAACCAAGAAAGTAGTCCCTATATCCCCTCACTTTAAGTAATATGAAATATAAAAGGGTTTATTTGTGTAAATCCATTACAATCACACTCAAAATGTCAGAAATGAGGAAGAATAAAATTTTAATGGAATAGAGGAAAAGGGATGAGGGTAATAAGAAATTCCAATAATAGAAGTACTAAGAGATATTGATAGGTAACAATAGTATAAATATGGAATAACTTGACGAATCGTTGATTTAAAGACTCTATGGGGGTGTATTTATATACTATGGAGGTCACTTTGGGGTTTTAGATCTATTTGGGTTCATTTCTAGTAGTGGGGTCGGGGGAGAAATGATCCATGGGGGAAAACCTCAAATGAATATTTTTTGTATAGTTTTGAGGCTATAGGGAAACCGATAGAACCTAGATAAAAATGATGCTTAATCCAATCATAAATCGACACTCGGTGGTACCCCAAAATGTTTCCATGAGAACCAATCGTTGGGGGTTTTAAAAATATCCTTCATGATCCTCTTAATCCCTTTGATTGGTTAGTCATGTCCCAAATTTCAAATTTTTTTCAATAAAAATTTAAATTCTAGAATCCATGGAAAGAAATAATTAGGAACACAATTTATTTTTCATGATCATTCAAAACCACATAAGGGAGTGATATATACTATATAATTCACCCACCTCTCCTACATAAACCAATATAGAGGCATATGTTCAATATTAAGAGCTCATGGTTGAACCGACTAAGAGAGTGGATCTTCATCTAGATTCATTTTATTTTAACTATTTACTTATTGAAATAAACATTTACTCCCTATATTTGGAATTTTTATATTTTGATGATATTTACACTACCAATTATAGTGAATAAGATCTTTAAACAACCTATATAGAGGAATAAATAGTTTTTTAATTCAAAGAGGTGTATGACCAATATGATGAAGAATTTCTTGGACCTTTAGTGAAGCATCTACTCTCTAAATACCATACCGACTACCATATGAAGTGAGGAAAAAAATCCAAAAGGGATACCCATTAATTTATTCACCATATAACCTTAAATTTTAAATTATTTAATAATATTGAGTGGTGACATTTTTCTCTATTCATGGGGTTATTCCAGACCAATTTCTATTTATATACATTGGAAAAAATAATTAACGTTGGTTTCTATAATTGAAAACAAACCCACCTTTTAATTGGGATTAATAATTTGGAAATTATTTAATGAAAATAGTTATAAACAAATAAAAAACATTGGGTATTCAATGAAACAATATTTTAATATATTTTTTCTCTAATTATGTCGATTTTTTAATAGCTTTCTCCACAGGCAACACCGAACTTGGAAGAAACATTGATATAATTAAATAAAATGTAAATATATTAGTACGGCTATTAAAACCTATCCATTGAATTGGTAGGAATAAATAAGATAAAACAATTTATGAAAAATTTATAAAAATAAAATAAATTATATTTTTAATATTAATTAAATTTAATTAGTTTACCTAATTTGACTAATAAAATCATTTTATTATCATGAAAAGTTTTTTTTCTTAAAATTTCCATTTTATGTCATAATGTTTTATATTTTAAGAAAATTTTGATTAATGGTGATAAATTATGCTTGATATTAATAATATTTTAACACTAATTTATTTTGAAAATGGTACTAAATAAGAATAATAAAAGTTAATATTTTACAATTTCATTTTCTAAAAAAAAACAGTTTTTTTCATTATATATTATGATTTTATTCAAAATTTGAATTGATAAATTTTAGAATTTAAATTTTATAAAATTAAAATAATTTTTTATTTTAAATAAAAATATTATTTTAAGTTTATTTTTTGAGATTTTTACGAAATAACCAGTTTTAGGTGAATAGTAAAAATACAGATTTTACTAGAAACGGTCACTTTTATAACACAATAATTACATAAAATATTAATAAAATATTTTTTTATATAAAATATAAATTTTAAACTCAATATAATTAATTTAAAACACTATTTTTTATTTATTAAACATATTTTTAACATTTTTGAAACTGTAGAAATATTTCACACTAAAAGCTATTTTTACATGCTTATATTAAAAACATTACTTTATCGCATTTAGAAATTAAATAAAAGAATATTCTATATTTGAGTTCATAATTTAAATATTATTTAAATATTTAATTGTAAATTTTAGGCCCAAAAATATATTAGTAAGAGTAAAGTTAATTACAGCGATAATTGTGAATCTGTTTTATTTAAATGAATAGATTTATTAGTATCATTTAATTTTTTAATAAATTAAATTTACATAATTTAAATGATGAATATAATACTAATTTTATACCAATATATAATTATATTTAAACTCTTTTAATTGTTAATAAATACTAAATAATATTAAGAACATATAATGGTTAAAATTTATTTTTCTATAAGAAACTATAATTTCATATTATATATTTTTATTTTTATTTTTTATAGTATTTATAAGTTGAATAATATTTAATTTACATTAAATTTAATTTTATAACAAAAAAATCTGGTAATAGGGGATACCTTCTAATTTTATATAAAATAGAAATCACTTAGTCAGAAACTTGTTACCAAGGTACAAATCAAAATGCTCAAATGTTAACAACTATGGTAAAATAATTGAAATATGTTTAAAAAAATTGTACAATATCTTTTTGAGTATTTTTAGACTCAATGTAACCCAAAAATATATTATTATGAATCTCTCGAGTAATTTTCCAAGGAATAGTGTAACGATATCATAGAAGTGTAAAGGGTATTCTAAAAACTGTCTTTTCTTTACTTATAAACGCGGATCACTTCAAACCCTTTATGTTTAAACTTACCATTATAATTTTCCTTGTAAATATTCAAAAAATAAATCAAATACAATTTAGTTTCTCATAATTAGTCCCCTTATCTATAAATTTTTTCCTAATTCCTTCATTTACAAGGATATCTCTAATAGAAAATAAAGTCTTCAATATAATTACTACCTGCTTCGTAGCCTTTCTTTACTTGATCATATTATTAAAAATTTCTTATATACATATTAATATAATAACATAAATTTAATTATATTAATTAAATAACCATTATTTATTTATCTCTATCCACTAAGAAAAATAAAAGAGTTGTTAGTGCATTGCGTAGACTACTGCCTCCTCTAAGCGACAACTTTCTATTTTCATAACCATTATTCATGGATAGTAAAATGATGTATTGGAGAAATAAATATGATATATATAATATAAATTTGATTTTGAAATTCTAAATTATTATATACCTTAATTACTTCACATTTTGATAAAGGAGAACATTAACCGTGAATTGTGTGAACTACAACCTGTATAAAGAATCGTTTTTAAGTTTTCATCACTTTTCTATTTTTTTATACAAAACCCAAAGAATATGATTCATAAAATTATAAATATATAAAATAATATCACTAAAATTATGTAATAATTATGTTATTTAATTCCATAACCATACTCACCCATCAAGACATAACATGTTAATTTTTGGGTTGGTTTAACCATATACATGAATAATTCTATTAAACTATATCATGGAAGACTATGGGAACTTAAAAAACCTTATTATTATAATTTAAAAATAATTTAATGATTTTTGAATTAAATGGATATATTATGTATTTAAATTATTATTAAAATATCATATTTGATCGCTAAAACTATCAAAATAAGCTGACCGAGATTCAATTTTCATGCAAAAATAAGAAAAAATAAATAAATAAATTGAATATGGTAATAAATATTCCATATTAAATAAATATATAATAATAATTTTTATAATTAGAAATATGATAAAATTAATTTGATTATTTAGAAATTTATGTGTAATCATAGAATGAATTAGGAACAAGGTAAGGGTTTCACCTCAAAATTTACTTCATTAAGAGACATATTATTTTATGCACATAATTTCATATAAATGGTGTGTATAATATAAATTGGATATATAATATAATTATTTATCTTTATTAATTTTATTTTTGACTTTATAATCAATCTTCCACTATTTCAAAGGGTTTTTATTAGAATATTTCTTAAATCCTAAGGGTTTCCATTTTAATCACCCTTTATTAAGGAATAATTTGACATTAAACACAAATATTTATTTTTTGGTGTTACTAATGCCCCTTGCCTTATAAATTTATAACTTAATTTTGAAATTAGAAAATTCACTTTCATCAATTCTCTTCCATTCTATGGGATACGATTGGCATCTGTTATAAAATATATGGTTCTTTTGTAACATAATTTTCTTTCTTGTGTTATAATGTTTCTCCTAGAGTTTTGTCTTTAATTTCATATGGTATACCATATTTATATATCAATAGAATAAATTTTTATTCAAATATTCCTTAATTTCCAGTTATATTCATTCATGAAAATTAAAATATGTTAAGATGAATTCTCATCTTCTCAAACAACAGTTTCCCCTCACCCATAATTTACCATCCCGCCAATGTTGTCCTTTTTAATTGGAAACCTAATTTTGGGTTATCTCATGTGACCTTTAAAATTCTATAATTATGTTTTAAATATTATGTTTCATAATCCCTTTTACATTTATGGTTTTTAAAAAAAATATTTTAATTTTTTTCTTTCCATGATCATTTATAAGAGAACTTCTGTACCCACCCTCTTTACTTGTCCATTACATATTCTATTTATTTTTCTCACTTTTACACAATATTTTTCTCATGAAATTATTTTATTTTTTTTATATATTTACCTTACATATATATCTAGTTAATTTGTTTTTCATTTCTTAGGTTATACATATTTTTAGTTCCCTTCAAAATTCCTACTTTTAAGTAAACCCAATTTATGATAACTTTATGATTTCTTATCTCATGTCAAGAGTAATCCTTATAAAATGTTTTTAAACCATGAATAGATTATTAAAAACATAATTATTTTATGGACAACACTATTTTTTCAATGATGGTTTATAAAAAATTATAAGATATTTATTTCTTTAAAATATCTTTTAGTTTTTTCAAAAAAATATCCACCAAAGTGTTAATTTTTATTCTTTCTTATCAAAACATTTCTCACTAATTTTCTATAAATGAGATACATGTTCAAGAAATATATACCCTTATAAATTAAAAAATTCTAAAAAAATTAAATTCATTCTTCTTTTGTGAATCCTTATGATTTATCCTCTATTATACCTTGAATTAGAATTAATATATACAATTTCTTCTAATAGGTTTGTTCAAGCTTTGGATTTATGTATCCATACAATGCATTGGGAAAATCATTATATATAATGATATTTTATGTATATGATTAGGGATTGAAGATAATACCTATGTATGGTTCATAAGTGTTCAGCTTAATCACACTATATCATGTGATGGGTAGGTATAAAGTTATATATTTTTCCAATACATTAATTAAAGATTTATATCTTATGAGATGTTATATAAAGGATTAAGGAGTGAACCCAATACACCATTGGAGTTTTTAAAATATTTTTATGTGAATTAGGAGTAAAACCAATCCACCATGTGAATTTGTTTACTTTAGGATGATGGTATTGGGAGTGAACCTTACTTATGTTTATGATATCATGTCTTATGTTATTTCCACATATTTTATATTCCATGATCTTACAATATGATTTAATTAGGCCATGTTTCCATGATCATTATCATTATCTTTATGATATCATTGTATGACTCTTGAATCTCATGTTATTATTTATTTATATATTTATTCTCTTTTTGGGCTTTTATATATCACCATTTTTTATGTATCCTCCCTAGGGAATCCTATGTAATTTTATATTATCTATGGGAGTTAAGAGCACTATGTGGATTTTTAAATAAATATGATATTTTTATCTTTAATATGATGTATTTAAGTGTATTATCTTAAGAAAATATAAATCTCAACACATGGATTTTATTTTTTGGAATAATAATGAAATAATATGTGTCTAAGGATTCAGTTACTGCAGGGAATGTTCCGGTACTTTTTACCCTTCACCTTTTCACATTTTAAATTTTATTTGAATAAATTTATCATAATATTTTTTTTAGTAATTTAAAGTGGAAAATATCTAGGAGGATAAATCAAGGTTGTACAGAAATCCATAAATGAAAGTTCTTACCTAGAACATACTAAGAATAATAGCTAGGTTGTATTAATATTTTAAATTTATTTTATTACTGTAATTTATTTTGTATCCAATTATGATTTAAATGGGAATTGTTAAATTGGTATGTGTAGGGGTAAATTAGTTCCTGATGTATTTTACGAATTTATAATAAATTTTTATGTTATATTTCTTAAAATTTTCAGTGTTCTTAGATTAGAAAAATAGAGCTTTAAATTATATCCTACTAAAAAATTCTATGCTAGTTTTTATTATGTAATTGATTTTAAAATTCATGAATTTATGGATTTTTTTGTGAGGATTTCATACTAAATTTTTAATTTTAACTTGAGTATGTAAATTAAATTTGATATCCTATTCCATGATCTAATTGTCTATATTTTTAATCCCCATGTTGAGATAAATTCTAAGACATGCATATTATTAATTTTAATCACTTTTAAAATATTCACAAGGCATGTTGAGAAACTATATATTTTTTGGTTATTTTTAGAATCTATGACATTCAAGTGTTCTATGCATGATATAGGCCATCATTAAATTGAAAATCCATTTTTAAAATCTAATTTTCTTGGCCTCCTTGATATTTGACCGCCCTTAAGCCTTCAGAACCAAGGAATACCTAATAGGTAAGATATATTATAAGACATATTTATATATTCTTACCCACATCTTGTGTACATTTCTTATTATATTTTTTAGAATGTTTGGGGGAGATGGTGTTTCTATTTGAAATCTAGGGAGGAAATACATTGTTTTTGGGTTGATTAAAAGTCATTCATTACATCTATTTTTGGTTGTGGGTTCACAACATGAAATTAATTATTATAATTATTATTAATGTATTTTTATCTATATAATATATATAATTATATACATTATAAAAAATTCTATACATAAAAAATAAAAGAAAAAATAAATTCCAAAAAGAAAAAATTGAGAAATGTGGTGGTTTTATTCATTGATTCAAAATTTTGTTTATGAATATTTAAAGAAGAAAGGGGGAAAAGGGATTTGGGGGTGATATTACTATGAGCGTATCTGTGAGATTATATCATTGTAAATACTTCTTGAATTTTTACTTTTAATATGATTAAGTTATTAAATAGTCATTTTCTACCACATAATTTTAGACACCAAATAATACTGGCCCGAAAACTAAAAAAAAACCTACTGGAAGTCATCTGGATTATTACACAGGTTTATAAAAAAAATTAGTGCCTTAGAGAAAGAATATGGCCGATCACATGAACTCAGTTAATGAGCATACTCCACTTTAAATTTTCCAAGAGTGAAGAGAATTTTTTAAGTGAGGTAAGTCATTAAATACATGTAAAGGGTTTTAATGTTTAAAAATTGAGTGAGATAGAGTGGTAAAAGGGATGAAATTACAAAGGAAGCATTATATTTTCAATAAATAATAAATTAGTTCTTTTCTTATTTTTCAGTTTTTTGTGTTTTTAAGTAAGTAAGGCAATGTTTTCTTTACTTTAAATCATTTTATTTCCTATGAATGAAATATTTTTTGAGTGGGGGACTAATTAGAGCAAAAATTGTCACAATTTTAATTTGTTTCTAATGTATATTATACCTAAAATTAATATAAAAGAAGGGAAATATATTAATTTTTTTACTTTTGGGAATCTATAGAAGAAGTTTTTAGTAACTTGAATATATTATTGTTAGATGTTTTTTAGTTTTGGAATTAATTTAGGAGTCCATACATTGATCTTGGATTCTTTGGTGTTTGTGGAATTAAATGGTTAAAATGCTTAATATTCATGTTTTTGACTAATTTAATCATTTTTGACTAAACATTAACAGTTAAGATTCTGATTTGTGATTTTTTACAATATATAGGTTATTTTTGGAAGATAGATTATTAAATGGATGTTTAATGTTTAGAAGTTATATATTACTGTGATCATTATTTCAATTCATTATAAAGAGATGAGGTAGAATTTCACTAAGGGGATAAATTTTTAAGACTATAAGTCAGTTTGTAAGAATTATTTTGGTCTGGTAGAACAATAATTCAACTGATTCTCAATCTTATAAGACTTATTCTATCTATATATAAGACTTATTTACTAGTCATGTAAGACCTATTTTTGGAATTAGGGGGAAATTATTTGGATAAATCCTATGTTTCATAAGACTTATAATCCATTTCATAAGTCTTTGCTTATTTCATGAAAATTTACCATAGTATTATAATTCTTTTTCTGTTTCATATGACTTTATTACTTTAGTAAGATATAGTGACCTTACTTGGATATAAAATCAGAAAAATCCTTATCAGAAAAGTCTTTTTACCGTCATGTTAGACTTATTAACCATAGTGGAATACATTTTCCAAAAAATTAAGAGTTTAGTTAGTTTAATATGACTTTGTACAATTTTATTATACATTATCCTCATTACATAAGACATAAGACATTGGACGTTGACACTTTCAGACTATAGGAAGATTAAAATTTGAAATTATTGAAATGTATAAGGATCATCATTAAATAGATTCATTTATATTATATAATCAAATCAGGTAAAATGTATCAAAAATATCTACAAAACAATGATATAATAAGGTGAATAATATAGTGATCATAAGAATAATGTTAAGATAAGGAGTCTTCTAGAATTATCTTGTTGGTGGAATATGGAACCTCTAGTCTGTATAGGTGAATATGATCTAAAAGTGGGATTTTGGTGATAAAGTCTAGGAGGAGTAAAAATAACACACAATGACCTTGACCTTTGGATATGACCTTATTAGATTATTTTTTTATAATTCATTTTATGTTTTAATGTTCATTCTATGTTTTTTTTTCATCATTTGTATTTCGTCTTCTCTATTTCCCCAATAAATTGTGATTTTCATCTTATGTAATGTACTATTGAATTCTTTCTTTATAATCATGAAGAACTAACTGACTTAGGGTTCTTTAGGTTGAATCAATGTGGTGATTTTGAATTTCTACATTTTAATTTCGAATATGTTTCTCTGATTTTGGTATAGTAGTGAAAGTAAAGAGTGTAGGAAGTGATCAAAACTCTATTTTACATATTATATACCACATTATTTCACTATTTGAACATCAAAGTCTCCATATAATTGAATCACTCACCATATTTATATATCTGTGTTATTTTAAAGGAATATTGTCATGCAATTGTTTCCAGATGCTTGAGTAGGTTCCCTTTATCTATTGGGGATTGTTATTGCACACTCACCAAGGATAACAAATCAGTTGAAAACATGCTTGAGGATCCTTGATCAAATTAGTAAACTTATATAATGGAAAATAGTGCAAGTTAAGTTGATAAGATTTATTGATTATGGTTATCGAGTTTGGTGATTTAGAATAATTAAAAACGATGATGAAACCCAATGAAATTTAAACTAGGACTATCTTATCCTCTTATAAATTTACTGTGTTTCATTCTTTCCATTGTTTTATTTATAGAAAAATAAAAACATAAAAAACCTTCCTCAATGTGTTTGGTTATATATATATAAAAACAAACAAAAATAAACCTAAATGCAAGGATAGTGAGTGTTCTAGGATCAAGTCCTTGTAAGAAAACATGTGGCCAACTCCATGTTATACATAGGGGATATAAATTCTACAATAACAACCCCTAAAAATGTTAGTTGTCATATAGTTACTTATTTGATAGTTGATCATCATTATATCTAGGTCATATAGATGTACCTATATTCTAACTATTTGAATATTGTGGTATATACTTTCTATATAGTGTGTAAGTAGGTGCGAGGCTCTAATGGTAAAGTGGACATATGAGATGGGAACTAAATGTGTTGAAGGTCTCATTAGAGTCTATATAGGATGGTATCATAGTAAACTAACTTTCTATACCGATTAACCTATTTCTCAAGGGATGTTTTCAGGACCCAAATTATTTATATTCCTTTCCCTTTATATGGGATGGGAATATCATTCTAATGACCAAGTCCTAGATGCCTTAGACTAACCACATATGTAATGGGCCAATGCAACATCCTTCCCAAATAATTTCATTTTATTGAGTATTATCCCAGGGAAAATATTATTTAATATTAGGTTTTGACTAGAACTAATTAAATTTTTTAAGGACCCCCCTAGTATAGGGCGTTTTGTGAAATTTATTATAATTCATCTTTTATTTTCATGCCAACTATTCATTCTAGGTAATGAAAATTGGTTTTATAAATATTATTCCTTAGTTTCATACATGAATTTATAGAAAAATTCTTATATACACATGGTATATTTGATAATGAGTTAAGGCACATTGGTGGTTTCCTACTATGTTTTTATATGATAGCAACATGTATAGACAACATGGTGGATATGTGAATCTTCACATACTACCTTTTAGGTACTCTATTAGTAGTGGTATGTTCATTTATCTTTTGATATTGGGAATTATAGGATTTAGAACATTTTTGAGACCATGGATCAACTAGAGTTTCATTTTTAGCTCCATACAATCATGTGGGGTGGATATTGGGGATGTATGTAGTTGTTCTATGAGTAATATAATCATGGAACCTATTTTTTATGGATTTAAGGATATGTTTGGTTAGACATATTTTTGGGTGGTTATTTGTAGTCTGATTCTTTTAGTTCATGGATCTTATATGAGATTATATTCTATTTTTATATGTATTGATTATTTATATAGATGTTATATCGAGTTATGATTCTTATCGTCTATTTATAAGTCTGATAATAGGAGATGATGGAATTTTGGGTTCATTTGTATGATAACCCCCTTGGAAATGCTAGAATTTTATCTGAACTTGTTTCATGTTATATTTAACTTACAAGGTGGAAAAATCCTCCCACTTGAGTGTCATTAGACCCCTAACATTTAGCATTGGCTCTGGCGATTGTGAGGTTTACTCAAGGTGTTTTTGAGAACATGATTTATGTATATTTTAGATAGTCAGGTCATAAAATTAAAAATACACAAGCTATAATTAGAGCATAAGTGTCGAATTACTATGTAGAAACTACCACCCTATTTCTAATATGCCGAACTAGTTTACCTCTATTAAATTATATCTTATCTCTAAGTATGTATTTATTAGAAAAAATGTGTGTTATACACTTGATATATAACACACCAGAGAGAGATTCAGGGAAATTAATTCCTATAACATTCACGTCTATATTCCTATAATTCTTCTCTTTGATAACTCTTATCAATGTTAGATATCGATCTAGATTTATATCATAATTCATAATTATAAGATACTTCCACACGATAAACATGATTCGCGTAATAATCTACAACAAAGTCATATATACGAGTGAGTATCATGTTTTATATCTTTTACTCAAGGACTTTTAATGAAATTACTCCAAATAAAATGATGAACCTATACATAATTACCTTTAATAGGCCATGTTCCATATTTTACTTTGTAATGAGTCTACTTTGGAATTCTTATTATCACATAGTTATTTTGGTTGTTATCTATGAAAATCACATGACATTTGAATGTTGGATAATTTAATGAAAACATCTATGCATAAATAAATTATGTGGATATAATTTCATGTATATTCCTATGGTGTTATAATTTATAGACTTTCCTAGCTAAGTTTCACCCAAAGCTCATAATGGGGTTTTGTAACCCAAATCTTATGGTTATCCATACCACATGCCTTACCCAAGATAATTCATGGGAACCCTACTTTTATAATACCCACCCATTTGAATGATTAGGGTCATAAGATATCTTGTCATTAAAAGAAATCTCACATATAGTGTTTTCTATGTTTTCATTTAACATCACTAAAATTTAATTTACATCGCATTTATATTAAATCCAGAAATTTTATTTCAATATCAATCATTGTTATCTTAGAGATTTTATTCCTCTATGTATGCTTGATTTTACAATTTAGTTTTGGAATTCAAATTCGATCCAAAAAATTAATATTTCTAAACCATATTATCATGTAATGCTTTACACAACTCACATTTTGTGTTACTTACCCAAAAATAGAATCCACACATATTTAAACACATCCAAATTCATTCCATGTATATGGTAAATGAAACTATTTTCATGAAGATGTTTAGAATTATATGAAACTATTAATCCCCAAATGTGTAATCTTGGTGCCACAAATAACCAACCCTCACTATTCTATACATGTAATAAGCCTCCAAGCCACTGAGAAGTTTGAAAAAATGTTAGTTTACTCATGTATATTTTACTCAAGATATGTTTTAGTATCATCATAACTCTAACAACTAATATGTATGAAATTATTATTATCAACTATATTTAAGCTAGTAACTCCATAATAGACATGAGTAAAGAGAATATGAAAAATAAATCTCATATTTTTGTACCTATTATACCTTTAAAATTTTGTAAGAATCAATTTATCACATAATTTTAATTATACATAATATTCATATTAAATATATTTTTTATAAATTTGAATATTTTACATGAATAATTAAATAAATAAACATTTTATTTTTTCCCCTACATGAAATATCAATATGATCATTTCTTATTTAATTTAGGAATAAAAATATTCAATTTTTAATGCCTAACATTTATATTTTATATAAATTGTTTATAAACTATAAACATTTTTTCATAAAAATAAATGTTCTAATGTTAGGGTATATCTTATTTTACGATAGATAGGGAAAATATCTATCATAATATTCAATCCTATCATGATATAAAGAATGTGTAGAAAACCATCCCTAGATAGCCTATAGTCAGTGTATGCTATTAATTACATCAACATGATTACAAGTAATAAATCCCTGTAAGGACCCAGTTGAAGTAATAGACCACTGAGAGGGGGGGTGAATCAGTGGTACCCCTTTTTCTTCTTTTATGTTACCTTATGATTGAGAACAACCTTTTCCTCCTGTTAAATATATAATTCCATGATGAGAAACAAACACATCCAAAGGAACACAACGATTTACAAGGTTCACTATTCAATAAGAATAGCTATGTCCTTGGTATGGTTGGAAACAATCCAGTACCATACAATCCACTACGAAAATAATCCTTGGATTACAATGATTAGGATATACCCTTATACTCGTGACACACTGTGAAACAATCACTCTAGTGAGTGTGTAGCCTCTTAACACAATAGGGCAATGTCTCTTTTCTTGTAACAAATTTTGTTAGCTGCACTTCCTTTAAAATACACAAGTGTAAGAAAGTTCAGCACAAATCTTCATTTCCTTACCCAGAAGAAAGTAAAAGACTCCTTGGACATGAGATAGATCAATTACAGTCTAAACAGCCAATTCCGAATCTCCACTCCAAATTTTACCAATCCAATTCTTCAATCTGAATCTTCTCCAGTTTGAGAAACTCGATACGGTGACAGCTAGTACTGATTCCCCATTCTGAATCTCCACTCCAAATTCTCCACTCCGAATTCTTCACTCCGAACTTCTTCTTCACTATGATTCTTCAATCTGAGTCTTCCTCAGTCAGAGAAACTCAATATGGTGAAAGCCAGAATTGATTCCCAATTCCGAATATCCACTCTGAAAACATCACTCAGAATTCTTCAAACAGAGAAACTCAATACGGTGTCAACCAATATCAAATTCTTGTTACGATTGAAACTGCAATGAAACTTAGTAATCCAAGCATTTCTTCCCCTCTCTAGATTACCAGAGCTTCTCTCTCTACTTTTTCATCACACCCTTACTTAGAACCCTGATCTCCTTTTATAGGTGCTCCAAAGTGCGCTTAGGCGGGAGACCAAAATATTTTCCCGCTCACATAAATTCACCCAAATCATAATTTCTCCTGAAAACTCTGAGCAATTAATACTTTTTCAATTCTTCTGGAATCTTCTAGAATCTTCTTCCACTTCTCTTGATTTAGAACTTTAGCCTTTTACGGATTTGACTTTGTTACACAAGATTCTCAGTATCACTTTCTCGTATCCACTCTTCTGGCTTCTCGGCATCATATTCTCAGGTTCACTTCATGATTCTTCGGTACGACTTCTGGTTCTCAAAACAGCTCACCATATTCTCGGTATGGCTCCACACATTTGGCTATGAACTTCACATTTATAATGTTGACTCCGAACTTCATTACTCTGAACTTCTGACTCAGCATGTTTACTTCGATCTTCTGACTGAATTTCTGCAATAGGAAGTTGACTCCGAACATCTATTCAGGAAGTATACTCTGCACTTCTAACATTGGAGGTCAACTCCAAACTTCTTGCTATGAACTTCTACAATCCTCGATACCGAAGATTTTTAATTCTCTGAATGACTCTTCCAGATCTCGGTATGACTTCTTCGATTCTCGGCATGACTTCTTCTATTCTCGGAATGACTCTGCACTTCTGATTCTCGTAACCACTTCTTCAATTCTCGGATTGACTTATCCTCCCATATATTTCATTTATCATGAGTACCTTCATATACTCATAATCTTAGAGAAATAAAACAGCATAGCATCGTCACAATTAATGCCTTCACATATCCTATCAGCCAGCCTTCAAGAATGTGCAATTTCTTGGTTCCAAACTTCTCAATTTCCAGACTCCGAATTCTAGACTCCGAAATCCAGACTCCGAAATTTTCAAACACCAGGTTCTGAATGTTCAATGTACTTGGTTCTGAACATCAAACTTCCAACTTCGAAATTCTTCAAAATTCAAGGTGTCTTTCCTTTATCAAAAATTCCTCAAGATCAATAAAAGACAATCCATGCAAACCATATCTTCCTTCAGCTTGGTCCTAACAATCCCCAAAAGACTAATCAGTTTAGTTGTCTTGGTAAACCGGATATATAAATGAGTATTTTATTACAAATGGATACACTAATTACAACATATTTTTCTTCCTTCTAAACAAAAAAAAAAGCATTGAGGATAATATCTAAACCATCTAGTATATGCCTTTATATCTACCATTGTATTCTTCTTGGATTCTTGGGGAAAGAAACATAATAAGGGGGAGCTCAAATGATCAGTTAGTGAAAAATATAGAGAAATCAATAATTAATCAATGAAAATAGTCAATATGGAAAGGTAAATAATTGGAAATACATTCAATTCAATTAACTAGGTAAGAAAAAATAAATATAGCAAGATATGAAACTAAAACACATTCTATTAATCAATGAATTAGAATGAAATTAATCTATATATATGTCAACACAAAATCTCATGGATGAATAATAACTGAAAATACTATAAGGGTAATTATTTCTTAATAGACACCATATATAAGGCATATGAGTACCAATTAATATCAATAAACGTCACATGATGGTTTAAAACTAATGTTAGAAACCCATTTGGGCAATTATTCATCTCATTAGAAACTATTGATGCATTGAAGAGATATATAAAGTTCAGACTCCACCCATCATTACCAGTCCAACGCATTCCTCATATTAAATCATCAAAGTAACTAATATTCCTCATCAAATAACTTTATTGAATGATGAATATAGATCTATTAATAATTACCAAATTTATCAAATAAAGGTCAAAGTAGGCACCATATATTCAACGATACACAGTTTAGGTAATAGTAATATCCATGATAAATGTTATGGATAATTAGGAGAAATTCAACGCTCAATGATCATATAATGTTTAATATTTCAAGGTTAATAACAAATACATCAAGAAAGTGAATGTAAATAATATCATTATCCAAAGAATCAATACACCTTCAAGTGGAATAATAAAGATGGTATCAATACAATGGATCCCAAGTGGGTTAAAATAGAGGGTTGTTACTGTTGGTGAAAAAAAGAATAACTTTTAAAAATATTCTTGAGAAAAATATGCACTTCTTTTGAAAAACATTTTAAAAACATTTTTAATTGAAGTCACTTTTATTTTTTTAAACTAAACCCTTTAAAAATAATAAGGACAATTCAATGAAATGATGACAAATAAAATCGTACATGCCAAGAAAGGTCAAAAGGACATTCATTTTTCATGGTAAAAATGTAAAAAATTCTTATTTGAAAAGCGACAGGAAGATTCTTTTGATATCCTTGGTAAAAGAAAAAAGGGTACAAATGAATTTACAAAATAATTTTAAAGAAATTTTAATAAAACATTGTTTTCATAGGAAAATAGGTTCTTTGACAAAAGAGATAAGTGAATTTGTGTTTTCATTAAAATATTTTTAAAACACTTTTAGTACCCCAAAGCGTCCCATACCACTTTGAAACATTTTTAAATCATAAGCCCCATGGAAGATTAATAATAAATGAAATTATTAAATACCATGAAGAAAAAATAATTTTTTATATAATGTATAAAAATTCCTGTAGATACACCACACAAAATATGTAAGTATTGAACATGAAATTTATCTCACAAATGTAAAAAGTGATATGAGAATCCCTTTCATTGTGTTTCCTTTTGGGTGAACATTCTTTAACTTACAATATTATAAACATATGTTAGTTTTATACTTTATTCAGTACCGTTTTCATGTTTATAATTACGTTTATTTCAATTATTACCAAGTTATATAAAACTACATAGACAATTAAGTTTACATCAAGTGTTTTTGACCAAATTCAGTTTATGTGTCAAAACAACTATTATTGGTATACTATGGTCAAAGGGGTCATTATATAACATCTAAAGAATGATAATGATATAATTATCATATTTATTCATCAAATCTACTTTTAAAAATCAATCATAAAATATTGTTATGAAAATGTTCCAATGTTACAATCATGAAGACGGTAGGCCGTACGTACGCATGAGTAAAATTCTCATTTTTAAATGATCATTTTGGAAAGAAGGTAAGAAACTAAAATCTTTACCAAATAAAAATTATATAAGAAATACCATATTATTTAATTGTATATACTTATTTATATATAACAATGTGATTTAAAATGAATCACATCATGTCGAGGAGGTGGTAGTCCAGAAGTCCACGAATAACATTATCTCTTTTAAAGTGTGTGAATGCATAATAAAAGAGATAATATATATATATATATAAATCTATTTTAAATAAAAAAAGATAATTATGTAATTAATATTTTTTTTTTAAATTTAACTTATTTTTAATTTTATCCATTCATTTATTCATTCCATCTATCGTGTGAATGAATCACATCGCTTTCAGGGGTCGGTAGTCCACATTTCCACAAACAATGTTACCATATTAACATAAAATGGAAAGTATTACATTTATGTATTATAAAAGGTTTAAAGAATTATAAATACATAATAAATATCATATATAACATATATTATCAAAGTGTACATCATAATGGCCAACATGAGAGGTGGTAATAGAAGAATGAACAATCATCATTTCGTGGGGTAGTAGTTTGTTATCCACATAAACATTGTGTTCGTTACTAATTAGATGTTTGTGTATGTAAGTGTAGGTTGAAATATCAACATAACAGAATCATAGTACATTTATGATGCTGTTGTCGTTATACAATAATATAATAAGGATATTTTAGGGGGTGGATAATGGAAATGAATCTAGAGAGATTGAGAAAAGGTGTTACCTTTTAATTGAGTAACTTCTTTTGGTTTAAATCAAAAGGAATCCATGGAAGGTATTAATCCGAAGTATATGATTCAAATTTTAGGGGAGGGATGTTGGGAGACCATTTTTTATGATCTTTCCTAAACTTAAGAGGTTTTATATTTGTGAGGAATGAGTAGAGGCTGTTGCCTTTTGTAGGGTAGGAAAAGGATTCACTTGTAATTTTTGGAAACAAGTTAGTTGTGTACATGTTATTACGTAAAAAAAGTCATATAAAACAAAAAAACTCAATAATTTAATATTCTTTGAATAATTATGGACACCCAATGGGTTTTTTACAAGTTGATAGGCCATTTGGGTCCTTAAGATAAAGGTTTATTCCTTTATTAAGATTAATTTAACCTTAATAATTATAATTAATTTTAATCATTTCCACTAATATTTTTGGTTAAAAAAGTTGGTATTAATATAAATTATAAATTATTCTAACTAAGAATCTGTAAACCATTTTTAAAAATTCAAATCACATAAGTGGCATAAATTATATTAAAATCAATCTCACAGATAGAATGAAAATGTGGGGTTTTAAAGTAAAAACGCCTAAAAGTTTTCTATGTTTTTATAATAAATTTCAAAGCTAAATTGATCCAAATAACCTAAAATGAATTATTACATAAAAATATTATCAAATTAAATTTTAAAACAAATAAAAACCTTTACTGAACTTTATAAATTAATTAGTTTAAAAAGTAGTTTTGCACTAAAATTCAGCATTTTTAATTATTCATTAAAAAAATGAAATGTATCAGAAATATATCAAACATTTATTCTAACCTAGTTATTATGTTTCTATTTCAAAGAATAATATTATTTTTACATTTAATATCAATAAAAGTGACAACATTATGATCTAAAATTTTTCTCCATTAAAAGGCGGTAAAATTGCCTTTATAAAAATATAGGGTTTATGTGTTAAATAGGGTTCATTCTTATCTTATGCACATAAAACCTAATGGATGAATATCAAAAATATTTTATTGAATATATGAAATATATATTCCATTGGAATTATTCAATAATTTTAATTAATTATGTTTATTAAGATAATGCTCCATTAGAATCATGAAAATAATAATAGTTCTTTTTATATCCAATTGGCTCTTATTTTCATTTATCATTAATTAGTAACCCTTGAAATCATTTTATATTTATATAAACCATATATTTTTATAAGTGAGATAAAACTATTCATAACCTCTAATATAATATCTTGGTTATATCATATTATATTAAATAATAATATTATAATAATACTTTGTTATTTGGGGAAACTCGGTCTTACATGTAACACAAAATATTGAGGAAGGTCACTATCGAGTGTATCAAAATCTATCAAGGAAGATTCATCTTATGTGTAATGAAAGATACCAAAGAAGGCCTCTATTGTGTGTAATTCAAGACAACTCAGTGTTATGTGCCTTGAAATATATAAAATCTATTTTAAATAGTAAATATATTATAAAGTATCTAGATATTATATTACCTTACATGCTTTCTATTACATGTCATACATGCTATCAAATAAAAGGTTCTTACTTCAATTTTTACGGTTGAACAATATGCACTATCACTGACTGCCCATTAAATTTGATGATATATGCTATATCTCTTATATAATTGTTAATTTGTTTTATAAAACCTAGGATTTTATATATCAGGTATAATATCATATATCACAGCTTAATATATAGTATAAAACAATGGTATTCCATGAATCAAACATTATGATTAATCCATACATACACTATGACTTGAAAAAATAGTAAATTTCACCCTATGATATCACATTAGAAGGTAATTCCAAGTTATCCAATAACAAATAATTGGTTATGTTATATCGTACCTTATTATATATTCGTAAGAATCATATAATATACATATTATTCAAAAAATAAATCAAAAAAAAATATTTATTTTAAGAATGATGATGTGTATGCTTCTGCAAAGAAATCATTAAAGAAATTTTGAATCCATTAAAGTATAGTTAAAGTGGGACTGAATTTTTCTATGAAGAAGAATTGTTCTTTTGGTGTGCCTTTTTTGTTGTGTGGGTTCAGTTTGGTGTTATAAATAAAGAATAATGTTTTTTATTTTTTAAATTCAATTAAAATAGTGTTTAAATTCAATTTTGAAATTTGTGGTTTAACCTCATATATCCCAACACTTACATGTTAAATAATGATTGATTCAGTTAACTCACTTTCTCTACCTAACTAATCACTTGATTCCTTAATTGATCAACCTAAACATGTAATTTCAGTTTAAATATATAAATGTAATTATAATTGCACTCCCTAATCTTATCTATCCATGTGATCTGGGATATCCAATTACTCTTGAATGAATCATCAATTTCCTCAATTTTATGGGCAGTGAAGAAGGTTCATGGTGCCATTGTATGGAAACCGGAAAGAAGAAAGAATAATATGAATGAACAATGAAAACCTCATGTTTATAAAGAAATAAAATAATTATTGTTAGAATAATTAGAAGTGTATTATCAATTAAATTTTGAATTAATTAATAGGGTTTGGGTAAATATCCTTGGAATAACCACTATGGGTATAATGTTTCATTAATAGGGAAGAATTATAAAGAAAATAAAACCTATAACCAATATAAATATCCCTGACTCTATACTGAACAACTAGCTAGACACTTTCATTATGGTTCTCCTTTCATTTTATGAGGGGCATAAGAAATGATTAGTGTTCTTCACATGAATTTGGGATGATCTCTTTGATGTGGATGGTATGGACTCCTTTTAGGACGTTCTTATTCATTATCAGTGAATGTTTATTTTCCTTTGTCCATAGTATAATCATCATGTGTTTTAGCTATGAATTTTTTATTCTTCTAATGAATTACAAATGTACAACTTGAGGGTCCAAATTCTCATAATGATAATATATTATATTTTCTAGATTCATACTCCCATCTGACTATCTTTTCCTTTATCAGTACATTGGATGTTTTCCTTGTGGAATAATTGGGATAATTTTACCCAATTTGGGTTGATAACATAAATGAGAACTTATTTTAATTCATTACTGTAGAAATTATATTTTATTTCCCTTTTTAGAATGACTAATTTTTCTATGGCATATATCCAACTCAGAAAGGTTTTGAGTAATCATGTGTGTGATACATTTCATTATGGTGTGGTGTTCAAATACACAAAACCATCACAAATTCTTCATTTAAATTACTTAAGTATAATGGATTAAATATCCATTTAATATTTATTTAATTATATCCTTAGTTATTGAAAATGTTTTTAAATATATTACACAGTCACTAAATTACTTTCATACTACCCTGGATGATACTCTACTGAAAATCACAAAGGGAATAAAATTTAAAAAAACTCCCATATGTTTCCTTCTAACTGCCCCAAATCACAATGCAAATTCACCATAAAAACTACTGATACACATTACAATGACCAAAAATTCTCTGTATGAATTCACCTCACATTATTGTTACACAAATGCACCAAACAAAGTCTGCTTCACACATTACAAAGACCATGTATTCACCTTACACACTCAAATATTCACTATATAGTGTTGAGTGAATCACCTTATATCCACAAGGAATCACCTTACAATGTACACTAATCCACCTTATGAATAAAGATATTCCATCTTATGTACAAAATTTAACACCAGTCATTTTCCAAATTTTCATCTCCTGAGAACCTCCTCTGTACCTCCTCCAAATTTCATGAGTGGGTTTTACTTAGCCAAATTCTTAAACTTCATCTAAAAATTAGATTCAACCACTATTTTTCTAGAACAACTAAAATCACTGTTAGAAATTATAATAACCTCATTCACTTATTAATAACTCTCAAATCACTCATATATTGAACTTTTCATATATGTAGGATATGGGTACCATGTATGTGATAATAATATACCTCATATTGTGTGATAACCAGGTCACCATGTAATTATTTAATTCATTCTCCTATCATTATTCATACTCTATGACCTTGCCAATAGCTCTAGTAACCATTTTTAATAAATCAAATCAGCTAAAGATACCAACTTCAAAAAATTTATTTTGATTAATTCTACCAATTAAAAATATATTATTAAAAAATTCAACACACAACCACTTGGTTGAAATGGTAGGATATATCCCTATAAATTCAAAAAATGATTTTATCAATTTAAAACCATTAATATATCCCTATTTTCAATTTCATTCTAAATTCAACATTATTATTAGATTTAAACCATTTATTTTGAACAAAATAAAAAAGGGTGAAAAAAAAACTAAAACAAAATTTGAACTTTTGTGGCCTAATCACTACCCCACACTTAAAAAAGAGATTTCCCTCAAGTTCACAATGGTTTCACTTCCTCTTAATAAAACTTTATTGTTTTAGGATTATAAATAGAATAAAATTTAGTGTAATGGATATTTTAACAAGTGTCACATTCTTAAATTCCTTTACCTCATGATCCATACTCAAAAGATCATTTTCACATGTCCTTATATGTTTTATATGATATTAAAACATATCATTTTCTCCTTCTTCATCTAAGTTCATAATTCCCCAAATCTTTCCATCTCATTTTTCAATTAGCACCTACTAGATTTTTCCAAGCCATGTTTATGAAAATAACTTATTTGATGAGTGATCTTGAACCTAAAACAAAGCCACCCCAAGATATATGATACCCCTTAAGAATAAAATTAATAGTTAGGGTGTAGAATCAATTCTTGGTTAGAATATTATCAGGTATATCTAACTCTTATTTAATAGTTAACTCATACACACATGTGTTTTTTTTGAATTAATAGGACCTATAGACTTGTTACCATTATCTTGTTTTACTATTTCTAATATGACTTATCCAGATTTCATTTTGATAGGCTCTCTAAGGTTCTAATAAATCAAAATTTGAAGGTTACCTATGATCAAGTTTAAAATTCTAGTTTCTTAATGTTATAATATGGATTCCACCATGTTCATTTATTTTTAAAATCTTTTCCCAGGTTCTAAATTTTTTTTTTCATGTTTCCCAATCCAAATTGGTTGTTTTTATTTTTTTGTGAGTGGGAGGGGGGATGAATTCTAAAATTTATTTTATGATTTTTATTTTATTCTTTAAAAAACACAAAAATACAAATAACAAAGTAAATCTATCAATATCTTAACTACTTTTTCCTCTCCCCTACACTTATCTCATATACTAACTCAAATTTATTTTATCATGTAGTTATTTATTGAAGTTATATTTTAGATGTGAGTGTCTAAAATATTGTAGTGGAATAATACAACCTGATATTTTTTATTTATATTTAGTATGTAGGTTTATGAAATTATCAATTAGTTATTTCAAAAAATCATCAGGAGATTTATTAAAATATTTTCAATTATATTTAAATTGTTGATTTAATTTAACTCCTCTGATCTCAACCACACTAAATAGAATTCTGTTAGTCCCAATAAATGGTCAAATATATATTGAATAAAGATTATCAGATAAAAGTTTCATCCTCGAGGAAAATAGTATCACATTTTCACTAACATTTTAGTCTTATTTGAATGAGTTTTTTCAGGGAAATACTTGGTACTTTATTTCTATAACTTGGAGCTATCATATGATTATGTCATTATCTCCCCCAGTTTCATCATTTGGTAATTATTTTTCTCTTTATCTTTTCTTAATTATAGGTTCATTTTCATTATAGCATAATAGGTTGTGTGATACAATTCAATAGGAAAGTGAAATTTTATTCTATAATATATTTTGCAAGGGGATATACCTAGAGGGGTTTTGGATGTAGTTCTATATATCCACAATATGCCCTCTAATTTATTTCTTTTTTAATTTATATTGGCATGAACTGTACTTTTCAAAAATATTTTTATTTCTCTATAGGATCCATTAGCCTGCCAATTGGTCTATGGGTTATAGTTAGTAGTGGTATTGAATTTCACTCAACATTTATTCATAATGGATTCTATGATTCTGTTTCAACATTGTGTTCCTTGATCAATGATGATTTACCAAGTCACTCTAAACCTATAGAAAATATGTGATCCTAGAAATTCAATAATAAATCTTGAATCCTTATTTTGAGTTACTTAAGATTTAGTCCATTTAGAAACATATACTACATTTAACAGAATATAGTAAATAAAAAAAGAAATAGAAAATGGCCCCATGAAATCTATTACCCACATATAAAATATTTCCCAAAAAATAAATGATTTTCGTGGAATTTGTTTTATTTTAGAAATTACTTTTGTAAATCTGTAGTACTTATATTATTTAAAAAAATCATTTGAATCATTACTTTTTTCAATGGAAACAATTGTAATACCCAGAAATTCCATTTTTTTGAGAATTATAAAAGAATATTTTATGACCAGGAGCTGAGATGATATGCGATTATAAGGCTCAGAGTGCTCAGAATGATCCGTTGAATGATGTTATGTTTTAAATAGCACATGTGAGTAGTTTTACTAAAAAAGTGTAAAAGCTCTTAAAATGGATCCAAGATCAATAAATATTATAGAACCATTGCATTCATAATGGTGGGTTTACCCTAGGTGCGACTTATGTTTAGTCAGCATGGGCCTCTTGTGATAAAAACTTAAAATGTAATAACCATAAAAATATAACTAAATTGAATTATTTTATTTTTGAAATCCTTATAACTCACAAAAGGTGACTTGGATTGAAAATCCAAGACCACTGTTGTTCTTTTGAGGGTATGCATTTCTAAGGTAGAGCCTAACATTGACCGACAAAGGTCAACAATGGAAACTAGTTTTTGGATGTAAATAAAATAATTGAATAAAGTTATTTTATATTCAAATCCTTATAACTCAAAAAAGTTAACTTGGATTGGAAATCTGAGAGTAGTATTGAGTTTGTGAGTTTATGCTTCCCTTTGGAATAACCTAACATCATCCAGTATGGGATGACTGTGAAAGTTGGTATTTGGGAAGTAACCATAAATAAAATAATTTAAATAAAATTAATATTATTTTCAAATCCTTAAAACTCAGAAATGGTAATTCTGATTAAAATTATGAGACCACCAATGAGTTCGTAATGAAATTTTATCCATAATAAGGACTTAAACTCGACTGGGACGGGCCAAGGGAAAAAGTTATTCTTTGGACGTTTCAAGGAAAAATAAAATAAACTTAAAAAGTTAATTTTATTTGAAATTGTTTAACTGCAATTCAGTGATAACCGACTCTTTCATTCTATAAATTGAAACATGTAACGACACTGTAATGAAAAGTTACAGAAACTATTTTTCATAAATGAAATAGAGTAACAGCAGAGACTCAGCCAAATGAAAATGATGCATCTAATTTTCCACATTAAATGGGATAACAGGAATTGAAGATCAAATTTGGATCTTGAAAATCCCTCTGAGTCTCTAAAGAAAAAATCTCTAATGAAGAATGATGGTTAATTAGATAGTGGTGACGATACACTTAGAGAGTGGATTAAAACTAGAGATCGATGGTCTACCATGAACGATCATCCTCAGGCAATCTATTTTCCTTGGAAGGAGTTTGATGCTTTTCTGTGGGAATTTCGTTTCTCTATTAAATTTTTAAACGACTAATGCAAGATAACTTAAGAACATGTTAATTCGCGAATTTTTTGCTCATGTAGGATGGTTAATGTTGCGAGATAAAGGGGATATCTATCTTAGTTATTATTCCCCCTTATTTTGGTTTTTTGTGATCCTGCTAACAAGAACACATCCTAATCGACACGAAAAAGGACGCAGATCATTTCTTGGGTGCACTTATGTGTGACTCCTTCCCATCTCATCTTCTTATGTTCTTCCCATTCTTCATGGAGAAATAAATTTGGAAATGAAAATATTTGCAGTCCAGACAGGACCACAATGCCGAATTGGTGCATTATCCCATGATAGGAGGCCGCGGGTGATAGCGGCATCCGGTGGGAAGGGACATGACCGGGCGGGCTATATCATTGTCTAGAGGCTGCAACACAAGGCTGTGATGGAGACACCTGGTCATGGAACCTAGGATGTGGCAATAATTGGGATGCAGTGCGCTGCTGTGACGACAGGTGCCACTGGCATAGTATTCGGCGGCTGGCGGTAGGAGGATATGACCACCAGGCCACATCAGGGGTACCGCATGGGTCACGCAGAATACTGGTCCACATGAGCTGACTGATCGGATGAGGAAGCAGCGCTACACTTGTGCCGCATGTCTCGACAAACTGGATGCCACACAACATCCATGGTGGAATAGAAATGGCCCACCGATGTAAACCAGGCCGACGAGATAAACCAGGATGTTGGGAGGCCTAAGCTAAAGGATAACTGGACCGCGAATGCGGGCCATGTCGGATAGGAAACCAGGCCACTGGAAGAACCAGTGGGTTAGACCCATGACTGAACTAGGTCGGGTCTAGCAAGGCCCAATGGGCCTTGCCACGAGTCCATGTTGGACCAGGTTGGCCCAGACCCAACGGTGTTGGGTCGGGTTGGCCGAAAATGGGTTGGATTATGCGAGACCCCAGGCCGGGTTGGTAAGGTCGGTCTGACCAAGTCGGACCGGGCCCAGTCGCAACCTAACCTTGTTTACTAAAACACCAATATCATTCAGACTAGGTGTTTGACTAATGCTCCGCCTACGGTGTTAGGACCCTTGCAATGATACAATCCATTGGGTATACTCTAAGTGAGTTTTATTGGAATTTGAGGTTTGAATGATGGCTTGAGGAGTAGATTATCCCAAAATCAAGTGCGCTACAAGAAATAATCCTACAGCTGGCTGTGAAAAGAATATTATGGAAAGTGGGACCTCGATGGTGCAGTTTTCAAGTAGACCTCAGTGGTCTAGTAGAGGAGTAGACCTCAGTGGTTTAACAGATGAGAAAACCTTAGTGGTCTAGCTGATGATCAGACATCAATGGTCCAACAGACGAGCGGACCTGAGTGGTCTAGTACATGAGGAGAGCTCAGGGGTCCAATAAACGAGTGGACCTCAGTGGTCCAGCAGATGATCTGGTCTAGTTGACAAGCAGACCTTAGTGCTCGAGCAGACGAGCAGACATCATTTGTCCAGCAGTCGAGCAAACTTCAGTAGTCTAGGAACCATGTTAACCTCAATGGTATAGTATCTAAACGGACCTCGATGATTCATCTAGGATGATTTCTTCAGAAGTACTAGATGATTTATCTCTATGACTGATAATCTTATTTTCTATACTTTGAGTTATACATAGTGTGAGGTATCCCTGATTTTTGGTCTTTCATTGTGGTATTTTTTTTGGTCTTTCATTTATGTTTTGGAGTCCCTATTGATTATTGTGTTAATCACCCCTACACAGGCTTTTCCCACACATGTCATGTCCCGTACAGTTGATCGACACTTCTATGGAGACCGTGGGGGTTCGGGGCGAGGTGGTTCTCACTGAGATAGGATGAACAACATACTTCTACGACTATAGAAAGATATCCTTAACCTACCCTTTAGATATGGTCTCAAATGAAGAGACCATGAAAATTTTACTTTCCTTTTTGGTATTTAGATTGTATTTTGTCCCCTTTATAAATTTAGTTTGTGTTGTAATCTTTATAGTTGGCTCAGTGACAGTTGTGGTTTACTTTGGGTTTACATTAAATAGTTTGAGATTTGTGCGTTTTTACAGGTTTAAAGGAAATTTCTTTCCCTTTTTTGGATATCCCTACTCAGTTCTAGTCACCAAACCCTAGCCTATAGAAGGTGGGATTAGGGTAGTCGCAACATGGGCCTTGGGGGAAAATTCATGACAAAGTGGTATCAAAGGAGGTTGGTTCTACCAGAAGAACTAAGTGTCTATTTTTTTCATGTGGAAATAATGTTAAGTGTCTCGAGTTTGGATTTTAAGCCAGGGAGTCTAGTGTTGGTGTTGTGGCCGACATATCCACACACCAGGACCCTGAATTCTTCTTTCTGACTCGATACATGAAAACATTGGTTGTATGCATGTTTTGTGTTTTTATGATGATATTTTTGACTCAAATCTAGCTCACAATGTATAATCTATAAAGCATGGTTTATCTTGATACCCTTCAAGATGCTTCTACATAGACATCCAACCAATATTCTAGTGTGTGACCACAAAGATAGTTCACAGAGCGATGATGCTTGAGTATAAGGACCATTTCTAGAGATGCTACATTTGGGCCGTGTCCCAATGATTCCACCACCCATCGGATAAAAGTTACTACTAGTAGAGGATTCATGTAGGCTCAATTCCTTACATGATTTCTAGATACAGAGGCCTCCTAGATTCAGGGGAGATATATATCATCATGTCTGTGAGGATTTTATAGAGGCAGTGACATGAGTCTTCTACTTACTGAGAATGCCACTTGACCATATGGCGGTTCTAGCTGTGAGCATTCTGCAGGGCTTGGAGGGGAGATGGTGGAGTTTTACCATCCATACACATGAGGAAGTAGACTTAAGCATTGACATGTACCCTTGGAATACATATATATCTACACCTATATATCGGATGGCTCCTGCGGAGATCTGGGTGCTGAGGGTACAGTTTGAGGACTTGTAGAGGGAGGGGTTTGTAAGGCCCATAATTTCACCATGGGAAACCCCAATGCTATTTTCCAAGAAGGCGAATAGAAGATTGAGGTTATGCATGGAGTTTCAACTCTTGAACCAGGTGTCCTTGATGAACAAGTATCGTCTACTAAGGATTGATGACCTCTTCGATCAGCTGAAGGGAGCAAGATGATTCTCAAAGATATACCTCATATTAGGCTATCACCAACTTCAAGTACGAGATGAAAAAATCTCGATGATAGCTGTCAAATGTCGCTATAGCCACTATGAGTATTTTGCGATGCCATTTTTCATAAATAATTCACCAAAAGTGTTAATGGAAAAAATGAACAGGATTCTCCAACCGTACATAGACTGGTTTGTGGTGGTCTTATTTGATGACATCTTAGTGTTTCAGTATCTGAGGAGGAGCTTGAAATACACCTACGAATGGTTCTGGACACACTCCATGAGAACCAGATTTAGAAAAAACTCTTGAAGTGTGAGTTCTAGCTACCAAAGGTTCAATTTATGAGAAATGTGATCTTAATGGATAGATTTATGGTGGATCCAACAAAGATCTAGGTGGTGCTTAGTTGGGAACCACCCAAGAGAATTACCAAGTTGTGGAGTTTCCTTGGGTTGGATGAGTACTATCGGAGGTTTGTACCTAATTTCTACCTATAAGAAGCACCCACGATGATGTTTAAAAAAAAGGGAAAACCATTTGTGTGGACAGATAGAAGCTAACAGATCGTTCAATAGCTGAGATAGAGCTTGACGAGTGGTCTTTTCTTGAGGTTTCCAGAGGAGGTCACTTACTATGTAGTGTTATATCATGAATCAACAATTGGGAATGGTTGTGTCCTGATTTAGGGGAAAGTAGTGATTTATTATAGCTCAATATAGTTTAGACCACATGAGTAGAACTATACATATCATGACCTTGAGTTTGAAGCAGTAATATTCACAGTAAATATGCAGCAACACTACCTTATGGGAGAATGATTCATTGTCAACTCTTACCACAATATTCTCAAGTGTATCTTTTCTTATAAGGATCTAAACCTGAGATAGTGGTGCTAGAAATAGTTCTTCAAGGACTATAACTTTTAGATAGTCTATAATCCTGGGATGGGAAACATGGGGGAAGATGCTATCAGTTGTAGATCGAGTTTACAACAACTGAACAAGGACTCCGAGAAGATGGTCTTGCTTCAAATATCCTTTTTGGATAGAGACGGGGAAGCTTATCTTCATTCAATGGTATTTCCCCCCACTCTTTCAGTGAGTTAGGGAGACATAACATAGAGATGCTAGCTGCAATACTACACATCCCAGATGTCCATAGGTGATGGACTTAATGGATATTCTAAATGTGGGGAGAACATCATCCTTTTCAGAGGACGCACCATAGTACCGGTGGTGCTGTTGGAGGAGGTGTTGAGGGAGTTTCTTACATCTAATTTGTTAGTGCATTCAGGTGTGGTGAAGATTTACAAGGACCTCCAACAATAGTACTGGTGGCCAGGGATGAAGAAGGTAGCGGCAGAGTTTGTCTCCAGATACCTCACTTGTCAGCAAGTGAAGGATGAGCACAAGGATCTAGTAGGTTTTACACAACCCCACAAGTTACTATAGTGGAAGTGGGATGGGATATCGATGGACTGCATAAAAGTCTTACCACCTACTTCTAGGGGTCATGATGCCATCTGGGTGATCATAGACTGACTCACCAAGTCAAACCACTTCTTACCCATTCAAGAGAAGGGTGTAGTAGAGAGTTTGGGGCCCCTCTACATACATTAGATAGTTTGACTCCATGGAGTCTCATATTTGATAGTCTCATATCGTGATGCAAGATTTACATCATGGTTATGGAAGGGATTATAGGAGGTGTTTTGGACTCAGTTGTGCTTGAGCATAGCCTTTCACCCACGGACGGATGGTTAGATGGAGCGGACCATACAAAACTTCGAGGACATGATTTGGGATTCTGTTCTTGATTTTGGTCATAGTTGGGAGGACTACCTACCACTGGTGGAGTTTTCATAAAGCAACATCTACCACTCCACCACTGATATGGTACTATTCGAGGAACTGTATCGATGACCATGCATTCCACTATTATGCTGGACAGAGCCAGAGGAGTCAACACTCATGGGTATAGAGATGGTACAGGCTACCACTGAGAAGGTGTAGGACATTTGAGAGTGGACGAAGATAGCGTAGAGTCGAGAGAAATCCTATGGAGGTAGATGATGAATACCATTGGAGTTCGAATAGGGGGACCACATATTCTGATTGGTATCTTCTCGATGAGGGATACAGAGATTTGGTCGGGGTGGAAAGTTATCTCCGAGGTTCATCAGACCTTCTTTGATACTACGTAGAGTGGGAAAGTTGTCATACCACATGGATCCACTACCATAGTTAGATTGGGTACATTATGTCTTCCATGTATCCCAATTGAGGAGATACGTGCATGACCCTTGTAATGTCATCGACCACGACAACCTAGAGATTGACGATGGGACGACATTCATGGAGTACCTAGTGGCGATAGAGGATTAGCAGAAGAGGATCCTCCAAATATGTTCGATTCCTATTGTGTGTGTTTTTTGGAAGAACGAGAATCTCTTGGAGAGCATGTGAGAGTTGGGGATTAGATTCATGCTTAGTACACCATTTTGTTTGATTTTCCCTTGTTTTGGCTTACGAGGACGTCAAGATCTAAAGGGGGTGTAATATAATACACCTAAATTCCATGATTTATTTCAGAAAATTAAATAGGATTATTTAGAGACCGTCTAAGGATACGGAATTTGATTTTGAGGCCCGGATTGCTGGGAATGATCTATAAAAAAACGTTATATTTTAAATTGCACATGTGAGAGGTTTTTTCAAAAAAGTGGAATAACTCTTAAATGGGTAACCAGATCTGAAATATGATGGTTCCATTTCATTTAGGATAGATTGTTTACCCTATGTGTGAATTATGTTTTTTCATTATGGGAATCCAATAAGAAAACCAAAAAATGGCATAACTGTAAATAAAATATTTATATAAAATTATTTTATTTTTTAAATCCTTATAACTCACGAACTGTGACTCCAATTGAAAATCATAGACTACTATTGAGTTTGTGAGGGTATTATTTTCTTTAGTAAAGCCTAACATTGACTGATCTGAGTCAACAGTGGAAATTTTTTTCTGGACGTAAATAAAATAGTTCAATAAATTTATTTTATTTTCAAATCCTTATAACTCATAAATGGTAACTTGGATTGTAAATCTGAGAGTATCATTGAGTTTGTGAGGGTATGATTCCCTTAGCCAGAGGATAACATCAGTTGGAATGAGCTGACTATTAAAGTTGATTTTTCAGATGTAACCATATATAAAATAATTTACATAAAAGTTATTATTTTTAGAATCCTCATAACTAACAAATGGTAACTGGGATTAAAAATCTGAAACCACCATTGAGATCGTAATGATTTGTTCTCATTAAGAAGGACTTAACCTCGACTGATGCAGGTCGAAAGAAAAAGTTGTTTTTTAGGAATTTTAGGGATAAATAAAATAAACTTAAAAGGTTTATTTTATTCGAAATTTTTTCGCTGAAACATTACAACCAGTCGACTGTTTAATTACATAAATGGAACCATGTAACGATGCTAAAACACAAAGTAAAAAAATTCTATTTCGTAAATGAAATAGTGTAATGATAGTGACTCATCATAACAGAAACACTACGATGTGTTTCCCCAATTTAATAGGATAACATGAATTGGAGATCAGATTTGGATATTGAAAATCTATAGAGTCTCTGATGGAAAAATCTCCAACGATGAATGCTAGTGAATCGGCAAGTGGTGACAACACCCTGGGAGAAATAATCTGAACCAGAGATCAAAGAATGATGATGAATGATCATCCTTGAAAAATATCCTTTCCCTGGTAAGGGGTTGATGCTTTTCTGTGTGAATGTTTCCCCCATTCATTATTTTAAACAAAAAACATGGATTATCTGACGAAAAAGTTACCCACGAGTCAATCGTCAGTGCGGGATGATTAATGATGTGGGAAAAAGGGGATATCTATCTTAGTGATTATTTATCATTATTTTGGTTCATTGGGATCCTAAAAACAAGGAAACAACCTGGTCAAAACTAAAAAGTACATGAATCATTCCTTGGGTGTTCTTACATGAGACTTCTTCCCATATCCTCTTCTGGCGTTCTTCCCGTTCTTTGTGGTGTAATGAATTTAGAGAAGATAGTATCTGGGTCCAAATGGGACCGTAGTAGCGCATCGGTGTATCATCCCACGATAGGAAGCCATGAGATATGGATACACCATGTGGGAATGTCCATGAAAAAGTGGGGCATGGAATTTAAAAGAGGCTGCGACACAAGGTCGTGGCGGTGACAGGAGGCTGCAGCGACAGTAGGAGGCCGCGACGGTAGGCGGGAGGTGGCGGGCTGGCAGTTGTCCACAGTAGCAATATTTTCCACCACGCTATGCAATGACATGGTCCGTATGAGTAGAACTGCTATCTGAGAAAGTGGCGCCACCCTGGCACCACTTGTCTATGTGAACTAGAGGTCATACGACTTCTGGGATGGAATAGAACCGGCCTGATGATGCGGACAAGAACAGTGAGAAAAACTGGACTGTTGGGTGGCTTGGGATGATGGAGAACCAGTATGCCAATGTGGGCTTGGCCAGATGGGAAACTAGGCCACTAGTCGTCCCAACTGGCCAGAACCGGTCTAACTAAGCCAGACCAGACCGGCTGAGAACCAGGTCGCTTGGTGACCTGGCGGGCTGGACCCATGGTTGAACTGGGTTGGGTCCAGCAAGGCCCAATGGGACATGATAATAGACCTGGGAAGAAAGGGTTGTCCTAGATCAAACCTGGTCAGTTCGGGTATGTTAAAATGGGTAAGGACATGCGGGACCCCAAGATGGGTTGGTCAGGTCAGTCTGACCAAGTCAGACCTGACCCAGATGCAACCAGACCATGTTTACTAAAATGAAATATCTTTCAAACCAAGCATCCGATTGAGGTACGGTTCATGATGTTGGGACCCTTGCAATGAGACAATCACTTGTGAATAATCTAAGTGAGTTTTTCTAGTATTCGAGATATGTGTGATGGTTTGAGGAGTAGATTCTCCCTAAATAAATCGCGCTACGAAAAAAAGTCTTATGGCTAGCTGTGACACGAAGGATATGACGAGTGGGACCTCGGGGATCCATTAGCATATAATACCTTAGTATTCTAGTAGGGGAGTGGACCTATGTTGTCCACCAGACATGTGAACCTCAGTGGTCCAACATATGAGCGGAACTCAGTGGTCCAACAGACGAGCAGACCTCAATGGTCCATGAGAAGAGCGGACCATGGTGGTACATAGGATGAGCATACCTCATTGGTTCAATAGATGTGCGGACCTCAGTTGTCTAGTAGACAAGAAAACCTTAGTGTTCCAACATATGAGAAGACCACCGTGGTCCATCAGAAGAGCGGACCTCAGTGGTCCAGCGGAAGATCCAACCGCAGTGGTCCAAAAGACGAGCAGACCTCAGTGGTCTAGAAGACGAGCATACCTCAATGGTACAGTAGACAAGAAGTCCTTAGTGGTCTACTAGACAAGAAAAACTCAAGATTACAGCAGCCGAGCATACCCCAGTGGTCCATCAGTAGAGTGGACCTCAGTGGTCCAGTAGCTGAATGAACCTCGGTGACTCATCCAGGATGAGTCCCTCAGCAATACATCAACTCTATTACTGATTATATTACTTTATATACATTAAGTTATACCTGTTTTATCCTATCCTTTCATTGTGGTCTTAATTTTTGGTCTTAATTAGTGATCTTTCCTTTGTAGTTTGGGGTACCTATTGAGTATTTTTTTAATCACCCCTGCATGGGTTTCACCCGCATGTGTCATTCCCCGTGCAGGTGATCGACACTTCAACATAGACCTTAGTTGCCAGGGACCTGGTATTGCTCAGGGAGATGAGAAGGATGATCATACTTCTATTTCTACAAGAATTTATCATTCACCTACCCTTTAGGTAGGGTCTCCGATAGACTGAAAGTGGAAATTTCACTTTTGTTTGTGATTTTGGTCTTGTATTATGACCCCTTTGTACGATCAGTTTTTATTGTACTATCAGTAGTTTAATCAGTTAAATTTGTGGATTAATTTGTGTTTAATTTTAGTATTTTGAGATTTGCGCGTGTGTATAGTTTTAAAGTAAATTTCCTTCCATTTTTGGGATATTCCTACTCAGTGCTAGTCACTAGCCCCTAGCCTGTGGATGGCGGGTTTGGGGTAGTCACGGCATGGGCCCAGGGGGATGGGTTGTGACAACAGTATTCCAACACTCTTTTACCAATATTTTGAGGTCCAAAGTGGGCTCTACATGCAAGGTTATGAAAAAAATTAAGCATATAGATGATCACTTCATTAGGTATACATCTTATAATTACTTGATCATTATAGATTTTCTACATGTATGTATCCTACCAAAAATAATATTTGGATTAGGATTTTATCCTAATATATCTATTCTTAGAAAATAAGGAGGTCACCGTTTTTTGACCAAATAGTTAACCATATTATCTTTCCAATGTTATTTTCTAATAATTATATATAACTTCTCTCTGGGGAGAGAATCATCTAGACCATTTCTGTGGGTGTAACTACCATAGTAGCATAGTGAAATTGGATAATGTGGTCTCTAACTTGGTTCTCAATGTGTTTATTATAATTGATCTCTAAGTTAAATTATTATATAAGAAACATCCAACTTACCAATATTGGGTTTTTTTAGCTTTATTGATTAAATTCCCAATAACTGTATGACCAGAATAAATTAGTACTTTACTCATTAACAAATATGAACAAAAAAAATTCATTGAAAAATCTATAGACAAAAACACATTCTCCATTGTTGTGTAATTTATCTGAGCCATATCCAAGGTTTATGAAGTATAATCTATCAAATGAGAGTGGAAATTGATTTTTTGGGACAACATTTCTCCCATAACTCTGTTGGAGACTTCATATAGTAATTTAAAGATATCTCCCCTGGTTAGTGGTCTAATTACAGTGGTTCTGGTTAGGGTCTCCTTGACACTATAAGAAGTATTCTTATATGATTTATTAGACAAAAAATTATAATATTTATTGTTAAGGTTTGTCATAGGAAATTTAGTTTTTAAAAAATTTCTAATAAAATTTCTATAAAATCCACTATGTTCTAGAAATGATCTAACAAGTTTTATAGTGGTAGGATATGAAAATTTTGAGATGATATAAACCATGGCCTTATCTAGTTTAATTTAACCCTTAAAAATTATATGTCCAATGAAAATAACATTCTCCAATATAAAGTGATATTTTATAAAGTCTAGAACGAAGTTCTTTTAAATGAATATTTTCAAATCATTTTCAATATTTTCATGAATAATTTCAAAATATATTCCATACACTATAAATTCATAAATAAATACCTCCAAGAATCCTTTAATTATATCTGAAAATATTCTTATCATATGTAATTTTAAATTATTTTGGGGTATTTCTTAATTCAATGGGATTCATTTGGCTTGCAAACATACATTAGAAAAAGGTGAATATAGTTTTATCTTAGTATTTCATTTCTAGAAAGGCGTTAAAATAACAAAAAAAATCTATCAATAATGAAATACTGTCTCTTCCCAACTAATATCTCTAATATTTTATCTATGAAAGGAACGTTTAAGTTGTATTTTAGGGCAACGTGGTTCAATTTTCTATGGTTAATACAAACCCTATAACTATTTTGACTCTTAATGGGTACTAGTTCATTATTTTCATTTTGGACAATAATGATTCTTATTTTTAGGTACAATTTAAAAGGGGCTCAGCCAATACTTTTTTTTTGAAATGTGGTATATTATTCCATATCTAAATAATATTTCAATTAGTTTTAAAAATTTAATTATGGTCGAATTGAGCCTTCTATGAGGCTATCTTACAGGTTTTGGTTCTATTTTTATGAGGATTTAATGAAGAAATATAGGGGGCATAATTATAGGAATTTCCCATAATTACTAGAGTGTATACTTTATTTTCTATTTAAATATGGTCTATAGTTGGTGTTTGAAAGGAGCTGTCATGGTAGCTCTCAAACATTTGGTAAATTTAAAGTAATCAGGTGTGAGAGAGTAGCTGACCAATGTCAGTCTCTATGGAGGAAATATTTGAAACAAAATTTTAAAGGTATTTTTAAATCAAAGTAAATGAAAATACTATTAAAAAAATATAGGGGATTTTTTGACATTTATAAAATAAGAAAAATATCCTCTAAGAATATTTTTTTTGTTTTGATGTATGACTGAGAAACTAAAATTAGAAATGTTTTTTTAGAAAACTTTTGAAAAGGTGTAATCAATATAACTCTATATATTCATAAAAATTATTAATAATTAAAATTCAAATTAAAATCCATTCACTCATTATTCCTTAATTTTTTAACTCCCAAAACTTGTGATAATTATCTTAACGATAATGATTAGATTAATTTAACACAAGGTTAGCTTCATAACCTGAAATCATAGCACCCCGATTTGATTTCTTTTCCAAGGATATCGTATGGTCATGGGTGATTTAGATATCATATCCATACTATAAGTGAGGATGAACTTATTTTAGGGATTCTATTTGAACTCTATGAATTGATAAGGTGTCCTTTGTTTTACCGATTAAGATCACTCTCTCACAATTCACACACAATTGAACTAATGTGTTTTGTTTTAATTATTCAATTGGTTTCTTAATTTATTTTAAGTTAAAAAAATATATTCATAGATAATATTAAATTTATTATATTATATAATAAATTCAAATAAAATAAGTGAAGAAGGATACAATTAGATCAATTACAAATAAAAACTACTCTTCTATGGGCGGTGTAGTCATCGTAGAAACGTTTTGCATGTACAGAGTTTTAGAAGGGGTATAAATTAATAATGTTTATAATCTTGATTTAGAGCTAAAATTTATTTATTATAGAAGAATAAATCATAGAAAACAAATAAATCGAATATAAAAAAATATATTTATTATGAAAATACAAACATTACAATGTGAAGAAGAATACGAAGGCTTCGATTAAGGGGTCCATGCTTCAAGAGAACCCCTCTTGAAATGCATGATGAATTGGAGTGAAATTAATTATAGTCAAACCTAAACATAATAATTCACATCTGAATACCCTCAAAATGAATAAACATGCATTTATATAGTGGATGGAAGGCCATGTTTACTAGAGGTTTCAAGTGTGAATGGGGAAATTCAGCCAAATATTTTAATCCATCCTGAGATGAATTTTTAACCTCCAAAACTCATAAAAAAACTATCCATCTAGAATTATTATTTGATATGAAATTATTAATATATATTTTCAAAATTTGATCCCAATACCAGACCATATGGAGAGGATATGTACCAAATTTAGAAGTAGTGTTCAATATGGTCTGTCTAGTCCATCTTTGTCTTCATGTCCCATTTACTCCAATTAAATTCCCGATCCAACTTAGATGATATAAATTAAATTTTTATCCCATTGAGTGAGGAATTATGATAAAAAATATGAAGTTAAAATAAAATATATAAAAATATTTATGACTAAATTACAATAGTTCACTTTAAAGGGCCAAAACTAGAATTTTTATGAAATTTTCAAATGAATGATCTAATCCAAAATATTGCATAAAAAAATATTTAACACAATGTGAGGAAATTATGTCATTTATTTTCAATAAATTATTCAATAGAAATGTGTTTTATCGACTCCCACTATATACCCTTATACACTAATGGGAATAACATCATGTTATATAATCCATAAAATTGTGACAATATAAGCATGTTCATATTTCCTAATCCATAGAAGAAATATAGGAAAAGTAAGAATATCATAATGAATTAAATAATAATTAATTTTAATGTTATTTTATCATAAATTTTATCAAAAAAATTAGTGATATTAATGACAATAATCATAGTGAAACAATTTGTGGGTATACTATAAAACTAATTCCCCACATGTGTGTGCACCAACCATTTCAGGTTAATATATCCACCATTTATTCAATATATTCAGGTCATGCACAACAATTATTCTTACCTGTTTTAATTCCACTGAACCAGTTAAACATTCATTTAAAATAAAATTTTAAGACCCACTCACTTATGCATTTTCAGAATTTAATCCTTAATCTTATGATATAGATATCCCCACATATTTTACATTTCACGAATCCTCTATTTATTCTGATAATATATATATATATATTAATTTTTTATGGTGTAAAACTTTCGTATATTATGTAAACATGCATAGGTAAATTTGGTACAAAATGTAATTGAACAAAATAGAGATAAACATAAAGACCACCTATTTATATAATATGAATTTTTGATCTATCTTGGACAACCTACAATTGAATAGGAAAAATTTCACAAGTTACAGTTTCATGAAAATTTATGTGGAGAAATCAATGAAACAATTTACCACAAACAAATATCAGAATAAATGGTGTCAAAATCTAGATGTTTTTATATTGACAGAAGCAATCATATCATCAATGAATTCCATTTTTTTTAAAATGAACCATTGATGAGTAAATCTTGATTATGCTTATCATTGTACCATTGAATTTTGAAAACATGAATTTTTCATATGTTACACATATAAATGACCATGTTAAATTATGGGTTTTGTTATTATTATTGTTATCATTATTTTTTTTCCTTTTTAATGATGTTTTTAAAATTAACAATAAAAACACACACAAAACACATAAATAAAAATTATAAAGAATTTTTCAAAAAACTTTTCCCCTCCACCACACATAAAATTATATCTTATCCTCAATATGAACCTATTAGATGATAAATTCACAGGGTATTTAGAATTTTATATAGGAAAAATGATATTAAAGTGAAAGGGTTTGGGATAGCCTGATATTCTAAAGTGATGATGGGGTCATGTATTATGATTAAATCGACTGCATGGGTGGGGTTTCCCTCATTGTATTACTTAAAATTTTTTGCATTAACTATAAGGATCCTTCCTATTTATTCTTGAAATATCTCCACTACACCATAAGTAAAAACATTAGATACAATATAAGGATAGAACCATATAAAATACATCTTAGCAGGCAATATATATAATCATGAACTTTAGAGAAAGACTTTTTAACCCTCATAAAACTCCTTTTTTTGGGTCATTGAATCATGATCCACATTTTCTCTTTCCTTTTAAATCCATGATTTTTCATACGATGATAATAAAATCTCCTTAAACTCTTAAATTTGTTGCCTCCATTGAATTACGTCTTGGAAAAAGTCTATATTGAATTTCTTTACAGCCAAATATTCCCAATGATCGAACTCCATAGCAAGATGACATACTTTCATAAAAACAATCCATTTGGGGGAAATGTCAATTGGAGTTTTTAATGTCATCCTAGAATCCCCTAAAGCATCAACCAAGCTGTAACTACAATCCTTCCCATTCATCTAAATGGGTTTCTCTATTTTTTTAACTTCTGATTTGACACCTTGGAATAGGAATTTGTTTAAGGGAGGAATAGAGTAAAAGTTTTATCTGTCACCCCATAACTATGAAGGAGGGAATCCAAATTCCAATTGAAAAATTGTGAGCTTTGGCCACAGATTATTTAATTTGGTATTCCAAACCTATAAAAAATTTGTGCCTTCAAAAAAAAGAGACTACAACACAAGAATCATCATTCCTGGTGACCATGGACTCCACCCATTTACTAATATAAACAATGAAAACAATAATATACAAGAAACCAAACATGTTTTAAAATGGACCTATAAAATAAATTCCCTATTAGTAAAAAATATCATAAAATAATGTATGTTGTTGGGGAACCTCATGTCTCCTTGGAATGTTTCCAGTGTTTTGGAAATAAGTGCATGACTCATTAGTAACATGGAAAACATGAAAAAATATAGACCAATATAATATAGAGTCTAATACCTCCTTAGAATTACTTTGGGGTCCAAATTTTTCACCACAAGAATGCTTATGGAATAAATGAAGAACATATCAAAACTCATGATTAAGAACATAACTCTTAATAACATGATCACTACACTTGTTCTAGAGGTAGGGATCCACCCAAAAATAAAACCCAAAATCACTCTTTAATTTTTGGACTTGATGCTTCTTTAAATTTTCAATAGATTCATAGTAAACTAAGTAATTCACTAAATTTTCTTACCAAGGGTGTGTATCTTAGATGACATAGGTATTCTCATTAGAGAAAGTGTACTGAAGTGGTAGCTAGTTTGGGTTATCATACTCTAACATCTAAGTGATCCTACTCATGTGGTTAGCTACCAAGTTATTTTACCCCATTTATCCTTTAGGTTGATGTCAAGCTCATGAAGAAGTAGAATTCGATGAATAATTCATGGATTTTCGTTTCGATTCGTTAGGAGGTACCTCAATGCTTCATGATTATAGAAAACAACCAATTTAGATCCTAATAAATAAAAGCATAATTTTTCTAAAGAAAATATAATATAACGAAGCTCCTTTTTCATTGTGGTGTAATTTTCATAGGATAAATCCAAATACATCAACACATAAGTAATCATATGGTTGCACCCTTCCACCCTCTATGAGAAGAATAATCCAAATATAAAGTTGGAAGCATCACACATAGATTTAATGAAATACCCCACTATAGGGGTTGTATGATCAGTTGAGTGGTTAGACACTTATTTATATCATTAGATGAAACCCTTTATGAATCATAAAAAAATTTAATATATTTTTGAATAAATCAAGATAAGTGTAGAGATATCTTACTAAAATCACTAATGAAGCATTGATAAAAACAAGCATCTCCAAGGAATGATTAAACATCTCACACATATAGGATATAGAAATAATGAAATAATGTGTAACATAGATTTATCAACATAAAATCTATCCTAATACACTAAATTACCTAGGAAAATTCCCTTATCTACCATGAAATGAAATTTATCAAAATTTTAAACCTTATTTTTTGCAATGCAATGATGCATCACATTTCCCAAACTCAAGAGACAATAATAAAATAAGGAACCATACATAGTAAAATCATTTATATATACATCTATTCAAGTATCAATTAAATCAGAAAAGATAGTTACCATGCATCTATGGGGGGTACCTGGGGTGTTACAAAGTCCAAATGGAATCCTATAGTAAGAAAGTGTACTAAATGGGTTGGTAGATGTCATTTCTCATGGTCTAATACTGTAATGGGAACCTAAAAATAGATAGAGAACCCATCCAACTAGAAATAGTGTGTCTTTTCTTCATGTTTATCATGAATATAGTCAAATAATGGAAGTTGGAAATGGTCCTTATGAGTGGATTGATTCAATTTCATATAATCTATGCACACTCACTAACTATTTCATACTCTCACATGAACTAACTCATCATTTTATTATTTATAATTTCAATCTCGATTTTCATGGGTATAACCTAGATGGGGATGAACCCATGAGGGTCAAAAATTTTATAAATGATACCTGCCTTATGAAAAATTTCTACTACTTTTTTCACAACTTCTAAAAAGTGCAGGGTTAAGTCTTCTTTGTGGTTCCCTAACCAATTTGGCCCCATCCTCTAAAATAATCCTATATACGAAAATGGAGGAGCTAATACTTAGAATGTATTCTAAGGTCCATTAAATTTTCCTAATATCATCCCTTAAAATATTTTAAAGTTGTGTTTATTGTTTAGGTAGGATATTATTAGCAATTATTATAAAAAAACTATTCATGACTCAATGGGTATGAATATTTTAAGTTTGGAGGAAATGGTTTGAGATCTAGTTTTAGTGGGTTATGTATTGATGCAAATGATATGTGAGCTGAAATATGTCCATAATGAATGTTAGGGTCTGAATATAAATCATCAACATTAGTGAATAGTGCATCAAATCCATATTCGAAATCAATATCCATGTCATAATCAGAATTTACATTCTCAAAATTATAAAAAGAATTCATAAATTAATTTTAAATGAGTGTATTTTGATCAAGAAAAATAGGCATGAATGTATTTTGTGATAGAGAAATAGATCCAATCCTCAATATCTCTATAAGAATAGAATAATCTCGATTTTGAAAGTATTAAAAACCATAATTTATAGATTAATTAAAATAAGGATCAGAATAAGATATGAATAAAGAAGAATGGTCCTCCGAGGGGTACTTCATGGAGTTTAAAATATTAAATAGTATGATCTATTCTTTAAACTCCATATAAAGTGATAAATCATTGAAATTTATGATTTTATTATTAGCCCTTAAGATGGTTCTTCCACGAATTATGGGGGCATGAGAACTTACTTGATCATCATCCATATTCATCATGTATAAATCCATAGGAATTTTCATGTCAATTACCTGAACAAGTACATCCTCTATGAATACCATTGGGTATAGTATGACCCTATTCAATATTTATAGAATGTAACATGTTTGATTCAGCTCAGAAACATACAAGTAAGAGAAATCAAATTAAGACATGAAATTAATGGAGGCACCCAAATCACATAAATCCTCATAGAAATGAAACACCCCAATGGTTAAGGGATTGGTGACTTTTATAGGGTCTTGAAAATTTGTAGGCATCACCATGTTTGGTTTGATGAGTGTAGATAAATTCCTCCCAAGGTAAATATACTTATTTCCTTTAATCCATCTTCTATTTCTACATAGTTATTTTAAAAACATAGAATACCTTGTTTTTTTATTGATTCATATAGAAATATGTTGATTTTAACGAACTTGAATATATCCAAAACATATTTTCTCATCACCTATTCTACAATTTTCTTAGTTTGTACAACATTATTTTTAAATGGAAAGGATTTAAGAGGAACATCATCAATAATTTTCTTAACATTATCTTTATCCATTAGATTCTCATCAGTTTGCCTTGAATAGGGATTCTCTAGGGTTGAGGTGAATGATAATAGAATGATAGATGAAAAACATCAGTTGTTTTCTTCCTACTTCCAAATGTGTTGGAAATAACACCCCCTTTGGATTTGGTGTATGTTGTGAAATAATATTTTCAGAGTTCTTAATTACTAGTTCATGGAGGGTGGTGACAATATGGCTCATTTGAGTCTTCAATTCCCTTAACTTTGACATTTAATCTTCATGTAATTCTATTGATTAAGAACAATTTCTTTCAAATGTTCATAAATATTAGAATCTACCACTGTATGAGAGTTACCCTGTTGTTGTTGAGTTTTTGATTTTTGGGCTTCAAATCTCCTTTGTGGTTGTTGAAAACCCTATTTATAAGGCAAAGGATGTTGAAAGTTTAGTTAAAAAGTGACCTTTTTTGTCTAGATCCACATCACATGTATGATTTATCTTTCCACCCTTGGTTTTTTTGGTGTTATGGAATCATACTTATTCTGGGGATATGATTGTTGCTACTGCTGATATGTTGTCCAAGGGAATCCAAATGCACAATCCTCTATCTCTTGTATTTATATCTAATAGTCAGTTGGGTGGTTTATTTCAGTTCAAATTATATAAGGCCTTACAAGTGTGGGATGAGATGTCTTTTGAGACAATGAAATATGTCTCACCATAGTGGTAAATTCATCCAACATGGTATTAACTAAATTATTTGTAAGAGAAGATAGACTTACCTAATATAATCCTCTAACTTGGGGTATACCTTGATCGCGATATTGTTGGGTGTTTTATGAAATCTAGCCAATCAATACAACTAGAGCTAATGATTTTTTGTCAACCAATTTCCCTCCATCAACAATAGCCACCATATTCCTCTGCATAGGCATGAGTCCTTTGTAGATGTACATGATGATAATTTTATCACTAATTTGGTGATGGAGGAAGCTTTCAGAAATTTTCTTAAATTACTCCCAATATTCATACATTGACTACCCTTATGATTTATTCATCCCTAAGATCTGTTCACAAATGGATTTGGTCCTTTATGCTTTAAAAAATATCTTCAAGAAGAGGTATTTCGAATCTTTCCAACATGTTACATCTTCAGGTTATAAATAGTAAGTCCAATACTTTGTAAATTCATCACATAAGAATGAGAATTATATTAGTTTTATTTGATCTTCAGATACATTTCCTAGTTTCTTGGTTGAGAAAACAACATTATATTCTTTAGAATTTTTTTGGGAACCTCGCAATAGAGGCCATGAAATTTTGGAAGAAGGTATATCAATCCTTAATTTAATTTAAAGTATGATTCAAGGTTTGGGTATGCAAAATAATTTGGTTGATAGTTAATTTCTGGTGAAAACAATTATTGAATAGTTATGTTAAGTTCATTGATATTATTTTCAACTATTAGTTATGGTTTTATGTTTTTTTAGAATTTATTCCAATTTTAATGTTCTTAAAATGGACGAATTCCCTTGCTGGACGAATATTGATACTTTTTATAGACCAATATTGTCTAATTTGATCCATAAGACTATATTCAGTCTTAGGGTCAAGAATAAAGAGATCCACATGATGGTATCAAGTAATAAGTTATAGAAAATAGATAATGTAATAATAATAGATCATAATACCATGATAATAATTCTCAATATATGGTATAAAAAAGAAGAAAAAAGAGAGGAAAAATTGAGAAATGGGAAAGAAGAAAAAAAGAAATAATAGAAAAAAGGATAAAATAAAAGAAAATAAATACTTCTAATTAGTTAAAAAAATACTCATCTCTATAGGAATGGTGCCAATTTGAATGGTTCTATCGGGGGAGATCTCAAACAATGTGTAAATTTAAAGTACATAGGTAAAACAGAGTGGCTGACCAATGTCATTATCTAAGGATGAATTTTTTTAAAAAAATATTAAAGGTATTTTTAAAACAAAATAAAATAAAAAAATGATAAAAAGGATGGATGGTTGGGTTTGTTTTAGGTTATAAAATAGGAATAATTGTTCTAAAATAAGATATTTTTTTTTTTAAAGTGTTATTGAGAAAACACAAAAAGAAGACTTTTTTTAGAAAATATTTTTAAAAGTTGTTATCAATATAACTCTACCTCCTCAAATAATTATTAATAATTATCATTCAAATAAAAGGACACTTAAATATTTCCCTCTAATTTTTTAACCCTCGAACCCTAAAATAATTAACTTAACCATAACGATTAAACTAATTTAATACTATATTAACTTCAGAACATGTAATCAAAACACCCTAATTAGGTTTTCGTTCAAAGGATAGATTTTGTTTAGTGGTGAATTAGGGATTACATCCATAATATAAGAAAGGATTAATTGAGTTCATGGATTATATATGAAATTTAAAAATTGATCTTGTGTCAATTTTTTACCAATTAGGATCATACCCTAAAAATTCACAAATTAATCAACCTTGTGGGTTTCATTTTAATTGTTCAATTATTCTTAAGTTTCTTTTAAGTTAAAATAAATAAATTCATAAATAATATTAATATAATTATAGTATCTCATATATTCCAAAAAAATAAGTTAATAAGGTCTGAATTAGATCAATTACTTAGAAAAGCTACTCTTCTATGGGTGGTGTAGTCGTAGAATTACTTGGCATGTGCAAAGGTTTATAATGGTTATAACACAATCATATTTATAATCTTGATTTATAGAAAAAATAAAAATATTATATAAGAATAAAATTGAACAAAAAGGAATAAATATAATAGAAATGAAGATGTTATTTATGAAAACATAAACATTATAATGTGAAGAATAAGAAGAAGGATTCGATAAATGGATCCTTGCTTCAAGAGATACCCTCTTGAAATTATAATATAATTGGAGTGGAACCACTTATCCAATTCCCTAAAATTCCTAATACATGTCATAACCCCCTAAAAATGTTAAAAACACACATTTATATAGTGAAGGGGAGTCTAGGATTAAAATAGGATACATTTGTGAATCGAGAAATTTATCCAAAATATTTTAATCTAAATGGATCTTCCTTGTTGACATAAAATATGCATGAACCAGCTATCTTTCCAGAATTTTTATTTTTGATTATTTGGTTCTTATATCCACTTTCCAATTTTGCTTGAAATATAATCCCATGTGAAGAATATATTTCCCAAGTGGTGACATCAATATGGTGATTCCATTCCAACTTTGAATTCATGTCCCGTTTACTCTATTTAAATGCATGATCCACCTTAGATGGTATAAATGAATTTTTTATCCCATAAATTTTGTAATTATGTAAAAAATTAAATATTAAAAAAATATATATTTATAAATGTATTACTAAATTAAAACAATACACTTTAAAGGGTCAAAAAATAAATTTTAATCAAATTTAAAAATGAATTATCTAATCCCAAATATTCCATAAATTAAAATATTTAACATAATGTGAGAAAATTATGTCATTTATTATCAATAAAATATTCATTAAAAAATTTCTTATATGTGTTCTTGATTAGGTTCAAAATTTTTAATATTATGATAAATAAATCCTCATTTCCTTTAAGATAATAATATTTTAAATTAGATAGTGTCTATTTATATTCTAATTCAAGAGGGTATTTCAGTGATGGTGTCAAGTAAAATTTTCTTATTATTATAACCTACATGTGAAAAGAGTAATTATTAGTACCTAATTTATGGAAATTATGAAATTAATCTTCATTTATATCTTTAAAATCATAACCACACAAATTTGGTTCCATATAAAGTTCATTTTTGAAAATAGAATTATTTAAAATTTTCTGTATCTCTTGGAATCCTGCTATGTTTTTTTTATGTTATCCAACTTTTGAATTTATTTCTCTGATAAATAGTTGATTTTAGTATAATAAATAGTGAAAATAGAATTTTCTTCTTGCGATAATTTCATTGAATCCAAAATAGTAAATTTTATAGTATCTTTTTCAAAATGAATTGAAAGGGTTACTTCATGATTAATTATTAGTGTTTTAGTAGTTTTAAAAAATTTCCTACCTATATTAACAAGTTAATGAGAAATACCACTTTCTTATTCCATGTTTATTATATAAAAATATTTATTGAATAAGTCTTTCAATCTTTCCAATACATCCAACAAGACACCTATGGGGTATGAAATAACTCATTTGGATAGATGTATAACAACTTTTCTTGGATTAATTTATCCAAACTATAGGGAATAATAAATTGAATAATGCATGAAATTAATTGAAGTTCCTAAATCACACAATTTATTTGTAAAATCAACACCTCCTATAGTTCAAGGGATATAAATAGTATATAGATATTAATATTTTATATGTAATTGTAGATTTATTAGAGAAAAAACATTTCTACCCAAACATAACTTTACATATTATTGAAGTTTTCTTTTCTTGGTAAACATATCCTTGATTAAATTTTAAGACCTTGGGATTGGTTTATTGTATCAAGCATAGTAAATCTAATTTACACATTCTTTAAGGTTTCAAACACTATGTGTTATCAGAATTATTTACTAGTTCCCTTATATTGGGTCATTCTTGACGGGAATATATGTTAGGGTGTTGGTATATCCTCTATTGTATCATCGAATTTATCCTTTTTTACTGTTGGTATCACTACATGAACTTCCATTTATTTCTCCTACATAGGGACTATTTCTTCTTCCTTATGTTGTACACTTCATGATTTGGATTCCAATAGTAAATATTTACAAATATTCACTTCCCTAGAATTTCATAAATGGATAAAACTCACATTTACCTTATGGTTTGAAATTTATTAGAGTTTAATTTTACCTAGACCTTGATTGACCAAGTTATCAAGAGTATAAATTATTTTTCTAAACAGACCTTTTTTATACATCAATTTTGATCCGTACTTTATAAGGGTGGATTGTTGATTACTTTTGGAATCCAATAAATATTTAAAAATGTATTTCGTGCAGGGTTTATAGATTATTACATGAGTATAATAGGCTATAGGGGGTTAACATATGTTCCTATAGAATGGTGGTGGATGATACGACTATTGAAAAGTATATAGAAGTGTGGGATTTTTGGAAGCTAATTTCCAACTCCATACAAAATTATTGATTACTCCATAAATCCTTGATTTCTTTGTTGTTAATGGTACTAAATTTGGTGCATGGATTCATAATTTTAAATCAATTTCACTATAGGTAACCCATATGTGATGTTTTCTATGGAATTATATAGATACAATACTCCTGGGAGTGTAGTTTATAATGATTCATGAACTATGTTTAGAGTTAACTATCTTACAAGTGATGTTAGATCTTAAATATTTTGTTTTAAATAAAGGAGAGTTAGAAATACTTACCTCATCAACTCCTATAATATTAGACCTTGTATTAAATTATTGATATATATATGAGATCCACTCTATGAATTATCTAGGTTTAGTTGTTACTTTTCCTATAAGTGCTCATTTGAAGGCTGTATCTAAAATTTTTCAGTCATTATCCAATATTCATTTATAAAAGAACACCAAGAAGTGGTGGTCTTAAAATGGGTGAATGGGGAATATTGTTTTTAGCCCCTTTAATCTCCCCAAAAAAACATATAGAGTCTCTCCACTGGGTTTCTTGATTTTATAAATTTTCTTCCTCACCTATCCATTTGATTAAGAAGGAATGAATTTCTAGATAAATTCCCTTGGTAGTTCATCCAAGGAGGTGATTTATCTATTCTACAGGTTGTACATCCACTGATTGGATGATCTTTTTGGATATAATAGAAACACCTTAAAATTTATTTTACATTATAGGAATCCTTTGGGATTAACATTATTTCAAATTTTCCCAGATTATCTTAAATTCTGGTTGGGGACCTCCCCTACCAATCCATGAAACTTAGATAGAAATTGGATTAGTCTATATTTCGGTTCAAATTTATACTGATTATTTTTCATAAAAAATGATGATGATTATTGTTTAAATTGAGTTTAAAAAGTTCTCTAAGTTTTATAATCATTTAATCAATGTTATCTTCCTTGTTAATAATTTTTAATGATACTCTAAATGAATTAGAATGGGAGGATGGAGAGTCTTCCAATGTGAAAGTGACAAAATCAATATCATTTTTTAATGTGATTATTAAATTTCATACAACAGCTAGTAAAGTCCTCTCAACACCTGGATCAAATCCAAATGGGTTATATTAACGAGACCAAGTCAAGTATCAAAAACATTTAAACCAAAATAGTAATAACAAAATAAAAACAAAAAACTTACCCTCCTCCCCAATAATGAGTCAAAGTTAATGTGGTAGCTATCACGATCCTCATAAAAAATAATTTTTAAACCCTAGTAATTTTTTTAAAGTGGGACTTGGGTTGCCTATGGATAGGTAGAGTGTTTCTGGTGTTCCTTTCTATGTTTTGTAGGTTTGGTTTGGTATTGTAAACGTAGGGCATTGTTTTTGTTTATTTTTAAATGAAATTTAAAGGGTGTTTAAATAGTATTTTAAAAGTAGTGAACTATCCTCATATATTCCCACACATAACTATTAATTCATGATTCATTTAGTTAATCCTAAATAGTTAGACAATACCTCAACTAGTCACCCTCAAATGGCAATTTTACATCAAACAGAGAAATATAATAATCAATGAAATCCCTAATTTTACCTAACCATGTGATCAGAGATCTCAAATCACTCCTAAATCAATCCCTAACCCCCTCAATTATATAGTAAGTGTATAAGGTTCATGGGGAACATGTGTTCAAACTAAAAAAAGGAAACAAAATTTGATTACATTGAACAAAAAACATTCAATTTTTAAAAGAAATCCAATAATTCTAGTAAGAATAAGAATAAGAGGATTATTAATTAAATTTATAATTAATTAACATGGGTGGGGGAAACATCCTTGTAATTACCACTTTGGGCCTAGTGTGTCATCACTGGAGACGAATTATAGAAGAATGAAAATATCTATCCAACAGTAGCATCCCGAGATATTGCCTGAACAACAAACCAACCCCTTTTATAGTGATTATACACTTCTTTTATAAGGGGCAGAATAAATGATTTGGATCCTTCTCATGATTCAAGGATGATCTCCTTCCCTTATATGGCACAAAATATTTATAGGTCTTTCTTTTTTATACTCATCAAGTGATTTTACTCTCTCGTCCCTAATAGAAACTTCCTGGGTTTCGGTGTTAAGATTTACTCCTTTTTTGATAGATTCCATGTGTAAATATTAAGGGTATGAATTCTCAGAATGATAATTTCCCAAGCCTTATAGCTTTAAATTCCTATCCTAAATTGTTTTTCATTCTTAGTTCATTAGATTTTTTCCTCTTGGAATTGTTGGGATAATTTTACCATATTTGAATAGTCATCAAAAATGATAATTTATTATAAGTAATGCACTATATATTTTGGTAAATTTATATTTTATTTACCTTCACATCCTTAAAAAAATTATGAAACATCTCAATCTCATTGAGGTACTGATTACTATCACCCATGAAACTTTCCTTTGTAGTTTGGTGTTTAGAACCAAAAACCCCACACATACCCTTCAGTTAAATTACTGAAGTATCAATGCAAAAATATCCCATAAATATTGGATTAATTATCTATACGAGTGGTTGAATTTTTATAAACATATTTCATAATCAATAAAATAATTTCACTCACCCCTATCTAATTTTTAATTGAAAATCACTAAAGGAACACACATAGTGAAAACTTCATCATGTTGCCTCTAGATCACTACATTTCAAAAATAAAATCAACCATATAGACTCTAGATACACTTCATGAGGATCTTATATTCACCTTATTAAGTCATTTAACCTTATAATATCATAAACCTACCTTATAAAGTCATCTTTACACCTTAAAATCCCAGTTATTCACCGTACACACTCCTATATTCACCTTAAGAACATGAGTGAAACACCTTATACTCATAGGGACTCGCCTTTTAAAGACCACCAACACACCTTACAATAGAATATATTCCATCTTATGTGCACCAGATAATTAAATTCCTTTTCCAAATTTTCATCACCTAAGGACCTCCTCTATGACTTTTTAATATTTCATGTGTGTTTTGGACTTAGAAAAATTCAACAAATTCTACTCAAAAAAAGATTCAACCAATACTATTCTAGAACCACATTAAAACTCTTTCTAACTTTGTAATCACCTCATGTACTTCTTCATATAACTTGAATCAATTCTATCATGGAATCTTTATATATTCTAGATATGGGTACCATGTATGTGATAACCATCGGCTTCATACCACGTGATAACCATGTCACCACACCATTATTCAATTCATTTACCTATCAAGATTCATGCCCCAATCCCTTACAAAATGCTCCAAAAACTATTATAAATAATACAATAAGATAGATACACTAAATCTATATAATTATTTTCCATTTATTCCGCCACATGAACTATATTTTCAATAAATTCATCACAGAACCACTTGGTTTGAATAGTAGGATTTATCCCTATAAATTTCAAAATTATTTTATCAATTCAAAATAATGAATATAAGATTTTTTTTTAATTTTCAATTCAAAATTATTACCAAATACATACTATTTTTCTATGATATAAATATAAATAAGGGTGAAAATCCAAAAATATATTAAAATATAATTTTAAAATTTGTTTCTTGATCAATAAACAAGACTTTGATACTACTGATGGGTTTTATAGGATTATATCTTGAATAATATAGTGAATATAACCCAATTTAATTACATATATATCATAATAATATTAACATGAGATGAAGAAAAAAATATATACATATGCCCCTCATTTTTTTAAATCTCCATCTCAATGGAGTTTATTTGAGGAATATCCCTAAACAAAATCTAGAAGACTCTTAGCTTCATAAGTTTTACATTGATAAACAAATACTTATATTCTATGAGAAGAACAGAAAACCTATAAGAGTTGTGATTATAACTTCTTTGGTGAAGGAAAATAGAGAACCTATCATGAATAGAGCTTCTAATTTGGAAAGGAATTCAATCACACCCAACTGAGGAGTTCCAAACCATTATATAGGATCTCCTTATACAATAAAAGAGGATGAACATCAGTTTCCAATTATTATAAGATAAAATACATTACTAAAAATCACACTCCCATTGGAATTAATTATTATTGAACATTTTTATGATCAGAAGATATTTGTGCACTAAAAATGAATCATCCCAATGATTTAGGACTGAAGAAAACATTTTGTGAAACATGTGGTATTAGACATGAATTTTATATCCTTTATCATATGTTGTATCATTAAATATGATATAGGCATAAAATGACTATATAATTGTTTCCTCTGGAATTGGGGATGACCTCGTTGATTGATGGTTAAAACATTCCAATCGGTTTCTAACGGGTTTGTTCGTAGAACCGGAAACATTCAATGATTCCATATCCATTTGGACCTACTTTCCAAAGGTATGTGCCCATTATTTGTGTACTAATGAGACTTAGGAATTTTCATTGGTTTAGAGGATGGGAGTTCAGACTCATCACACCTTTTTGAGGGGAATTATTGTCTACTCCGGGACTCTCTTTATAGATTTATGTTATGTTCATGAATCCTTATTACATTAACAAGTATAAAATGTGCATTCCTTTAAATCTAACAATCAATGATTTATATGAAGCAAATTTAGAGAATCTTTTATATGTATTTGAGGTTCTTCACCGATAGAGAATCATCTGTATTTGTTAGAGATTCTTAGTTGATGGTGTCCTTAAATTCATAAAAGTCTCTTGGTCATTACGATGACTGTAGCACGCCAGGTAAATAAAGAATATGTCATTTTCATATTTATCCATATTTTTGAATAAAATATTAATATTACTTTAAAGGTAATTCTATGCTCGAGGGCGTACCCAATACGCAACAACGAGTTTCATTGAAATCTTTCGTTGCACTCTAACAATAATATAATATTATTTTAAAAGGTAGTCAACGCCTAGCCGTTGTAATTGTGGGAATGAACGAAACTAACTACAAAGTTATTATATATGTTTGTCAAATATTTTTACTTTTATCTAATAAATGTTTGAGGCTTAAAATGAAAATGAATCCAATTTTAAGCATAAATCTTATAATATTCTTTAAAAGGTCGATTAACCTCCTTTTTATGGAGAACCCTTTTTAAATATACTTTGGACAATTTTAGATGTCGTATTTGACAAAATAAAATCCTTCTTTAGAATCTGAACATCAAAATTTACTTTCTGTTAAATTTTGTTATTTTTCCGATAAAGATCATTTGTATTGAAAATGTTGCATTTTAATTCAAAACCTAATTTTAATCTGATTTATATATATGGATAGAATATATTTTTAATTTATATTAGATTGTATTTAGAATATATTTTTACCCTTTAATCTAATTTCGGTCATTGGAATTAATTTCACTTTGAAATTGGACTTAAACTAGTGTCAATCTTTTCATAGATATTGTTTCCTAAAAAAACGCTATTTGTTTTGACAGCAGGAATTAATTTATTAAATTAATTAATGAAACATATATGTTTTCAATTTTTTAAAATAGACATCATTTTTGAATTTGGAATATCAAATATATATTAGGGTGAATTTTTGGTATTTTTTTTGAAAAACTTCAATTTTTGATGAATTGTGAAACCACTAAGTGGTAGTTTAAAAACTGATTTTTCGTTTAAATGAAATGTTACCACTTATGTCATTTGAATTTAAAAAATATGATATACATGGTTTTCATTATGATGTAAAATTTTGTTCAATGTGATTAAAATAATTTTTTGGTGAATAGTAACTTTTATGTTTTTAATCGCGAGTAGAGGTAATTAGTGTAATTTAAGGTAAAAATAATTGTTTAATAATATGAAATGACTTATACACTTGTCATAACCATATTGGATGTTTCATGGACTACCAATACAATCAATGGGTCAACTTGGGGACCCCATGGATCCACTTTGGTTGGAAAATGACATAAATAATATTTTATTTAAAGTTAAAACAAAAATGTCACAAGCATGAGTTGTTTTCTAAAACAATTTTTAAATGGGGTTATACAAGTCATATTTTCTACTATAAATATTCATTATAAATCTAAAAAGATTCCATACATCATGATATTTGTTTAATAATTTTTATACATTAAATAAATTAAATTATTTATGACATCATGATGATGCATTGATTACCTCATTAAAAAAGGATTTAAATAAAATGAAAAGATAATGTTGAAACTATAACATACACTTATCAAAGACCTATTTAATGAGTATATTTCGAACCCTTTCCACCTTATCCTTGAAATACATCAATGTCGGATCTTTAAAATCCGAAACTCATTTGAAAATAAAGTAACATTTTGTAACTTTCCAAGAGTGCCCCTCCTCTCCTCTTATAAAAGGACCCCACCTCTACCAACTTACCCACACCTCTCAAGACTTTTTCTTGGCCAAAACCGGCTCATTTTGTCTCTCCCCGTCCCTCTATTACTCATAGAATCCTCAATTTGGGAAGAATTCTTCCCAATGAAGCCTTTGAGCTCAAATCAAAGAGAGATAATTGATTTTAAGGTAATGTCTTCACTTGTGTTCTTCTGTTTTATTTTGCTTATCCAACCCCCTAAACTCTTTTTATTCATTTATTTTGTAACAAATATAGTATCTTAAATATACTAGTATGTTTTTATAAGCAGTATTAGAGCTACACTTACACACACTTACATCTAATGGTTAAAGAAAATACTGTTCCTGTGGATGGTGAATTTCTGCCTCACGAAACGATGATTGTTCAATATTCTTTTAACACCCTGAAAGGTGGCAATTAATATGTAAATATATTTGTATATGACATATAATATGTTTAGTTTTTACATAATCTTCTGTATTTTTAATTTATGGCATACCTTTATGGTTTCCATTATGGTCAAACATGATATCTTCATTTTAGGAAGTGCGGACTACCGCCCCCTCAAAGTGATTTGATTCGTTAATACCATATGTGGTATGTATGAAGGATAGATTTAATGATATTATATATGATAAAATAATTCAATTTTAATACTATTATGTATCATTATGTTTTAATTCCATTAAATATGAAATAAAAATGGAAGTAGCGTTCATGCGTACACACGGCTTACCGTCTCCATGAATGGTGCATTTCATTTCTTACCTCTAAATGTTATGTAATATTATAAATGAATTTATATAATGTATTATATATGAAATATATGATATCTACATAATGAATATAATTCTGGATATTATATATATTTTACTACATGAACAACTTGTAATTATAAAGAGTTTATTTTTGACTCAATTAGCAATGATCTACAAAACGACCATTGTTAACTTAAATAATTACATAGTGTTCATAGAATGGTAGTATGTGATACAAAAGGAATAATGAACTTGAAAAAGGTTCTCAATCAAGTATAAATTAACTCAAGTTTATTATTCAGGAGGTTAAAGAACGATCGAGTCAAGTCAGGCCCGAGGTAAGGGATCCTACCTCTCTCTTTCTTTTTAAGTACACTTTTTTATGTAACTTACTTTAATCTCCTCGTTCTTATGTTGAGGGATGTTCTTTAATATTACTATTTCTGTAAATTTTATGTTAATATAATGAGAGACCCTAATTTATCTCATCAATATATTTTTGGAAGTTTTATGTGGCGCTGTTAGGCTGCCGAATTTTCATAAGGGGGTTTTCATCTCACTTTTTATTCTCATGAGATTCATGCTACATTGGACACTATTTCCTTTTGTGTGTTGTATTTACTTCCCATTATTTTAATATTTGTATAATACAATCTCATTTATGGGTAGTTACATATTCATTGTATGACCCTTCTTTCATGGGGTGTACGTTTTGAAAGTTTCCCAAATCGGTAAGGGAACCTTTCATACTCCTCATTTAAAAAGACTTATTTTGTTATGTCTTTTTATTTTCATATATTTATACAGGGATATGTTCTTATATATCCTTATTGATGTAAATTTTATGTCCAAGTGATGAGATACCATTTTCTCTCTCATCAACTAATGTTATAAATCTTAAAGTGACGTCGTTAGGCTGTCGAATTTTACCTAGGGAACTTCTTAACCCAATTTCGATTTCTTTGTGTTCAACTTGTAGTTATTGAATATGTCATTATATGAATATGTGTGAATGAGCTCTGGTTGTTTTACACATAATATCCACTTAAATTGGGTGTATTTATATTTGTCACACATAATTATGAGACTGATTTATCCTTAATTTAAGGATACCATCTTTATAAGGGCTTTCATCTCATTTTACAAATCTATTGATACTTCATTGTTGTTATGCACCAATTAACTCTTATATGGTGTATATAATGTCCTTTGGGATAATATATCATTAATACCTTTATTCTCATGATATTTTAATGTTTTGATTAAATTTTATTTCTCAATTATTGTATTCAAGTGTCTCTCATTTTGTCAAAAACCCTTTAACTAAAATATACTTTTAAATGTTTTAATGATTTAATCTTATAAATATTTATCATTAATATCCATGTTTTCAAAATGTTTTTAAGGATTTATTTATGTGGATATTAATGGTTTAAAATTTTAAATTCTTCAATGTGGTATGGGACACTTTGATTTAAAAATCTCTTTATTAAATGTTTTAAATGGTTTTGAAAATGGTTTTTAGAATGGATTCATAATTTCAATATCTTAAAATGTTATATTGTTATTGCAATGTGGTAATGTTATCTTTCTTTTATGCTTAAGTTATGTGCTATGATTATGTTATGGTTCCTGGGCATTGTTATGAATACGGGTGGTTCCGTGATAATCTAAGGGCGGGTGAGCCCAATATATCTCTCTAATGCATTGGGTAATGCGATGGAGTTAAATGTTAAGATCCCTCCGATGATATTTAGAGAATATACTATTATTGGTATTCCAAACGTAACCAAGATGGTTACTCCCTACATAATAATGTTATTAATTCCTCAAGTTATCTTTATGTCTTATGATTTCAATGATTTATTCATGATTTTATGAGGTAGGTTAATGTGATTGTGTTTTATGGGTAAAGTATGATTTCATTATTATGTATATATGTACTCATGTTTCCTATCTATACTTTTTATAACCCTTATTGAGCTTTTTATTCTCATCCCAAGTTTTTCAAATGTTTTTCATAGGTCAAGGGAATGGTACATGATATGACGATAGTGCCAAGGAAGTGTCAAAGAAGAATCCATGTTTTATTTTAAATATGTTTCCGTTGATGGTAAAAATGAATACTATCTTTTATGTAACCACTTTGATTAAATGTGGAATGTAATGCAAGTTTTATGGTCTAATTCTCTAAAACTCTAAACCTGAAAAGATCATCAATGTGTAATCTTGTAATTACTCAAGATTAAGTATGGTTTAAGGTTGGGGCCTTATAGTTGGTATTAGAGGTCAGTTTAGATAACTTTAGAGGTTAGAGTGTTGTTTAAGAAAAAGTGACAAGTTGTGTATAACCACAATGGTTAGAATATTAGATGGAGTCATCGTTTTTTTAAAGTTAGAATGAGTTTGAGGTAACTTGGATAAGTATATCTTGGTGTTTATCTTCATATTTTTTATTTGATGTTTTTACTGATATACTCACACTGAACTTTTATGTTTTAGTAAATCGATGGATCTAGCAGGCACCAAAGTAATAGTGGATTTGAAGAAAAAAGTGACGGTTTTATGAAAGAACAACTGAAGGATATGGGAGCTGCAATGAGAACTCTTGTGGTTATCCTCAAACAAATATCTGGAGTCATGATTGACCATCTGAACCTTAGTGATTTTTATAAGGCATCGTGTATGCGAGAAACAAATCCCTACGGAAGTTCATGTAATAATCATAAAGGTAAGTATGTTAAAAAACCTATGTGTCAAATATGAGGAAAGAAACACATAGGAAAATGTTTCAAAGGGATAGAAAGATGTTATAGATGTGGAAATGAAGGTCCTAAAGCAAGAACCTGCCATGGAAAAAGGAAGCATCTAGTTAACTCTAGGAAAGGGAAAGAAGTTCTTTCTGAAGGATCAATTGAATGTTTTAAATGTGGTGTGCATGGTTATTATGAAAACACATGTCCTACAAAGAAGTTCTTGGAATTGGGTCCCCAAGATCGTTCAAAAATTCATTTACCAATACCTAATGTCATTCTGATTGAGGATGAAGAAACTGACAATAAAGAATGAAAGGTATAGATTATTTCTTAACATATGGTTTCCTATTATTGGAATCTTAGGATAAGATTCATTATTTTGTTTGTAGGAAAGAATTATTTAAGAATATGTTGAAAAGGAATGGATAATGGATCATAAATAATGTTGAATGAGTAAGAAGTCATCATATAAGGGATTTAAGGGTTATGGTAGATTTTAGGATGGTGAAATTCTTAGATGTATTAAGTCTCTTTTGATGATGTGGTCACATTAGAAGACTTTTTATAGTAACCCAAATGTTTGATATATTAAAATTTTATTCATGGAATAATTATCCTTTCTTTTGTGGATATAGTTATAAAGAACCATTTGGGTTTATATGATACTTGAATTTGAGGCAATTACTGGTTAATACATTTTGGGTTGCAAAATGGAAGTTATCATATAACTATTGTGGTTAAAATATGTTATGGTTATTTTTGATGAATTTATCACTTTTTGAGGAATGTTATAAAATTATATAGTTTTTGAAAATGGACAACACGTAGACCGTGTGACAACCCGTCGCATCGGACGAAGCTGCGGGAATCGAACCCACAACCAAAGTGCAACTGGTATTTATCGCCTACCACTGGACTATGTGAATTAGATGGTTATTTTGAATGATTCTTTTTAGTTAGATGATTTTATGAATTAAGAGTAAGTTTATTTTTTTGGTTATCAATGCAAATGATTATCCTATCATGGAGGATATGTGATTAGGTTAATTAATTTTCAGTATGAGACTGTAAGAGTAACTGATGTTATTTTGGAGAAAAATGTTAAAATTTATCTTAGGAGACTATGTGATTAAATCCATCAGAGAATTGGGTTTCAATCTTAGTTTGGTTTACATTGTAGAATTTTATGGATGGATGTTTTTTGAATAGTATTTGTTGAACTTTTGGTTTTAGTTTTGGTTAAGGTCTAATGACATGGGAAGTATATAGTTCTCTTTTTTGGATTAGGTGATTCTCAAAAATTTGATTATAGCTCTCTTAATGTGAGCAAGTCATCCTAAATACTCGTCTTTTGGAGAAAATATGAGTTTGTGTAAGAAATATAGTAAATGTTGAAAGTCAACATGACAATTAAGTATGCATCCTTATGTTTTGGTTAAGCTCCTAAATAAATTCCTCAATGAAAAGTAACTTAAAACAAAAATTTGGTCTGTTAATTATTCATATTGGGGAATCAAATACTATTTAACCCATCACAAATTTTTGATTTTCTTGTTGTTAACTTTATCCTAGACATGTTTACGATCACTCTCCATCAGAGCATGACCCTTTTATTTTACCTCCATATCCATATTTTCATACTTGGAATCCTGGTATGGGTTAACTCGGGTGACATTTGTACTTCTCTCCCATTCTTTTAAAGTGATATTTTTACTGACTCCTGTTCCGATGTGGTATTTTTAATGAAGCTTCCAAGCCCAATTTTAAAATTGCGAGGACGCAATTCCCAAAAGGGTGAAGGATGTAACACCCTAGGTAAATAAAGAATATGACATTTTCATATTTATCCATATTTTTGAATAAAATATTAATATTACTTTAAAGGGAATGCTATGCTCGAGGGCGTACCCAATACGCAACAACGAGTTTCTTTGAAATCTTTCGTTGCACTCTAATAATAAAATAATATTATTTTAAAAGGTAGCTAACGCCTAGTTGTTGTAATGGTGGGAATGAACAGAACTAACTAAAAAATTATTATATATGTTTGTCAAATATTTTTACTTTTATCCAATAAATGTTGGAGGCTTAAAATGCAAATGAATCCAATTTTAAGCATAAATCTTCTAATATTCATTAAAAGGTCTATTAACCACATTTTGATGGAGAACCCTTTTTAAATATACTTTTGACACTTTCATATGTTGTATTTGACAAAATAAAATCATTCTTTAGAATCTGGACATCAAAGTTTACTTTGTGTAAAATTGTGTTATTTTTCCGTTAAAGATCATTTGTATTGAAAATATTGCATTTTAATTCAAAACCTCATTTTAATATGATTTATATATATGGATAGATTATATTTTTAATTTATATTATTATTTATTTAGAATATATTTTTATCATTTAATCTAATTGTGGTCATTGAAATTAATTTCACTTTGAAATTGGACTTAAACTAGTGTCAATCTTTTAATAGATATTGTTTCTTAAAAACACGCTATTTGTTTTGACAGTAGGAATTAATTATTAATTTAATTAATGCAACATATATGTTTTGAATCATGTAAAATAGACATCATTTTTGAATTCGGAATATCAAATATAGCTTAGGGTGAAGTTTTGGTATTTTTCTGAAAAACTTCAATTTTTGATGAATAGTGAAACCACTAAGTAGTAGTTTAAAAACTAATTTTTCGTTTAAATGATACTCTAAATCTTCTGTGATTTGAATTTCAAAAATCCTACATACATTGTTGTCATTAGGAAGTAAAATGTAGTTCAATGGGATTAAAATAATATTTTGGTGAATAGTAACTTTTATGTTTTTAATCGCGATTAGAGGTAATTAGTGTAATTAAAGGTAAAAAAAATGTTTTAATAATATGAAATGAACTAGACACATGTCCAACCCTCACTGGATGTGTCATGGAAGACCAAGACAATCCATGGGTCAACTTTGGGACCCCATTGAGCCACTTTGGTTGGAAAATGACATAAATAACTTTTTATTTAAAGTTAAAATAAAAATGTCACAAGCATGAGTTGTTTTTCTAAAACAATTTTTATATGGGGTTATACAAGTCATATTTTTGACTATAAATATTAATTATAAATATAAAAATATTTCCTACATCTTGATATTTGTTTTATAATTTTTAGACATTAAATAAATTAAATTATTTATGACATCATGATGATGCAGTGATTACCTCATTAATAAAGGATTTAAATAAAATGAAAAGATAATGTTAAAACTATAAATGACACTTGTAAAAGACCTATTTAATGAGTATATTTCGAACCCTTACCACCTTATCCTTGAAATACATCAATGTAGGACCTTTAAAATCCGAAACTCATTTGAAAATAAAGTAACATTTTGTAACATTCCAAGAGTGCCCCTCCTATCCTCTTATAAAAGGACCCCAACTCTACCACCATACCCACACCTCTCAAGACTTTGGAGCGGACAAACCCTACTCATTTTGTCTCTACACATCCCTGTCTTACTCCTAGAAGCCTCACTTTGGGCAAAATTCTTCCCAAGGAAGCCTTTGATCTCAAATCAAAGTGAGATACCCGATTTTAAGGTAATGTCTTCACTTGTGTTCTCTTATTTTATTTTGCTTATCCAACCCCTAAACTCTTTTTATTAATTTCTTTTGTAACAAATACATTATATTCAATATAATAGTATGTTGTTATAAGAAGTATTCTAGATACACTTACACACACTGACATCTAATGGTTAAAGAACATACTGTTTCTGTGGATGGTGAATTTCTGCCTCACGAAACGATGATTATTCAATATTATTTTAACACCCTCAAATGTGGTCATTAAGATGTAACTATATATATATATATGATATATAATATGTTTAGGTTTTACTTAAGCTTCTGTATTTCTCATTTATGGCATTCCATTATGGTTTCCATTATGGTTAAACGCAATATCTTCATTTTAGGAAGTGCGGACTACCGCCCCCTCAAAGTGATTTGATTCATTAATACCATATGTGGTATGTATAAAGGATAGCTTAAATGATATTATATATGATACCACACTTAAATTAAAATACTATTATATATCATTATGTTTTAATTTCATTAAATAATAAATAGAAATGGAAGTAGCGTTCATGCGTACATACGGCTTACCGTCTCCATGAACGGTGCATTTCATTTCTTACCTCTAAATGTTATGTAATATTATAAATGCATGTATATAATGGATATATATGATATATATGATATCTACATAATGAATATAATTCTGGATATAATATATATTTTACCACATGAACAACTTGTAATTATAAAGAGTTTATTTTTGACTCAAGTAGCAATGATCTACAAAACGACCATTATTGACTTAAATAATTACATAGTGTTCACAGAATGGTAGTAAGTGATATAAAAGGAATAATGAACATGAAAAATGTTCTTAAGCAAGTAGAAATTAACTCAAGTATATTATTCAGGAGGTTAAAGAACGATCGAGTCAAGTCGGACCCGAGGTAAGGGATCCTACCTCTCTCATTCTTTTTAAGTACTCTTTTTATGTAACATAATTTAAGCTCATCATTCTTATGTTGTGTGATATTATTTTATATTAATATTTCTATAAATCTTATGTTACTATGATGAGAGACCCTATTTTATCTTATGAATCTATTTTTTGAAGTTTTATGTGGCGCCGTTAGGCTGCTGAATTTTCATAAAGGGATTTTCATCTCACTTTTTATTCTCGTGAGATTTATGCTACATTGTCCACTCTTTCCTTTTGTGTGTTTTATTTACTGCCCATTATTTTACTATTTTTATAATACAATTCATTTATTGGTAGTTAAATATTCATTGTATGTCCCTTCTTTCTTGGGGTGTACGTTTTGAAAGTTGCCCAAATCGGTAAGGGAACCTTTCACGCTCCTCTTTTAAAAAGACTTATTTTGTTATGTCTTATTATTTTCATCTTTTTATATTGGGATATTTTCTTATATATCCTTATTGATGTAAATTTTATGTCCAAGTGATGAGATCCCATTTTCTCTCTCATCAACTAATGTTATGAATCTTAAAGTGACATCGTTAGGCTGTCGGATTTTACCAAGGGAACTTCTTAACCCAATTTCAATTTCTTTGGGTTCAACTTGTAGTTATTGAATATGTCATTCTATGAATATGTGTGAATGAAATCTGGTTGTTTTACACTTAATATCCACTTATATTGGGTGTATTAATATTTTTCACACATAATTATGAGATTGATTTATCCTTAATTTAAGGATACTATCTTTATACGGGATTTCATCTCATTTTACAATTCTATTGAGACTTCATTGTTGTTATGCACAAATTAACTCTTATATTGTGTATATACTGTCCTTTGGAATAATATATCATTAATCCCTTTATTCCCATTATATTATAATGTTTTGATTAAATTTTATTCCTCAATTATTGTATTCAAGTGTCTCTCATTTTCTTAAAAAACCTTTAACTAAAATATCATTTTAAATGTTTTAATGATTTGATATTATAAATATTTCACATTAATATCCTTATTTTCAAAATGTTTTTAAGGATTTATTTATATGGATATTAATGGTTTAAAATTTTCAATGATTCAATGTGATATGGGACACTTTGATTTAAAAATCTCTTTATTAAATGTTTTAAATGGTTTTGAAAATGGTTTTTAGAATGGATTCATTATTTCAATATCTTAAAATGTTATATTGTTATTGCAATGTTGGAATGTTATCTTTCCTTTATGCTTATGTTATGTGATATGATTATGTTATGGTTCTTGGGCATTGTTATGAAGACGGGTGGTTCTGTGATAAACTAAGGGCGGGTGAGCCCGATATAGGTCTCCAATGCATTGGGTAACGCGAAGGAGTTAAATGTTAAGGTTTCTCTGAAGAGATTTAGGGAATATACTGTGATGGGTATTCCAAACTTAACCAAGAGGGTTAATCCCTACGTAAGAATGTTATGAATGTATCAAGTTACCTTTATGTATTTTGATTTCTATGATTTATTCATGATTTTATGAGGTAGGTTAATGTGATTATAATTTATGGGTAAAGTATGATTTTATTATTATATATATATGTACTCATGTTTCCTTTCCGTACATTTTATAACACTTACTGAGCTTTTTATGCTCATCCCAAGTTTTTGAAATGTTTTTCACAGGTCAAGGGAATGGTACATGATATGATGATAGTGTCAAGGAAGTATCAAGAAAAAATCCATGTTTTATTTTAAATGTGTTTCCGTTGATGGAAAAAATGAATACTATCTTTTATGTAACCACTTTGTTTAAATGAGGAATGTAATGAAAGTTTATTGATCTAATTCTCTAAAACTCTAAACATGGAAAGATCCTCAATGTGTAATATTTTAATAACTCAAGATTAATTAAGGTTTAGGGTTGGGGCCTTGTAATGACCATACTGGTTTTAAAGCCACTCAGTGGGGTACTTGAAGATTATTGTCATTTAGGAGGACATGGATTATTTCAGAGTTGGGATCATACCCGCTGGTGGGATACCTATGTATCCTTTGTTTTGGAAAAGAAATCAGAACGCACATAGTTTGAGTAATGGAGTATGATATTTTTGCATGATTGATGGCTCAAAGGAAGTTGTCATGATTACTTTTATGCTCTAAGCTCACGTGAGTCATGCTCGGTGTGAGAAAAAAGAGGTATTTGTGAAACCAGAAAATTATGTCATGCAATGATATGAGGCATATATATGTATGACTACCTGAATAGATGAGGAATAAGATTTACTTCAGGGAAGAATTCCATGGACAGGGTTCATAAATGTATATGTTCTTCATTGAGATTTGGGTATGCTAATCTTGGGGATTACTTCTAATGAAAATGACCATGTTAGGAGGGGACTTATGATTGGGTTTTACTCTTGAGAAGGAAGCCCAGATCAAAAGGAATTATGACTGGTTAAGAGAAATTAAGACTGGGGATTATTCCTATGGAGGAGGCCCAGGTTAAAGGGATTTGAAAATTAAGGGACTTGGGGCTTACTCTTAAATAGGATGCCCAGGTTAAAGGAATTAAGGTTTGGGGCTTACTCTTGAGGAGGATGCCCATATTTGGGACAGGGGCTTATTCCTAAGGAGGAGTCTAAGGTTAAAGGAATTTGAATGTTACGACTCTTGGGGCTTACTCCTAAAGAGGATTCCCAGGTTAAAGGAATTAAGGTTTGGGGCTTACTTTTGAGGTGGATGCCCATATTTGAGACTGGGTCTTACTCCTAAGGAGGAGGCCCATGTTAGGGGACTTGGGGATTACTCTTGGGGAGGATGCCCATATATGAGACTGGGGCATAATCCTGAAAAGGAGTCCCAAATTAAAGAGGACTTAGGGCTTACTCCTAAGGAGGATGCCAATGTTAAAGAGGACTTGGGGCCCACTCCTAAAGAGGATGCCCATATTAATGAGGATTTGGGGCTTACTCCTAAGGAGGATGCCCAATGTAATGAGGATTTGGATTGGGGATTACTCGTGAAAAGGAGGCCCAGATTAATGAGATTATGACTGGGGATTACTCTTGAAATGGAAGCCCAAATCAATGATTCTCTCATCTTAATGGATGAGGTTGAATGAATGACCTCTCTAACTTTAGTGACATAAAGATGTGTAAATCACTAGGTTTTGAGAAATGTTGTAACACCCCGAGCTTCCACGATATGCCACTCTTTCAATAATGCAATAGCTTGCATTGTACGCAAGTTCGAGTTCTAAAACACCGTGACTAATCAAAGTAGCCGTTATGAATAGTAATAACCACTTTTTAAAATTATAGAAATCTTATATTTCAAAATGGACTTCATTTTTGTATTCGTAATATCGAAATTAGCCTATGTTGAATTTTTGGTATTTTTCTGAGAACTTCTAATTTTTTATGAATAGTGAAAATTACTTAAAAACAACTTTTTTAATCAAAATAATTTATAGTGATAAATTATACTATTTAGTGGTTTTAAAGTATAATTAGAATATATTTTTACCATTTTATCCAATGGTGGTCATTAGAATTAATTTATCATTGAAATTGGACATAAACAATTGCCAATCTTTTGATATAAATTGTTTCTTAAAAACACGTTATTTGTTGTAACAGCGGGAATTAATAATAAAATTAATTAATGCAACTTATATGTTTTTAATTTTGTAAAATAGACATCATTTTTGAATTCGGAATATCAATTATATCTTAGGGTGAAATTTTGGCTTTGTTCTGAAAAACTTCAATTTTTGATGAATAGTGAAACCAGTAAGTGGTAGTTAAATAACTGATTTTTCGTTTAAATGAAATATTTCCACTTCTGTGATTTGATTTTCAAAAATCCGACATACATGCTTGTCATTAAGAAGTAAAATGTGGTTCAATGAGATTAAAATAATTTTTTGGCGAATAGTAACTTTTACGTTCTTAATCGCGATTAGAGGTAATTAGTGTAGTTTAAGGTAAAAATAATGTTTTAATAATATAAGATGAGCATGACACTTGTCCTACTCCTATTGGATGAGTCATGGCCGACCAATACAACCCATGGGTCAACTTGGGGACCCCATGGAGCCACTTTAGTTGGAAAATGACATTAATATATATTTATTTAATGTTAAAATTAATTTGACACAAACATGAGTTGTTTTACTAAAACAGTTTTTAAGTGGGGTTACACAAGTCCAAATTTTGATTATAAATATTCATTAGAAAGATAAAAAGATTTCCTACATCATAGTATTTTGTTTTATAATTTTTAGACATTAAATAAATTAAATTATTTATGACATCATGATGATGCAGCGATGACCCCATTATTTAATGATTTAAATAAAATGGGAAGATAATGCAAAATCCAAGGCTTACACTTGTCCAAATCCAATTGGATGAGGAGATTTCGAACCCTTATCAGCTTATCCTCGAATTATATAAGTGTGGGACCTTTAGAATCCGAAAAGCATTGTGTAATAATGTAACATTTCAATCTTTCCAAAAGAGCCCCTCCTCTCCTCTTATAAAAAGCCCCCACCTCTCCCACTTTATTCACACCATAAAGCCATTTTCCTCGGCCAAACTCTGCCCAAATACTCTCCCAACTTCCCCCTATTACTCCTAGAAGCCTCACTTTGGGCAGAACTCTTCTCAAGGAAGCCTTTGGCTCAAATAAAAAAGAGTTACCCGATTTTGAGGTAATGTCTTCTCTAATGTTGTTTTGTTTTGTTTTTCTTCTCCAACCCCTTAAACTCTTTTTATTCATTTCTTTTGTAACAACACCAGTATCCTAAATATACTAGGATGTTGTTATAAGAAGTATTCGAGCTATACTTACACACACCTACATCTAATGGTTAAAGAACATACGGTTTCTGTGGATGGCGAATTTCTGCCTCACGAAACGATGATTGTTCAACACTCATATAACACCTTCAAAGGTGGCCATTAAGATGTCACTATTTTTATATATGATAAATAATATGTTTATGTTTTACTTATGCTTCTGTATTTCTCATTTATGGCATACTTTATGATTTCCATTATGGGTAAAACGCGATAATTTCATTTTAGGAAGTGCGGACTACCGCCCCCTCAAAGTGATGTGAATCGTTAATGCCATATGTGGGATGTATAAAGGATGGAGTAAATGATATTATATATGATATTATACTGGAAATATATTATACCTTTATATAATTATGATTTCATTACATTAAATACGAAATAGAAATGAAAGTAGCGTTCATGCGTATGTACGGCTTACCGTCTCCATGAACGGTGCATTTCATTTCTTACCTCTAAATGTTACGTAATATTATGGATGAATGTATATACTGTATATATATGATATATATGATATCTACATCATGAATAGAATTATGGATATATTGGATATTTCACCACATGAATAACTTGTAATTATAAGAAGTTTATTTTTGACTCAAGTACCAAAGATCGACAAAACGACCGTTATTAACTTAAATAATTACATAATGTTCATATCATTGTAATAAGTGATATAAAAAGGATAATGAAATTGAAAATGGTTCATAAAAAGGTATATATTAATTCTAGTTTATTATTCAGGAGGTTAAAGAACGGTTGAGTCAAGTCAGACATGAGGTAAGGGAACTTCTTAACCCAACTTCCATTCTTTGGGTTAATCTCCTACTTTCAAATTATTTCATGACATTATTATGTCTTATTTTGTATTTTTACTTTCTTTATGTGTACCTATAGTGAATACACATAATATATCTGTTTTATTTTAAAAATGATCTTTGTAAGGACTTCGTCTCAATCTCCTTTCATTGAGGCATATTTGGTTTTATACACAAATTTCTTTTATACGGTGTATAAACCACTTTGACTTTTACGTTTATTCAAAAGGAATCTTTTTTATACGAAGCGTTTTACTAAACAACAAAAAGGGAATGTTTTTCTTTCCATACATATGCGGCGACAACGACTTCTCTGCCGCCGTGACCATTATTTGAGTTTCGGCTTCCTCTACAAGCCAACACTTTTTTAATGAAAAATAAATACAAAGTTTTAACATTCTTTTATTTTGGTATTGAAAATGGTTTTGAAAGCGTTTTTATTATATCAATGTGTTGTATTTATATCTTGTGATTGAAATGTGGAACTGTTATGTTTCCTTTATGCATGTTTTATGTGATACGATTATGTTATGGTTTATGATATGTTTAAACCTATTAATATGAGGAATGCATTGGACTTAATAAGTGACGGGTGGAGCCCGCTATAGCTCCTCGATGCATCGGCAGGTCTCATGAGAAAAACTAGTGTCTTGGCACGAGGCATTGAAAAAATATTATTTGTGGTCTTGGCACGAGGCCTTGGCTACGTGGTTATGATAGTCTGGCATTATGCATTCCATCATTATGAATGTGGTTATTGATATTGCATGTGATTATTCGACCAGTAGAATATCCATGTGAGGAAGTTAATGGAATTATCTCATTTTACTTTTGCCATATTATGTTGATGTTCAAGTTTAAAAGGCTTTTGTTTTAGTTATACATTGCCTTAAATTTTTAGGTTTATTTATGAAAGCTTCCGCATTATTGTTATCCTTACTGAGCATCTGAGCTCACCCTTTTCAATGTTTTAATATTTTCCAGGATGTGAAGAAGTATTTTATGAATGACCTGTAGGGATAGTCAGAAGAGGATATGACTGTGGACTATGGAGACTTTGTTATTGTAGTTTTTCACTTTATGATGTAATGTAACGTTTATGAATGTATCTAGTGTTTCCAAGGCTACTAAACTAATCGGTCTTTCGAGACTTGATCTTTTGTGATCATGCCAATGTTACGAAGTAACGCACCGGCTCTGGGTAGCTGGGTTCGGGGCGTTACAGTTGGTATCAGAGGCAGTTTAGTACTAACCTTGGAAGCTAGATTTAGATAAACTCTGATTAGAGCACATAGCCCGAAGATAGACTTTGAGGATTAGTATAGAAGAACTTCCTAGAATTTTGTTATTGTAGAGATTTTGTGAGTTTTCCGAGCAATACATCCTTTTCTGGATACGAGCAAGTAGAGGCGGCTCTGGCACAGATGTACCTAGGGGTAAAACCCAAAAACACCGCTTTGAGCTAGACTCGATCGGGAACTGGTGCACGACAACGGGCCTTGCTGCACTCTTGGTTACAACACTCCTGGGGGATATGCTTAGGATAATTCTCGTTTTCTTTACAAACCACTATGAACGGTTATGAGTATATACTTCCTCAAAGAAAACCTTTTTATGATTATGGATTATATCCATAAATAGTTCAATTTATGTTAAGCATTTTATAAGTATGGAATTATGTATTTTGATTCATAAACTAATCTAGTTTATGGCATTGTATAGAAATGGCGCCCAGTAGAAGGAAGGTGAACTCCATCAATACGTATGATCCAAAGAGTAAGAAGGATCATATCTTTCACGGTATTAAGCAAACATTTCTAAGGGAAATAGTCTCCCATGTGTTCTCAACATATGAAGAAATAATATCATGTGTTAATAAGATATGTAGAGAATTATCTGAGTCCTATGGCTTTGAAGCGAAGCAAGAGACGAAAGGGATGGAAGAGAGAGTGATGGATAAAGGGATGAGGGGAAAGAAGAATTTTCCAATATGTGGTAATTGTGGGAAGAAACATCATGGAACTTGCCTAAAGGGAACGGGAGTTTGTTATAAGTGTAGAGAAAAAGGACACAAAGTGCGTGACTGCAAGGGTAAGAAAATGGTTTCAAATGTACAATGCTTCTTCTGCAAGGATTGGGGACACTACGCAAACCAATGTCCAAGTCATCAGAGTATGCCCCAAATGATGTTATTGGATAATAATCATGTTATGATACTACCACAGATGAGGAGTAATGATTAGAGTTCATATGTTGTTATTGATGAATTTTGTAATTTGAGTGTTGTATCAATTATGTACTGGTTATAATAATTATGGAGTATATAAGGATTGTACTGCAGTACTATTTCATCAAGGACTTGAGATTGTGTGGAACCAAGAAAAGTGACTCCACAGTAGGTTAAATTTTTGGAAAATATATTGTTGAGAGAAAGATAAACCATAATATGTTTATGATTTTGAGATAGTGATTTTGGAATAAGATGTGATTGATTTGGATAAATTATATTGTATATTCTTAACTTCCTTGAAACTGATTGATGATTTGTAAACATTTTGGATAGAAGGAGTATATCTAGTATTCTATAAGGAATAAGGGATCATGGTAATTCAGTATGTTTAAAAAGAATACATGATGAAGGTAATTATATTTTTAGTATGTGACAATAAGAGAAACTTTACTTTGTTTGGAAAATCTGTTACAATTGATTTTGGAATTTAGAGACCTTTTAGAGAAAGTCTGGATGGAGGTATTTTGGATAACTATTAAGGTTGGAATGGATTAAGTTGAACCATGGATAGTATTGTTTGAGGTTAAAGCATTTCTGAAGATTATTTTTGGAATATTATAATACTATAGTTTTAGGAAAAGGACAACCTGTAGGGTGGGGAATAACCCGTCGCGTCGGACAAAGCTGCAGGAATCGAACCCACAACCATAGTGCGACAAGCCTTTATTTCCTACCACTAGCCTACAGGAAGTCCTTGGTTATTACAAAATAGTTTTACTAATCTAAATGGTATGTGATAATATTTGGAACCTTATAAAATTAGGATAAAAAGAATATTTTTGAGTTCCGTTACCATTTGGAGTAAAAGATGGGTTTGTGGTAAAAATTTATTAACGAATGAAAGTATATATAACAAGTATGTATATTCCCTTATGTTCTTATTAAATCTCCTAAATAAATTCCTCAACATTATAAAAGGTAACTTAAAATAAAAATGTTGTCGGTTAACTTTTCCAACTGGGGATTCAATGACCGTTTATCCAATCACAAGTATGTGATTTTCTTGTAGTTAAACTTTCTCCTAATCCTGTTTTCTATAACTCTCCATCAGACCTTGATGGTTTGTTTCTCCTCCATATCCATATTTTCATAGAATCCTAGAATGGGCTATATCGGGTGACCTTTGTACTTATCTTGCTTTCTTTTAATGTTATATATTTATTAACCTTATTTCGGATGTGGGTTTTCCTCAAAGGCATTTTCTCTTTTCAACCTTTTATTTTCAAAGAAAAATTTAAAATTGCGAGGATGCAATTTATTGAAGGAGGGGAGAATGTAACACCACGAGCTTCCACGATACGCCTCTCTTTCAATAATGCAATAGCTGGCATTGTACGCAAGTTCGAGTTCTAAAACACCGTGACTAATCAAAGTAGCCGTTATGAATAGTAATAACCACTTTTTAAAATTATAGAAATCTTATATTTCAAAATGGACTTCATTTTTTTATTCGTAATATCGAAATTAGCCTATGTTGAATTTTTGGTATTTTTCTGAGAACTTCTAATTTTTTATGAATAGTGAAAATTACTTAAAAACAACTTTTTTAATCAAAATAATTTATAGTGATAAATTATACTATTTAGTGGTTTTAAAGTATAATTAGAATATATTTTTACCATTTTATCCAATGGTGGTCATTAGAATTAATTTAACATTGAAATTGGACATAAACAATTGCCAATCTTTTGATATAAATTGTTTCTTAAAAACACGCTATTTGTTGTAACAGTGGGAATTAATAATAAAATTAATTAATGCAACTTATATGTTTGGAATTTTGTAAAATAGACATCATTTTTGAATTCGGAATATCAATTATAGCTTAGGGTGAAATTTTGGCTTTGTTCTGAAAAACTTCAATTTTTGATGAATAGTGAAACCACTAAGTGGTAGTTAAATAACTGATTTTTCGTTTAAATGAAATATTACCACTTCTGTGATTTGATTTTCAAAAATCCGACATACATGGTTGTCATTAAAAAGTAAAATGTGGTTCAATGAGATTAAAATAATTTTTTGGTGAATAGTAACTTTTAAGTTCTTAATCGCGATTAGAGGTAATTAGTGTAGTTTAAGGTAAAAATAATGTTTTAATAATATAAGATAAGAATGAAACTTGTCATACTCCTATTGGATGAGTCATGGCCGACCAAGACAACCCATGGGTCAACTTGGGGACCCCATGGAGCCACTTTAGTTGGAAAATGACATTAATATATATTTATTTAATGTTAAAATTAATTTGACACAAACATGAGATGTTTTACTAAAACAGTTTTTAAGTGGGGTTACACAAGTCCAAATTTTGATTATAAATATTCATTAGAAATCTAAAAATATTTCCTACATCATAGTATTTTTTTTATAATTTTTAGACATTAAATAAATTAAATTATTTATGACATCATGATGATGCAGCGATGACCCCATTATTTAAGGATTTAAATAAAATGGGAAGATAATGCAAAATCCAAGGCATACACTTGTACAAAGCCAATTGGATGAGGCGATTTCGAACCCTTATCACCTTATCCTCGAATTATATAAGTTTGGGACCTTTAGAATCCGAAAAGTATTGTGTAATAATGTAACATTTCAATCTTTCCAAAAGAGCCCCTCCTCTCCTCTTATAAAAAGCCCCCACCTCTCCCACTTTATTCACACCTTCAAGCCATTTTTCTCGGCCAAACGCTGCCCAAATACTCTCCCAACTTTCCCCTCTTACTCCTAGAAGCCTCACTTTGGGAAGAACTCTTCTCAAGGAAGCCTTTGGCTCAAATCAAAAAGAGTTACCCGATTTTGAGGTAATGTCTTCTCTAATGTTGTTTTGTTTTGTTTTTCTTCTCCAACCCCCGAAACTCTTTTTATTCCTTTCTTTTGTAACAACAAAAGTATCCTAAATATACTAGGATGTTGTTATAAAAAGTATTCGAGCTACACTTACACACACCTACATCTAATGGTTAAATAACATACGGTTTCTGTGGATGGCGAATTTCTGCCTCACGAAACGATGATTGTTCAACACTCATATAACACCTTCAAAGGTGGCCATTAAGATGTCACTATTTTTATATATGATATATAATATGTTTATGTTTTACTTATGCTTCTGTATTTCTCATTTATGGCATACTTTATGATTTCCATTATGGGTAAAACGCGATAATTTCATTTTAGGAAGTGCGGACTACCGCCCCCTCAAAGTGATGTGAATCGTTAATGCCATATGTGGGATGTATAAAGGATGGAGTAAATGATATTATATATGATATTATACTGGAAATATATTATACCTTTATATAATTATGATTTCATTACATTAAATATGAAATAGAAATGAATGTAGCGTTCATGCGTATGTACGGCTTACCGTCTCCATGAACGGTGCATTTCATTTCTTACCTCTAAATGTTACGTAATATTATGGATGAATGTATATACTGTATATATATGATATATATGATATCTACATCATGAATAGAATTCTGAATATAATGGATATTTAACCACATGAACAACTTGTAATTATAAGAAGTTTATTTTTGACTCAAGTACCAAAGATCGACAAAACGACCGTTATTAACTTAAATAATTACATAATGTTCATATCATTGTAATAAGTGATATAAAAAGGATAATGAAATTGAAAATGGTTCTTAATAAGGTATATATTAATTCTAGTTTATTTTTCAGGAGGTTAAAGAACGGTTGAGTCAAGTCAGACACGAGGTAAGGGAACTTCTTAACCCAACTTCCATTCTTTGGGTTAATCTCCTACTTTCAAATTTTGTCATGATATTATTATGTCTTATTTTGTATTTTTACTTTCTTTATGTGTACCTATAGTGAATACACATAATATATCTATTTTATTTTAAAAATGATCTTTGTAAGGACTTCATCTCAATCTCCTTTCATTGAGGCATATTTGGTTTTATACACAAATTTTTTTTTATACGGTGTATAAACCACTTTGACTTTTACGTTTATTCAAAAGGAATCTTTTTTATACGAAGCGTTTTACTAAACGACAAAAAGGGAATGTTTTTATTTCCGTACTTATGCGGTGACAATGACTTCTCCGCCACCGTGACCATTATTTGAGTTTCGGCTTCCTCTACAAGCCATCACTTTTTTAATGAAAAATAAATACAAAGTTTTAACTTTCTTTTATTTTGGTATTGAAAATGGTTTTGAAAGAGTTTTTATTATATCAATGTGTTGTATTTATATATTGTGATTGAAATGTGGAACTGTTATGTTTCCTTTATGCATGTTTTATGTGATACGATTATGTTATGGTTTAGGATATGTTTAAACCTATTCATATGAGGAATGCATTGGACTTAATAAGTGACGGGTGGAGCCCGCTATAGCTCCTCGATGCATCGGCAGGTCTCATGAGACAAACTAGTGTCTTGGCACGAGGCCTTGACAAAATCTTATTTGTGGTCTTGGCACGAGGCCTTGGCTACGTGGTTATGATAGTCTGGCATTATGCATTCCAACATTATGAAAGTGGTTATTGATATTGCATGTGATTATTCGACCAGTAGAATATCCATGTGAGGAAGTTAATGGCATTATCTCATTTTACTTTTGCCATATTATGTTGATGTTCAAGTTTAAAAGGCTTTTGTTTTAGTTATACATTGCCTTAAATTTTTTTGTTTATTTATGAAAGCTTCCGCATTATTGTTATCCTTACTGAGCATCTGAGCTCACCCCTTTCAATGTTTTAATATTTTCCAGGATGTGAAGAAGTATTTTATTAATGACCTGCAGGGATAGTCAGAAGAGGATATGAGTGTGGACTATGGAGACTTTGTTATTTTAGTTTTTCACTTTATGATGTAATGTAACGTTTATGAATGTATCTAGTGTTTCCAAGGATACTAAACTAATCGATCTTTCGAGACTTGATCTTTTGTGATCATGCCAATGTTACGAAGTAACACACCGGCTCTGGGTAGCTGGGGTCGGGGCGTTACAAATGTTCCATGGAACTCCTTTTGGATAAATAAGTCAATCGATAAAACTTTCCATAAATGGCTTTGAAGAGTGTCTTGAAGACTGGATCTTGAATAGGAGAGGTGAAATGGCATAAGAATGATGAAATGGGAAGGAAGGGCACCCAAAAGTATTAGGGCACGTATGTCCTGGGGGGTCGTGCAGGTACTGAATGGACGCGCAAGTCATGGTCGCGCAGGTATACCTACGTGGCACATGGGTACTTGTGCGATCCTTGACCATCATAGTAATACTTGGGAGATTCTTGACCAAAGCCTTTAGAATCATCCTGAGGTTCTTCCCGAAGAGTGACGCGCAAGTTTCAATGAGTATATAAGGAAGTGCACAGGTGTTTCCATTTCCCTTAAGGGTAAAAACACTTAGGCACGCAAGTGTTAGTGATTTCTAACACTTAGACCTTATCCATCTTCTTTAGACCTTCCATTATAGGTAAAGAAATACCTTAGAAGTGTTCAGAAGACTTGAAGAAGAGACTTTGGCATTGAGATCTCTATATCTGAATTCTAGAAGAAAAACATTTCTGAAATGGGGGGCACACTGGGGGTATTTATAGGCAGGAGAAGACCCTGGGAGGTTATCACATAGGGCGCGCATGTGACTTGTGGATCCAATTTCAGCGTGCAAGTGTACTTGCGCAACCTTTGCACAATGTTCTTCTTATTCCTTCCTTTATCAATTTTTGATATGTGTCCCAAGGTTGAATCACTTTGAGCTAAGATATTCCCCTTTTCCAATCATTAGACTATATGATGAAAGGAGCGTCAACAAAGTCCCCCCTCAGAGTTGGATCCGGAATAAAATAAGGATTTGACTCTGAGGAAAAAGAATAAAACCAAGGAATATGTGGTCGCGCATGATTTAGCGCGCAAGGTATGGTGCGCAGGTAGTGGCACGCAACTTCTAGCTTGACAGACTTTGGCGTGCAGGGTATGGCTATGGCCTATAAATATGTGGCCCCATTTCCACACAAAGCATCCGAATTTCAAAATTTCGAGCTCTCGCCGCCCAAGTGACCTTCACTGCACAGGTTACTTTGTTTTTCGCTATCTCTTTGCTGTCGCGCTGCTATAGAGGTAATAGGACTTGCGTGGTGATACTTGTGCACCAAAAACAAGTGTGGAACATTAACACTTTTGCGCCAAAATTTGACTTGTGCGTCTTAATGCCTTTATCCATTTTTTCGAATTCCTTCACAAATTTTATGAAAAATCAACTTACTAAAGAGTTAATTTATTCAACCTTTTTTCAGATTCAATGGCTCGCAACAGAATCAGAACGGCTGATGAACTATCTAGAAAGCGGATTGATGACAAGATAAACATTGTTTTCCATGATTAATATGATATCTGTGACAACACTTTCCCATATTTGGCTAAGTACTTGAAGAAATATCATCTTAATTTCACACAGAGTATCTACCTACCTCTGTATGGTCATGGTCATCTGCAAGGATTCAATGTTCCAGATGCAAAGAACTATATGCCTGAGATGCAGCTACACCACTAATCCTTTATTTCGGTTATGTTGTACATTAATGGTAACAACACTGATGTGAACTTTCAAATTTTTCCTCCAAGCCATTTCATTGCAGATATGAAAATGGAAAACCCATGGGCTGAAATGTTTTACACTGCTAGTTGGTGGACATAAGATTATCATGGCATTGGAACAATATTTGAAAAGAGTACTCTCTCCAAATGGCTCTTTACTTCCAATGCTCCATTCTCAAATCCATGTATCCATCTTCCAAGTCTCTTGGACAGAAACAGAGTCACTGTTTGATCAGCAGAAAATTTTCTCAAACCGCACTCAAGAACATTCTTCTACAATTGTTCCAAGAAGAGCAGGTATCTCTACATCTCTTATTGTATCCAGTTGAATGAATGAATTCCAGGTGACTGCTGATGATTCTTGGGATTCCGTAAATCAAATAAAGAGTTATGTTAAAATCCGTTTGTAATTCTTGAAAAAGAGAAGAGACTCCAATCTGTGGATGTCCTTCTAACTCTTGTGAATCAATGAAAAACACTTTCATCTTCAATCATTTGTACTTGCATTCTCTTATTGGAAGTTTAATGTCATGAATGCCGGACATAAAAAGGCTAATGTATAAGGTCAAAATATCTTTGACCAAAATGGATTAAAATTGACTCAATTCCCTGACAATTTATCTGAAAACATATTACCATACTCAAGTATGAGGAAAAAAATGTTGACTATGACTTAAGAATATTTGAATCTGAAAAATGATATGAAAAAGAGCTAAAAGGAATTAGAAGAAGTAGTTTCTAAGAATGAAGTTACCATTATTTAACAAACCCGTTAGGGGGTTGAATTATGCAGGCCCCCCTAAGGGAATGGGCTGCATAGTCAAATGAAGAATATCTTTTGGCTCACAAGTCTATTATATAGACTACTTATGTAAGGCCACCTAAGGGAATGTGCTTCATAGTAAGGAAAAATAACTCTTAGTAATTTACATTCCTAGTGCTAAGAAGCTAGTGAATGTTTATGGGGATTCAACTTTTCCAAAGTATAGAGTTTGCTGTATGGAAAGAGGTACTTTAATATGGAGAAGATATTTCCAAACAAGATTATCAATGAACTGGATGGATATCACTCCTATGAAGGTCTGACCCAAACATAGGGAAAGAGAATATAAACCATAGACTTGGATAATTTCAGATCATGAAAATGAGTATGGGAAAGATATGTTAAGGATAGCAATTTTTTTACGGATCCCTACATATTGTCACTATGATAACCAAAGACAAAAGAGATTTTATTCCCAAGAATGAAGTTACCACTATTTGACAAATCCATTAGGGGGTTGAATTATGCAAGGCTACCTAAGGGAATTGGATGCAAAGTCAAATAATAGAATCTCTTGGCTGACACATCTGTTATGTAGACTATTTATGCAGGGACGCCTAAGGGCACATGCTGCATGTTCAGGCAAAATAAGTCTCATAATTTCAGGCCTTTTGTGATTAGAAGTTAAGAAAAAGGGTTATGATATGATGATCAGAAAATATTTAAGGTTAGGATTATGACACATAAAGATGGGTATTGTACAATGTATGCAGAAATACAAGCATCTATGATAACCATAATCATATTGTGGCTGGGTCCTGAATTGAAATGTTATACTTCACTACGTATCCCATAATAATGGGAATCAAGCCATACGTAGTTCTTAAACAATAGTTTAACGTCGTGTGGGAGAAAAATATAGGAGATCATAGTTTAGGTTCATAGAGTTTGGACTATTTATAAGAAATACACAGTGTGTGTTTTCATGGGGACTTTTCAGCCAAGAGACTGAAAGTGAAATTTGGGGTTATGCCCAAAAAGACTTGGGGATGGATCCATGTGACACTCGAACGTTTCTACGAATCCCATAAGTATGGGAATCAAGCCCACATAGTTCTAGAAATACCCTATGTACAAATTTGGTTCATACATGTGAAGGGTGAAAGGGGACTATAATGCAATGATGGTGTAACCGAAGATAAAAGGTTCGGGCATTGCCATGTATGCACGTTGCCTTTGGAATGAAACATTATTGAAAAATCAATGTAAATAATTCTTCCCTCTAAAGTGAGGGTATCAAAGAATATTTTAGTTTATTGTCGTACATGAAAAAAAATGTTGTACAGTTTAACGTCATATAGTAAAGACGAAAGTGAACCAATGTAAAGATATTGATTCTGGGGACAGTTTCCCGAATCAACATTGCATGAGATGGAGGTGAACCGATGTGAAGAGATTGGTTTTGGGCTTCTACCTTAGGAGGTTGCCTACGTACCCATCCTAGAAGGCATGGATGAAAGTCTGCGTAGTTCAGTTAAAGAATGAATTAATGATAAAGTTTTTTTTGGGGACAATGACCTAAGAAATAATGTTGGTACTTACGCCTGGTTAGCGGCCCAGAGAGGGTGTTATGGTTGAAATTTTCTATAATCTCATGTGATTTATACTCAGTGTGAGTAAAAAGAGGTAACAAGAACCTTAACAATGAACAGTTTAATGTCATGTAGTACATAAGAAGGGACTATGCAGTTTAAAGTATTCCAGTTAGGACTATTGGTGCTGCACAGTTTAGTGTCATGTAGTAGGGATAAAGTAGAGTTTAATGTCATATAGGACGTATCAAAGGACTCTCTGTACAGTTTAAAGTCATGTAGTCAGGACGATGGGGAAAATATTGTTTAACGTCATGTTGGATGAAAGAGAGGACTGTGCAGTTTAATGTCTTGCAGTGAGGACAAAAGAGTACACCATTTAACATTTTATTTGATGTATTAGGGACATTTTCATAGTTTAACGTCATGTTGGATGACAAAAACGATGACACAATTTAGAGTCATGTTGTACATAAGTGAAAATAGTTTAATGTCGTATGCATAGACAGTGGATGATGTAGTTTAACATCTTACTGGACGTAAGGGACTTCTATACAGTTTAACGTCATATAGCTAGGACAATACAGTTTAGAGTCATGTTGGATGAAACAAGGGGACTGTGCAGCTTAATGTCATGCAATGAGGACAAAAGAGTACACCATTTAACATTATGTTGGATGTATTAGGGACTTCTCACAGGTTAACGTCATGTTGGATGAAAAAAAGGATGATAAAGTTTAGCGTCATGTTGGACATAAGTGCCAATAGTTTAAGGTTGTATGCATGGAACGTGGATGATACAGTTTAACATCATACTGGATGTAAGGGAATTCTATGTAGTTTCGCGTTATGTAGCTAGGATGATACAGTTTAGCATCATGTTGGACAAAAGAAATGTAAATAGTTTAAGGTCGTATGCATGGACCGTTACTATATAGTTTAACGTCATATAGCAAAGACGATGATGGGGACACAGTTTAACGTCATGTTGGATGAATGTGCAAATAGTTTAAGGTCATATGCATAGACCGTGGATGATGCATTTTGTGTTTATGAAAAAAACTTCTTCAGAAATCTGGCATTGGTTGGAGTAGTGATAAGTTCTCCATCCATTGAGATTAAATAATAAGCTCCATTGGAATAGACCTTATATATTGAATAAGGTCCTTCCCATTTTGGCTCAAGCTTGGGAGGTTTCTTTCCTGGTATCATTGGAGTTATGAGAACTAATACCAATTCTCCCTAAATGAATGAATGAAGAAGAACTTTTTTATTGAAAGATCGTGATATTCTATTTCGATAGACTTTTAAGTGGTGTAGAGTGCACAATATTTTCTCATCTAACCATTCCAATTCTTCCAATCTCTTTTTTGATTTCTCATCTGTAGATTACTGATTAAAAATGGATTCTCTGAGCGAGGGTAGATTAACTTCAATTGGAAAAACTTATTCTACTCCATATACCAATGAATATGGAGTTGACCGCGTTGCAGTGTGGGTGGTAGTCCGATAAGCCCATAAAGCATGAAAGAGTTTATCAAGCCATGATTTCGTATCTTTATCCACCAACTTTTGCATTATATTTGATAGAGTCTTTTTGAAAGCTTCTATATGTCCATTGGCCGCTACATGATACAGAGATGAATGATTGGATTTGATGTTGTATTCTTGATACAAATTCTTCACCTCGGACAAACAGAAGTTGGTGCCATTGTCCGTCAATATGGTATGAGGGACACCAAATCTGGTAATGTTGTTAGACTTGTTGCAGCTAACAATGCTTTTAGAACTGAATTTGGAAAAGAAATCAGTAGCAGTAAGAATATACTTAAACTGCTTGGCCGTAGCTAAAGGGTAAGGTCCCACCACATCCATTCCCTATGTGGAAAATGGCCATGAGTATTTAGTTGTATAAAGCAACTCTGGATGTTTATGAATGAAGTTGGCATGTACTTGGCATGAATGAAACTTCTTTGTGAAATCAACACAATCTTGTATCATTGAAGGCCAAAAGTATCCAAGCCTTCGAATCTGATCAGACAGTCTATCTCCAGACTGGTGGGAGCCAACGACTCCTACATGCACTTCTTTTATGACAGCCATTGTCTCTTCACCATCAATGCATGTGAAGAGAAATCCATCAAAACCATTCTTGTAGAGAATTTTCTCTAGGTGATATGGGCTTCATAAAGAGTAAATCTGACCACACGTCACCAGATTTGTTATTTCCCAGCTCTATCAGGTTGAAGTATTCCATTTTGAAGGTATTCCATGATAGGTTCCATCCATCCCGTAGTGTGACCATATGGATCAGGGATGGGACTAATTTCATTGATTTCCTCTGTTCTGGCTTGAACATAAGGTGAAATTGTACGATGGTGGGCAATACTGATGGTTGTCTCATCCCGATTTGGATCTACCAGAGTTGTGGCTATATTTGCCAGTGCATCATCTTGGGAATTTTGTGATCTTGGGAGATAAGAAAATGTCGGTTCCAAAGGAAACTCCACCATTAACTCTCTGACATAATCATACAAATGGATTAGTTCTTATTTTCTAAATTCATAATCCCTATTGACTTGTTTGATTACCATGTTTGAATCACCTTTCACCTTTAAGTGATTCACTTGTACTTGAAGCACCAACTCTAAGCCAATGATGAGAGATTGTTATTCTTCTTCATTATTTGTACCACCACTCAACAATGAGAAGGAATAAGGTAACACTACCTTTTCTGGAGAAATTAGAACAATCCCTAAGCCAACTTTGTTCAATTTAGAACATTCCATTTTCCTCCTTGTTGGACTTCTGGAAGCCCCATCAAAGTACATTTCCCAAGTCTGAGGACTATCCTGAATAGAGAAGACTTCCTCATCAGGAAGTTCAGTATCTGAAGATGTGTCTTCCATAGAAGGATGTTCATCAAGGAAATCAGCTAGAGCTTGACCCTTTATCACATTTTGAGACACATATTGAATATCAAATTACGGCAAGACAAATTCCCACCTTTGCAGACGTCCTATAAGCATCTGACAACTAATGATGAATTTGAGAGGGATATTGCGAGATACCAATTGGACCTCATGATGTTGCAGGTAGTGTCTCAACTTATGACCTGAAAATATTAGTGCCAGGCATCACTTCTCAATATTTTAATATCGGGATTCTGCTTCAAGCATAGTCCGACTGAGATAGTAGAGGCTGTTTTCATTCCCAGTGCCATTCTTCTGAGCAAGAAAGGCACCCAATTATCACTCTAGAGCTGTCCCATAGAGGATAAGTGGTCTTCCTTCAACAGGTGGAATATGTACCGGTGGACTCAAGAGGTATTTCATGATTATATCGAATGCTTCTTGACATTATTTATTCCACTGGTAAGTGACATCCTTCTTCATTAATTTGGTGAAGGGTAAACTTTTTTATGCCAAATTGGCAATGAAACGCCGAATATAGGCTACGCGTCCTTGAAGTCCTCTCAATTCTTTCAAATTTTGAGGAGGTGACATACCAAGGATTGAATTTGTTCTTCTCAGGATTGACCTCAATAACACAATGGCGTACGACGAAGCCATGAAATTTCCCCGAGGTTACCCCAAAAGCACATTTTCAGGGGTTCATCTTCAAATTATGTTGTTAAAGCTTGTAGAATATGGATTCTAAATCAGCCAAGTGATTAGAACATTGTTTGGATTTGACTACCAAATCATCCACATAACATTCAACAACCATTCCTAGAAAGGGTTTCATCATACGATGCATGGAACACTGATATGTTTCGCCTGCATTATTTAGGCCGAAGGGCATTATCCTATAGAAAAACACACCTTGAGGAGATCTGAAGGCTGTAGATTATTCATCTTCTAGAGCCATCATGATTTGATTATATTCAGAATATCCATCTATGAAAAAAGTGCTTTATAGCCAGCTGTCACATCAATCAAGAGCTCTGTAATCGGAACTGGAAAATCATCCTTAGGACAATGCCAATTAAGATCTCTGAAATCAATGCAAACTCTAATTTTCCCATTCTTCTTTTTCACTGGGACAATATTATCCAACCACATGGGATATTGAACTTCTTTGATGAAATTATCTTTGATGAGCTTATCCACTTCAGCCTCAATTTTGGAATCATAGGTTGGGTGTGTTCTTCTAGAAGCTTGTTTGAATCCTCGATGTTCTTCTGGAAAACCCAAATTATGAGTGGCAATATAAGAATCAATCCCAGGAATCTTTGTATAGTTCTAAGCAAATATATCTCCATTTTTCTTTTAAAAGGAAATATAAATCTATTTCTCTTCAAGAGTCATGGCCACACTAATTAAAGTGGGCGTGGATCTTCTTTTGTACCTAGATTGATTTCTCTGAGTTCATCCGCAGTAGTAGAGATACCCTCTTCAAATGATGGAGGATCATCTCTGAGATCTTCCTCTTCTTATTCAACATGTGTTACTTATTCTATTTCTACATACATAATACATGATGAAGCATAATTTTCATGATCAGAAGATATGTCAAAATTTTCACATCATGAAAAAAAAGCTTCCATTTCCGACCCGATTGATGATGAAAGGCCTTCTTTGGGTAATAAAGAGGTGATGATGTATTGAGAATCGACATCATCATTTAACTTTGACATTTCTATAACTTCTTCTGGCCTAGTGGGCAAAGTATAGACTTGTTGGATTTCAGTAGATGAAATTAAGACATCTCCATTTGAGATTTCATCATTCCCTAGTGGATCACCAATTTATCCCATGTTTCCTGGCTCAATTGCCATAATTGACATTACAGATCTTTCCATATGAGTATTTTGATTTGGGTCTATTTTTTCAATATGACTGATAGGAAACACATAATCTGTACTCACATGAGTTAATGGGTTTAATGGAATCTTTTCCAAACCATATGGAGAATTAACATTGGTAATCTCTTTTGTTGTGGATTCCTCCTTTCCTTTCATGTGGTAGAATTCCTCCTCAATGTATTGAGATTCACATGTCTTGAACGGGGCCTTATCACCATATAATTTCCCAAATTGACCATTGAAACAAAACTTGAGACATTGATGGTATGATGAAGGGATAGTTACATGCCGATGTAGCCAGGGTCTTCCAAGTAAGATATTGAAGGCTGAGTATTTATCAATAACCATGAAATCTGAATTGGACACAGGATCTCCAAACTGAGTTCTGAGTGTAATCTCACCCAGTGGTTCTTGTTCAATTTTATCATATCCTTGTAACATCATGGTGGAAGGAGATAAATTAGATTCTGTGAGGCCCAATCAATGAAGTGTACGAATGGGCATGAGGTTGACTCCTGAACCATTATCAATGAAATCCCTTCAGACGTCTACACCATTGAACTTTCTAGATAAGTACAAAGGTCTAATATGTCCATGCACAACATCATCTTCATCTTCATCAGAAAAAGATATTACTGCATGGCATTCTGCAGGATTATTCTCTACATGGTAGACTTCTGCTACAACAATTTCAGTCTCAAACTCCTGAGGACTTGACAAAGCCTCAATTAGTGCCTCCCTAATATCCTTTTATAAATTCAAGGCATACAGAATTGATAGCATGTCTGGTACATGGGCCAAGTGTTTCAATATATCATACTTTTTTTCCAAAGGTCTGTGTTTCCCAATAAGAACATGTGGTTTAACAGGATCCTTGAAGGTTGATGCCTTGGAATTTGATGCATCTTATACCAGGATAAGAGTTAGAAATACTCCTAGATTTGGAAGATTAGACCAATTAGGTCTATTTACTTACTGAGAGGAAAAATATGGAACCTTCAACCGATCTTCCAGAATAATTGTTCTAGGGCTAAGTCTACCTTGTGTAGAAGAACATGCTTGTTCTTGTTGAGCTCGTTGAAGGGCTCTACCACGAGTTTCTACCGCATACACAGTTCTAGCCAAGGTAGAATTGGAATAGTGGCCTCTGAAAGATCCATGTCTTCCCCAGTATCCTGAGCCTCTGGTAGTTCCTCTGATTCCTCTATTTGATATAGGGAATTCTGGCTCATAAAAATTGAAACTGTTAATGGCATACAAAACTGTTAATTGAATCATATTAACAGAACCGAAAATCAACTCTTCATCCAATAAAGACTCTGCATGATTAGTCTGTTTAGGCTGTGCTGTTTGGTGGGGCGGTGCTCGTGAATTTGAAGTAGATGGCATGAAGTCTTCCAGAGTCAGAGAGAACTTAGGCTTTGAAACATACTTATCTTCTACTGATTCTTTTTATTTCTATGAATCATGCGGTTTCTTTGAGGATTTTCCCTCTGATTAAGAGGGTTTTGCTGCGACATTCATGGTAGAAGGCACAATTGGTTTCTTTAATTGCATTCTCAAAATAGCATGAGTTCGGTTGATCATCATTCTGAAAATCCAATCATCATATTTTTGCACATTTTTACTTTTGACTTCTTTACATTCGTCTTCCTCCTCTGGAACTATACCAGTAACAAATGATACATGACCTGAAGAACCATTTAATTTGACTTGTCCCGAGTTGACCATCTTTTGCAGGAGCTATTTGAAGACAAAACACTCCTGGATAAGATTCCCCAACATTTTATGAAAGGGGAAATAATATGGACGGTCTTTATCTCCTTTTTTTGTTTGGCCTTTTGGGCCTTGGCAACTGAACCAAATTATTTTCCAGAACCAAAATGAAGTAACCAGGAACTTGTTTATTTTAGAAAGAGTATGGTTTGCTCTTCAGATCCTCAAATTTTTTTCGTCTTTGATCTATTTGATCATCTTGACGAAACGACCTTTATTGTTGGCACCCAGGAGGTGGAGCCCTTCGAGAAGATGAATGTTTTGAAGTACAAGCATGTACAGGTGCTTGTTTAAACATAACTATAGTAGTCTCTACTTTACCCATTATCCATCCTAGAGATGATGGAATTACACGAGCTTTATCCTTAGTCTTTATATAATAATCATTAATATGTTGAGAGATTGAAGTAAGGTCTCGAAACCCTCCTGTATATTTCACAGGGATCAGCGGAATGCATAATTCGTCATGTAGATTTTCCACATAGATTGGCAATAGTTCTTCCTGAGTGAGTGCTAAGCTTAGGGAATATGTTAATCCCTTCCAGCAAGCAATAAAATCTGAGACCCTTTCATTCTCCCTTTTCTTACTGTTTGTAAGATCAAAAATTGTTGTCTTTGGGAATGTTGACTTGAACCGAAGAAGGAATTTTTGGCGAAGATCTTCCCACCTGATAATTGACCGAGATTGCAAGCTTGTGTACTAAACAAAAGCTGGTCCTTTCAAGGATCGTATGAAGCATCTGAGTTTCACTGCTTCTTGTTATTCCAGAGTTCCCATCATAGGATCGCAACAAGACACGTAATGCATCAAATGATATTCAGGATCGCATGATCTATTGAAAATAGTGAATACAGGGTTCCCAAAACATGATGGGGGAAGGATTGAATCTACCCATTCAGGGTAAGCTCTCTTTTATGGTTTAACCTGCGCACGCTTCCCTTCCATAGTCTCTAACCGAGCTATTAATGTCTCAATGGTAGTTATTTTCTTTTGAGAAACATCTGGTTGAACGTGGACTTGGGTAGGTGCAATGATTGGAGCTGGTACAGATGTGGTGGCTAGTACTGTAACTGATGGTAGCACCGCCAATTGTTGTTGTACTTGAACCGTATGATTAGAACAGTGAGGTTGTACTGATAGAGGAGGATATTCTTGATCCATCTCAGAAACTGCAACAAACTCCCTTGGCTGACTGAATCCAGCAGGATTAAGAAGAAGACTACCCTGAAGTAGTTCTGCATTCAAACTTCTCAATTCCATCATTTCTTCCTCCTGTTGTGAAAATCTTACTCTAATGAGAGTGATTGGACTTCACCAGAGGAAGGCTATGCAACCTGATTCTTTATTTCCCCCTTGTTAGCTCCCTTTCGGAGAGGGGGAAGTGGGTTACTTGAAGGATTACCTAGATTCTGGGTAATCCTTTGATTTCGTGTATGCACACCTTCTTCATTTGTGTCTGTGCATACAACTTCTTGAGCAAGAAACTCTTCATCTGATTCCCCTGAGTGATACTCATCTGGTGGATCAGCAACAATGACATTGATGACATTAATTGATGCATAACGTATCGCATCCCTTATATCAGCATTTCTGTGATATTGTCTTCTTCCATTTCCCAGATGAGACATTTTCATTTTGTTGATTCTATCCCACAGGAACTTCTTGGCGAACAGAAATTTGGAGAGAGTCTACTGATACTTTGGCTCTTCGTTCCTCTTGTGGCTTCTTCCCCAATAGAGAGAAGACCGACTTTCGGTGAGTAGGGGATTGATGATTTCAAAAAGACCCCATTTCAGTGGACTGGGGCTGTTCCTGCTGCCATTTCTCAACTCCTCAAATCTTATTTGTTGATTCCGAGGGTTGGGTTAAAAGAGTCCCCAGTCTGGCAAGCTGGGGTGGCTCTTGACATTCAATGTCTGAGAATTTCTTAAAATCTCTCCTGATCTTGCGGACCTTAGTCCGGAAATTAGGTGGATGCATCAATCGATATCCACTTTTGTTACCCGGTTCAAAAGACCGTTGGATGATTTCTGACACTTCTTTCACTTGATGATGTGCTTTCTCTATACGAGAGGCCTGTTCAATATTTTTGTTTTCTTGATGCAAGAGTAATTCAACAACTTTTTAGATGTATTCTTGATTTTGAGAGGAACTAGTTGAAGCCTGTTCTTAGGAAAGCTTTTGATTACAAACAAAACCCATTGACTATGGTCGGCCACAGGCAATAACGTTGCATGATACCATTTTCGGAGGGCATTGCTGACTGGAGAGTATAGTAAAATGCAATGCTCCATGAACTCCCCATCCACTAACATGAATACCAGATGTGGAATTGCCAATTAACTGATGCAATATTCTTATTGCACAAAGGCAAGAATGTTGAAGGGCTCTCTACTGATTTTCAGCCTTCAGATACTGAGAGACTGATAGAGATGCCAAATCAATCTAACGTTTTAACCCTTATATTATCATAAGATGATTTTTATATTTAGAATATGATAATACATTCTTTTTTAACTGAAAAAGAGTTATCCATATGTTAAGACGAATATCATGAATTCCATCTTCCATCAACATCTATGGAATGTCATACTGAGATTCAGCCAGAGGCCAAAACATAACTGGAACATCACCCTTCTCCAGTTCTTTTCTCATGTTAAGCATTTCTTCTTTATCATTCAATGAAGATTCTTCTACCTGATTTGACCAGTGCTGGTGTTTCCTTGTTCCTTCGTCGGATTCAACAAGATTGGTAGAGAAACCACTGATCAAACTCGAAGATGCATGACTTATGGGTGGTTCGGAGAATGACCTACACCCTGGGCTATCTTCTTGTTGAGAATGCATTTCACCTTTTAGCGATGAAGCATCAGACATGACTGGTTTCGCATTTGCAAGTGACTCAAGATAATAGGGCTTTATCACCACTACATTGTCCACTGGATCATTTTCCGGGAAATGTGCATCACTACTATGAAGAGGACTTTCGTAGCAAAATTCATCATCATAGGGAGAACCACCATGGTGGGTTACAACAAAAGATGAGATCTCTTGATCTTTAGTCTTTTGGCCACGAAGAGGGTTATTATAGCTCTCATCTGAAGATGAAACTTCAAGATCGACCGAACTATCATGAAGCAAGACTTCATGAGGAAGTGTCTATTGAAGACCTTCGGAATTAATGTTCCCACTATTGGGAAATGAGGGAGTAGAATCTTCGATTCCAACAGATTATTGTCTGAGGGCTTCAAGAACTCTAGCATCGAGCAAGGCCTTGTTACAGAGTGGCTCTTAATCTCTTGACTATGCTAGGAAGGTCTTCTTCTTAGACGCCTTCTTACTCACCTTAGAAACCACATGTTGATAAAAGTGGCTAATCTGAGCAGGTGTATGTGCCTGATCAGGAGGGATGGTTAGCTTAGGTTGTTGATCTCCACTCAAATCAGGTGTATATGCTTGACTTGGTTGTCCGTATGATATGGGGGAATACGCCCCACAACTCTCTTGGACTGGAACAGATGTCTGTGTCTATTCCGGAGTGAACTGTTGATGTGTCACTCCACTGGTTGGGATATATTTATGTGTCTTTCCCTGAGATGCTACTGAAGCTGTTATAATATCCTGGAAGGCATCCAGAATATGAGCAGAGATTTTCTTCGGCTCTTTCACCGTTGACAGAATGTGCTTGGTGACTTCAGCTACTGGAACAGGGATATATGTCCATTCTGTGCTTTGAATAGGTATGTGGGCCTGCTCTTGTCCTCATTTTCCTGTCAGTGAATCCTGACAGAACTAAAGTGTGGGGGCATAGAGTTGAGTCTGCCTCCTATTTGTCACTAGAGCTTTCCGACTAACTTCTCCGAGTGCTACCAAGCGAGACTGTTGGTTGGCTTGATCAATACGAGTATGTGTATGTGCCTACTGATTTTACTTCACAAAAAGTGGTTGACAAGATCCATCATATTTAGTTAGACGAGCCCGTTGACTAGCTGATTACATATAAACAGGTGTATGTTCTTGCCTATAGTACTCTGCCAGAATTTCTTGGCAGTACTGGCATGATGCTGCCAGATGAGTCTGCTGGATAGCGGAATTAAAACAGATGGGTGTATGTGCCTGCTCATTGTATGCAACCAAGTTAGGTTGGTGGACTTCTCCGAGATAGCAGTGATGAGAACCTGCTCACTGTTGACTGGATTTCACCTCTGGCGATTTGTCTTTCCTCCTCGGTTTGAAGAACCTGAGCTGAATGCCTGGAGTTGATACCCTCATCATGTTGAGGGGGCCCTGCTGCACGAGTCTGGCAGCAATTGTTGATGGGAGCCCTCAGCAAGGACTCTTGCTTCCTTCAATTATATCCCTGAGGGAAATGCTCATTCACCTCCCCAGAATATGGGAGGGAATGGTGATTGCATTCCAGGGATATCAACCTGAAACGGTTGGAGACAGTAGTTAGCACCGCCTGCTTCTTGATCACTGGTCGTCACTATCCAGACATCAGGGTGAATTCTTCACTTGGAGGGCTAGTCAGGAAGCCTTCATAGTTGGAATGGTACCATGTTGGTCGTACTCATTAATCAACGCATTTGATACCCAGCATTGAAGACGCTGAGTAGGTGATTTTGTCCTCAGAGTGGACGATTATCCAGCAGGAGTAGCAGCAGTGACATTTGCAGCAGACGTTTTCACAGCAAAGGTATTCACAGATGTAAACTTAAGAGAAGCCATTCTGGAAATGCAGAAGATCTTGGAAAAGAGTGCCTGCTTGATATAACAAACATAATTAAGATAAGTCCGGCCACTACATCTTTTGGATGAGAAAATATGTCATTGATTGATTTGTTGGCCCCCTCATTGAGTTTAAAAAGTGGCCTAACAAATAGGGAAAGAATCATTTTAACTTGGTTAAGAATTCACACCGGGTTCACCATTTTTTGTTTCCTATAGAATTGGGGATGACCTTGTTGATTGAAGGTTCAAAAATTCCATTCGGTTTCTAATGGGTTTGTTCGTAGAACCGGAAACATCCAATGATTCCATATCCATTTGGACGTACTTTCCAAAGGTAGGTGCCCATTAGTTGTGTAATGATGAGACTTAGGAATTTTCATTGGTCTAGAGGATGGGAGGTCAGACTCATCACAACTTTTTTAGGGGAATTATTATCTACTCCATGACTCTCTTTTTAAATTTAAGTTATGTTCGTTAATCCTTATTAAATTACCAGGTATAAAATATGCTTTCCTTTAAATCTGACAATCAATGATTGATATGAAGTAAATTTAGAGAATCATTAATATGTATTCTAGTTTATTCATCCATAGAGAATCATCTGTATTTGTTAGTGATTCATAGTTGATGGTATCCTTAAATACATAAAAGTCTCTTGGTCATTATGATGACCATACTGGTTTTAAAGCCACTCAGTGGGGCACTTGATGTTTATTGTCATTCAGGAGGACATGGATTATTTCAGAGTTGGGATCATACCCGCTGTTGGGATACCTACATATCCTTTGATTTGGAAAAGGAATCTGATCCCACATAGTTCAAGTAAGGGAGTATGATATTACTTCATGATTGGTGGCTCAAAGGAAGATGTCATGATTACTTTTACGCTCCAAGCTAACGTGAGTCATGTTCGGTGTGAGAAACAAGAGGTATCTGTGAAACATGACAATTGTTTCATGCAATGATATGGGGCTTATGTATGTGTGACGGCCTGAATAGATGAGGATTAAGATTTAATTTAGGGAAGAAATCCATGGATAGGGTCCATAAAGGTATATGTGCTTCATGCAGATTTGGATACTCCAATATTGGGGAATACTCCTAATGAAAATTCCCAAGTTTGGAGGGGACTTATGATTGGGTTTTACTTCTGAGAAGGAATCCCAGATCAAAAGGAATTATGACTGGTTAAGAGAAATTAAGACTGGGGCATATTCCTAAGGAGTAGGCCCAGGTTAAAGGGATTTGAAAATTAAGGGACTTGGGGATTACTCTTAAAGAGGATTCCCAGGTTAAAGGAATTAAGGTTTTGGGATTATTACTGAGGAGGATTCCCATATTTGAGACTGGGGCTTATTCCTAAGGAGGAGGCCCAGGTTAAAGGGATTTGAAAATTAAGGGACTTGGGGATTACTCCTAAAGAGGATGCCCATGTTAAAGGAATTATGGTTTGGGGCTTACTCCTAAGGAGGATGCCCATGTTTGAGACTGGGGCTTACTTCTAAGGAGGAGGCTCATGTTAAGGGACTTGGGGCTTACTCCTGAGGTGGAGGCCCATATTTCATAATGGGGCTTACCCCTAAAAAGGAGGCCCAAATTAAAGAGTACTTGGGGCTTACTCCTAATGAGGATTCCTGGGTTAAAGAGGACTTCGGGCTTACTCCTAAAGAGGATGCCCATATTAATGAGGATCTGGGGAATACTCCAAAGGAGGATGCCCAAGGTAAGGAGGATTTGGACTAGGGATTACACCTGAAAAAGAGGTCCAAATTAATGAGATTATGACTAGGGATTACTCCGAAAAAGGAATCCCAAATCAATGATTCTTAAATCATAAATGATGAGGTTGAATGAATGAACTCTCTAACTTTAGTGACATAAATTTTTTTAAATCACTAGTTTTTGAGAAATTTTCCATGGAACTCCTTTCGGATAAGGAATTCAATCAAGAAAACATGCCATAAATGGCTTTGAAGAGTGTCTTGATGACTGAATCTTGAATAGGAGAGGTGAAATGGAATCAGAAAGGTGAAATGGGCAGGAAGGGCACCCAAAAGTATAAGGGTGTGCAAGTCCTGGGTGGTCGCGCAGGTACTGCGTGGGTGCGCAAGTCATGGTCGTGCAGGTATACCTTCACGGCACATGGGTAATTTCACGATCCTTGCCTAGTATAGTAATACTTGGGCGATTCTAGACCAAGGCCTTTAGAATCATCCTGAGGTAATTCTATAAGAGTGACGTGCAAGTTTCAATGAGTAGGTAAGGAGGCGTGCAAGTGTGTCCATTTACATTAAGGGTAAAAACACTTAGGCGCGCAAGTGTTAGTTATTTCTAACACCTCGACCTTATCCCTTTTGTTTAGACCTTCCATTCTAGGTAAATAATTACCTTAGAAGTGTTCAGATGACTTGAAGAAGAGACTTGGGCGTTCAGAGCTCTATATCTGAATTCTGGAAAAAAATTCTGAAATGGGGGGCCCACCGGGGGTATTTATAGGGTGGAGAAGACCCCGGGCAGTTATCACTTAGAGTGCTCAAGTGACTTGCGTGTCCAATTTCGGCACGCAAGTGTACTTGTGTGACCATGGTAGAACTTGCGCGACCTTTACGCAATGTTCTTCTTATTCCTTCCTTCGTCAATTTTTGATATATGTCCAAAGGTTCAATCACTTTGAGCTAAGATATTCCCCTTTTCCAATCTTTAGACTCTGTGGCGAAAGGAGGGTCAACAATAATCCTTTAATGATATGTTTATATAATTTCAAATGATATGTAACACTTTATTATTATTCATTATGATATGGTTGAATAATAATATATGATTCAACCATTTAGTGTATATCCAACACAGTATTACCATAATAGTGTTATTACTTCTCAATACACTATTTTAATGGTAATGAACTTGGATAGTTTATCATATCAATGGGTTATAATAGATCTTAGATATAATTAAAACCTTAAGATACTATAATAGTAATCTTAAACATATATCATACAGTCTAGATACATCACACTAAAATAACATGGATTATTTATTATAATTAGATTCTAGAGAATCACAGGCATTGATACTTATTCTCATTAATTTCTCAATTAGTGATCTAGTTCCAAGGAGATCATAGGGAGTGAACCACTAACATAAACAAAAAATATTTTTGGTGTCATTATATATTCTTATGTGCATACAAGTGTATTGGTATCTAAACTTGACATTATTTTCAATGTGTATCATTTTATCACATACATTGATGGATGGTGAGAAACATGATAGTTTTTTTATGGCGAGGCACTATGTGTTGGGTGCATCATGGGTGGAATGAACTTGAATGAATGATCAAGATAAGATTTATCACTTCGGAATATATACAGAATATGACATTGGACACTTGACTCAGATTGTAGTAAATTGAATAAATCCATTGTCAGAGTATGTGAATAAAATTCTATCCAATAGAGTAAATGAATAATAATAATAAAACATTAAAGGTGATGACACAAATTATGCATTCTTATTTATGAGATATCACAAGACAGATAGATTATATTACATAGTAATAGTTTGTAGGATGTTTTCATAACTAAAACATATAATTATCTATTTAGGACCCCAGATGTGTTTATAGATGCCACTTTTGATTTGTGAGTATGATTCACTACTATAGAGATAAGGTCATATAGAGTCACACACAAAGTGTATCTATAAGTTACACTAATTCTAAAATATATGGGGACTGATGAATATATGATCATGAATGACTGTAGTGAAATATTAAATAAATTAAAATATATTTTATTCAGGTTTAGAGTAATCATAATTAAATTTATTTCTCATGGTATTCACAATTTATTTTTTTATAAAAGTGAATATGAGGAAATATAGATCTTCAAATGAATAACATTTATTCATGGTTTTTAAAACTAGTTTGGGATGAATGATCCCTGGTAATGGTTCATATTTTATCATATGACCCATGAGAGTGTCAGAAGTTAATGATAAATTTTTGATGATAATTAGGACCTGTTAAAATTTTCATTATAGATGCTAAGAGAGGCTCCACACATGATACAAAGATGAAGTCGGGGACTCAACACTAAGACCACCACCCCAAACCCTAAACCCCCTACCACCTCAACAACCCGTGAGGGGATTGAAACTTATGATATGTTGATTATAGTGTTAAATATGATATGAGTTATTTTTAAATATTTAACTTAATTATGTGATTAAATGAAATTAAGGGATGTTTAACATCGGTATAAATGTTAAAACAAGATGCGAAATGTGACATGTAATCATTGGATTTAATTATCTATCCTCCTAAGGTTTAGATCAAATTATAGAGAGATAACATGATAAGGAATAACAAGGCGTATTGATTCCACTTCATGAAAATATTCTGTATACATAATGCTATGAAAAAGGTTTCATAATGTGATTCAAATCCTTATACTGGCATAAATAAATTGAATAATTATGATACACAATCATTTAAGTGAACATGTAGAAGATCTAGAGGCATATTTGTTTTGATTATTCAAGTTATAATGATTTAACATCTGGTGGAACAAGTCAAGATTTCACCACCCACTAAGGTATCATTTAAATTTTTTTTAATTTATCTAATGGTAAAATAATTTTTATGAACCCATATTTTGAAACCGAATATTATTATACCCGATCTAATGTTGTGACACAGATTCAATTGAAAATTTTGAAAAATATCATCCCTGGTCACTTTACGAAGATTTAAGTTCCTTTATGTGGTGTTAGAGTACTCATGAATTTTTTAAGTAATGTTTTAATTATATATGTTGTAATTTATTTATAGTTAATATACATAATCCATATGCAATATAAAACCCATGAATATGTTATTCAGTGCCATGAAATGACCATCCAAATATTGATTAGAAAATCGGTGAGCCAGCGTGTCTGGTTCACGCCCTGGGGGTGGGGGGGGACACACACTACATGTGTAAAATGACATATACATACTCCCATATTCACACAAAAACACAAAAACACACACATATATAAAATTTAAATAGAGGGATATTGGGTGGGGGATATGCTCAACCATGTTAAAAAAACTAATTAAAAGAGGTTTTGATCAAACCACTCACCCTACATGATATCCAATCCCATTGATCTAGTTGGGGGGATCTTCTATAGTAAATACCAACTAGAATACATAATCTTACAGAAAAAAATTAAAAAATTATTGCTTTTAGATGTGGGGGAATCCTGTTAAGCATGCTTCCCACTGTGAGCCGCCTCCCTCCCACCAAACTAGGTAGCTTCCTGGGTCAATCTAACTTGGACCATGCTAGGTTGTGGCTGGTCTATCCTAATAAAACCTGTATACCTATTAAAATCATTTTTTAGTCCTATGATCTGTAACTTTATTCCATAAAATAATAAAAATTTAGGAAAAAATCATTAATGATATTTCAAAGTGTTTTATATTTAAATATTTTTTTGGGTACCATAGTACATATAAATATTGAATTAAAAACGATTTAATGATATTTTAGTTCATTAAAAATTCTACCTTGTAGTATTTCATATTATTTAATTATTAATATGAAATTTTCTTCATTTTTTAATTATCATGAGTCGAGGCTAACCTGTGTACATTTGATAATTTATTTATTTAAATTATTTTTTGTATTTAGTTAGTAAAATATAATAAATAATTATTTAAATATATTTATGATTATATACATATAATACCTCTTAATTTATATTGTTTATGGGAATGTGTGTACACATTTTTTTTACAAAATGAAATTCAAGCATCATATATTCTATTTACAAGTGTGTGAGTATACTTGTATAATGAATAGAGGCATTCTTGATAAAATGATCTGAGGAAGGAATTTTCCTGATTAAAAATGAGATAAAATACATGATAAATGAAAATCACTATAATTAAAGCCACTTTATCGCTCAAGGATTTTCCCTAGGGTCTTGATTGATGCATCAACCACATGATAGATCAACCATTAGTATATAACTCATGACCATTTCATTTTTTTTGTCTTTCATAAAAAATTATATTATAATGTGAATTTATGGATGGAACATGATAAAAAAGGATAGTTAACATGAATGAAAAGATAAAAATGTATAACATAAAACAAATCTCTTTGATTTATGAGTGGTTAGATTTGTTAGAATGATCACATAGTAACACGCATGATTAATTGAATTATATTTCAATCATGAAAAATATAAAGAAATTTAAAATACCTCAATGAAAATATTATTTCATAAATTCAATTCCTTACTTAATTTAGAATGAAACTATAGTTCAAGGTGCACTTTATCCATAGTTCATGGTGCCACCTCTTTCTAAGGAGTTATAATAAGCGTGGTGGGTTGGATGAAATAAAATTTGCATAAAAAGTATCTATAGTGAGACTAGTGAAATTTTAGAGGCAATAATTGAGTGAACCCAAGATTAGATTTTTTTTTTCAGACCAAAGGGTCTTAGGTGAGATATACCATGGGGGTGAATTATGATGTGTAAAATTAGTCCAAACTAAACATGCATTCCTTTAATTTCTCATTGACCAAAATGATCTTTACCTCATTATTATTTGGGTCTCTTTATTTTATCTTCCTTAGAAGATGATCTGATTACTGTCACTCTTGACTTATTCTTTAATAGGTTGGTAAATTTATTATAAAATCATAATCATCACTTATTAATGGTATAATATGAATTATTAACTTATGAAAAAATGTTCTTAATTAGTTTATTTTCACTTGGATAATCTTAGGAGTATGTAACCAGTGATGTGATGATGCACTAAAATTCACTTGTCACAACAATGTAGTGGTGGGTTTTGGGTTTGACACTCCAATGATAGGGATCACTCAGTTTATAATGGTTTAGAGCTAGATCACTTCCAACCAATGGTAACTCTATATAATTTCTCTTCTTAAATCATTACTCCATAATGAACTCACTTTGATAACACTTTCCAAAAGGAAATATATCACTACTTTGGTGGTTCCAGTAAATTTAGGTTGGTTCCATTGATCTACACTTGATTTCATTTTATAGGAGGGTTGTGAAATCCTCTATGAATAACATCATGTTATTTTCTATCCATTTAATTAGAATTCCCTCTATTCACTACAATATAGTGATGAATTCTCTTCTTCTTCAATTTGATGCTCAACAAAAAATTATGATTCTTCCTATTTACTTGGATGCAATGCTATTATATCCTTTTATTCTTCTTTAATTTACTACAGGGAAACAATATATTCTTCTTACTTTCAAGTATATATGACAATGAACCTCTCTAATTATCTCACATCAAATTTTTCTTCTATCCCACCACTTTTTTTGAAGGAATTTTATATCTTCTCTTATTATACTTCTCAATTCACTATCTTACTATTTTAGAAATATCTCTCACTCCTTTATATACTTAGAATAGTGATAGACATTACTGTGTATAATATTCCAAAATATTCTTGTCAAATCCATGAATTACACACGATTTCATATTATTTAAAACTTTAAATCCAATTTAGATATCATGGGATGCGACTTTATTTATTCATGGTGTTGGATTTTCTCAAGAACTAGATCCATGAAATATATATATATTCTCATACTTAATTCCCCCAAAACTATTTATGTGGATTCCTCAATCACTGACCAAGAAATGTGATATCTCTTAAAAAAACACAATGAAATTCCCAACACCAAGCCCACATACTTGATTTGACTTCCACCCTAGTAACTCGATGCATTCTATGAATTGTACCATGGGTCATGAGTTCATCTACATCAAACTTAAATACACCCAATGTGAGTACTACACAAAGACCACAACACACATAGTGGGGATCCTAATTTCTCAAAAGGTTGTTGAAAACTCACCATGGTGACCACCAAATCAAGATATATCCCAATGTCTTTTATTTCTATCCTTCACATCGGATATGCTACTAAAAATGGTCAACACAACACCCATGATGTTTTTCCCTATTTTCCATAAGGAAACACAGAAATAAAAATGCTGAGATCCATGATACATTCATCCATCATTTTCCTATTTCCATTATGTATAAAAATATATCCTTTATCATTAAATGTAAAAACCATGCTCCATGACATTGTGAAAATATACTCATCATTTTTCAACCACCACAATCATGGTTCTATTTCTCTATTGCATGGTCTACTCTTTTTTCACGTTCACAAATTTCAAATGTTTACTTCAGTTTCTTCATTATAAATCCCCATACTACATTGTAATTTCACATGTTATAGACTCTGTTGATATTCCTAAAATCTCTAAGGATTATCATTATACTCACATAGTGCTGCATCGCACAATGACCACTACCATACCCAACACCACCCTATACTATTTAAGCTTCTTCCTCAAAATGAGATAAACCTGATAAACTGTCCTTCATTCTTACTCCATGATACTATATCCAAGAAATTCTATTGAGCATGGACACTACCTTATATGGATGGACATACTCTAATGGATCTACATAAGAGATGAAACTATTTTCTTAATTCCAATATGTTTCATTTCATTTATTTTGTTTTCATTTAAAGCTAATAGTTTACTTCTTAATCCACCACCATAGCTACCATTAAGCCCATGTTAGCCCTCCTAGTTTGATATAAGGAATATATATACTCAAACTTTCACCCACCATTATATGGTGTATGTTCTATGGGAATTTTACTTGCACCAAATTTATGGTACCTATCAACCATTGAATGTCCATGTCACATATATCTTCCTCCATTTATTCAACTTTTTGATAAGTTTTTTAAATTTTATCTTTGGTGCCTAAACCTCGAACACACAAAACAAAACTTAATTCAACAAAAAATACAAAAAAATAATTACAAAACATGTTTACAAAAAATAAAACACCATCTAATCATTAATAATTAATTGGATGTTAACAGTGTCTCCATTTTTATTTTTTTGTAACACACATAATGAATAAAAAATCTCATATCATCACCATGAAACTTCCAACTCAACAGACATGCTTATTACTTTACAATTATGGATCATGAAAGATTATGGATTCATGATGCCTCTTCTCCACCTTTTATATCTAATATAATAAAATATTCCTTCCATAATTAAAATATATAAATCTTTGAAAAATACTTACATTGGGAACAATGGACTAACCATGTAGCTTCATTATCATGCTCCCCTATCTTCTTGATGTAAAAAATTATATATATATTTCCTTAATACCTCTTATAAAGTACTTTGGTAAAAAAAATTGATTCCATATGACATGGTACCTATTATTTTCATAGGTCATCATCAACAAATATTATCCAATTTTTAGATCTCCCTATTCTTTAATAAAGTCCCCACATTAAATTCAACAAGACTAGTATCCACTGCTATATATATTTTCAATTTACAACTATATTCTTCACCTAGTAACAACTTAATAATAATATATACCAACTATTAAATCTAACTAATAGCACTTGTTAAAGGTAATATCTAATATGAATCTTAATCTCCAAAAATTATTCTCCAACCATGTCTGCATAATAATTTTTTTTTCAGTTAGTGGAATTACGACTTGAAAATGATCCATCAATTAAACAATTAACCAACATGAGTCAAAAATCAATAAATGAAATAAAATATTTATCTAATAACATTACTACTTCCATTTCACCCACTTCTATGAATTTCAAGCAGTCATAATTTTTAGAATCTTCCTAGGAATTATTTATGTGAACTAAAAAACAATTCCACAACACCATTAATGCATTAATATAATCTACATAGTGTGTGATTAAAACCAGAATTAATATTTTTAAATCAAATCTAGACATAAAAAAGTATACCGATTACTGGATCTGATACCAATTATTTAAAAACATTTCTTTATTTTGTCATCAAGTTTCTTTCCTTTGTTAATAATGATTCAATCATCGGATATTCTTCTCCAAAATCCCCTTGAATCTAGAATCCATAACTAAATATATAGATAAATTTCATCATTAGAGACATTTATTTCTATAATCCTTAAAATCATTTGATATCCTAAAAACCATTAGTTTGTAGCACTATGTAACATAAAACAGAGAAGTCATGGATATCATTTTGTTCCTGATTCCCACTCAAAATTCCTTCTTCCATCTTAAACTAATTTGTGATCATTTTTTTGAAACCAAAACCACATTTTTATCGTTAATATAAATTTTGAAACCAATTTCCATTTTCTTACCTCTCTTTGTTTCACAATATAATTATAATTAATTCTTTAACAAGATACCAATTGTTTTACTTAAAATAATCAATAAAATCTTTATATAATGTTACAACAACACTTGTGTCACTTGATTAAACTTCCCCATCGATCTCATCTTCCCAAAATCCTAAAACACCTGAATTTTTTTAATAAAATTTAAATACATTAGGACATGAGACTAAAATATTCCACAAATATAGGACAATGATGAGATAGTATGAAAAAAAATTTTCCATTTGTTCTTTAATTTGGAGTATGTCATCTTATTTAGATTTGTTTTGATAGAATCAATATTTTTTTATCTTATTTTGGCATGTTATTTTCTTCATATCTCAAATAACAATATCATATTCATTGGGTATCCTTTCCATCAAGAATTTCTCCCCAAATTACTAGTTCATTATTACTTCTCCAAACCTTATTGTTTCTTTTTTCAAACCTACAATAATTATTAAACTTGTTAACAAATTCCTTTACATTGGAAACTTATTTTGAATGATATTTTTAGTTTCAGTCTAATATGAACTTCATTATTTATTCTAAATAATATTCTTCTCTCTCAAGGATATTTTTGGTTCATTATTATATTTTGAACTCTTATACAAACAATTTTCAACTTGTTAATTTTATTTAACCATATTTTGAAATATATTTCAAAAAATAACTAATTTATTTTTAGGAATATTCGTTTTTTATTATCTAAAAAAAGTGGAAATCCTCTTGATATTTCCACAAGAGTCATAGTTATCATGGAAGGAAATATTAGAATAATTTACAGACCTCATTTATTTGGTTAACAATTTTTTTTCAATTTTTTTTTGACTTCCCAAAAATATATACATTCTTATGCTTCATGAAAAAACTATAAATATAAACATGAATACCATAATTGAATATTATATCTATATACCATCATTTGGGACTCACTCATGGAAATATCCTAACCCTAGTATCATAGAGTCAGGGACTACTTTATTACATTAGAATTAAATGAAAAATATCTTATCCATGAGGAATGAATAGATCAATAGTCATGGAAAACTAGTTAAAAACATGAATTTCGATTAAATTTGAAAACATAAAATATGACATATTATTTTATTTGAGAACGCCATTTCCACCTTTTTCATACCATTTAATATAAATCATAAAACCCTTCATGATATCCCTGGGAAATGAATCATAACAAAGGGATGATCTTATATTCTTTGTAATGGTATGCATACAACAAAACCTAAATAAGGCATGGAAAATATAGAAGAAAATAAATGATAATCCAATAATTCCATATAAATAATCACATGATCTAAAAAATATACATGGATATAAAATATATTCAAATAATCACCAGGAAATCAATATATGATTTCAAAATGATTTAATGCATAATTTCAGACATATGAATCTTACCATTGAGGACTCTTATGTAATGTCATGGATTTTCAAAGAGGTATAGATCCTTGTGTTACTATTAGAAAACCTAGATTTTCAATATTTTAATTATTTATAATGGATAAGGGATGTTTCTTGAGAGTTTTGGGCTTGTTCGGAGCCTAGAGTTTCAAAAAATGGGAAGACTGGAAGATCTACAAATTTAGTGCATGATTAGTGATAACTATTAGACTCTATAGTGTGAGGTAACTAGTGCACAGGGGATGCCGATTTTTTTCTAAAACTGTATGTGGTGGGATTCATGCTTGTGTAAAGTTTTAGATATACCTGATAATGGAATATGACAGGTTTTCACATAGTTAGTCAAACCATGTGCCTAGCCCATGTAAGGGGTCTCTCTTAGATAGTGTGGGGTGAATGAATGGAGCATGGTTTGGAAATATGTGTGACCAAACCATGCAACCCAGTAAATGTAGGGAAAATTTCCATTTTCCCCTAAAATGTTTTTTACCCTCAAATTATTCCCCTCTATCATCGTTTTTGTGGACCACATGCTTAGGAAGCCCTCTTCACTCCTCAAATAGGTATTTTGATAACTCCCTCATATGATATCTGGTTCCTTGACCATTAGGTGTGTTGTGTCACTCTTGGCAATCTCTACACTCATATTAATTCCTTAGTTATTCTTATCCTCTACCATGTTGTATAGGTGTGACCTGATTTTCCCCATTTTTATGGAATTTGATGATTCTTATGATATCTCCCATTATAGATAGATTTATGGGATGAAACTGGATGAGTAGTGATCTAAAAACCTAAGGTAGGTGGTTTGCTTATTTCCCTAAGTTTTTTTCATTCAATATTATCTTATGTTGTTCAATGCATCAAAACTTTCTGGTGATGCCTCTTAAATGGTAAATTAACTAAATTAAATGGTTTTATCAGGGTCAATATAATCCTAGATAATAGAAGACCACATCCTAGGTTGTTGTCCTTAAATGGGGCCACCCCTATTGATGTACCCTTCCTTGACAGTTTATCTTCTCTCTACCTTAATTTTGATAAACCATTCTTGAGGGGTGTGTTGTCATGTAATAAATATTTTTGAATACAAAATGAACTACTGAATGGAGTGTCCATGGATTAGGTCCTCCCTTATTCTATATTCCAAAATTTAATGAATTGAATTATATTAATTGGAATGTTGAATTAACGAACCATAAATTATATTCCTTTCTAAGTGAATTGAATTGAAATGACTGTTATGACTTTAATTAATCCACTACACTTCAAGACATAATTGGGTTGCTTAATTAAAAACAACTATCCCAATTCTGAATCATTTAATAAATATTTTTCTTAAAAAGTGGTATGATGTTGATAGACAAATAATACTCTCACTATATATTGAGGGAGAAATAAGGGTCCTGAGTTAATGATTCCTTGGATGGGATAGTCTTTCCTTATAGCTAGTTTTGTTAAATAATATTAAATATGTTAGGGGTGATACTATCTATGCCTAAGATAAGCTCACAATGAATTTTAAATTACCTCTAAATGATTGATACCGGTTCCCTAAGAGAGACCCCATGGATGGGGTCAATGGTGAGATGGTTTTACCATGCCATGAGAGAGACTTGGACCCCTACTTTAGATACCTAGAATGAACATAGAGTTCTTTTTGTTTTCACACCATGCCAGTAGTGATACATGGGATCTCATTCCTAGGTCACCTTGGAAGGACTCCCATGACATTAGTTATATTTGTAAAGTTACCCTAGAAAGATACTTGTGGTCCCTTATAGATAACATTGGATGGGACAAGGGTGATAATTCTAAAATTTGAAGACAACCTTCTGTTAGAGGACTAGAACATATTATTTTATATCTAGGGATGTATTCACCAAGAAAAATCACATGCTTTGGGAAGGTACACATTTTATTACATTATTCATGAAAACCATTCAAAAATTATACCTTACACCTTAATTGTGTTGGTTCACTTGGTTTAGAGACATCCAACATAGGCTGAAGTGGGTTAAACCAGTTAAGAATCCCACAAAGAACCCGAACCGATGTAATCATTAATTTAGTTACTACCTTGTATTTATTAATATCAGATCACTTCTCTTTTTATATACATGTACTGGATTGATCTATAAACCATTGGTGGTGGACTACTAAGTATATCTCACACCCTGTTTCAACCACCTTTTTTAGCTAAGTAGACATGATGGTTTCTAGGATAGATAAAAAGAAGTAGCCATCTTTTGATGTCTGATTCTTATATCTTAGATGGAGTACATGAGGAGAGGATTGGGATTACGCTCATGATTCTTTTAGAAACAATCTTATTTAGTAATTTTTTCATTTAATATCAAGTGGTATATGTCTATATCCCCAATTTCCTATGTAATCATTTTATATTGTTACATGATCATCATCACCACCTTTTTATCTATTAATCATTCAAATTAAGCTTTTTTACTAACTATAGATGATTTATTATTACTATTTCTACACTTCCTATTTATTCTATTTCTGCTACTTATCAATATTGATTACCACTGGACTACACTCTAACTTACGAGGGAATAATCTCCCCACAAAAAAACCTCGGCCTTCACTAATATTTGGTATCCTCTAGAGTGTGGGGAGGAATGCTTGAGGTCATGTGGGAGACCATATTATGGCACAATAAATTAGCTTCCAGTGTGGGTTGCTTCAAAGTGGTATTAGAGGTATTTTTGTTTTTGTCTGACTATTTGGGGAATTAGAGAGGATATGAGGATTGTCTAAATTTTGTAATGATCCTATGCCTAGGAGTCACTAAACCACATATAGGGGAAACCCAAAATTACCAGATATGGGTTAATGCTATTATTGGTTTCACTTGTTACAAATTCTAAAATTTCACCATTGGGTAACGAACATGCTTTATGCCACTACTATTGTTGATATTTTTATAGTGGTATTTATTCTACCCTATACCTATGATTTTAGGGTATATAAATTCATGGATTATACTAGGAACCATAAAACTAAAATTCCATGTAATATTTCACACCATATTTATATTTCTACATGCATTACTTGTATAACATGTTCATGTTTTTAGTGACTTGTTTTTTTTAAATTGAAGTGTTACAGTGTTCTTAAAATAATGAAATAATCGAATTAATTATAGTTCCCAACAAAATAAAAATTATTTTTCCCACATAGTTTGATGATGAAACCTTAATTAACCAATTATGTCATGATCAATCCCGGAACCATTGGTTTTAAGGGCTTTTATATTAGTGGTTTGATTGATGAATGCCAAAAAAAATTTATAGAGTAATTCTATAAAATAGAAATATTAGTTTATTCAACTAAATAAATAAGAATTCACTTCAATAAATTAATGTTTTAAAATAAAATCTTTATCGCTAAATGGGGCTTCCAAATGAAAATTATGTGGCTTTTTTCCCTATACCTTACATTTGAAACCCCATATACTAGATCCTATGCTATGTCTGATAAGACCTTGACCCTAACCTAACCATAGTCGTGGGTAGTAGGCTATGTCTCTAATGACCTTTATATGACTATTAACTATCAGTTAGACTTGTATTTTGGAGCAGAAAAAGAGGTGTGGCTCAATTATGGAATATGTTTTTACTTTCCAATTATTGTTATCACTTTTTCTATATAATATTGATCTTATCTGAGGAGTGCCTTTTGAAATTGTAGAGGTATTAAACTATGAAATATTCACATTATATTACAAGAAACTGGTGAAAATAATCTTGAAAGATGGTTCTCCCTGATCCAACCCATATTACCTATTATAGTTCCACATGAGAAACCTCCTATTGATCTTCTACTGGGAACTAATGCTCAGTTCTAAGATACTTTCTTCTATTTGATGCCATCTGTGATGGGTGATCCCTGACCCACCCCTAGTATGGAAGAGTTGATTTTGGAATTTTAGCAGCATCATCCTCCCACCTTCTCAGGGGATGGAAACATTAGGATGATGATTCGTGGCTGGAGGCCATGTTGTCTATCTTCCCGTATATAGATATTCTTCCGGAGAAGAGGGTCAAGTTTGTTGCATATATGGTTCATGACTCCACCAAGCATTGGTGGGACATACTTACTTTGGATGGTTGAAATCAGTATATGGTTTGGGAATACATCCATATAGCCTATTTTGATGACATCTTTCCTCATACATTGAGAACATCATGTGCTTGAGAGTTTATGAACCTTTAACAATGTGACAAGTCGGCGATGAAGTATTTTTCTTGCTTCAATGAATTATAGTTTTTCCCCAAACTTGACCAGTGATGATATGATGACTGTGATGTGGTTTGTGTATGGGCTTGAATACCCCATATGATCGTAGGTTAACATCTTTTGATTGAACAATATTTCTAAGAGAGTGAATTATGGCCTCATCACTGATTAGAACATGAGTAAATATGTCAATGTGAGCTGGGGTGTTTCAACTTCCAGGAAGGGAGGTAGTTTATCTAGGGACAGGAAGTGTCATTTCACAGGTGCACATGGGGGAAGTTCAAACTAGGCGGAACACACTGAAAAATATGTGGTGTGTCACTAGTATGGTAGGTCAGACCATAACAATAACTAGTGTACTATAAACACAATCGAGTGCCAAGATTACATCAAGATGGTTCACCTTTAGTGTTTTTTCTGATATTTTCCTCCAATGATAAGTGAAAGGGGATTTGTACCTACATTTAATTTAGGTACATGATCAGTGACTACACGTTAGGATAATATTTTGTGTCCTACTGGATGAATAGGCTGAGGAGGTGGTTTTGGCCAAAGAAGTCAGGCCGTAGAGGGTCAACGCCAACGGAGTGGACTTACTCAGGCTAGTCAGGTTAAACCTTAAGGTCATGGTGTGGGACATATCTATTAATTGAAACCTATTCCTGAGGAGTAGAGTCTATGAATTTCTACTATGTAAGGAACTATTCTATTATCCTCTCTTTATTTTTTGTGCTATTGGATTCAGGTGCATGAAAGTCTTTTATATCTTCTACAATCATGGGAAGTCTAGTCCTAATGATAGAGTACCTCAGTAGTGTTATGACTGTCGATATTCTTTTTGGGGTCTGATAAGAGGGAATACACAAGTGTAAGGAGTTCCCTCTTGAGATAGATGGGTTCTATTTCATTTGGAATTTCTTCATCCTCAAGATGACTAGTTTTGAAATCATTCTCAGTTGGACTGGCTAGTGACTTATCATGCCCATATTGATTGTTATCACCAGTAGGTGTCATTTAAATCACTTAAGGGAAGTTCTTATATTCATAAGTTCAAATGAGATATCTAGGCATGTCGATATCAACCAGAGCATACTGGGTTGGGAATAGTGACATCCCATATGACTAGTCTCTTCATGAGTGATCATAGAATGTAGCTTGTGGAATTCCCACTTATCATGGATCATTGTAGGGATGAATTTCCTAATGATTTCTGTAGTTTACCTGTGGTAAGAGTGGTGGAGTTCACCATTAATCTAGTTCTAGGTGTGTCTATATTTTCAATTTCTCCCAATACAATACCACCTATATTGCTCTAGGAACATAATAAGTTGATGGAAGATCTAGCAGAAAAGGGTTTTGTATGACCCAACACATTGCCTTGGGGTTCACCTGTCCTTTTCTCCAAGAAGGTATATGATACACTTAGGTTGTGTTTGGATTATAGATGGTTGATCCGGCTTACGGTGAAGAATTAGTATCTACTTCATTGTATATATGACCCCTTCAACTAGCTCTAAGAACAGACAGTTTTCTATAATATCTATTTGTGGTCAGGCAACCATCAAGTGAATGTTAGGTTGAAAAACATACCACATAAAATGTTCCGAAATAGTTAAAACTTGTACGAGTATCCAGTGATATTGTTAGACCTTAAAAATTCACCACCAATATTTATGGATATGATGAATCAAGTTTCCACCAATACATAGATTCATTTATGGTGGTATTTATATATGTAATCTTAGTGTATTATCACACCAGAAATGACCATGCTAGCCATCTTGAAATTGTTTTAAATACACTGAGAGAGAACCAAATATTTGTGAAGCTCTGAAAATTAAACTTTTAAATTGACAAGGTTATATTAATAGGATAAATCATTTCAGAGGTAGGAATGTCTATTAACACATAGAAGGTGAGAGTCATGGTCTCTTACGAGAAACCCTAGATTTTTTTGATATATATACTTCATTGGGAATAGTTGGCTATTATTAGAAATTTATTTAGGATGTCTCATGCCTTTTAGCACCTCTTACGGGATTGAATAAAAAGGTTTTGATGATCATATGGGCTAAAGGCTATGAGACATCTTTTCATGAGATAAATGGAAGACTAGATTCCATGCCAATACTAATTATTTTAGATGTGTGTAAATGATATACAGTTTACTGTGATGCTTCAGGAATAGAGCTAGGAGTAGTATTGATGTAGGGAGATCGGGTTTTAAGATATGGGTCCCACCATTTGAGACCACATGAGAAGAAATAACATATAAAAAACCTCAAGATAGTAGTCATGGTTCATACTTTATGGTATTGGAGGAATTACGCATTGGTAGATCAGTTCATTATTTACACAAATAAAAAAGTCTGAAATAAATCTCCACATAGTGAGGCTTGAATCTAATGTACTCAAGGTTAGTGGAATACCTGTATTCATTCAAATTTGAGATTTCTTATACACCCTAGAAAGTTATTACCATGGTTAATTCCTTGAGCTGAAATACTTAGACACATGCCATCCAGGATACCAGCAATGAGTGACAGTTGATGGCCCTATTTTATGAGATGCAGAAGGAGGTTCAAGAACAACACATGTAACCTATTTAAGTAGATCTAGAGGATAAATCCTTTCTTTTAGTTTGGGTTTTCATGAGTCAAATATATTATCCTAAAGGTATTTTCCTAAATAAGATAGTCTCTGGTGAGAAATAACCTCTTCGTATGTTGTTGAGGAGAATGAAATACTAATCTTTTGTATACATATCTGGGTTATTTAAGACATATGGGAAGAGTTGATATGGGAATCTCACACCCATATTTTGGTGATTTACCCCGAGATTACCAAGATTTACCAATACATACATCGTTAATATTGGTGTCTAGGTATGAAGAGTAAAATTATAGGTTTTATTATAAGGTGTTTCACATATCAGCAGGTGAAGGTGGAACACCAGTGACTAATTGAACTTCTATGACCTCTATCCATTCCTAGGTGAAAATGTAATGAAATCACAATAGATTTCATAATGGGTTTTCTAAGATACCCTAATGGTAGTGATGTAGTATGGGTGACCATTAACAGTTGACCAAGGTCACACACTTCCTAAAGATCTGAGATATCTAGGTAGTTGATGATCTTGGGGGGATTAATATGTGGGAGATTTTTTGTCTTCCTTCTGTTCCATATTCTATCATATCAGAAAGATATGTTTAGTTTACTTCACAATTCATGAAGGGTTTTAAAAATACTCTTAGTTTAGCTGTTCTCTTGAGTAAAACATATCACCCTCAGACCAATGGGTAGTCTGAGTGGACATTATAGGTTTTTGAGAACATGATCTTGGTATGCATCCTTGATTTTAGTGGTTAATGGGAGAAAAATGGGCCTATTGTGGAATTTTACAACAATAACAATATTCAGGAAATGATCCAGATGAATCCATATGAGTCCATTTACAATAGGTCATAATTTCGTCCTCTATGATGAATAGTGGAAGGTGAGGCAACACTAATGGGTCCTTGTTTCATTCATGAGACATTCAGAACAGGTTCAAATGATTTAGAAACATATGACTAAAACATAGTATAGGAAGAAATCTTATACCATTCTTTACTATCGACCTCTGGAGTTAGAGGTGGGGCATCAGGTCTTTGTGTGAGTATCAACAAGATGGTTCATAGAAACATTTGGAGACAAGGTAAGTTATTGACTCATTATGTTGGTCATTTTGAGATTGTAGAGAGAGTTGGGCCAGTAGCCTATTAGTTTCAGCTACCTTATAAGAACCATACCATGCACAATGCCATCCACATATCAAAACTTCTCCAATATCATCCTAACTCATCTCATTCATTTGAACCTTTGGATATTGAGCTAGAGGAAGATGTGTCTTTTGAAGAGCATATGATATGTATCATTAATCATACCATGAATTCTCTCCAAGGAAGTTTAGTTCCACAGATACAGGTGCTATAACAACAATATTTCATGAAGGACATGACATAAAAGTGAGAGGTTGCTGTCTATGATAAGTGGTCGAATAATTTCTTAAAAGATGTTTTTTCACCCTCTGAAGGGAAAATCGAGGATGAATTTTCTTAAGTAGGAGAGGTTGTAACATCCCATTATTTTTGAGAGATACAAATACATGTTTTAATATTTAAAACCTCTTGTTTTAATCTTTCAATGTGATTTAATGTCTAAGGTATGGATTGGGGGAATCTAGGGCTCGTTTAGAGCTTGTAGTTTCAAAAAATTGGAAGAAAGACTGATCCACATTGTTAGTGTACAATAAGTAATAACCATGTGCCTCAACTATGTGGACTACCTTGTGTATAGGGAAAGATATAAAGTTTTTATGGTATAATGAATGGATTGATGCATTCCCATTCAAGATTTACTACATCCTTGAAAGCAGAATAAACATGTATTGCACATGATTAGTCAAACTGTTCACCTAGCAAATGCAAGATCCCCCTTAGACAATGTAGGGTTCACACTTGGTACATGGTTTGGAAAATTGTGTGACGAAACAGTGTGGCCCAATAAATGAAGGAAAATAACCTTTTTACCCCTGAAATTTTGTTAACCCTCATATTATTCTCCTCCCTCTCTATTCTAGTGGACCTCACTCCAAGAAATACCTGTCCTCTCTTCAAGTGTGAATTTTGATAACTCCCTCCTAGGATCAATGATACCTTTGTCATTGGTTGCAGTAGATCCCTCTTGGTAAGATCTCCATTCATATTTCTTCCTTTATTAATTTTTCTTCTCTTATGCTATGTTGTTTAGGGGTGACCTCATTTGCTATATTTTTATGGTATTTGATGATTCTTCTGATATATCTCATTCTAGTTTTATTCAAGGGATGATTCTAGATGAGAAGAGAACTACAAACCTAAGGTATGTTGTATAGCTTCTATCCCTTAGTTTTGATGAATTCTATATTGTGTTATATTGTACTGCACGATTCACCTTTCCTATGACTCCTCTTAAAGGATAAACTAATTAAATTAAATGTTTATATTACACTTAAGGTGATCCTAGAAAATGTAAAACAACATCATAGTGTTTTCACCTTTACTTGGGCCACCCCTATGGGTTTTCTATTCATTGAAAGCCTATCTATAATTTGCATTAATTTTTCTAAACCATCTTTGAGGGTTATTTTGTTATGTAGTAAATTATTTTGAATATGAAATGAACTAGTGAAAGTAGTTTCTATGGATTAGGTCCACCATTATTCCATATGACATAAATTAATGACTTCAAGTGACTTGTATAGTTGACTTAAGTTACTATAAGTTCCAATCCTTGATAATTGATTTAAATTAAATACAATGGTAGGCCATGAGTTAGTCCCATACACTTCATTCCATAATTAGGTTTCTTAGTTAAAAAGAACTGGAAAACATGTTGACCATTTTATAAATGTCTTCCTTGGTAAGTAGTATGATCTTGATAGTCAAATAATACTCACTTTATGATGAGGATGAATCAAGGGTCTCGACTTACGGAAACCTTGGATGGGATCATCATTCCTTATAGTTATTTTTGTAAAAAAAAATTAAATACATCAATGATGATACTAGATATACCTAGGATGGGCTCACTGTTTATTTTACATCGCCTATGTATGAGTGATAATTGTTCCCTAAGGGAGACCCCGAGATGAGATCAGTGGTGAGATGGTTATACTATTCCATGAGAGAGACTCAGACCCCTACGTGAGATACCGAGAGCAGACTCCAATGGCATTCAATTTTCACATCATTCTAGGAGTGATACTTGGTATCACATTCATAGGACAACTCGGATGGAATCCCATGGAATTTGTTATATATGTATAAGTCCCCTTGATCAATACATTGGGTCCATTCTGAATCACCTTGAATGGGCTCAGGGTGCACCTTATTAAATTCTAAAGATGGCCTTCAGTTACAGGAACATATAATTTGAAATCCCAAGATGCCTATACTATGTAAAATCACATGTTTGGGTATGATCCACCTTTTTCTACAATATTCATGACATCCCTTCATACACTATACCTTACACCTAAATTGTGTAGGTTCCCTTGGTTTAGAGATATCCAACTTAGACCAATGTGTGTAAAACCGACCATGTATCCCATGAGGAACCCATAACTATGTATTTATTTATTTGATTACTACCTTATATTAATTATTTTTAGAACATCGGTCATTTTATAGGTATGTACTCGATTGATCTAGACACCATTGGTAGTGGCCTACTAAGTTTATCTCATACCCTACTTGGGTCACCTTTGGTTCTTAAGAGGACTTCATGGTTATATGTATATATAAAGGGAATTATCCATCTTTTTATGTTTGATTCTAATTTCTAGGATAGAGTACGAGAGTAGAGGACCGAGCCTATGCTTATTATTCTAGTAGTATATTTGTTTTTACATTTTACATTTTATAGTATGTGGTATATGCATTTATTCTCTATTTACCATATACTCATTTTTTTATAGCTACATGATCATCATAATCAATTATATATATGTATATATTATTCAAATTCTACCTGTTTAATTACAATCGATAAATTATTATTACTATTCCACTTCTGTTTGTCTATTCTATTTCATTTACTTATCTGTATTGATTACATTTGTGATACACTCTGAATTATACAAGCATACTCTCCCCATGGACACACCCTAGGCCCTCGCTATTAGTCAGTGTCCTCTAGAATATATGGAGGCATTTTTGAGGTCCTATGGATGACCGTCTTGGGGTTACACAGAGTGGATTCTGGTTTACAACACTACATCGTTCCAAGATATCTTAAATACATCATCCATGTCTCATTCCAAGACATATTACTTAAATGCATAAGGCCTTGGAAAATACCCAATCTAGTTTATCTCATGAGAACTACAAATGTATCAAGGGGTTATATAATTACAATCCCCACCCATCACTTATTAATTTCAATGAATTCATCACATGAAATGGGTAAAAATTTATATTAAAAAACTATAATATGAAATATTAATACTTTCCCAAAAAAATAAACATGATAAAAAAATATCCTGAGTAATATGGAGAATGGTATCAAACTAGTACATATGTAGTGAAAATGATCATATACGATCTATAGAAATAAAGTGAATGATATCATTAGAGTTTAAATTCAACATAAGATTCAATAATATATGTTTACATAGATGAAAATACTTCATAAGATCAATGGACAATTTCTTGAGGAAAATAACCTTTTTAACTTTTAAATCTAATATATTTCATGAATATTAAGAAAAATATTTTCTTTGAAAGGAAACTAGTATAATTTTAATTTAATATTCAAATTATTTATTGTTCGTGATATTGGTAAATTCCTTTCCAACCGTATATGTTAAAAAAATTCCTTTCACTCTTTTATAAAAAGGTTAAAAAATACCTCATTCTGAAAATGAAAAAATATTACATTTAAAACATTTTTTAAAAAGTAAGACATGTTTAAAAATTTATTTAATAAATCATTTTAAAAGGTTAAAAATTTGAAAACATTTTTACAGAACATGGAAATGAAAGAAAATGGATTTTCGAACGAAGATATAAATGAATTTGGGTTTACGTAAAAATATTTCTCAAACATTTTAATCATAAAAATAAGAAAATGGTAATATTAATTGAAATGCTCATGAATAACCATTAGATAAAAAATATTTTTGGTTTAAGATACAAATATCAAATTATTTCATCAATGAATACTTAAATATAAATAATCCTATATAATGATTCGATTGAAACATAAACCCTTACCTCAGGTTTGAAATCCATCACATGTGTCCAAAAAATTTACACAATAAATATATATCTATTATATATCTATTAAATAACCATAATAATATATATAATACCATATGTGACATAATAATAATCTTTTCTAACAATTTTATTGAATTTTTTTAGTTAATATCACTGCTTTGGGTAATAACTACTTTGTTTTTCATGTATGTTTTGGTTCAGTAGTTTCAGTGGTTGTAATTTTATCCTAGATAAATAATATCCAATGATTTAATAATGATATAAATATAATATATATATATATATATTCACTATTTGTTTATTTAGATCAATCCATAAAATTTATATATGGAAGAACAAATTACACTGTTCCAGGAGATAGTAGGCCATACATACACCTGAACGTTGTTTTCACTTTTCGATGAACGAAATGAATGAATGAGAAGATATTATTCACCTTTATAGAATAATTATTATCTCATATTTATTATTTATAATAAATAAATTTATCCACATTTCTATCCATATAAAAAATAAAGGAAAAACTAATCACATCATTTCTTGGTGGTGGTAGTCCACAAATACGCACACATGACATTATCGTTTCCCAACGGTTTAAAAGGAAATAATGTAGATATGATATTATAATTTTAGAAGTATAATAATGTCAGAAATAAAATATATAAGCATTAAATCCATCATAATTACCATCTATAAAATATGATTATTAAAAATGAATTGTATCGCTACATGGAGACAATAAGTCGTAGGTATGCCCAAGAGATAATTTCACTTCCCATTTGATAGGAAATTGGGTGGTTAATGGTGGTTTCATAATCATGAAAATATTTCCATATATTTAAGATACTTATTTTACTATTTTATGATAAATAATATATATTTATAAGAGGTAAAACAAGAATTAAAAAATAATGTGATCAGTTAAGGAAATGAACTCTTCTTTAGTAGAACCACTTGGGATCTCCTCTTAAAAAAATATGGTTGGTATTTTTTAGATACCTAAACCTCTAGAATTTATATTTGGATTTTTGAAATATAAATGATTATATTTGGTCTATATATAAGTCTCAATGTGTTATAAATATGGAAAAGGATGGGTGTCCTTTTATATGTTTGGGGATGACATTCTTGGAATTTCTTAAAATAAAAAAATATAACAAAGTAATTATAAAGAAAAATGATTCAAATGGCTATAAATTATATTTTATGATAGTATGACGTTTTAATGAAAGCAGAAAAAATAATTTAGATACGTTTATGAGGTTTTTAAAACTTATCTTTTGGTTTAACCCCAAAGTTAACCCATTTTAACTTTAACCACAGTAATGACTTATTCACCCTTAAAGAATTATAATTATATATCTAAGGTAACCATTGGCTCATAAATTTAAAAAGTATGAAATTTTAGACCATATATTATCCACCTTGTAATATTTAAATATTTTTATTATTTTCTAATAATTTAATAAAATATTATTTTGATAAAATATCATTAATGTCAATTGTTACAAAATTCATTTAATTTGGATTAAAATAAAAAAACAAGTTGAAATTGAAATACGATGTTCTTAAATGACACTAAAATGGAATTTTAATCTATAAAATTTATGTAAAATTATTAATCTTTTAAATTATATAACTTTTAATATTTTTAAATTCATTTATTTTTTACACTAATTGAATAAATATTATGTTGGCATTGTGTAAGAATTTAATGAGATTATATAATACCTAAAAATTTAAAATAAATTTACATAATTAATTTAATTTCATTAGTCTCAAAATAGACATTTATATTCATTAATAACTTGATTTTTCCCTATATTAATAGATAATAGATATTTGAAACTAAGAGAGTGACCATTTGCAACATTCTTGGATTTAAATATTATATAGGTCATTTTCAAAGAAAAGTGTCCTATAAAAAATTAAATTTTGAAAAAAAGTGATAATGTTTTAATTTAATTATTCAATTACGAATTAATATAACAAATTATGACCTTTTCATTCAGTTTTAAGCTAGATTAACCACATTTACATTTTACCGAGTTGATAAATTTTAATATAGTTACTATTAATAAAGAATATAAATAAAAGGGTCCAATTTACAAAAATAGGTACTCATGATTCCAAATATAGAATAAATTTTATAAAATTAAATCTCTATGATTGGTATGAATTAATTTTAAAATATGGATGAAAAATGTGGTGAAAACCTATTATAGAAAAATAAATATTTTAAGCATAAAATTTGATTTTTTTCTTATCCCATGTTTAGTAGAAATATTATTTGAATGTTAAAAAATTTATTGAATATTTAATATATAAATTCTATTAAAATTATTCATAAATAGAGATTAATTTAATTTATTAATATAAAAACAATTTGTATTCATAGAAATCATTTTTTCCTAGAAAAACAACTTTTTTATTTTTAATTGATTTCTAATTAATTGATAAACAATGAATGTATTTTATAAATGTGTAAACCATAAATTTTCATAATTTAGTTATTAATATTCATAAAATCCAACTCAACAACTAGGATATAACTATTAAATAATATTTTAATAGAAGATCATGATTTTTTTATACTTGGTGTAGCATTTATCACAAGTTATCAATGAAGTAAATTTTTTTGAAGAGAAATATGATATTAAATATCAGGGTGTTATAATTCATTTTTTACATACCTTTTGTAATGTATTTATAGAAATCTATTTCTAGTAACTTTAATATTTTCCCTTTTATTATGAATTCTCATAGTTCCTTTTTTCTCAAGATTTGAAGGGGTCCCATCTTGGTAAATATCATATTTTCCCATGGAGTATGGAATTTGGGACAAAAAAATTATTTTCATGATTTTCTTATAAAAAATCTTTATTTTTTATCTAATTATGAACCACTTAATGATAATAAAATAACAATTTTAAATAATATTTTAGTTTATCCTTACCCTTATCATTTACTTATTCAAATTTCTTCTTGGATTAGATTATCTCCTTTTCCAATTATCGGATTTTCCTTCTCCATTAATCAAGTTAATCATTCATATCTTACTTCAGTATAATTATATTAGACATGTCAACATAAAATTCACAAGAGAGTTTATATAGAATGTGGCATTTCTCTTTTCTCTTAGTTTTCATCATAGTAATGGAGTATTCAAATCACACCTTCCCTTAGAGAATCCTATTTTTTTTCTCTTCTAGTTTTATCTCATATACATAAAGATCTTATATTTTGGACTTCTAAATTATTTATTTATTTCGAGTTAATAAATTTACACTTGTAATTATCATTAATATTTTATAGTTATATTGTAATATATTATAATTCCATTACATGAGAGTCATTTCCCCCCAACGATCAGTAGCCACCACAACCATCCATTTGATTAAGCTTTTAAATTTTTAAACTTTAATTTTTTAGTACTTTAATGTAGAACTAAAAATACATATTTTCCTCTTTAAACTTTAATTTCTCCTTTTATATCATTTGATCTATCTCTTATGATATGTATACGACTTCCACCTTTGGATTCCTTGGTATATTCTCATCATCAGTAGATCTATCTTCACTTTTGATGTTTGGATCCTTAGATAATCTTGTAGTATTATTGTATGAGTTAATATATTGCCAATAAAAATAATCGATATAATCAATTTGAAATATAATGTTCTTGTTTATTTCAATCATTTTTAAAAAAACTCATTATATTTATGTTTATTCTTTTAATTATTTCCATTTTCCGTAAAACCAATAAAATATAGGGGTGTAATAAAACTCAACTCCAAATATAAATTGGTCCACTTCAGAGAAACAAAAATCCAGTTGAAAAAAATAGGCTCTAATATTATATGTTAGGACAAAAGAGGATTAGCTGATATTTACCATTATGTGTGGTAGGTGAATAAGTTTATGATCACTTATTCCAAACTAAACACATATTAATTAAATCTCCCACAACCCAAGTAGATCTTGAACTCATGATAAGTAGGGTCACATGATTTTAAATTTTTAGAAAGTAATCCAATTACTATAGATCATGAATTAGAATATATCAATTTTAATTAATTATTTATGACCCCACACTCACTACTTATGTATTATAAAATATAAAGCATGCATATAGAATATAATTATTTTACTCAATTCACCCACACCAGGATAATACAAGGAGCATGTAATTAGTGATGTGATGATGGATAGGAATGTAATTATCACACTGATAATGGTGGGTTTAGGCTATGTCACTACTATGTATGTGGTTAATCCTTATAAATTCTCTCCTTTAATCACTACTACAGAAAGGATAAACCTTTGGCATCACATTACAAGATGAAAAAATCACCATTGTTGTGGTTGTACCTAATATAGGTTGGTGTCATTAATATAAAAAGGTTTCTCTTTTATAGGTAGTTTATGAACTCCTCTATGATCAACAATGAATAGCATCATATTCACTTCTATCCCATTTTCTAAAATTCCTTCCCTTTACTACACTATAACGATACATTTTCTTTGTCTTGACTTTATTGTTTAGTAGTAATAAACTCTTGTTCCTCATTAATTTTATATATAGAAGAGATTTTATATTCATTATATGTATATTTATGTAGGGAAAAATAACTTCTTCTTCTTCCTTTCAAGTATAAATTTCCATGGAATCTCTATATTTTTATCTCTTTATATTTTTCATTCATCTAATCACTTTCTATTTTTGGAGATATATTTATTTCTTCTCTTATCGTACTTATTATTTTATAGTCTTCCTATTTTATAAAGAACTTCAACTAATTTTTACATTTAAAAATATTATATACAATTCTATGTAAAATATTATAGGATGTTTCGGTCAAATCCCTGAATTTCACACTCTATAATATTATTTAACTATTTTAACCTGATTTGAAAAAAGTGAGATGTGATTTTATTTCTTCATGGAATAGTATTTGTTCGTGAAATATATCCATAAAATATACATATAATCACATATTTAATTCCCCCAAAGATCATAGTGTAGATTCCTTGATCACTGACCATAACATGGAAGTAGGAAAAAATTTCAACATCCTACCCAAGTTCTGATTTCAATTTTCACCTTAGCAACCTGATGGTCAGTATGCCCTAAACCTTGGTGTATGAGTTCCTAAATATAAATCATACACAACATAAATATTGGGCCTATGAATTTCCCACATGGATCTCAAAAACTAACCATGGTTATCACATTGATATGTTCTCCACTGATTGCCTATTTTTTCTATCATTCAAATCTAGAATGATAGTGACCATGATCACCACAACTCCCATTCTTCTATTACCCATTTTCCATAGAGAAACCACCAAATAAAAATTCAAATTCTACAATATATTCATCCAAAAAAAATTTATTTCTAATGGGCATGTGATATAATTATTCATCATTCATCTTAAAGGAGAAACCCCATAGTGTGGTGAAGATATTCTCACCATTTTCAATCACCATGGTCATGGTACTCTTTCTCTATGACATATTCTACACATTTTCTAATTTTACAAATATATAAATTATATTTTATTTTCTCCATTATAATCCCTTACCCCAAAATAGAAATGAAAATGGTTTAGAATCTTATTGATAAGTGTTTGTGCTCCATTGATAGTCACTATCCTCCCATAGATCCACCTTTCACTACAGACACTACCATGATAAAATGTACCCTACTCTATCTATGGTCCTTCCAATGTCTTTGATAACATACATAGGCCACGCTACCTTGATACTCAATGACACTCTAGACAAGATGAACTGTTGGGATCGGCCGATGCCTCAGGTGGTTGCCCTTTTTTTACGGTGATAGGTAATGGAGGGAACTATTTTTTGTTCTCTATATATGTTTCCTTTATATTTATTTTTCCTCTTAAATACATATTTTACTTATTGATTCCCACCATGTATGTCTATATTCTCAGGTTGGGCCTCTCTATTTTATATAGGGACTTTTTCTAATAAAAATACCATACTCCATAGTGTGGTGTATGTTATCATAGAGTCTTCCAAGAACCATGGGCATGATATATATTCTCCAGGATATGGATGTATCCTGTATAGACTCCTCAACTACTTAATTTTTTAATAAATACCAAACATCATCACTTTAGTTCTAATACCACCTAAACAAAAACCACACTTTTGTGAAAAATAAATAAAATACAACAACAACAAAAATTATTGAAGAAAAATCCAAAATCATCAAATACCCAATCTTCAATTGGATGATAAATAATTAAAGGAGATGATACTCCACTCAATAGATCAAGGAGTCCTGAATTAATGTGGTTATCTTGAAAAAATACTTCCATATACTCTCATAGTAGTGGAAATGCTATAACATAGGCTATAAATAGAGGTTTAAGGATCTTTACTCACAATAATACCCAAGAAACTACATATTATGACTCTAGTAGTTATGATCCAATGGTATTTAAATTAATGGTGGGATAGTTTTAAGGTTAATAAATTTATTATTACTAAAAATTAGTGATAAAGATAGAAGTATTAATATGCTACGTTTTACTTTGTAGTATAATAGAATGTAATAACATGAATTCACTATGATAAAAATTGGATAACGAACAGGTGATATAAAAATTTTATTTCTAAGAGTTATACATGATATTTCACATAATTATATTAATTAAAATTAAATTTTATTTTATAAATTCCCAACTACTTAAGGAGCCACCAAAGGAAGCAAATTAGATTGAGCAGGATGATTTGGAGTGATAGATGGATGATGCGTTTAAAGTTTATATCATAATATCATCGTTATTGTATTATTCCTTTTTGAAAGAAACATGGGGATATAAATGCTTACACCATGTGGTCACATATCTAAAAAATTTATGAATTAAAAGATAATTAATAAAGAAATGAGATTATCATTTCACTAAATACATGTCAATTTGAAGATGGAATATAAGATTATCCTTATGTATTTAGAATAATATAATATATGGATCAATTATATTTAGGAATGAAGTTTAATATATATATTTCATTACATATCATTATTTCATCCTTATCACCCAGTTACTATAATTTCATTGATAATTATAAAATAAATAGCATGGAGAAACTGCTTCAATATCTTTTAGATAAGGTTCACTAAGTTTAAAATAACTTAAACAAAGATAGATCTTTAGTTATTATAGTGAAAACACGGAATAATAAGAAAAATATTCCAATATAATGTTCAATGTCTAGGGAACCTTATAAATATCCTTCAATGAAATCAAAGATAAAAGGGAGAGTATAAAATAATTGGGTATTTAATTTTCATATGGAAGTAAAGGCCACTAGAAGTGAAATTTCAATGAATTAAAGATGATTCAATTAGATAATTTTACATTATGTATAATTATAATTTCATGCAACATTTTTTTCTTACATATTTAGTATTTGATAAAATATATGATTCAAACATTTGTATCAAAATATTGTAACTAAGAAAGTTAGCATTGAATAGAATATTGAAGTAGTTAATTAAGTTGTTTATAGATATTGACTCCAATGACAACTAGAGAATATAATAAATTTACATTACCTAGTTGAAATATTATTATATATGAAAACTATTGTGTATTAAAAAAATAATATCATTTTGTTGATTTTGGACACAAAAATATTTTACTTCAACTTTGAAATAAATTTTTTCTCAGTATACCATACATGAATAGTATTTTAAATTTACATAAATCATACATTTACTATATTGTAAATTAATGATGACTATTACATTGTATGATTTAAATAATACCTAGATGTGGAAAGATAGTACATAGTCAATTAATAGAATTATAAAATGTCAAAGATATACTAATTTGGGAATTTACACTCTTTTGAGTTAAAATATTAGCAATTTTACAAGATTTATTATAAGGTATAATGACTAAGAAAACTCATGGTATTAAAGCTGATAATTTCAGGAATCTTCTCGAGGTAGTTTAGCAAGATACAAGTGAAATATTTTATGTAAGATATCTAGGTATATTTATGTACTTAATATTTTCCCTTTAATTGGATTAAATAATTTAATGATAAGTCTAAAATATTCTTGGAAATAAGATAAAGTATTCTTTAGGTAGGTAAGATATAGAATATCTTAATTGATCATTCATTTATCATTAAAATATAGATTACTTTTATCAATAAACTCACATTTCCTTATACACATTAGAGTAAAGATCAAAGTAAAAGGAGGATTGGTGATGAATCTTGTAAATATTATAAGTTATTCCACAATCATTTTCAAACAAGGTTCAAAAATTGAAGGGATAACACTGAACCGTATTTCAACTAAAATTAATAATTGATATCATATATTTTATCATATAAAATAAATCCATTATGTAATTCTTGTGACACAAACACCATGGTGACACCCATTCTACATCACTATAATACCTCAGGAACACCTCTCAATAATCATAGGATGAAAGAAATAATGAGGGTTAAAAAAACACATATGGGATGTGGTTTTCTCCCTTCAAAAAAATCTTCAAATCAGTAGGGTGTGAAACTATATGGGAAAAAACATAACTTTATATCAGTTAGTCAAAGTATACAACCAATAAACAATAAAATCATTTATGATAACTAGTTAATGAAAATGGATAACACAAAATGAGCATGTATCACATATAAAAAATATTCCAAAAGTAACCAACTATATAATAATAATGTGAAACTATTTCAACTACCCAATTTCAAATAAATGTGTATGTTAAACAAGGCCTAAAGACTAATCATAGTGCTCCCGATTGAGAATATTCTCTATTAGGTGATGAGAATAACTCATGATCCTCAGGAATATCAATGAAAAATACCTTAAACCATACACCTACAATTTATAATCCCTAATTGTGTATTTCTACCATAACAAGGTTCCTTTCATTTATTAGATACTACATAAAATGGTCTAAAAGAATACCGGGTGGAGTAATTGTGGGGTGTGAGTATGCAAACATAGTATGTGACTTCCACCCACCCCTAAGAATCTATAATTTTATAGTGTATCTTCCAAAAAAATATAAATATATAATAACGATAAATAAAAAATCATATATCACAAAAAGAAGTTTAGACATATTCATTTATGTTGGAAGTTAATTCCCAATGATGTGAGTGTCCATACCCGTCTACCTAATTCAACTCCACCTTAAGATCTGAGATGATGTTTCATAGACATCCCCTATGGGAGGAATTGATAATACCTATATTATAACCCAAATATACACATATGAACCCACACATATGAGTATATGTGTGCAAATAAGTTAGGGACCTAGTGACCCTTCTAGTAAGGAATGAAATTGGGTTGATCTAGTTAGGGAAATACATAACCCCTTCCTAGGGAATAATTGAATTACTATATAAAGTTGAGGAATCATGAGCCCATCCCAAACCACTAAATTTTATACAAAGTAAAGGATTATCACCCATCTCAATCATTCAACATGTATTCCTTCTGTTGGGTAGTTATCTAAGACTCACACCATAACACACACACACATTATAAATTTTCAATTATAACTAGTAAATATATATAAGCCAACCATGGTGATTTTTTCTTATATTTAATGAATGTTTATTAAGTAATAACATTAAATAATGTCGGTAAACATCCAAAGTATTGAATTTACAAATTAAAATTCACCGAAAAACAAAAATAAGTTATAAGAATATAAAGAAAATTATGGATACAAAGAATAGTTATATATATTAAATTATGTCATGAATACATTGTCATATAAAAATAAAAATGGAAAAAAATCACTCTTTACCCCTGTAGAGATTTTGTAAAAATATATAATAGTCAAAACCCTCAGTTGTTATCCAGGTTCACTGATCTCCAAACTATTTTCAGGCTTACTATCAATGAATTATAAAGTGAGAAGGGGTATACCTACCAATATATTTTCAGAGTTTTTCTTTGGGTTATTTGAAATAAGATCAATCCAATACTTTAATATTGAGAGAAAAAAGTCCAAAAGACGAATTAGGGCTCATGTAATCACTAACATATAATTGAAAATAAAATAATGACAAAAATTAATTACCTTGATATCCCCCATGATAACATCATAAAGAAACCAAATCAAATGGGAAGAGAAGAAGAGTAGTTCAACACTCCTTAAGGGTGGATAAAAAGAGATTATATCCACTACTATGAAGAAAAATAAAAGAATGGTATTTAAGGAGATTCATGACCTTATCATTTTGGAAGAGAGATCACATGGTTGATAAGAGATCCAAGGACCATGGTAAAAGAGGGATATTCTTAGATAGATTTATAGGATCTGAAGATCTTGAGAGGGAGGTAAATGAGAATTAATGAGGGTGATTTTATAACCACCCCATTAATTTTAGGATTAATATTTTGTTAAAAATTAATTAAACCACAGTTTTCCCACTTAAAAAATCCCTAAAATTCCCATAGGAACTCTATTGGAATCTTGATAAAGTTGTTGTAGAAGAGACAGTGGCCACTTCTATCCCAACTAGAATTACGGTGTACTTACACTAGAAATTTTATAGGAGTTCTACTTTTAGACATAACTCTTATCCTCTAGATCATTTTCTCAAAATGGTATCTAACCACTCTCAAACCCCTAAATGCATCTAAAAACCACCAAGAATATTTCAATAATTAAATCTAAAATAATATTTTAAAGAGATAATTCACCTATCTTAGTCATGGACTTTACACATTATTCCACATATTCATGTGTTTATATGTATATAATTTTTTAAGGTTTAGTCAAGAAATAAACTTGCATCAAGATAATGTTATTATCAACTCAGTTATTTCCCTTAAGTGATAATGAATATTACTTAAATACATGAAATAAAAAAGTTATTATAATATTAAATACTACAATTCTATAAAATAGTGAACATATATAATTTAAATAATTTGATAAATATCGACATTGATAAATTCAATGATTTATATGAAAACTAAGTTTGTATAAGAACATGTTTTAAAAGATTTCATGAAAAAAGAATATTCTTGAGACACATACTATATTGGAAAGATAAAACCAAGTATAAGTTGTTTTTTAATTACTAATTAGGTGATATATTTTTCATTTAAAATAATAAATCCTTATTATACCAGAAAAAAGTTAGTGGATAGTATGATAAAAAATTAATATGGTTTTGAATTTAGAAATGATTTCTAAGTACCGTAATAAAATTTTATTTTAGTAGTATAACCAAATAATATAAATCGTAATAGGATATTAAAGAAATATTTTCACATGGATTATAGAGTTAATACCTATAAATAAGGATTAGTTTATATAGGGAATATTTTATAACTATCCAATATTTCTAGAATAATTACAGGGTATATGTTCCTGGTATATAGAAAAAAGGAATTATCGTTATCAGTGGTACAAAAAATAGTATTACAATAAATCTATTTTATATATTATTAATTTTAAGATATGTAAATGATTAGGATAAGTTTATTAATGCCAGTGGGATGCATATATATAAATATTTAGCATGATGTGTCTTCTGATTTAGAAAAATAAGTATTATAAAACAAAACAATTTTCTTAGTTCTTCGAATTGTAGATAGAAAGTAAAGATTGATCACTATAGATATTGAGAAAACATTAAAATGATGGTATTATCTTAGATTTAAAATTTATGAAATAGAATGGAAACATATATAACTGGGGATATCATCTCTTGGGGGGTTTTACCAAAGTTGGTGGAGTTATATAAATAAGAGTAGTCGTGGTGGAAGATATAGAAATATCAATGACTAATTATATAACTCTATAGAAGAATGTTTATCATATGAGAGACAATAAGATAGTGGCTATCATGTTGGATATAGTGTATGTGGGAGTGGTTTAAAGTGGGTTCCGAATAAACAACTTGATTAATACTTTTTGATTAAAAAATCATGTATAAAGATAGTTTTATAGTATATATTCTTAACATAACAGCGTAATTAATTTTTTGTAAACTATTTTAATGGTAATTTACTAAGATTATTTATCATATCAAAAGAGTAAAATAGTTCATTTATATAATGTGAACTTTGAGATACTGTGATAGTAATCATAAAAACATTTCCTATGGTCTAGATTTATCATACTAATGAGACTTAGATTATGTATAACAATAATGTAATGGGGGAAAAAAGAATGGATACCTCTTCTCATGAATATTTCACTTGGAGATTTTTAGTGGATGATATAATGGGGACTTATTCAAGAATAGTAACATAATATTTTTTTATTAGTTATTTTATCTACAGACATGTGTACTGGTCTCTTAGCTTATGATTATAATCAATATGCATCATTTGATCATGTAATTTAATGAATGATGAAAACCATGATAGTTTATATAGGGACCCAACAATAGTAACATGGATCCAATATATACATTATTAAATTTCAAAAATATACAAGGGGTCTCATCCTGACATTTCGATCAGTTTAGTAGTCTTGAAAAACCAAATACATTTTTTATTCCCACATTACATTAGAATTAAAATATTAATTATAACAAAATAAAATGTTCATCATCCTTGAAACTCATTAAAATATTTTTTTCATCATATAATGGGGAAAGGAAACAAAATAAAGGTGAGATAAAATGGCTAGTAACGGTTAATTACAATGTAATATATTATGAGTATATAATGCATAATCAATATGGAATTGTAAATAAATGGAAACACACGCCATTTCATAAATAGATTGAGAAATAAATGAATCCATGTATAATATCAATGAATTAATATCATGGATAATTACTAATAAATTTCCAATGAAGGAAATTAATTAGAATAATATGCATTTCTTCAAAGTGCTTTTGATAATTTGCCTCATGCACTAACCCATTTCAAAATAATTGGACCATTACATCACTTCCACTAATTTCAATTCATTAAGTGAACCCTACTTTAACATTAATAGGTTTGGATCATTCTCTATCCCTATATGTTTACAATTTCCCTGACCCTCTTGTTCATGTCATCCTCTATCACATACTTTAAGATAATGAATTTAGGTCCCACAGTAAATGAATTTCTTCTCTATTCTATCGGCCCCCTTCACTTCCAATGATCGCTATGGTTCCAATAGAGGGTCCTCTTAAATCCTATGTCTAGGGATAACCATCACATGATTTTTTGGTGGGTCCTTATAAGATATGATGGGATTCCACAAGTGTATTTTAGTGTATAGTTTTAGATTGGATCAATCGTGACATTATATATAATAAGACTTTATTATAACATAGGGGTAGGATTCACAAGCTAGGGTGTCTTATTTGAACTAAAAATATTTTTATGTAGTTCTCTTTTCTTAGGAAGACTTTGTGAAGGCTTGGTCTTTAACCTCTAGATCTCTAGGAAAATGGTGCTTCACCATCATTAGATGGCCTATGGAAATCCACTCGGGTAGAGACCCACCTTTGAAAGTAGTGTGGATTAATCTCCCGTAGCCCCTTCCTTCGTAAAATTTTTTGTTCCTTAGAGGTATTAGTGATGAAGTGGACACCTTTCTATGTCTGGATATGAATTTACTACTCTTTCAAGATGTCTCCATATCATAACTTGTGTCAATGTGTTCCTCTAAAATTATTTTCCATCATACATTTGTCTCCATGTAGGGGTTCAATTTTCTGGTAGAAGAATATAATTTATTCCTATCCCACTTGATTTTATTCAGAATATTATATCCAAGTTCAAATTTTTTATATTGAATGGGAAAATTTTTTGGTTTAAAAGATCCCCACCCACTGGCTAGTTTATCCCAGTGTCAAGTGCATTTACCTTTGAAGGGTTCTATTCAAGTTAATTTTTCTCAGGTCGGATTTGTTTTGATAGACAGAGCCTTGTCCCTTACCCTTTCCCACTCACTCTCTTGTTGTTCCATTAACTTTGATAAGGTTGTCCCCCCCCCAATTTCCCCCATCACATCAATACATGGGCCATCAATTTCTATCGTGGTCTTCAATCTACACTGGGGAAGTAAATCCTCACCACTCTTTGTCTCTTCTACCCCATTCGTTTGGACCCCTATTAATGGTAATGCAGTATAACATCATTGGTATTCCCACTTGGGACCAAAGAGGAAAGATCCTGGTCTTTTAAGAAGCCCACCAATACCTCTATCAAATTTATTTTATTCTCTATCTAATATTGATCGATGATATTTAGAGATACATGATCCAGTTCATGTTCCAAGGCCTCTCCCATCCCCTCCAAGTGGTGTCCGCACTAGATCATGTTCCAAGCATGAATTATCTCTTCTCTTTTTCCAGACTATAGACTCTTTAAATTTAGTATCCTAATCCAATTTTCTTATCCCCAGATATTGAATCTTATTATCTTGAATTAACAAGGGCTAAAAACGTTGGTGAATGTTGTCTTTATCTCTAATATGTTTTTTTAATAATAGGATGTCTCTTGAAGTGGTTCTTGAACTATTACAAGATCCCTATAATATTTCCTAGGTTTCTTAAAGAATTCACTACTACAAAAATGGGCAAGGGAAGCGCTACCCATTTATCACTATTTTTTACCACTCAATAAGGCCCCCCTTTTTCAACTCTTTTTTAGCGCTGATAATGGGTACCCCTTTATCGGTGCTTTTTTAGTAGCGTTGATAAAGGGTGGATTTATCAGCGCTTTTTCCCACCGGTGATAAATTTTATGTTTAGAAAAATATCATGAAAAATAAATTATTGTTATATAAGTTTATTTATATTAATATAAATATAATATAAATTTTATAAATATATTTTAGTTATGTATAAATAGACTATTAAATTTAATATATTTAAATTTTATGAAAATGTCTTTAAAATATTTTTAAAATTATTATTAATTAATAATTTTTTAATTATTATCGATTAAAAATAATTTAATAATAATTTGAAGACAGAAAAAGAAAAACAATTATTAAAAGATCTAAAATATGATGAAATGTAACTCAAACATCAAACGGCCATAACTTTTGATATGAGTGTCTGTTTGAGCTCTACAGCATATCAAATCAAAGCTTGCGACGAGATATACATGCTAGTGACCCAATCAAGGCATTTGTCAAATCCTTTGAGGCCAAAAAGGCCCAGAATGCCTCTAACATTGATTTTTTTTCTGTATAACCTAATTTATTAACATTCAAATAGGTATAAATTCTGATCCTAATGTCCGTTAGCCCTGTATCACATATCATATTGAATATTGTTTCATTCTCGTCGATTAGACTGGTTGTGGAGTTGAAACTAGCTTTTTTATTAGAAGTTATGGTCGTTTTAACATTCTATGGATTTTCAAATACACATATATATGTATTTATTCGTAAATATATATGTGTCTTTGAGTGTGTGTTGTATATATGTATGTATTTATTTAATTATAAACAAGCATAAAAAACATATTTCATAATTGTATTTAAAACAAATTTTATAAGTATATATTAATATACAAATAAATATACAGATAAAAAATTATAACTAAATATGTATATATATAACTAAATATATATATATAAATAAATAAATATAAATAAATATTAACATATGAATGAATATATATACTAATATATGAATAAATATATTTATATTAATATGAATCTATATCAATATATGAACAAATATAACAATATATATATATATATATAAATAGATATATCATTAAATAGAGAAAAAAATGAAATAGCTTAGTTGTAAAGGTGCAGCTGTGAAAGGGGGAGGTTGCGAGTTCAAGTTCGGGTGGAAGCGCAAAGGGGTGAACACCTGTGAGGATGCACGGGAAGGGAAACTCACAGGAGACCTCCTAGCACTGACAAAGGGGGGGGGGGGGGTCAAGCACTATTAAAAGATCTCCCGTTATTATTTAATTCTTTGTTTTTATTTTATTTTTTTTATGAATTTTATCAGTGCTTTTTAAAAGCACTAATAAAGGTACCATTTATCAGCGCTAAAAAAATCATTGATAAAGGGGTCTTTTATCAGAGTGTTTTTTAGCACTGATAAAAGGGACCTTTATCAGTTCTTTTCAGAGCGCTGATAAAAGGGCCCCCCCTATATTAGCGCTACGTTTTACAGCGCTTTTTTAGCACTGTTAAAGCCCATTTTGAGTGCTGATATAGGCCATTTTTTAGTAGTGATTGGTGTTTGAGATTTTATTCATCGAGAAACCTAAAACCATCAGATAAATATTTTCTGAATAAATGACATCATAATGGAGAAGGTTGAAGTTATAGATCAATATATAACCACCAAGGTCATCTATAGTTCTTTTTCCCGCTTCATTTCTTTTATGTATTCCAAGTGAAAGATATCTATTAGGGAACCATTGTGTTATGATATTCAATCCTTCAACTTGAGGGTTTCAACTTGGATTATTGGAGGTGACTTCAATGTTATTCTGGATACTTCTAATAATAATCATAGAGGAGTCTACCCAAGGAACGCTAGGAAATACTTTTCCATATTTATGTATCATACTTGAATTTTGGATATGGGCTACATAAGAGATAAATATATGACGATAAATAACTAGAAATAGAGAATCCAAACCTAATTTTATCTTGATCAATACCTCTCTAACCTATAAACCTTAATCTCTTACCCACATTTTAAGGTTTAACATCTACTTTATGCTCTCTCGATCCACTCCCCTCTTTACATTAGCCTGGTTACTTCAACAGATGATTGTGGATTCTTTTTTGTTTCCAACTAATTACCTCTTGATCCCAATTACTATCAAAGGTTCAAAAATTCTTTTTAAATTACAATTCACAATTAATTTTGAATTAGATTTAATAACTATCATAGAAACCATAATGGTTACCTACAAATGTGGAATAACAACCAACAAACACATTTTCAAGATTTTTGTTAGGTTAAAACATGCATTGGGATTATATAATCCTAGATTGAGGATGGGTGAGGAAATTACATTATTGAAACTGTTGATTATAAAAATAACCAACTCATGTATATTATTATATAAAAATAGAGGGTGGATAAAGAAAATTTTATGTAAAAGTGGCTAAAATATGGAGATTGAAATACTGCATATTTCTAAGAATATTTAAAGGATAATAAGAAAGTAAGCACCCAAAATATCTACATGGAAGATAAATCCTTTACTAATGACCTCTAGTAAGTGATAGGTGTAACTATATCTATTTTTAAATCTATACTTGAAAACACTAAACCTCACATGAAGATTGGTTATCCAAGGGGATATTCATACCTCTTCAATTCTATATCACATATGGTTTTTGTGCAAACCAAATCATCCCTTCCCAATATTTTTAATGTGAGGTAAATCATGGATGTATTCCAAACCATCAACATAGAATTTTATCTTAGTCTTGATGGATTCCCAGGTTCATTTTATGTGGCTTCATTGGATCTCGTTTAAGGAGACCTCATGAAGGCTATTCAAGACTTCCTCTAGGGAGGGAGCATTCCTAGGGTGGTTTGGGACCCCCCTCTGGTTCCCATTTTTAAATTGAAAAACCCCTTGTCCCTCTATAAATATAGAACCATTACCTTGCATAACATCCCTTACAAGGACCTGGCCCATGTTATCAATAAGAGGCTCTTATTGTACCTCCCCAGATGGGTCTCTATGGAACATCATAGTTTCATCAAGGCTTGATCCATCCTAGGTGAAATTGGTATAGATAAATAAATGATTGGTGATTTGAAAAATAAGACTGTGGCTTTGAATATTACAATTAAAGTCTATATGGATATGGCTTATGATAGACTAGAGTGGAATTTTAATCACAATGTAATGGATATAATGTGATTCTCTATCTTGGTGATTGAATTTTTTTCATATTATTTAGCTATATTTGGATCTCTATTATCTTAATGGGACAAAGATGTGGATTTGTTTGGTCCAAAATGGGGTTTAGACAGGGGGAACCATTGTCTTCATGTCACTTTGATTTAGTATAGGATTCACTTAGTAGATACATAGTGAAACTTCAATAGAACGACATAATTATTCCAATAAGATGTAGACATTGTTTTAATTCTATTTCAGAACTCCTATTTTAAGATTACATTGTGTTATCTTTTAATGGAATTATAAAATATATTCAAGGATTCAACATGGTCACTATGGAATATTATAGTTGGAGTGGAAAACAAATCAACCGTCAGAAAAGAAATGTCTTCATCTCAAACTGTTCTTCAGAGAGGTGTGCTTGAAGGATTGAAACTACATTGAGAGTTCATAGAAGTATACTTACCATTATTTAGTTGGTATCCTATATATATTTGGGTATTCTATGCATCTGACACTTTAAGGGGGTGGTCAACAAAATCACTAGTTTCATCAATAACTGGAATAATTGTTTCCTCTCTTTTGGTGGAACTGTAACACTTGTTAACATTATTCTCACATCCATACCCATGAACATCGTATCTATTTTTAAGGTACTCAAGATACTTTTGAGATATATTGATAATATTGTGGATTCTTTCATATGGGATTCCCAATTTTATTAGATATGTCACTAGGCTTCGTAGGCTAAGATGGAAAATATGGAAGATGAAGGTGGTATCAATGTGTGCAGCATCTTGGGAATGATGCATTACATACATTCCATGATAGAGTTGGTGGTCATTGAAGTTCTATAGCGATATGGAAATTTCATCCTAAGTATATATAGATTTAACCTAAACTCTCAAAAAATATAAAATTTACCATTTATGGTATACTCTCCTAGGGAATATCCCTAAACATCATAGCCACACTCACTATATAACTTTATTCGGAGAGATTAACTTTTGGGATCACAACTGGGTTGGTATGGTGCCTAGTTACCTGAGATTACCTACTCTAGATATATCCTCTAGGAATTCTATTCAATAATCAACCTTCATTTTGGGAGTTTTGAACCAATATCAACATGTATTATTTCATAAAATTAGTACAAAAAATTATCAATACTCTTGTATATTCACGAGATCCTCATCGAGGGAATTCATTCACAAGGAATTTAATTATGTGATGCAAGATAACCAAGTACCATATGCATGGGGTGTCCTCCTTTGGTGAAAATATTTCCCCTCGAAATAAAATATCTTAGTTTTTCATATCCATAACCAGGTGATATCAAAGAATATGGAAGGAAAGAACAAAAATATCTGGTTATCTTCAAGGTGCCTCTATTTTTGGAACCCCAATGAGGAATACACTTTCCTTATGTCATTATAAAGTGTGTGGGAGTCTTTGGTGTGGTTATCATTCATTCCTTTCACCAGACATGCATCTTAAAATCCAATAGAAGGTTACTTCATCAATCTCTAGTTTAAAAGTGTGGGTAATGGCCTCATGATCAATATTATCGGCTCTTGCAGTCTTAGTTTCATGTGTGGGTAGGTGTAGTCCATGACCCCAAGGGTTTAATTGTTTTTTATTCAGTTCATTTTATGGACTTGGATATGTTCTCCATGTTGAGTCTTTATCCATCCTAAATGGTGTTGAATTATGTATTTCTAAAAACATTGAGTTGGAATTTGTGAAATAAATTCTACAGTATTCCATAACTCACTCCATGGCCTTATTAACACCCACAGTCAATTACATACTAAACTCATAGATGCAATCCCCTCTTCAAAAATGGGATGGAACTACCTCACACTTGGTGTGAAGGAAATGAAGTTGTTGATTTTGTTGCATTAAGAGATACCCTGAATCATCCTATAGTTTCACTCCCTATTATTGGATCCCTTTTCCCCAGGTGTATTGGCCTTGTTTTTTGGTATTCCCTTGACTTAAATTAATTTAGGTCCCCATGATCCCTAAATCTACCTATTACCACTTTTACTAAAAATGAATTCCTTTATTGATTTAAAAATTTAAATTATTAATAGTGGATGTCATGATCTCATACATCATGATATATTTACTATGAATTCCTTGTGACAAGAAAATCTGTACCATGAGTAAATATACACAACAAACCAATTTAATAATGCTAACCAACTAGTATTCTCATGAGAAATATTGATTCAACGAGGGGATATATAATTATAGGCCCCACCCATTACTGAATGTCATATCATTCCATATATGTTGAACGATCAATTTAATTTATGAATAATTTTAACTATCAATAAATATTCATAATAAAAAAGGAATAAAAAATATAAATATTTCCCTTGTCTATCAAATAAAATTCAATTTAAAACACCACATGTAAAAATATTATATGGTTACAAAAATAATAATATCCATGATATAAAGAATAAGGATATTTAATATAAATTTTATGTACAATGATCATAAGATAGTTAATTTTTCAATATAAATTTATTGAAAAAAAATAATAAAAAATAAAAAATGACCATAAATTCATTATAAATATACGTTTAAAAATAAAATCATTTAATTTGTATAAATAAAGAAAATTGAATTAAAATATTAAAATGATATTTAATTATTTATTTTTCTCTGTAAAACCATTGGAAAATTATAGAATAATTTAAGGGCACAAAATGGTTAATCTAGTGGGAAAATCTATTAACATCATCAATGATAAAAAAAATTTCTTTTGAATTTAAGAAAACAAATTAAAAAATGAACCTTTTGGAAAAAACTATAATTATTCCATGATTTTTTGAAAAGTAAAGGTAACTTAAAATGTCATTTGATTAAATAAAAAGGACTTTTGTAAAACAATGGAAGAAAAATGTACCCAACGAAAAAGAAAAATTACTCTAACTTTTCTTTTAAACATTTATTTTCTTTAAGTAACAAATATGGGAAAGGATGGATGAAAATATGGAAAATCCTTATATATAAACATGATCATCAAATTTATGGATATTATGAAAAAAATATTATAATATTTTATTAATAAAAAGACGGTCAATCCCAAAAATTATGATTGTAAAATAAATCCTTTTCACTTTAGTAACTTTCAAATTGTAACCCCATAAAAGATTAAACATTAAAAAAATCATTAATCACACTGAATAAATATATATACATTTAGAATATATAAAATGGTATGTATATTCACCACATAAAAAATATATAGGTGCATAGTACCAAATATGTCTCAATGAAGTAGAAATTGAGACGAAATCCATTACAAAGATGTTATCACTAATGTGATAGTTAATTAATGAATATATTGCATGAAAAAATGTAATTCTATACCAGAAAAGTGGAAATAAAATATAAAACAATTAAATTTCTTTTCTCAAGTAATATTGATATATAATAGTCAATGAGGTAGAATTATAACTTAACGAATGAAAATTGTGTAATGAAACCCCTTACCTGATGTTTTACTTACCATATAAGTTTAGGTAAACTACTGTATATTGGTTTTTAACAAGTTAGTAACTTATAAAAAATCACATTTATATTTTTAGAATAATATATGACCCTCTTAAAACATATTATCACCCGTTCACTAACAATATTTCATTATTACTATTTTTTTGGTGTTAATTGCTTTATTTTCTCATGTATTTATTAACATGAAAGTCATACTATTTTTAATTTAATAACTGGTGAACTAAATATTGAATATTAATAATGATATAAAAATCAATATATTCGTTAAATATATCCTTATTTTCATTCATGATAAATGTAAACGAAAATCAAATCAAGTCTTTTCACAAAGGTGGTAGTCCACACATACACATGAGCGACATTATCATTTTCCAATGGATTGTAAGGAAATAAGGTAGATATGATTTTATAATTAAAGAATTGTAAAAATATCATAAATATCATATATAAATATTATTTCCATATTTATAATGATCCATGTAATTTGGTGATTACGAAAACATACACCGCTATGTGGAGATGGTAAGCTTGATGTGTGCAAGAGTGATGCTTTTTCTTTTTGTAGGATAAAAATGAAATAGAATATGGTTTTACCATATTAATAATAACATCTAGGTTTATATATGATAATAGATTTATTATTTTATAATTTTTAAAATAGATTTAGAGGAAGTAGAAGAGGAAATAAAATTGAAAGAGTTGGTGAAGATGATTACATCTTCTTTAGTTGAATTAATTTTGAAATCATCTTAAGGGACTTAGGGTTGGTATTTTGGGAAGACGATAACCACTATAAATTGTATAAGGATGTTTAAAATAGAAATAGTTATGATTTTTTAGAGATATTATTCTAAATATTGTGTAAATAAAAGGGAAAATGAGTGTCCTTTTATAAGTCAGTGAAAGGGAATTCATAGAATTTCTTAATGTATTAAATTAATATAAATTATTTTTCAAGTTAAAATGGATAATAATTGATAACATTATAAGATAATATGATTATGAGTCAAAATAATTTTATAAAATAATATTTTTACATGTTTTGGTTATTTTATAACCATTATCTTTTAGTTTTAACCCATGTAAACCCTTTTGACAATTACCGTAATATAAAAGTTTCCTATATTTTAAGGGTCAAGAATGTTACCCTAAAAGAGAGAAAGACCCAGAAATGGACCACTGTTTATATGTTTAACCATATACCATTAAATGGGATGAGGAAAATATTTTTATGAATTTTAAATAATTTAATTATATATTATTTATTACAAATATCATTAATGTCATTTTTGGAACTATTTATTAAATTTGATTTTAAAAATAATATGAAAACAAAGGGATTAAAATATAAAACTTTCAAAAATACATAAAATTTTATATTTTTCTATAAAATCGATGTGACACTATAAATCAGAAAATTATATTAATTTTAATATTTTTTAAATCATTTATTTTATTTTTCAATTAACTGGAAAAATACTATACAAACATTACTTGAGAATTTAATATAATTATTGAATCACTAAAAAATAAATATAAATTAACAAGAATAAATATATTTATTAATATATAAAATAACTAGTTTTATCTTAATATAAGTTTTTTTATAACCATAAAAAAATATTATAGATATTAGAATCAAGAGAGTGTTATTTTTTACTACATACATTATTTAAATATTATAAATGTAAAAAATGAAATATAAATAAAAAATATCCTTATTTTGAAATTTAGATGACTACATAGAAATATAATCATAAAATGAAATAAATTAAATTTATTGATATATTTTCAATATCTCATTACAATATTTTTAACCTTAATTACCCAATTTACCTTTTACCGAGGTGATAGATACTTCCACGATTACTATTAATAATATTTAAAAATAAAAGAGACATATTTAACAAATTGGAACCACCTAATTAGAAATATAGAATCCATTTTATAATATTCAATATTTTTATATGAAATAATTTCATTTTAAAATAATCCAATGAAGCATGATGAATTTGTTTAATGAAAAATCCTTTTTTAAGTTTAAAATTATTTTTATACCAATATCAAGTATAATATTGATAAAATAAGTATAAATTAAATTATTTTAAATACATAGAAAATAATGGAGTTTTAATTCAAATCCTAATCAAAATACTATAAAATACAATTTTATTTAAAAAATCAGTATTTTTACTAATTTTAAAAAAAGTAACTATTTAGAAAATTCCCAAAAAATTAAACCTAAGATAATGTTGCCATAATGATTTAAAAAATAATTTTAATTTTATAAACCAAAATTTCTAAAATTGGAAGAATTTATATATAATTTCTACACACAATATGCAATAAAAAACATTTTTTATGAAAATATAACATTGAAGTATATAATTAATTTACTTAAAACTTATTACTTATTTATTATTAATAAATATATTATAATAATAATTTATAAATAGTTTTCATAATGTGGTTAAACCTATTCATTCCTTCTAACTCTATAGTTAAGTGATAACTATTACATTAAATAATAGTATGTCATAGTTATCTTAATGATCAATATTGCATGTTAATCATGATATCAAGAATATTTTCTAAAATTTATAGTATTACATTCTCCACCATAAATAAATAATTACATGAATATTTTATATATTTCGTAAAAAGTTTAATATTTCAAAATACTTTTTTTGGAAAATCACATTATACCGAGGGATAATAAAACTAATTCTAAAAAAGGAAGGTTGGAAACATAAATGTTATATGAAATAACAGTTAATCATGTTCCTATTTAAAGATAAAATTAGTATAATTTAAAATTTATACATGTATAATAAAACTATCATTGAAGGACTAATATATATTGATAGAGAAAATGATTAGGATAAGATAATAACTATAAAACCATTAATCTATGATGCTTGAAAGGACCATCGATTCATCAGAAATGAAGGTAAAAATATAAATTTTTTATTTAATGGTCTATTTCATAAATATGAGGGATTATTTTAATATCAAGATAGTGAACAAAATAAAATTTAATTACTTTATTTGTTTATATTTCATAATCATCCATTGGATGTGCTTTAATGAACTTATACTTTAAGTCTTATACCAAGAAATAATTATTCAAGATGAAATTTTCAGGTCTGAATTAAAAAAATATATCTTTTAATGGGTCATAAGATCTATAATATAATAATAAGAAATTAATTCTTTCACTAAATGTTTATGAAAAAAAAATTGGGTATAATAAGTTATTCAATATGGATAATATTTATACATTACTCTAATAATCCTCAATAAAAACCCCCAAAGATAAACTTAATCCATTTAATAAATAGTTTACCCTAATACTCTTCAAAATTATATATGAAAAAATTTAAAGTGAAAAAAATTCCAATATTAACATAACCTTAATTCCCCAAACCACATAATGTAGATATTAATGTCTCATACCACATATGTGAATACCTTAATCATATATTCACCTAAAACATGGTAACAACCTAAATCACTATAAAATCAAAATAAATACATACGTTCTTCTAAAATTACCTCTATCATTATTTATTAAACAAAATAACTTCTTATTAAATCTATTATATAAATAAAAAAATTTATAAAACTCCATCAAAGATAACATAAACCTTTTTTAATCGAATCGCTATCCAGTTTTCTGGTCACCAATACTATCCTATTTACTTCATCAATATAAATCATATCTTTATCTCAAGTAAAGATTATTATCTCAACATCGAGCACATATTAAGGGTTATATTATTCCTCAATCATGTGGTTTCCATACAATATAACCACACCCTTAATGACTTTTCTTGGTTATCTATACCCTTCAATATATGATTTCAAATACATATATAAAACTACTACAGAACAATCCTTAGATGTTTCATGATTCTTATAATCATAATATCATTGATATAAGACTTCTATAACATAATTATCAAATCCCAATGCATATTTACCTTATTAAGTAAATATTAACTATTAGAAAACATAGGTCCGTCCTCAGACATGGATTTAAACCTTGGATTATGTCATTGACATGGATAATTAATATATTCTTCAAACATAAGGAATTAAACCCTAAATGGTACCTTAGGATGAAATTTATTTACCTTTTTCTAACTCTTTATTTCTATTTAGTAATTACTTGCTCTATGCCCAATTTTTATACACATAAAAGATCTTATCATTTCTATGAGACATTTCCATGATTTTTAGTTCAACATACTTTACATGTAGGAAGCTGAATATTCATCACTCCATTGTCTACACCACCCGAACCCTATGTTAAATCTATCATTCCCTTATTTAGCGTGTCTGAGTGTTTTGGTAAGATGCAATTTTTTAATCACATATTGTGATAAATAATCATGCATAATCAATATATCTTTTAATCTAGTCATGATCCCATTTTTTCTCATAATAACAACAGTGTCCATTACATTCATCATTAACATGGTTTCGTCAATTTAGTGAAACCAAAAAGAATAGTATGAGAATCAATAATCATAGTGGGAAACCACATTGTCCTGAAAAATCCTTTATAGGATGTCTAAATAATAAAATATTATTTTAAATCTTATACAGATTAGGTTTAACCTAGCCCATTCATCGCCATAATCTATTAAAATCAACTATAATAGTTCATAAATACAATATCAGACAAGCCATTCGTATCCTCTGAGAGTTTCAAACTAGGCGCACACTAAGGGAACATTCACCAGGTAATAAAATGATAGCTGTGATATACTCAAAAAACTATTTTTGTGGTTACTAACCCTCTATGAATTTATTCCAAAACCTGGTCTACTTATAGTATGCAGACAAGGATTTTTTTGATAAGAAAACCACATAATCTATACATTTAAATTTTTTCTGGTACTATCCTATGATTATACATATCCTCACAGTTATTCATAGGTTTGTGTTCTCTAATACAGGTTTTTTAAAATCTAGAACCCATGGTTTATACTAAACTTACTCTGATACCAACTATAGATACCCAAAATCTAGTAACCCAGAGCCAATTTTCAATTTATTAAATTAAAACTAGATACAAGGGATATTATCATAAAGGGCCGATCAATTTATTATTCTTAAATAACTCAATACATATTTTACACTTATTTTACATTGTAAATAAAATATTAAACATAACCAAAGAAAATGTTCAGTATCCTTGAAACTGATTAAAGTATTTCTTCTTTATATCAATGGGAAATGAAACAAAATAAGGGTGATCGTAAATTCTTAGTTAGGGTAATAAGTAAAACTAAATTTATTTGTAGTAAATAGTATACAATAAAAATGGGGAGGTAAATAATTAGAAACACATTCCATTTAATAAATATCATAATAATGAAATGAATCCCTGGATAATATCAATTTAGTAATATCGTGGATAATAATAGCTAAATTATAATGTAGGAAAATATTAATATTTAATTCCATGATCAAATAAGTCATGATATCTTTACCATCATGACCTTGTTCCAAGTAATTTTAAACTATGTGTATACATACACAAAAAACCCGTTAAATATGACTAGCCAAATGGGTTGTCTCATAAGAATGATCAATACATTGAGGGGATATATAATTTTTCACACCAACCATTACTTCCTGTCTAATAAATTCTTGATATATTGAATGATGAATTTAATTCATGAACAACAAGCGTTATCAATAAATATCCAAAATAAATAACGAATATATAATATTATAATTTACCCGATAAATAAAATAAATTTCAATGTAGAACACCATATTTAGAAATTTCATATGGTTTAGGAAATAATAATATCTATGATACAAATCATTATGATATTTTACAGAAATTTAATTTTTAATGATCATAGGAAAGTAAATGTTTCAAGAGAGAGTTAATGACCACAAAAATTAATAACTGATAAAAGATAACCTTAAAATAATTAGAAATATAATATTTTTAATAAAATCACATCCTTTGGAGAAATAAATAAAATATATAAATATTAAAATATGTTTTCATTAAATAATTTTCTTCGTAAAACATTTGAAATCATATTGAAGATTCTAATAGCATAAACCATTATGGTGGTAGGAAAATCTGTTAACATAATATATATTAAAAAATATTATTTTTGATTTTTATAAATAAAATGGTTTTTTTCAAAACATTATAAATAATCATTTTATATATTTTAAAAATTCAAGGATAACATAATATTTAATTTGAGTAAATAAAACTGAATTTTGTAAAATAATAAAAGGAAAATGTTCCCGATAAAAAATATAAGTAAGATTTTATTTGATTTTAAAAGTTTCTTTTTTTGATTAATGTGACTAGGAGATAAATAGTTAGAAGAAAATATAAAAACTCCATAAATATATATAGATTCAAAAAATATATGGATTTTATAAAGGATATATTATAATATTCTATCAAGTAAAATAATATTATTACTAAAAAGATGAGATTATAAAAAAATCCAAACCACTTTGGTAACTTTCAAATTGTAACCCCTTGAAAGAGTAAACTTGAAATGAATCATTAATAATAAATAATAAATATATATTCATGTAAAATAAATAAAAGGGGAAGTATATACTACATAATGAAAAAAAATAGGTGCATAACAACAAATATGTCTCAATGGAGTGGAAATAGAGATGAAATCCATTACAAAATATTGTATGATTTAAGTGAGAATTAATTAATTAATAGATTATGTTTAACAGATGTAAATAAAACATATATGTGTAAATACAACATAAAATAATAAATTTTCATTTATCACAAAATATTTACAAAACATTTTCAAGGAGGTAGAAGTATAATCAAATGAATATAAATTGAGTAAAGAAACACCTTACCTCACGTTTAACATTCCTTATAAGTCATTTAAAGTTCTAGTATAATTATTTCTAATTTTTTATTAATTTATAAAATAACCATATTCACATTTATAACATCATATATAATCATATTATAAGATATTATGACCCATTCACTAACTATATTTCATTATTATCATTGTTTTCATGGTCAACTGCATTATTTTCTCAAGGATGTTTTTTCCTGGAAGTTATAGTCCAAGAAATTTGATTATGGATCCATCTTATCCAGAATGTAAATAATGATATAAATATATTATATATTCATTAAATATATCATTACTACCATCCATGTTAATAGTAAATGAAATTTTAATGACACCACTTCATGGATGTGGCCTTCCACACATACCCACAATTGTTTTTATTGTTTACCAATATATTGGAAGGTAAGAAGGTAGATATGATATTATAATTTAAAATAATAATTATTTTTTAAATATAAAATATAAACATTGGTTTCTTCTTTATAACTATCCAATTAAAGTGGTTATGAAAACAGATTACACCGTTATGTGGAAACGGTAAGTTGTATATTCCCATGAGCGATGCTTTAACATTCAATAGGATGGAAAGTGATAGAATATAGTTATCCCATAATAATGATAAAATATAAATATATTTATGATACTATAGTTATTATTTTGGGATGGTTACAATAGATTTATTGTAATTATAAGAATAAATAAACTTGAAAGTATAAGGACTCGACTGTAAAACATTACATAATATTGAATTAAATGAATAATTCACATTGAGTATAATTTTAGGTTTAGAGTTTTAGAGAATTAGGACAAAACTGTTACATCTCAAAAGAAAAAAAAGTAAATACTTCTACTCAGTTTCCATTTTTTTAACAAAATATAAACTCTTTGAAAAAAAGAGTCATATATAGTTTCATGTTTTAGAAATCATGACTTTTTCATGATCCCATCCTTGAAACTATTCCACTTTATCTCTTATGAAAAACATTTTAAACACTTGGGATGAGCACAAAAAGCTCAGTAAGGTATACACACAAAATTAGAACTCTTAGTTTTTCAAAACAACAAGTAAACCATGAATACTTTAACATAAGTAATACATTTCACCTTTATGAAGTAGTAAATATACTTTAATGAATAAAAGATCATTCATTACCCTTTTTTAACCAAAATATTGCCATAGAACCCATACTAAGAACACATAACATATAAAGGTAACTTATGACATAAACATACTTAAATGGAATAACTATACTGTCAACTTCCACACAAATCACTAAATGGAATAACCCTATGGATGACTTCCATACCCAATGCATTGGAGGTTATAACATAACCACCTATCTCATTTTATCACAGCACCACCCATCATTTAGTTTATCACATAACCACCCATAAAATAAAATCATAACACATAAAGTATTTCAAATCAAAACATTTCACTAATAACATTTCATTTCCAACCACAAGAAATCATTTCAAGACATTGAAATAATCAATCCACTTCAAAAACCATTTTCAATACCAAAATATTTAAAATAGTATTTAATATTTATTTTACTTTTAAAGACATTACGTCTTGTCAAGGAATCCAAAGATCAGAAAATACTTATGGCGGTGGAAAAGTCGTTGCCATCACGTACGTTAAAAAGAAACGTATTTTTTTGTTGTTTAGTAAAATGGTTCATAGGGAAAATATTCATTTTGAATAAAAGTAAAAAAGTTTTATATACTGTATAAAATAATTTCGTGTATAAATTAAAGAACGACATCAATAAGAAAGATAAGATTAACCCAAAGAATGGGAATTGGGTTAAGAATTTCCCTTACCTTGTGTCTGACTTGAACCGTTTGTTCTCTAATTTCATGAATAATAAAATAAAGTTAATTTCTACTTTCTTAAGAACCTTTTAAAGTTAATTATTCCTTTTATATCACTTATTACCATGTTATAAACATTATGTAATCATATAAGTTAACAATGGTTGTTCTGTCAATATTTGGTACTTTAGTCAAAAATAGATTTCTTATAATTACATGTTGTTCATGTGGTAAAAATTTCATTATATAAAGAATGATATTCTTGATTTATATATCATATATATCATATATAACTAGTATATACATGTATTTATAAAATTATGTAACATTTGGACGTAAGAAATGAAATGCACCGTTCAAGGAGACGGTAAGCCATACATACGCATGAACGGTACTTTTCATTTCTATTTCATATTAAAATGGAATTAAAACATAATTATACATAGTTATATTATAATTCTTGTATATAATCATATATAATATCATTAACTCTATCCTTTATACATACCATGTATGTTTTGAACGAGTCATATCACTTTTAGGGGGTGGTAGTTCGCACTTCCTCAAATGAAATTATCGCGTTTTCCCATAATAGAAACCATAAAGGTATGATATAAATGGAAAATACAGATTCATAAAAGAAACATAAAGATAATATATATCATATATAAACACAGTTCCATCTTGATGACCAACATGAGAGGTGGTAAATGAAAATTGAACAATCGTTGTTTCATAAGGAGTTAGTTCTCCATCCACAGAAACAATATGTTATTTACCCATTAAATGGAGGTATGTGTAAGTGTAGATATAATCCTTCTCATCACAACATACTAGTATATTTAGGATACTTGTTTTGTTACAAAATAAAGTAATAGAAATAGTTTACGGGGTTAGAGATGTAAAATAAAACAATAGAACCTAAGAGAAGACGTTACCTTTAAATCGGGTAACTTCCTTTGGATTGAACAAAAAGGGTTTCTAGAAGTTTTTAATGCCTATGGTAAGGATTATAGGTTTAATAGAGTGATATTGGGAGCTTATTGGATCATAGGTTTCATGATCCAAAGGCCTGAGAAGTGTGATAAATGGGATACAAGTGAGGGCTTTTTATAAGGGAGAGGAGGGGCACTTTAGGAAAGTTTGAAACTATTAATTTATTATAACCATATATTAGGTTTCAAAAGGTCTAATATTCGTCAAAACCAAATTTAAGATGAATCATGGTCGAAATAAACTAATCCAATAATATTTGGACAGGTTTTATAATTTTTTTAATATTTATAATCTTATTTATTTAAATCATTTATTAATGAGGTAAATATTGTATCATTATTGTGTCATAAATAATTTAATTTATTTGATGTCAAAAAATTACAAAACAAATACCATGATGTAGGAAATATTTTTAGATTTCCAAATAATATTTATAGATGAAAATATAACTTATATAACCCCATGTAAAAATATATTTACTAAAAGATATTTGTTTATGTCATTTTTGTCTATACTTTAAATTAATTAATATAAAATGTCTTTATTACTACCATGTGGCTTCATGGGGTCCCAAATTAGACCCAAGGATTCACATGGTCAGATATGTATCATCAAATAGGATTAGGACACATGTTATCATAATTTAATATTATTATAATATTATATTTTTCCCTTATTTATTATATTTACCCTTTGATCATGGTAAATAAAATATTTACTAAAGTAAATATTTAAAATGTCTAAAAATAAAAGCTACCTATTTACAAAATTTATACCTACTTATTCCAAATATGGAATCTATTTTTCCAAATTCCAAGCACATATGTGGTAGAAATTAATTTAAAATTAATTTTTGATGTTAAAACAAATAGTGTTTTTAAGAAATAATAACTATCAAAAGATTGACACTAGTTTATGTCCAATTTCATAATGAAATTACTTCCAATGACTAAAATTAGATTAAATGATAAAAATAAATTCTAATTACACATTAAAACCAATTAAAAAGATCATATAATTATATAAATAAATTATATTAAAATGCACTTTTGAAATAAAATACAGTATTTTTCATTACTCATAAAAAAATGAATTTTATCAAAAAATACCAAAATTTTATCGACAGTAACTTTTGATGTCTTGGTTATATAGAAGAATTTTATTTTGTCAAATAGAACATATAATAGTGAAAAAAACTATATTTAAATAGGGTTCCCCATTAAAGGACAGTAAATCGACCTTTTAATGAAAATTATGCTTAAAATAAAATTCATTAACATTTTATGCCTCTAAAATTTATTGGATAAATGTAAAAACATTTTACAAACATGTATAATCATATTGTAGTTAGTTCTATTCATTCACCCTGATATAATGGCTAGGTGATAACAACCATTTAAAATAATAATATAATATTATTAGTGTGCAACGTAAGCTTTCAAAGAAACCCGATGTTGCATATTAGGTACGCTATCAAACATAGCATACCCTTTAATGAAAAATAAATAGTTAATTTACAAATATTAATTAACATTCCAATTTATTATTCTTTATTTACTTGGGATGCTACATCCTTCCCCCCTTTTGGCAATTGCGTCCTTGAAATTTTTATTCACTTATCAAATAATTGGAGGTATTTATCCCCCATAACATTTTCAGATTACCATATTACCTCTTCAACCATATGGTTTTCAACAAAACCATTACCTGAAAAATTACATTATTCTGCAACACCTACTCTATATGGTCAAGAATATGGAGAGTTTGTTCCTCATAAGAGAGATTCTTTTCCAACTGAACTACCTCTAGGCTCAAAACATGAGATGGATCTCCAATATAATTTCTCAACATTGAAACATAAAAAACATTGTGTACCTGAGATAAACTTGGGGGCAAATCCACTGTGAATACAAATGCTCCAAATTTCTCTAGGGTTTCATAGGGTCCAATGAACCTCATACTAAAATTTCCCTTCTTACTAAAGCGCATCACACTTTTCCATGTAGAAACATTGATAAATACATGATCCCCTACCTCAAAAGATAGATACTTCCTCTAGTTATCTACATAACGTTTCTGACTGCTCTGAGATGTTCTCATGTTCTTCTAAATCAACTAAACTTTTTCGGCCACCTCTTCTACCGATTTTGGTCCCATAATCTTTCTTTCACCTACTTCATCCAAAAATTCCGGAGTTCGACAACACCTTCTATATAATGCCTCAAATATAGCCATCTTTAAACTGGATTGAAAACTATTATTATATGAAAATTCAACAAAAAAATATGTTAGTCCCTACTTCCTAGGTAATCAGTGAACAAGATCATAGCATGTCCTCCAAGGTCTGAATCATTCGTTCTGACTGCCCATCTGATTGAGGATGAATAGATAAAATAAAATTTAATTCAGTACCAAATTACTTCTAAAGACATTTATAAAAGATAGAAGTAAACCTGAGATCATGATCAGATACAATAGAGATGGGAGCACCATGAAATCTGACTATCTCTTTAACATAAAACCGAGAAAGTTGATCTAGAGACAAATTATCTCGAATAGGAAGAAAATGGGAAGATTTAGTCAATCGATCATAAATAACCCAGATTGCATTGTTACCTCTAGATGTCTTTTTCAATCCCATAACAATGTCCATGGATATATTTTTCCATTTCCGCTCTCGCATCAGTAAAGACTGAAGCATCCCTTTCGGTAACTACCACTCTATTTTATCCTTCTGACAAGTCAAACACTTCATAGTAAAATCGACAATATCTCTTTTCATTCCATCCCACTTGTAATACTCCCGAAGATCTCTATACATGTTACTACTCCCAGGATGAACTGAAAATGGGGAACTATGAGCTTCACATAACAACTCATTCTTCAACTGTGAATCACAAGGCACGTGTAATCTTTTCCCAAACCACAAAAGACAATCATTATCAATGTTAAATTTGTCACGACCCGTCCTCGGGGCCCGTGCCGTGACTACCCCAAGCCCGCCTTCCATAGGCCAGGGGCTGGCGACTAGCACCAAAGGCGTAAAATCCCGATAACTGGGAAGGCATTGCCTTTATAAAAGAAAACAAGCACCACAGAGTACAAGCGGAAGAAGTAAACACTAAGTAAAAACTGAGTACAACAGTAAGTGCGGAAAGTAAAAAGGGGCCGGAAATACAATCCCAACTGTAAAGTACAACTCGAAAGGGAAAACAGCAACTGAAAAGTAAAGCTGCTACGCCAAGCTCTCCACTAGAAATCCCACCTGAAGGGTGGGTACAGATAGCTCCTCTGCTCCTCAGGTCCCACCGTCCGCTCCGAGTATGTCTCGCCCAGTGGTCCACCTCCGGGTACCGCCTCGTCGAATAGTCCACCTCCAGGTACTTCCCAGTCCTCGAACACTCGGCTTCTGTCAGCACTGCCCGTCGTCTGCAACCAACACAACGAGGTTCGGGCATACCCCGTGCAGGGGTGAGTATAACGATACTCAGTAAGGACCCCGAGACCCTCAAGGTCTCACTAAACCAACAAGGATAACCACAAAGAAGATCTCAACAGATAACCTCTACTTAGATATATGCCCATACATATACCTAAGTTATCAAGTAACCCATCTCAATCATGAGGAAACACAAGGATTGTGAAATCAACGGATAACCACTACCCGGGTATATGCCCATACATATACCTAAGTTAGCAAGTGACCCATCTCAATCATGAGGTTAACACAAGGTCAAAAGTCTCAGCTCAAACCAGGATTTTCATTATCGAAACTGTAACTGCTGAAGAGCTCCGTCTCTGGAGTGTACAGTGGTCCTGTCACGACTCTGAGGTACTGCTCACTAACCTAAGACTGCTGAAGAACTCCACCCATCGAGTACTGCGGGCCAGCTGCTACAACCAAGCACTCCTATGTGCCGCCACAACCAAGCGCACCTCTGTCGTGGGTCTGTCGCTACAACCAAGCGCTCCCATGTGCCGCTACAACCAAGTGCATCTCTGTCGTGGGTATGCCGCTACAACCAAGCGCTCCCATGTGCCGCTACAACCAAGCGCAACTCTGTCGTGGGTCTGCCGCTACAACCAAGCGCTCCCATGTGCCGCTACAACCAAGCGCAACTCTGTCGTGGGTCTGCCGCTACAACCAAGCGCTCCCATGTGCCGCTAAAACCAAGCGCAACTCTGTCGTGGGTCTGCCGCTACAACCAAGTGCTCCCATGTGCCGCTACAACCAACCGCACCTCTGTAACACTCCGAGTCGTTCGATCAGCAGTCGTCGGGTCTCATCCAGCTACACGGTCTCCGTACTCCGCACGTTCGTCACTGGGAGGGTCCGCTCCATGAGCCACAGGTCGATACTCCAAGTATCTCAAAGTCCCATGAAGAAGTATCTCAAAGGACCGCCACGTCATAGGGGTCTCAACACAACAGACGGTGCGTCAATCGGACGCCCGGTCTGTGAGTTATTAGCCTTTTCGTCCCAGGGGCCCGGTTGGTTTCGTGAGCAAACCAAACCCGGCCGTATCTCAAATGTACCCCGAATTCTCATAGGGTAAACTCATAGGGACCGTTTCTCAACGCGATCACCAACTCCGCTGACGGTTCGTCAAACGGACGTTCTGTCAGAAAGATATCAGCTTTTCCGTTCCAGGGCCCCGGTTGGATTTCGGTGCGATCCAACCCGGCCACTATCCATCTGCATCCAAAACTTGGGCGGAGGATGCCAAAAGTTCCGTATCATCAACAGGAACTCAACGCAATAGACGGCGCGTCACTCGGACGCCCGGTCTGAGAGTTATTGGCTTTTTCGTTCCACACCCACCCTGGGAAACTTCCCAGGAGGTCACCCATCCTGATCACTACTCTAGGCCAAGCACGCTTAACTACGGAGTTTTAACCACGTAGGCTCCCGAAAAGGAAGGCGCACCTTGAATATAGTATACTGAAACGACCGTCTCGATCCAAGGATCGCGTTGCCACTGACGACGAGTCGTTTGGAGGCCCGTAGCCCAAGATACGGGCATTTGACCAAACCGCTCGGTAACGAGGGTTTCGGGCCCGGGCCGTCCCGGCCTGAGACCCCCCGGATGGCCCGAACCGGGTCGACCCTCCCCGGACGGGGTCGACCCGGCCCGGCCCGGCGCGGCGAACCGGCCAGGCGCGCCGGTTCGGCGCAAGGCAGCGCGCTGGGCGCGCTGCCAGCTTGGCCGAAGGCCGAGCTTGCTGGAAACGGGTGGCCGCCTGCCCCCCCTTTGTGAAACCGGCCCCCTCATAATGGGGGGCCAAATAACTACCTGGGGGAATTAAATTCCCTCGGTTTCCACCAACCCGGCCGGCCGGCTTCTTGTCAACAGGACCGGCAAGGGCCGGACCTCTTCCGTCTTCCGGCACCGGCGGCCCGGCTGGCCGCCGGTCATCACGATCCGCCGCGGCTCGGAACCGGCCGCGGCCTTCGTCGTCCGGCGCGGTGCGACGGCACCGCGCCCCTCCGCCGTGGCCCCGCTCTGGCCGCGGCGTCTTCGGTTTCCTTCGACGCGGCGCGACGGCGTCGCGTTCATGATAATTCTTTCCACGGCACGGCGCGACGGCGCCGCGTAATAATTTCCGTGTGATTCCCGCGTGGTGCGACGGCACCACGCTATCTCGTTTCATCCGCAAGAAACATTCAAGAACAAAGGAGGGGGGTTCGGCCGTGTTTGTGCGGTCCGGTCCCCCTCTCGTTAGACGATAACACTTAAACGTTCATCCTCACGTTTGTCATGCTAGAACCAAGAACGGAAAATAATTAAATAAAGCAACAACAAACCCCTACCTTGCTTTTCGTTATGTGTTGACGAAGTCGCGGAAAGGCGGCGGTGATTCGTCGACATCAGAAAAGAGAAGCCGTTGACAACGTCGACGTTCTTCGTGAAAGGCGCTCCCTTCTTTATTCCGGAAGGAGTGGGAAGGAGGCATCCAAGAAGGGATCGACGTTGGAAACTTCACGTTCTTCTTTGGAAAAGGCATTCTTCGTCGAGAAGACATTGTTCCATGTTTGGAGATGTCCTTCGTGTTCTTCGTCGAGGGTGGAATTCTCTTTAATCCTTCCATGACTCTATCACAAAGATTTAGCCAACCCCAAACAATAAAACAACACACCTTATTATAGTGTTAGCTTAATGAATTCAAAATAATTCAAATTCATTAAGTTACATCCATCATTAATGGGTGGAGAGGCTCCAAAATTAATGAAGGTGGAAGTGAAGAGTCACATTTAATTGGGGGGGGGGTTCAAGGGAGTTAAGGAGTTTAAGGAGTTAGGAATTTTAGGGGTTTTGGCACATTAAGTGCAAGGGAGTTTAAGGGGGGTAGAAGATAGTTAAGGGGAAGGTGAAGGGTTGGGGCTCGTGTGGGCCCCACCTCACCTTAATCCTCACTTGGTTAGTTAGGAACTTGTGATTCCACCCCAACTTCCACACTTAGGATATAACCACTTAAGAAGTTAAATAAAATTTGTAACACAAATTTTATTTTTCTTTACACTTAAACCACAACCTTATTAAACAACCGCTCCCAAGCAAACGCAACTCCAGGAAAGGCATTCCTAAGCAAAAACCGGTGCTACGGTTCCATCGGTGCCCTCGGAATTTGATTCCGGGAACCGATTCAAAAGTTAGAAATTCCCGCTCGTTCGTTCACTGAACGTACCCGAGCCAAACTTCGGAAATTGATTATGGGCACACCGGGCCTCGGAATCCGGCGCTGTCAGAAACTGTGTTCTTGTAAAATTCCAAAGAAAATTAAGAAAAAAATTTCCTTGAAATTTCCGGGTCTTTACATTACTCCCACCTCAGGGCTTTACGTCCCCGTAAAGCTTCATCACAAACTAGGGTCACAAAAGCGGTACAGAGCACGCATCTGAGCCTTCCGCTCCCATGTGCTCACCTGGAGGTTCCCGTACTGTCAAAGGAAGTGCACCCAAGGAATCGATCATCCTCGTAGGATCTGCTCCTGTCTATCCTTGATCCCCACTGGAACCTCCGTGCATGTCGCTCTATCATCGACGTCCAACTCCCTGAGGTCGATGATGTGTGAAGGATCAAGCACGTATCTCCTCAATTGAGTTACGTGAAAGTCATCGTGCACCTGGTGCAACTGAGGTGGATGGGTCAAGCGATAAACCACCTCGCCTATCCTGGTGGGGACCTAGAAAGGTCTATTGAACCTCGGAGATCTCTTGCCGCCTCGGCTACATCTCCGTAAACCTCGTCGAGGTGAGACCTGTATAAGAACGTGGTCGCCATCCTCGAACTCTAAAGGTCTCCCTTTTTAGGTTAGAACTGAAACTCAAAACTCCTGCTGCCACGAGGGTAAGGTTGGACGACCCAAGAATGATCGGCTACACCCTCCCATGCATGAGTTTATCTTGTGCTGCCCAGGGATTCCTTTTCACCGACCAAGGAAAACCCATCCCAACGTTTTCCTAATACCGTCAATTTGAGTATGAACAGTGATTGCCAAATACATACTCAAACTAACGTCGTAAGGCCTCGACGCTTCCACCAAGAGGTCCTAACCGAGACTCTCGCCTCAAGGGTCAGATCACACCGTCGGCGTAAGTGTGACTATCGAGTCTCCTCCCAAAGGTATCTCCAGACGTGAGGGTCAAGTCAACAGCTTAACCAGAATCTCTAGGTCTGGGACTAGATTCATGGAAGGAAGGGATGATTCGTTTCAATTCTTGTGGCTACGGCAGCTAGTAGAAGATAAATTCCTCACTTCGAATAATCCTTAGAGCCCCTTTTTGGTCGCACTCCATGACCGCAAGCAGCTACCCTCTTTCCCTACTCTCCAACTCCCTGAGTCTAGCGGGGACTACAAAGGCGGGTGATGGTAACATGTTGAAATGTACACCACCACGAGCTGCTCTCCAAGCTCTACCTCCATGTCTGCTGCTCTGTAGATTCATCTGTCCTTAACATTTCCTCTTCTTGAAACATTTTACATGCCCAAGTCTCCGAGACTGGTGTCAGTTTCCTGCTTTCCAAACTTCTAACATTCTCTGGCTGTATTCGATCAGCAAAGAATTCTCAACCACAAAGGTTCCTTCTAGCACTCTAGCCTAAGTAGAAATGCATAGAGAAAAGGTGCTGGCTCGGAAGCCCTTAAACATACCATGATCAGAGGTCTGACCTCTATTGCACTAATCGAAATGCTTCCATCGAGTACTTGATATGTTCGGTACACCTCGATGAATTCTCAGCTATCAACACGTCATCCCGCCAAAACTGTAAAAGTTCTAGAAAATTCTCGGCCACCTCCTCAAGCCAGTCCTCAGCCGCCTATGAGTCAGGTTCACCTCGGAACATGAGGGTATCTGAAGTTTGAACACATGTAAGGCAGTAAACTTACATGTGTCACCTACCGGTACCGCCGGTTGTAACTGCTGACCAACAGGTAGTGATGTATAGCTGACACACTACCCAAAGGCACTATCTCAGGAATCGGTTCACGTACTGAAGCCTCATCACTATGCAGACCATCCTCATGGTCATTCACTGGAAAACACTAGTGGCCAAGTCCACCATCCACTATACTGATGCTTCAGCTAGGTGGAAAACTCTAGCAATCGCCTCCAGCCACTGCTCTGCTGTCTGGAAATCTGCCTCGCCTCGTAACTTCTGAGGCCTCTACTGCTGGAACTCGTGCAATGCGCTCCGCCAGCGTGCACAGTTTGCTAGTATAGTCGTTGGCATCTACTGCCCAACAGGTGGTGATGTACAGGTACACCACCCGAGGGTGCCCATATAGTAAAAAGGGCCCTGCACCAGAGCCTCGTCGCTCTGTGAGCCGTCATCGAGTACTCTCTCTGAACTCCAACTGACTGTCTGCGTGGAGACATCCTGAACAGATGCGACACGGTCAATGTCTTATACCTGGTGAGCTGACCTGGTTTGAGCTGACTTTAAAACTTTGGAAACACACACGCAATCAGTGTTTTTGTGTACAAAGTCGGTAATCAGTAGTCAGGGTCCTAGTGTACGGATACGTCGGCCGCCGCACCAACACTGGACTCCCTGAACTGAAGACCACACTCGGTACCCTTAACACTATTGCTTCACATAGAAAAAGATCAGAGCCCTGAGTTCTGCGGTAGAACTGAACTCCTCTGATACCAATTTGTCACGACCCGTCCTCGGGGCCCGTGCCATGACTACCCCAAGCCCGCCTTCCATAGGCCAGGGGCTGGCGACTAGCACCAAAGGCGTAAAATCCCGATAACTGGGAAGGCATTGCCTTTATAAAAGAAAACAAGCACCACAGAGTACAAGCGGAAGAAGTAAACACTAAGTAAAAACTGAGTACAACAGTAAGTGCGGAAAGTAAAAAGGGGCCGGAAATACAAGCCCAACTGTAAAGTACAACTCGAAAGGGAAAACAACAACTGAAAAGTAAAGCTGCTACGCCGAGCTGTCCACTGGAAATCCCACCTGAAGGGTGGGTAAAGATAGCTCCTCTGCTCCTCAGGTCCCACCGTCCGCTCCGAGTATGTCTCTCCCAGTGGTCCACCTCTGGGTACCGCCTCGTCGAATAGTCCACCTCCAGGTACGGCCCAGTCCTCGAACACTCGGCTTCTGTCAGCACTACCCGTCGTCTGCAACCAAAACAACGAGGTGCGGGCATAGCCCGTGCAGGGGTGAGTATAACGATACTCAGTAAGGACCCCGAGACCCTCATGGTCTCACTAAACCAACAAGGATAACCACAAATAAGATCTCAACAGATAACCTCTACTTAGATATATGCCCATACATATACCTAAGTTATCAAGTAACCCATCTCAATCATGAGGAAACACAAGGATTGTGAAATCAACGGATAACCACTACCCGGGTATATGCCCATACATATACCTAAGTTAGCAAGTGACCCATCTCAATCATGAGGTTAACACAAGGTCAAAAGTCTCAGCTCAAACCATGATTTTCATTATCGAAACCGTAACTGCTGAAGAGCTCCGTCTCTGGAGTGTACAATGGTCCTGTCACGACTCCGAGGTACTGCTCACTAACCTAAGACTGCTGAAGAACTCCACCCATCGAGTACTGCGGGCCAGCTGCTACAACCAAGCGCTCCCATGTGCCGCTACAACCAAGCGCACCTCTGTCGTGGGTCTGCCGCTACAACCAAGCGCTCCCATGTGCCGCTACAACCAAGCCCACCTCTGTCGTGGGTATGCCGCTACAACCAAGCGCTCCCATGTGCCGCTACAACCAAGCGCAACTCTGTCGTGGGTCTGCCGCTACAACCAAGCGCTCCCATGTGCCGCTACAACCAAGCGCAACTCTGTCGTGGGTCTGCCGCTACAACCAAGCGCTCCCATGTGCCGCTACAACCAAGCGCAACTCTGTCGTGGGTCTGCCGCTACAACCAAGCGCTGCCATGTGCCGCTACAACCAAGCACACCTCTGTAACACTCCGAGTCATTCGATCACCAGTCGTCGGGTCTCAGCCAGCTACACGGTCTCCGTACTCCGCACGCTCGTCACTGGGAGGGTCCGCTCCACGAGCCACAGGTCGATACTCCAAGTATCTCAAAGTCCCATGAAGAAGTATCTCAAAGGACCGCCACCTCATACGGGTCTCAACGCAACAGACGGCGCGTCAATCGGACGCCCGGTCTGTGAGTTATTAGCCTTTTCGTCCCAGGGGCCCGGTTGGTTTCGTGAGCAAACCAAACCCGGCCGTATCTCAAATGTACCCCGAACTCTCATAGGGTAAACTCATAGGGACCGTTTCTCAACGCGATCAGCAACTCCGCTGACGGTTCGTCAAACGGACGTTCTGTCAGAAATATATCAGCTTTTCCGTTCCAGGGCCCCGGTTGGATTTCGGTGCGATCCAACCCGGCCACTATCCATCTGCATCCAAAACTTGGGCGGAGGATGCCAAAAGTTCTGTATCGTCAACAGGAACTCAACGCAATAGACGGCGCGTCAATCGGACGCCCGGTCTGAGAGTTATTGGCTTTTTCGTTCCACACCCACCCTGGAAAACTTCCCAGGAGGTCACCCATCCTGATCACTACTCTAGGCCAAGCACTCTTAACTACGGAGTTTTAACCACGTAGGCTCCCGAAAAGGAAGGTGCACCTTGAGTATAGTATACCGAAACGACCGTCTCGATCCAAGGATCGCGTTGCCACTGACGACGAGTCGTTTGGAGGCCCTTAGCCCAAGATACGGGTATTTGACCAAACCGCTCGGTAACGGGGGTTTCAGGCCCGGGCCGCCCCGGCCCGAGACCCCCCGGATGGCCCGAACCGGGTCGACCCGCCCCGGACGGGGTCGACCCGGCCCGGCACAGCCCGGCCCGGCCCGGCGCAGCCCGGCCCGACCCGGCGCGGCGAACCGGCCAGGCGCACCGGTTCGGCGCAAGGCAGCGCGCTGGGCGCGCTGCCAGCTTGGCCGAAGGCCGAGCTTGCTGGAAATGGGGGGCCGCCTGCCCCCCCTTTGTGAAACCGGCCCCCCTCATAATGGGGGGCCAAATAACTGCCCGGGGAATTAAATTCCCTCGGTTTCCACCAACCCGGCCGGCCGGCTTCTTGTCAACAGGACCGGCAAGGGCCGGACCTCTTCCGTCTTCCGGCACCGGCGGCCCGGCTGGCCGCCGGTCATCACGATCCGCCGTGGCCCGGAACCGGCCGCGGCCTTCGTCGTCCGGCGCGGTGCGACGGCACCGCGCCCCTCCGCCGCGGCCCCGCTATGGCCGCGGCGTCTTCGGTTTCCTTTGACGCGGCGCGACGGCGTCACGTTCATGATAATTCTTTCCACGGCGCGGCGCGATGACACCGCGCAATAATTTCCGTGTGATTCCCGCGTGGTGCGACGGCACCACGCTATCTCGTTTCATCCGCAAGAAACATTCAAGAACAAAGGAGGGGGGTTCGGCCGTGTTTGTGCGGTCCGGTCCCCCTCTCGTTAGACGATAACACTTAAACGTTCATCCTCATGTTTGTCATGCTAGAACCAAGAACGGAAAATAATTAAATAAAGCAACAACAAACTCCTACCTCGCTTTTCGTTATGTGTTGACGAAGTCGCGGAAAGGCGGCGGCGATTCGTCGACATCGGAAAAGAGAAGTCGTTGACGACGTCGACGTTCTTCGTGAAAGGCGCTCCCTTCTTTATTCCGGAAGGAGTGGGAAGGAGGCATCCAAGAAGGGATCGACGTTGGAAACTTCACGTTCTTCTTTGGAAAAGGCATTCTTCGTCGAGAAGACGTTGTTCCATGTTTGGAGATGTCCTTCATGTTCTTCGTCGAGGGTGGAATTCTCTTCAATCCTTCCATGACTCTATCACAAAGATTTAGCCAACCCCAAACAATAAAACAACACACCTTATTATAGTGTTAGCTTAATGAATTCAAAATAATTCAAATTCATTAAGTTACATCCTTCATTAATGGGTGGAGAGGCTCCAAAATTAATGAAGGTGGAAGTGAAGAGTCACATTTAATTGGGGGGGTTCAAGGGAGTTAAGGAGTTTAAGGAGTTAGGAATTTGAGGGGTTTTGGCACATTAAGTGCAAGAGAGTTTAAGGGGGGTAGAAGAGAGTTAAGGGGAAGGTGAAGGGTTGGGGCTCGTGTGGGCCCCACCTCACCTTAATCCTCACTTGGTTAGTTAGGAACTTGTGATTCCACCCCAACTTCCACACTTAGGATATAACCACTTAAGAAGATAAATAAAATTTGTAACACAAATTTTATTTTTCTTTACACTTAAACCACAACCTTATTAAACAACCGCTCCCAAGCAAACGCAACTCCAGGAAAGGCATTCCTAAGCAAAAACCGGTGCTACGGTTCCATCGGTGCCCTCAGAATTTGATTCCGGGCACCGGTTCAAAAGTTAGATATTCCCGCTCGTTCGTTCAATGAACGTACCCGAGCCAAACTTCGGAAATCGATTATGGGCACACCGGGCCTTGGAATCAGGCGCTGTCAGAAACTGTGTTCTTGTAAAATTCCAAAGAAAATTAAGAAAAAAATTTCCTTGAAATTTCCGGGTCTTTACAAAATTCAGGAAACATACCCATCTGAACCAACTCTACCTTTTTCTACAACTCATTGTCTTCCTTTTGTGCTTGCATAATTCTATATGAGAGAGATGATTCCACTGACACCTGAAATAAAATATAAGAATATCCTACACTCTCTATGCCAAAGTTCATCAAATCAAAAACCAAAGGATCCAGTTCCAAACGTATCATGGTTAATGATGTAATATTTTTTTTATTCAAAGCATCATTTCCTATATTTACTTTTCCCAGATGGTAATGAATCGTGCAATCATAATATTTGATTAATTCCAGCCATGTCCTCTTTCTCGTGTTCAATTATTTTTGAGTGAATATATACTTAAAAGTTTTGTGATCAGTATATATTTCATACATTACTCTATACAAATGATGCCACCAAATTTTTAAAGAAAAAACAATAGAAACTAATTCCAAATCATGTGTAGGGTAATTTAACTCATTAGGTTTCAACTATCTTAAAGAATAAGCAATTACCTAATCATTCTAAAAAAGGACACAACCAAGTCCATCCAAAGAAGCATCACTGTAGATAACAAACTCACCATTTCTGGAAGGCTGTGCCAAAACTAGATCATTCACCAATATTCTTTTCAATTCTTGAAATCAATCATCACATTATTATGTCAAGATGAACTAAACACTCTTTCAAGTTAATTTAGATATTGGACTAGATAACCATGCAAAATTATTAACAGACCTTTAGTAACAACCTACCAAACCAAGAAAACTACAGATCTACATTATATTTGTGGGTCTTGGCCATTCTTCAACAACTTTTGTTTTAGCACGATCAACAGTTATGCCATTTCATGAAACAATGTGACCTGGGAATGAAATTTTTTGTAACCAAAACTCACACTTGCTAAATTTCCCATACAGTTTATTTTCATTTAAGGTTTGCAAGAAAACCCTTAAATGACTTTAATTCTCATTTTTAATTTTAGAAAATACCAAAATATCATCAATGAACACAACCACAAACTTATCCATGAACTCATGTAAAATTATGTTCATAAGATCCATGAATACAGCATGTGCATTGGTTAACCCAAAAGGCATAACTACAAATTCATAATGGACATATATAGTACGCAACGTAGTCTTTGGAATGTCTGCTTCCTTTACTTTCAACTAATGGTACCCCGACCTCAGATCAGTCTTTGAAAAATACTGAGCTCTCAGGTGCTAATCAAACAAATCATCGATATGAAGAAAATGATATTTTTTATTAATAGTGATGTTATTCAATGCTCTATAATCAATGAAAAGTCTCATCGAACCATAGTGTTTTAACAAATAAGATAAAAGCACCCCATGGTGATGTGCTAGGTCAAATGAAACCATTATCTAATAACTCCTGCAATAGCTTCTTTAACTCAAAAAGTTCAATTTGAGCCATTTGATAAGGGGGTTTGGAAATGTGTTTAGCATCAAGAACTAAGTCGACAGTAAATTAGACTTCCCAATCAGGTATAATACCAGAAAAATTATCAAAAAAACAACAAGGTACTCATTTACCACTAGCATATCATTAATCTCAACACTTACTTTATTTTCAACAATATGTGCAAGGTAACATTCATTTCCACCTTTTAATAGTTTCTCAGCTTCCTAATATGTTATCAAAAGTAAGGGCTCATTCATGTATACAATCTGAAAATCGTTTTGAAAAGAACCCTCTTTAGCTCAATAGTCAATCTTAGCATGATAAACAGACAGCTAATCCATGCCCAAAATAACATCAAACTCTACTAGAGGCAAAACAATAAGGTTTGTTGGTAGATTCTTTCCACAAAAAGGACAATAAGGTTCTTATAATTTCATTTTTTCTCAACATCTAGCTTGGTGTTTTTACCATAAGATCAAGATTCATATCTTGAGATGTAATCCCCAATTTACAAGAAAACCTCTTAGAAATTAACGTATGTGTAGACCCTTAATCAAACAACACATTGGCATAATCTGAACAAACATATAGTGTACCTGATATTACATCATTCAATGGACCAACATCTACTGAAGTAGTTGAAAAGGATTTCACCGCCCCTTTCTTCTTGTAGTCTGACATCTTTCTCTCAGTTGAGTTCATCACTCGACACTCATTTTCATAATGAATAATTTCATTACACTTAAAACACCTTATCGATGGATTTTCATTGCCTTCTTGATCATATTCCTTATAGTTATGAGAAATACGACCAGACATACTAAACCAGAATCACTTTCCAAACATTGATAAACATTATCCAAGAGGATTTTTACCAAACTTATCACAAGATGGATTTTTATTTTTCTTACCTCTAGGCATCTTTGATGTATTCTTTCCCTTTACTTACTAATTGGACCTATTATTCTATTGTTTTTCAAAGAAGACCTTATCATGAGAAAAATCCATTTCCACCATCTCATCACATCGAACAACTTTTTCATAACTCTTACACTCATGAGAGGATAATTCTCTTCAATGTCATGTCTTCAGTCCTGAGTAAAATCGATTTATCTTACTATCAAGATCTTGGTTAAAATTTGGTGCATACCTTGCCTGTCGAGTGAACTTTTCTTCATAAGCAGCCACTGAGTTATCCTCTTGCCTCAATTATAGGAATTGTTTTTCCATCCTAAGTCGAACCACCTTAGGAAAATATTTCTCAAGGAACAAACATTTTAATTCATCCTAATCAAGAGCATAAATCTCCTCACTATCCCTGATATTTTTCACCATCGACCACCAATAATCAGCTTCACCTTCAAAATGGTAAACAACAAGACTAACCTTTAGGTATTCTGAACACCCCATGACATTAAAAATTTTCTCCAGTTCTTTAGTCCATCCTTCTCCTAGCACTGGATCATATGATCCACTGAATTATAGGGGATGTTGCCTCATGAAATGCTCTACTACTAACATGTTCCTCTATGGTTGATTTTATGGATCTCATGCATGGACACCACCACCATTTATAGCCTGATTCAAATATGCCATCACTGTAAAAAATGATTCAGTTCTGATCCCAACCATCTAAGGTTGCTGATTTGGAAGGTTGTCTTCCTCCTACTTTCATCCCAACATAGTTGCCATGTTTCCTCTGTGGAAAACCATTCTGAACATAGAAATATATTAGGCAATGCAACATGGTAATCTGTAAATTCTATATCAATTCTATATTAACATAAATTAATTTTTTGATATTAATTTAACAATACCCTAACTCCAAAAGTTATCTAAACTAACCTCTGATACCAACTGTAAGGTCCTGGCCTTCAAAAATTACATAATATTGAATTAAATGAATAATTCACATTGTGGATGTTTTCAGTTTTAGAGTTTTATAGAATAAGGAAAAAACAGTTACATCTCATAAGATGAAAAATTAGACACTTCTACTTAGTTTCCATTTTTATCCACAAAATATAATCTCTTTGGAAAAAAGAGTCATGTCTAGTTCCATGTTTCAGACATCATGACTTTTCCATGATCCCATCCTTTACCCTATTCAACATTTTGTTCTGTAATGAACATTTCAAAAACATGGGATGAGCACAAAAATCATAGGAAGGGATACACAAATAAGGAAAACTATTAATTTTTCAAAACAACATGTAAACCATTAATACTTTATCATAAGAAATAATTTTCACCTAAAAGAAGTTGTAAATACTCTTCAATGAATAAAAGATCATTTCTTACCCTTTTATAACCAAAATATTACCATAAAACCCATACAAAGAACACAGAACATATAAAGGCAACTTGGGACATAAACATACTTAAATGGAATAACCATACGGTCAACTTCCACACATATCACTAAATGGAATACCCTACGGATGACTTCCATACCCAATGCATTGGAGGATATAATGTAACCACATATCATGGTTTATCAGGACACCACCTGTAATTTGGTTTATCACGTAACCACCCGTTAAATAAAATTATAACACATAAATTATTGCAAATACAAACATTTCACTAATAACATTTCATTTGAAATCACAAGAATTAATTTCAAGACTTTGAAATAATCAATCCAATTCAAAAACCATTTTCAATACCAAAATATATATATAATTGTATTTGGTATTTATTTACCTTTTAAAAACATTATGACTTTTTACAGATGCTAATGATCAAATATTACTTGCGGCGGCAAAAAATTCATTATCATCGCGTAAGTTCAAAAGACATGTATTTTTTTGTCATTTATTAAAACACTTCGCAAAGAAAAGATTTCAATTAAATAAAATTCAAAAGAGATTATACACCGTATTAAATAATTTCATGTATAAATTAAATAATTACATAAAAAAGAAATATAAGATCAACCCAAAGAATGGGAAATGGGTTAAGAAGTTCATTTACCTTGTGTCTGAATTGACCCATTTGTTCTTTAATTTCCTGAATAATAAACTAAAGATAATTTTTACTTGATTAAGAAAAATTTTCAAGTTAATTATTTCATTTATATCACTTATTAACATGTTACTAAAATTATGTAATCATTTAAGTTAATAACGGTCATTCTGTCAATATTTAGTACTTGAGTCAAAAATAGACTTCTTATAATTACATGTTATTCATGTGGTCAAAAGTTCATTATAACTAGAAGGATATTAATGATTTAGATATCATATATGTCATATATATCTAGAATATACATTTATTTATAATAGTACGTAACATTTGGATGTATGAAATGAAATGCACCGTTCATGGAGACGGTAAGCCGTACGTACGCATGAATGGTACTTTTCATTTCTATTTCATATTTTAATGGAATTAAAACATAATGAAACATAGTTATATTATAATTCTAGTATAGTATCATATATAATATTATTAACTCTGTCCTTTATATGTACCACATATGGTATGAACGAGTCATATCACTTTCAGGGTACGATAGTCCGCACATCCTCAAATGAAATTATCGTGATTATCCATAATGGAAACCATAAAGGTATGCTAAAAATGGAAAATACAGGACCATAAATAAAACATAAACATAATATATATCATATATAAACATTGTTTCCTGTTAATTTCCACCATGATAGGTGGTAGGAGATAATTGATCCATCATCATTTCATGAGGTGTTAGTTTTCCATCCACAAAAAAAGTATGTTCATTACCCATTTGATAGAGGTGTGTGTAAGTGTAGTTAAAATCTATGCAATAACAACATCTTATTATATTGACGATAATGGTGTTGTTACAAGAAAAAAAATGAATAAAAGGAGTTTATGGGGTTGGAGAAGTAAAATAAAACAATAGAACTTAAGAGAAGATGCTACCTTTAAATCAGGTAACTCCCTTTGGTTTGAACCAAAAGGGTATCTTGACGTGTTTTATGCTTAAGTTAATGCTTCTAGATTGAATAGAGGGATCTTGGGAGATTATTGGAGCATAGGTTTCATGATCCAAAGGCTTGAAAAGTGTGAAAAATGGGTTATAAATGAAAGATTTTTATGAGGGAGAGGAGGGGATCTTTAGGAATGTTTGAAGCTATTATTTTATTATAACCTCATCTTCGGTTTAAAAAGGTCTAATATTCGTTAAAACCAAAGGTAATATGACTCATGGTTGAAGTTAAATAATCCAATAATAATTGGACAGGTTTTGGATATTGTTTTAATATTTATAATCTTTTTTATTTAAATCATTTATAAATGAGGTAAATATTGTATCATTATTGTGTCACAAATAATTAATTTATATGATGTAAAAAAAATTATATAACAAATACAATGATGTAGGATATATTATTATCTTTTCATTGAATATTTATAGTCGAAAATATAACTTATATAATCCCATGTAAAAATTTATTTATTAAAAGATATTAGTTTATGTAATTTTTTTCTTTACTTTAAATTAATTAAAATAAAATGTCCTTATTCCTCTGATTTGGCTCCATGGGGTCCCAAATTCAACACAAAGATGTCCATGGTCAGATATGTATCAGCCAATAGAATGAAGACATATGTTATGGTAATTTAATATTTTTATAGTATTATATTTTACCCTTATTTATTATATTTACCCTTTCACCGTGGTAAAAATATATTTATTGAAGTAAATATTTAAAATGTCTAAAAATTAATGTTACCTATTAACACAATTTGGAACTAATGATTCCAAATATGAAATCCATTTTTTCCAATTCAAAACCCAGAAGTGGTAGAAATTAATTTAAAATTAATTTTCACTGTTAAAACCAATAACATGTTTTTAAGAAATAATAACTATCAAAAAATTCACACTAGTTTATATCCAATTTCAAAATGAAATTACTTCCAATGACAAACACTAGATTAAATGGTAAAAATATATTCTAGTTACTCTTTAAAACAAATTAAAAAGATAATATAACCATATAAATAAATTTGATTAACAGGCACTTTGGAATTAAAATATAGTATTTTTCATTATTCCAAATAAAAGAATTTTATGAGAAAAATACAAAAAAATACAAAGCAAATTTCTATGTCCCAATTCTAATGGAGAATTTAATATTATCAATTAGAACATATAAGAGTGACAAAAACTAGATTTAAATAGGGTTCTCCATTAAAAGGCAGTAAATCGACCTTTTGAGGAAAATTGTGCTTAAAATTAGATTCATTCACATTTTATGCCTCTAAAATATATTGGATAAATGTAAAAACATTTAAGAAATATGTATAATCATATAATAGATAGTTCTATTCATTCCCATCGATACAATGGATAGGCATTAACTACAATTTAAAATAATAATATTATATTATTAGTGTGCAACGTAAGATTTCAAAGAAACCTGATGATGCGAATTTAGTACGCTATCGAACATAGAATCCCATTTAAAGTAAAATAAATATTTAATTTACAAATATTAATTAACATTAAAATGTATTATTCTTTATTTACATGGGGTGTTACATCTTTCCCCCTTTTAGGAATTGTGTCCCCGTAATTTTTATTCACTTATCAAATAAGTGGGGATATTTATCCTTCATAACATTTTCAGATTCCCAAGTTGCCACTTCAACCATATGTTTTTTCCACCAAACATTTACCTGAAAAATCACCATATTCCACAAAAGATTCTCTCTACAGTCTAGAATTTGGACTAGTTGTTCCTCATAAGAGAGGTTCTCTTCCAACTGAACTACCTCTTGGCTCAAAACATGAGATGGATCTGGCATATACTTTCTCAACATTGAAACATAAAAAACATTGTGTACCTAAGATAAAATTGGGGGTAAATCCACTCGGTACGCACCTACTCCAACTTTGTCCTGGATTTCATAAGGTCCAATGAACCTCGGACTCAACTTTCCCTTCTTACCAAAACGCATCACACTTTTTCATGGACAAACATAGAGAAAGACAAGATCACCTACCTTGAATGGTAGATCCTTCCTCTCATTATCCGCATAACTATTCTGCCTGCTGTGAGCTGTTCTCATGTTCATCAGAATCAACTGAACTTTTTCTGATATCTATTATACCAATTCTAGTCCCATCAGCTTTCTTTCACCAACTTCACCCCAAAATCTGAAGTTTGAAAACACTTTCCATATAATGTCTCAAATGGTACCATCTGTATACTGGAATGAAAACTGTTATTATATGAAAATTCAACCAAAAAAATATGTTGGTCCAAACTTTACTAGTAATCCAGCGAATAAACTTGTAGCATGTCCTCCAAGGTCTGAATCATTTGTTTTGTCTACCCATCTGATTGTGGTTGAAAAGTTGTACTAAATTTTAATTCAGTACCCAATGAATTCTGAAGGCCTTTCCAAAAGTTAGAAGTAAACCTGGGATCATGATCAAAAACAATATAGAGGGGAACACCATGGAACCTGACTATCTATTTAACATACAACCGAGAAAGTTGATCTAGAGAAAAAGTATCTTAAATAGGAAGGAAATAGGTAGATTAATTCAATCGATCAATAATAAACCAGATTTAATTTTTACCTCTATATGTCTTTGGTAATCCCACAATGAAGACCATGGATATATTTTCCCATTTCCACTCTAGCACCGGTAAAGAATGAAACATCCCTTTTGGTAACTGTTTCTCTAATTTAACCTACTGATAAGTCAAACACTTCACATTAAAATCAACAATTTCTCTTTTCATTCCATCCCACCAGTAATACTCCCGAAGATCTCTATATATCTTAGTACTGCCATGATGAACTGAAAATGGGGAACCATGAGCTTCACTTAACAACTCATTCTTCAACTCTGAATAATAAGGCATGCATAATATTTTCCACAACATCAAAACACAATCATTATCAATGTTAAATTTAGGCAACATACCCTTCTGAACCAACTCTACCTTTTTCAGTAACTCGTTGTCTTCCTTTTGCGCCTACTTAATTCTGTTTAAGAGAGATGATTCCACTGACACCTAAAACAAAATTGAAGAATTTATTGCACAGAAAAATTCTATGCCAAATTTCATCAAATCAAAATCCAAAGGATCTCATTCCAAATGTAGTATTGTTAATGAAGCATTACTTTTTCTACTCAAATCATCAACCACATTATTTTGCTTTCCCAGATGGTAATGAATCATGAAATCATAATCTTTGATTTATTCTAGCCATCTCCTCTATCTCATGTTCAATTATTTTGGAGTGAATATATACTTCAAACTTTTGTGATCAGTATATATTTCACACATTACTCAATACAAATTATTCCTCCAAATTTTTAAAGAAAAAACAATAGTATCTAATTCAAAATCTTGTGTAGGGTAATTTAACTCATGAGGTTTCAACTGTTATGAAGCATAAGAAATTACCCGATCATTCTACATAAGGACACAACCAAGTCCTTTCAACAAATAATCATTGTAGATAACAAAAAAACCATTTCTAGAGGGCAGTTCCAAAACTGGGGCATTTACCAATCTTATTTTCAATTCTTGAAAACAATCATCACAATCATTTGTCCAGATGAACATAACACCCTTTTGATTTAATTTAGAAATTGGACTAGATAAACATGAAAAATTCTTAATAAAGCTTTGGTAATAACTTACAATGCCAAGATAACTATGGATCTTGGTTATATTTGTGAGTCTCGGCCATTCTTCAACAAATTTCGTTTTAGTAGGATCAACAGTTATTCCAATTCTTGAAATAATGTGACCCAAGAATATTATTTGTTGTAACCAAAACTCACACTTTTTTAATTTCCCATACAGTTTTTTTTTCTATTATGGTTTGAAAGACAACCATTAAATGACTTTCATTCTCCTATTTAGTTTTAGAAAAAACACATATATCATCCATGAACAGAACCACAAACTTTTCCAAGAACTCATGGAAAATTCAATTCATAAGATCCGTGAATACAACAGGAGAATTGGTGAACCCAAAAGGTATAACATCAAATTCATTATGGCCATATATTATATAAAACGCGGTCTTCAGAATGTATGATTCCTTTAATTTCAAATGATGGTACCCTGACCTCAGATCAATCTTTGAAAAATACTGATCTCCCTGGAGCTGATCAAACAAATCATCGATGTAGGGTAAAGGATACTTGTTCTTAACAGTGAGGTTATTCAATGCACTATAATCAATGTAAAGTCTCATTAAACCATCTTTTTTTTAACAAATAAGACATGATCACCCCATGACGATGTGCTAGGTCGAGTTAAACATTTATCAAATAACTACTGAAATTGATTCTTTGACATTAAAAGTTCAATATGAGACATTCAATAAGGGGGTTTTGAAATTGTTTTAGCATTAGGAACTAATTCAACAGAAAATTAAACTTCCTAATCAGGTATAATACTACGAAACTCATCAGGAAAAACATCAAGGTACAAATTTACCATTTGAACATCATTTATCTCAACACTTCCTTTATTTTGAACTATATGTGCAACGTAACATTCATTTTCATCTTTTTCTAGGTTCTAAGCTTCCTGATATGTTATCAAAAGTAAGGGTTCATTCTTGTATACAAACTGAAAATATTTTTGAAAAGAAACCTCTTTATATCTATAGTAAATATTTGCATGATAAAAAGACATCCAATCCATGCCCAAAATAACATCAAACTCTACTAGAGAAAAAACAATAAGGTTTGCAAGTAGATTCTTTCCGTACACAAGTACAAAAAGATTCTTATAATTTATTTTTGTCTCATTTTTCCCCTTGATGTTTTTACCTTTAGTTTAGGATTCATATCTTGAGAGGTAATCCTCAATTTACATGAAAACCAATCATAAATGAATGAATGTGTAGACCCGGAATTAAACAATACATTGGAATAATCTAAAAAACTAAATAGTTTACCTGATATTACTTCATTCGACGACCCAAAATCTACTGAAGTAGTTGCAAAGGATTTCACCACCCCTTTTTACTTATAGTCGGGAATCTTTCCCTCAGCTGAGTTATTCAATGGACACTCATTTTCATAATGAGCCATTTCATTACACTTAAAACATCTTATCGATGACTTTAAATTGCCTTCTTGACCATCTTCCTTATAGTTATGAGAAATATGGCTAGACTTACCACACTAGAAGCACATTACAGAATTTGATAAACATTTTCTTGGATTCTATTTACCACACATCTCAAAATATGAATATTTAGTTTTCTTACCTCCAGGAATCATTGATGAATTCATTCCCTTTACTTGCCAACTGGACCTACTATTCAATTGTTTGTAAAAGAACACCTGATCATCAGAAAACTGAATTTCTACCTTCTTGCCACATCGAACAAGATTTTCATAACTTTTGAACTCGTGAGAGGCTAATACTCTTTGATATTGTGGATTTAGTCCCAAGTAAAATTGTTTTATCTTGCTGTAAAGATCTCAGATGAAATTTGGTGCATACCTTTCCAATCGAGTGAAATTTTCTTCATAAAAAGCCATTGAGTCATCCTCCTACCTCAATTCTAAGAATTGTTTTTCCATCCTAAGTCGAACCACCTTAGGAAGATATTTCCCAAGGAATATACATTTTAATTAATCTCAATCAAGAGCATTAATCTCCACATTATCCAAGATATTTTTTACCACGGACCGCCGCTGATCAACTTCACCTTCAAAACGTTAAATAGCAAGACTAACCTTTTGGTGTTTTGAACACCCCAAGACATCAAAAAAGTTATCCAGTGCTTTAATCCACCATTCTGCAAGAACAGGGTCAGATGAACCTCTGAATGATGGGAAATGTTGCCTCGTGAAATGATCTACTAATCACATGTTCCCTTGTAGTTTATCTTGCTGATCTCGTACATGGACACCACAACCACTTATATTCTAAGTCAATTGTGCCATCACTGCAACAAACTATTCAGTTCTGATCCCAGCTATCTTAGGTTGCTGATTTGGAAGGTTGTCTTCCTCCTATTATCGTCCCAACATAGATGCCATGTTTCCTCTGTGGAAAACCATTATGAACATAGAAATATCTTAGGGAAACCACACGGTAATATATAAATTATATATCATTTCGGTATTAACAAAAATTAATTTATGGATATTAATTAAAAATACCCAAACTTCTAATGTTATCTAAACGGACCTCTGATACCAAATATAATGACCTGGCCATTAAAAATTACATAATATTGAATTAAATAAATAATTCACATTGAGGATCTTTTCAGGTTTAGAGTTTTAGAGAATTGGGACAAAACTGTTATATCTCAAAAGATGAAAAAGTAGACACTTCTACTCAATTTCTATTATTTTCCATAAAATATAAGCTCTGAAAAAAGGGTCATGTCTAGTTCCATGTTTCAGACATCAAGACATTTCCTAGATCCCATCCTTGACCCCTATTCCACTTTCTTTCCTATGAAAAAAATTTCAAAAATATGGAATTAGCACACAATGATCTAAAAGGGATACACAAAGAAGGAAAACAGTTAGTTTTTCAAAACAACATGTAAACCATGAATACTTTGTCATAAGTAATACTTTTCACTTTTATGAAGTAGTAAACACTCTTTAATGAATAAAATAACATTGCTTACCCTTTTGTAACAAAAATATTACCATAAAACCCATACAAAGAACACATAACTTATAAAGGTAACATGGGACATAAACATACTTGAATGGAATAAACAATACAGTCAACTTCCACACATATAACTAAATGGAATATCCATACAGCTGACTTCCATACCAAATTCATTAGATGTTATAACGTAACCAACTATCCTGGTTTATCACGGCACCACCAATCATTTGGTTTATCACATAACCACCCGTGAAATAAAATCATATAACATAAATTATTACAAATACAAACATTTCACTAATAACATTTCATTTGAAATAAGAAGAAATCATTTCAAGACATTTAAATAATCAATCCTTTTAAAAAACCATTTTCAATACCAAAATATGTTAAATAGTATTTGATATTTATTTACCTTTTAAAAACATTACAGCTTGTTAGGGAAGCGAAAGATCAAATAATACTCATGGCAGTGAAAAAGTCATTGTCATCACGTACGTTAAAAAGAAATTATTTCTTTGTCGTTTAGAAAAACGCTTCATAGAGAAAAAATTACTTATGAATAAAAGTCAAAAGGGTTTATAAACTGTATAAAAGAATGTCATGTATAAATTTACAGAATGACATAAATGAGAAACATAAGATCATCCCAAAGAATGTGAATTGGGTTAAGATGTTCCCTTGCCTTGTATTTGACTTGTCCTATTCGTTCTTTAATTTCCTTAATAATAAACTAAAGTTAATTTCTACTTTATTAAGAACATTTTTAAAGGTAATTTTTCCTTTTATATTACTTATTACAATGTTATAAACATTATGTAATCATTTAAGTTAATAACAATCATTCTGTCAATATTTGGTACTTGAGTAAAAAATTGACTTCTTTAATTATATGTTGTTCATGTGGTAAAAAGTTCATTATATCCAGAATTATATTTGTGATTTAGATATCATATATATCATATATATCCAGTATATACATATATTTATAATGGTACTTAACATTTGGAGGTAAGATATGAAATACACCATTCATGGAGACGGTAAGCCGTACATACGCATGAATGCTATTTTTCATTTCTATTTCATATTTTAATGGAATTAAAACATTATGATACATTGTTATGTTATAATTCTAGTATAGTATCATATATAATATCATTAACTCTATCATTTAAACACACCATGTAAGGTATGAACGAGTCATATTACTTTGAGGGGGTGTTAGTCCGCACTTCCTCAAATGAAATTATCGCGTTTACCCGTAATGGAATCCATAAGGGTATGACATATATGGAAAATACTAAAGAATAAAGGAATCCTAAACATAATATATATCATATATAAATATCATTCCATCTTAATGGCCATCATGAGAGGCAGTAGAAGATAATTTAACAATCATCATTTCGTGAGGCGTTAGTTTGTCATCCACATAAATAGTATGTTCTTTACCTATTAGATGGAGGTGTGTGTAGTTATTGCTAGAATCCATCCCATAAAAACATCCTAGAATATTTAGGATACTTATCTTGTTACAAAATAAAGGAATAAAAAGAGTTTATGTGGTTGGAGATGTACAATAAAACAATAGAACTTAAGAGAAGACGTTACCTTTAAATCGGGTAACTCCATTTGGTTTGAACCAAAAGGGATTATTAAAGTGTTTTATGCCTTAGGTAAGACTTCTAGGATGAATAAAGGGATCTTGGGAGCTTATTGGATTAAAGGTTTCATGATCTAAAGGCTTGAGAAGTGTGAGAAATGGGTTATAAGTGAGGTATTTTTATAAGGGAGAGGTGGGGCTCTTTAGGAATGTTTGAAACTATTATTTTATTATAACCTTATCTTTGGTTTCAAAACGTAATATATTCATTAAAACCAAATATAATATGACTCATGGTCTAAATAAAATAATCCAATAATAATTGGACAGGTTTTTGATATTGTTTTTATATTTATAATCTTATTTATTTAAATCATTTATTAATGAGGTAAATATTACATCATTATTGTGTCATAAATAATTTTATTTATCTGATGTCCAAAATTTATAAAAAAAATAACATGATGTAGGAAATATTTTTAGATTTCCAAATAATATTTATTGTTGAAATGATAACTTATATAACCCCATGTAAAAACTTATTTACTAAAAGATATTTGTTTATGTCTTTTTTGTCTTTACTTTAAATTAATTAATATAAAATGTCATTAATATAACTATGTGGATCCATGGGGTCCCAAATTCGACCCAAAGATGTCCAAGGTCAAATATGTATCATAAAATAGGATTAGGACACATGTTATGGTAATTTATTATTATTATAATATTATATTTTACCCTTATTTATTATATTTACCCTTTTACCATCGTAAATAATATATTTACTAAAGTTAATATTTAAAATGTATGAAAATAAAAGTTAACTATTTACAAAATTTGGCCCAACTAATTCAAAATATTGAATCCATTTTTCAATATTCAAAACATAGAGGTGGCAGAAATTAATTTAAAATAAATTCCCGCTGTTAAAACAAATATCGTGTTTTTAAGAAATAATAACTATCAAAATATTGACACTTGTTTATGTCCAATTTAAATATTAAATTACTTACAATGACCAAAATTAGATTAAATGGTAAAAATATATTCTTATTATGCATTAAAAATAATTAGAAAGATAATATAACCATATAAATAAATTATATTAAGAGTGACTTTTGAATTAAAATACAATATTTTTCATTATTCATAAAAAATGTGTTTTATCAAAAAAATACCAAAATGTTATCCCAAGTAAATTTTGATGTCCTGATTCTAAATAGAAATTTTATTTTGTCAAATAGAATTTATAAGAATGAAAGAAACTAGATTTAAAGAGGGCTTTCCATTAAAAGGCAGTAAATCGAGCTTTTAAAGAAAATTATGCTTAAAATTAGATTCATTTACATTTTAAGCCTCTAATATTTATTAGAGAAATGTAAAAACATTTAAAAAACATGTATAATAATATTGTAGTAATTTCAATTAATTCCTTCTGATACAATGTCTAGTCTTTAACTACCATTTAAAAAAATAACATTATATTATTATTGTGCAACGTAAGATTTCCAGGAAACTCGATGTTGCGTAATGGGTACGCTATCGAACATAGCATCACCTTTAAAGTGAAATAAATATTTAATTTAAAAATATTAATTAAAATTATAATTTATTATTCTCTATTTACTTGGGATGTTACAGAAAGGGTTGGTAAAGATGATTACCTCTTTTTTAGTAGAGTTTCTTTAGATATCCTATTATGGAAATTATGGTTGGTATTTTGGGAAGTACAAAACCTAAAGAACATGTATAAGGATATTGAGAAGATAAATGTGTATATATTTTTTGAGTTAGTTTTCTCAATGTACTATAATTAAAATAGACAATAGGTGTCCTTTTATATCTGAGGGGTAGGGAATTCTTTCAATTTCATAAAGTATTAAATTAATATATTTTTTTATGTAAAAATGGTTCCAAATTATGATATTTATAATATATAATAAGTTTAATTCTAAGTAATCTCATACAATAAATTCATTACTATTTATTTATGTTTTCACCATTATAGTTTAGTTTTAACCATATATTAACCCATTTGACAATTACCACAACAAAAAAGTGTTCTACCATTTCGGGGTTAAGAATGTTACCATAAATGGAAAAATAACCCATAACTGGACCAAGGTTGAAATTTTCAACCACATAACATTATATTTTCTAAATATATGTTTTTTATTAATTTTAATTAATTTAATAAAAAATAATTTATTAATAAATATCACTGATTTCATTTTGGAACTATTAAATTAATTTGAATTTAAAAATAGCATGACAAAAAATATACTCAAATGTAAACATTTAACACAAAACTAATATGTTATATTTATATATAAATTATTTGGGATATTATAACTCACTAAAATTGTATTACGTTTAATTATTATAATATCATTTATATTATTTTTCAATTAATTTGATAAATATTGCTTCAACGTTTCATATTCATTGAAGTTAATTATTCAATCCCTAAAAATTAAAAATAAATTAGCATGGTAAAAAATAAACATTAATATTTAAAATAATTATTTGTAACCTAATATAATTTTTTAATCCCTATCACAAAATATTATACATATTAAAATCAATAGAGTGTCATTTTTGACTTTTTGCTTTACTTAAATATTATAAAGGTCTAAATCAAATCTAAATGAAAAAGATGAAATTTTTAAAGTTTGGATGATTATTTATGGAATATAATTATCCAATTAAAAAAATTAATGTTATATATATATTTTTAATAAACTATCATATTAAAAAAATGGAATCAATTTTATGAAATTAAATATCTATAAGAGGCATAAATTCAATTTATAATAATCCTAAATATCCCGTTGAAGAACAATTTTATGAAAAATGACTTTTTAAATGTAAAAGTATTTTTATACCATGATAAAGTATAATGTTGATCCTTAAGGTATATATTAAATTATTTTAAACAAAAATAAACTAATGTTATTTTAAAACAAATCCCAATAAAAATGAATGTTTTAATGTCCCAGAACATACAATTTTTTTTCAAAAAATTAAGTATTTTTTATATTTACAAAAAAATATATTTTTCAGAAATTTATCAAATATTAATCCTATGATAATATTAAATTATGATTTTCAAAAATTATTTTTATTTTCTAAAACATAGTTTCATAAATTGAAAGAAATTAATTATATTTTCTATGCCCAAAATTCAATAAATTCTATTTTTGAAGAAAATGTATTTTTGAATTATAAAATTATTTTACAAAAAATTTTATATATATTTATTATTAATAAATATATTATATAGAATATTTATAAATATTTTTCATAATGTATTTAACTATATTTATTCTCACATATCCTACAGTTAGGTGATAACTATTATATTAAATAATAACATGTCACTGTTTCGTTAATGCTTGGTGTTTCATGTTAAATAAGCTATCAAGTATAATATTTTAAATTTTTTATCTATTATAGTTTATGTTTGTAGATTTATAGAATATTTTGGGTTCATAATTAGTGGTTAGATATTTTTTGAATAGTCAATACATGGGGTTTCACATCAGATTATAGGATAAAGATATCTTTAGCCACTTTACTAGGATGGTACTTCCTTTAATAATCCATGGTCATTAAAGATAAAGGAAATTACACCAAATAATGTCAAAAATTGATGCAAATAAAACACTAAAGGATGATTATAAACAATATGGATCCTAGTTATATGTTTATCCTTGGATGATGAGATTATATTATGTAGTAAGTGTTCATAGGAGGTTGTCGTACCTATGAATTATCTTTATCTCTTTAAGGGTTAAGATGTGTTGCTACATACAACTATTGTCCTACGAGTATAAATAAATTCTATTAAGACAATTCCATATAAGGTCACATAAAATGTGTTTCCACAACTTTAATTAATTCAGATGAATTGGAGTTTAGGACAACGTGGTCCCCAAGTGCAGGGGTTAGATTATGTCTGAGATTGAATGTTCATAAGGAAATAATAAATAATTTGAATTTTAAGTTATTAAGGTTTAGAATAATCATAATTTAATTTCATTCTCAATGTATTTAAAAATTATACAAGGTGAATATGAGAAAATTTTTTTTCAAGTGACTATAATTTATTACATGTTTATTAAACTAATTTTGGAAGAATGAGTTTATTGAATGGATTTTATTTCATCACATAAGATCTGGGAGTCTCACAAGTGAATGATGAAATATTCATAACAAATATGTCATAACTATTATTACAATAAAGGTGTTATGAGTTGGTTTTATTGGTTTATATTCTTTAATCACTAGTAAAAAAAGTATTTATTACATTGATTTAATAACATTGCTAAATTAATAACCAATATTAAAAATATTTATACAAATATTATTTAATAAATGATGAAAAAACCACTATATAAGTATTTTTATCTTCGTTTATTGATATAACTGACGTTAAATTCTTTTTCAGGAAAATATTTAATGTTGGTTATTTAAAAAATCAAAATTTTAAAAAATTTAGAATATTTTTAAACTTTATTATTTCCAAAAAAAATGCTAAAAATATTATAGAAAATATTTTTAATGTTAGTTATTAAAATAAAAACTGTTAAAAGATAAAAATATGAAACAAAAATTTCTTCTTTTTGTAATGTGCCAACACAATTGAACTTCCCAACTTACAAATTCCCCCCATCACACATAGAAAATTTAATTTGTCAATATAAATATGACAATATTTTAATTCCACATACAAATATATCTCACTATATAATATTTCTTAAATTTTACTCTCATTCTTTTATTTATACCTCCAACTTTAAATATTTCATGTCCAAGAAATTTCTCTTAATTTTTTATTTTTCCATCCATTCTTCACTCATAGTTTCCAAATCATGATTGAGTATCTATTTTAGAGATGGATAGTGTGGAGTTAGTGAGAGAAATGGTAGAATGTATATAAAAAATAATGAAGAATTTTTTTCAACATCATGATTTATAAAAGATCTCTCTATAGAGGTAAACTCACTGGAATGATTTATTTTATTATCATTTTTTTTCTAACATTGTATTTAATTTTTTTATTATCATCATATATTTAAAATATAATTATTTTTTAGTTACATAAATATTAAATAATTATTTTATCATAAAAATCTATTATTTTTTATTGATTCTCCAAAAAAACAATGAAGAAGGTTTTTCATACTCTATAATTTCTTTTAAACTTTTTTTAAGTTGGTTTTTAAAAAACCAATTTAAAAAATTATCAAAAAATCATATTTCAATAAAAATAGATATTGTGTTAATTTTTATCATCAATCATAATATCAAACATTAAAAATATATTGATTATCTATCTTGAAAACACTTTGCCTCAAAAATTGATGTTGAAAGAAAAACCAAAATTAAAAACATGATTTTGTACTAGTGAAGTATTTAAATGAAATTAAATTTATTTTAGACCATGGTCAAAAGATAAAATAAATCATAAAATGTGAGAAGAATTCTTTGAATTGAATTCTAATTCCTCCCATGTTTCTCTATTATTACATAGATGGAAAAAAAAGATAAAGGTGTATTGATTCTTCTTCCTGAACTAATTACTTATTATTCAAAAGATTGAAGTGGAATCAAAAAGAAATTCAATTTTCTATGATAACACATGGAAATTGAAAAATTAGGATCTAATAAATTTTGGTTTCATGTGTTGATGATCTCGAGGGATCCTAGTTTTGATTATTTAATCTATAGAAATATGGAATCAAGAAGAGAATATAAAGATCATTCCATCCACCATGGTACCATTGTTTTTAATATATCTCATTCTTAATTATTTTATATGAATACCCTTGGGTGTAGCTGAGCACAAGTATACCATATATGATCTTTTAACACATTCCCATTTGAAAATTTTAAATAAAAAGTATTCCTAAATGATTCTGCAAGTCTTGGGTTCTTTTAGGCGTAAAAAGGAGGATATTCACACAATATTTGTTCCTTAACAGATTAGAGATTAAATTTAATAACTACACCACATAAAATTATTCAATTTAAACCCCATACATAATGTGTTTGTTAATATTTTTGTTTAATTAATTAATCAACTCTTTATTGCTAATAATAATAAAATTAACATATTATAATTTTTATTTGATATATATTTATATCTATATTCCATAAAAAACACATATAATGTGTAATATTTAAAAATGAAAATGTGTGGAATTAGTCTAATTAAATTTAGAAGGAATTGATAAGGAGTTAAGTTGGTTTCTAGATTGGGATCACCCAATCTTATTTCATCCTTAGTTTTTTTATTTTTGGTAAATATAAAAAAATATATAATATTTTATTTTATATACATTAAATAAAAACATTGACTAGGACATGGGTGTCTGGGGGGAGTCTTGAACATTAAACACTTCAGTTTTATAGGATATACCCAATCATTGGTGTAAATCACATCCCCATAATTTTTATTATACATACATATATTTTATGTTTATTTACAAAATACATGTCATTTTAACAATTCTATATTAAAAGGAATCCTTTTGGATTATTTTCTAGGAGGATTATCATACATTATATGAGCTTATCTTGTGAGACACTCCCAGTCAATAGAGTACATGGGTTACCTATTTGTTTACATTGTTTTAATATTTTTATTTTAAAAATTACTTTAATGATAAGTATTTAAAAGGAAAATGAAAAAAATAATTATTATTTTATAACAGGGTGATTAAAGAGGTTCAAAATGATGATAACTCAGTTTCTCGACGTGCACCCATCCATCAATATAGGCATCATTCATGTTTTTTATTCTTAATTTATATTTTTGAATATTTTCTATATATATATACACACTCGTGTGGAGAGAGTGAGAGAGTAAAATCCATTAACACAGACAAAAACATAAGTATATAAATATATCATGTTTAGTAAGAAAACAAACTCTGTATATATATAAAAAAGTAAATAATTTTTTCTAATTTTATTTTATGAATTATTTATATATAACATTTGTGTATATATTATTGAAATGAAATGAAAATCATATTTAATTTTCTCATTTTACATCATTAGATTAATGTAGCTATTTTTATTTTCTTCTAATGTGAATAGTCTTATATATTTACCATTTTAATTAGGTGGGAATATTTTGGATAAATGTAACCTCATTTCATTTGGATATACTCAGATATTTCTTTCTCTATATGTTAGTTTATCTCCTCATTGTTTTCTCCATCCTGAGGTTTGTTCATCTTATCTTTGTATGGTATATACTTCAAATTACATCCCATAGAAAACTACTAGGGTCTTAATTAATAATTTAAATGATGTACTACGGTTTCAAAGATTGAATCTTACGTATTATCTATTTATTGCATCTTTTCTTCATATTGATTTTCTTACTTTAACACTAAATGGAATTATATAAATAGACCATTTTTAATGGTTTCTAAAACCACTAAAAAATGTTGTTAAATTAGTGTTTTTTTATATTTTAGATTACCTCTTCTAAATCACCTATAAAATTTACATTTTATGATAATTATTGGAAAACTGTCATCAATTAATTTAATTTTTTTAGTTAGTTCAAAACCAGTGATATGTGTTTCTAAAAAATTAAAACCTATTCCACTAAATTCATTGTAAACATAAGGCCCATGCCTCCGAACTTCTTCTATATCACTACACTCCCTCACTTTTTACACACTCCTTTTTTGTAGTCACTTCCCTTCAGACTACCTTGACTAGTTATTTCCCCTACCCTAACCTATTATCCTTACTATCTTCCTTGGCCTCTCCTATGCTATTTTCTACCCCCTATGGTTTATTACACTGATTCATTAATTTTTAAAATATGTTTTCCAATAAATTCACTCCTAATATTTTATACCCTTAATGATTCAATTTTTTTCATTGATTCCTTAAATATTTAGCCAATAATAATTGTGAATTATACCTAAAAAATTTGATCCTTGAATATTAAGAAAAAAATATTTTTTATTTTGTGATATTTGTGTCGAAACATAAAATCCTGAATTTTTATGTTATTTATTATTAGTAGTTGTTGTGGACTTATGTAAATTAAGTAAAATATTGTCATTAGACTTATTAAATTCAATAAATTATTTAAAAAAATTATAATATGATGAAAAATGTGTGATCCTTGTATAATAATAATAAATATATCTCTTTAAGAGATATATTGATAGAATGATGGATTTTTATTATGAAAATTATGGGTACCCCATTTAATGATTTTATTTCAATTTAAAGGAAAGGAAAAAATAGTATATTATGTGAGAATAGGTTCTAGGATGATTTCCTTTAGAATCAAGGAGACTTGCTCCTTTATTCCTCTCATGTTAAGTGTGAAGAAATTCCACATTCAGATGAATAAATCTCTAAAATTTCCTAATAATGTATTCAATTCTCTCATGATACTAAGAAATTTTATATAAAAATTTGACGAGTTGAAAAAAAATCAAATTCAAAATGAATCAAAATTTATGTTATTGGACCTACAGAGTATAATTCCAGTAATTATATATTTTTTCCTCCTAGAGGGAGGATATATCACTATAAAAGGATAGGAAATCTATAATTAATGATCTAGTGTAATCCCAGACAATATCCCCTCCTGTAATCAACCCATGCATGCATGACCGATTAGTTTTCAATTTAAGACATTTTTGAGGAGCCTCCCAACACACCCACATACCGTTATCCCTATATATATTGTGTCTCCATTTATTAATAATCAAGGAATATTATTATTTATATGGAGAGGAAACTTGTCTTCTTTTCATTGATAACTAAGTTCAAAAATATGATATAATAGTTTAGATTTAAAATAATCAATGCTAAGGTAAAATTCACGGTGTATAACTAAATTATGGGAGTTACAAATGAATAAGAATCCTTTGGATAATAAAATTATGAAACTATGAGTATTATGTCCACTACATGCATGAATAATGAATAATGAATCAATAATGTGGTCCAAAGATTCATAATAACCAAAGGTACCATTGAGGAAGTCCTAGATGAATACTACCTAGTCCCATGTAAAAAAATATAAATAATATATCTAGAAAAATCATTCTCATAAAAAAAGCATTTGGAGGTGATATGTACTCATTTTTTCTATATAACAACATCAATGGGAAGGGCTCTATTGTTGATTCTATATGAAAATAATTTATTTTTTAGGGATATTCTAACACTAAGGATTCTCTAATTTGGGTTCTTACATAAGTTTTATATTCAAGAGGTCATGGAAGGAAGAGATTGTGAATAATACCAAATTTTAATGATTATAAACACATCAATCAGGTTTGTAAACTAGCTATATGTTGTTAAATATCTATTTATGTGGTTCGTTTAGAATAGGTTCCATAAGACGAGGAAAGCGATTATTATAACTAAAAGTAAATTCCACATCCAAACAAGTGGGAAAAATTGGGGAGGCATACTAATTTTTATTCTATAAAGATATATCACAATTTAAATTGATTAATCAATAAGTTCCAAGTATAACTGTAATAAAACTAGAGATATCACAACAAATATGTAAACCTTTTTATCCATCTACCAACACACTAGGAATTTTTAATTTTTAAGTCTAATAAACATTTACCAATGAGTGTTCTTTAAGAAATCCTCCCAAACTATCTTATCACATATTCTATATAGATGTTAATTTAATCTATTGGTATTAATTCCCCCTTATTCACAAGGGTTTTACAATATTTCTTAGCTAGTATAGTGATTCCATCCTTCTTTATAAGAGTATAAAATAAATGAATTGAAATTTAGTTCAATTTTATGGATGAATTGTTTTTGAGCCTTAAACACTAATGGAATATATATAATATTAGAGGATTAGACACTACTGACCAAGGTGATCTATCATAAGAAATATAGGAATATTCTATTCTAGTTTTCTTTTGTGGTTATTTTGTTTTCTAGTACATAAAATGAAATATCATATCCTTCCATTGCAAATAAGGTAAAAAAGTTAATCAACTGGACCCTAGACATTGGAGATGCTAAGTCTCCCCTTAATGATCTTAGAATTTTTTCTAGTACATTCTTTAGAAATGAAGACACTACTCTTATTGAAAATAACATGCTTCCCATTATTATTACAATAATAATTTAGAATGGGTGTGAAATTATGAATATAGTTACTACTACCATTGATGAGTAAAAGCATTTCATCCTTAAATAATAAGTGAGAAATTCATTTTATTCCATAATATCCTTTTTAAGGGTGAACCACACCACATGATATATCTAAATTAAAGTTTCTACTATGAACATCTTGATAAAAATTAAAAAAGATTAGTGAAATGGGATAACATTTTCTTAGACACCAAACTGACTTGAAGAAGCCAAATCTTCTTCCCACCAAAAAAATATTAAACCATAGGGAGCCAATGAAATTAAAAATAAATGATATCATATATACAGTAAGTGAAACTATTATATTGTAATTATTTTCTTAATATTTCAATATTTTGAAAATAATTTTTTTTTTGTTTTTATGATTTTAAGATGATTATACTATAAATTTCCTAAAAATAGCTGAGAAATATCTCTAGAATAATTAAAAAAACTTAATTTTATGATATGGATTCATATAATAGTAAATTAAATTTAAAATACAAAATATAATAAAATATATTATATATTGTTTTACCAAAAAAATAATTTTTATAAAAATTCCAAAATACAAAAAATATAATTGATATGTCATTTTTGTGCTTTGTCTGTCACATTTTACATTATTCAAATTCGATAACACTTTTGTGTTTGATGATTTTTTGATTCTATAAACTAACATATGGCTAGTCTATAAAATCAGAGAATAATAGTGTCTATTTAAAAAGAACTCATCACATATATGATGGTTTTTTTAATGTAACAATGAGAATGGTTTGTTTAATTAATTCATTTATTTCCACATTATTTTTTAATTGATTTGATATTAAAATTTTAATCCCTTGTGTTTTTATTTTGTTTTAATTGATTTTTGAATTTTTAAATGACAATAAATGTTATTTATAATCATAATAATTTACAGATTTCAAAATTTAGAAAAAGTGTCGGATGGATAAAAGTATATTTAAGTTGTTGAAATGAGATTATAAATAACTAGATGTTAGTTTTTTGTAAAATCCAACCACTACACCCATAACTCAAGTTCATTTTTTATTGAAAAAATATATCTTACATCGTAATTATGATATATCAATAGAAAATTATAAACTTTCATATCTTTTATTGATGATTATTTTTAATCCAAATAAATTAGTTCCCAAAAAATGAACTTATGTTTGTTGGTGTGGTGACTTTATTTGATAAAAACTATTATTTAATTATTGTAAATATGATAGTAGAATGATTTATTAAGAAAATTTAATATAATTGTATATATAAGGTAAACTAATTATTTATGTTGATGATTATTGATATGATATCTTTATTAAAATTTTAATGGCCTACTATTTACTCCATATATTATAAAAGTCAGTTCAAATTTGTGTTTTTTTTAAGAGTGGATATTTGGGAATGTTTTGGTATTTAAAAAGTTAAGAATGTTATAATATTGATGATGTGTTCATTATAATACACTGGTGTTTATTCATCATAATATAAGAGAATACCACACCAAATAAGTAGTTACTTTTATAAATTTTATGTAAATGTACAATTTTATTTCACTGTTTTTATATAAATTTATTTTTTATCTCAATTTTTAGGAAATAAATTAGAAATGGGTAAATTTTAGATTACCATACCTTGAAACACACCTTAATATGTTAATGGGTTCAATATGTTTTTTAGTTTTCAATTCCAAATCGATCTATTGAATCAAGTATAAAATGTTCATAGAGATAATAAGTATTTTCGAACTTGAATATTGAAACAATTTCCTCCCTAATATGTGTGTTGTGTTTAGCATGGAAAATTAGACATTATAAAAAGTTCAAATAGTTATATCACACCTCAAAATGAACATGTTTATTACTTGATAGCAAATAGTTAAATTCATAGCTTGATACATTATTTTTTGGCATAATAGGGAAACACCATAAACATTTTTACATACTAATTAATACACATATTGATGTTATTGATGTTAATGATGTTTTTAGAACTTGGGGGAAAACAAAAAATGGTGATAAAATATTAATAGACGATGTTGTGGAAAATAACACAATAGAAAAATTAATTGAGAAGACAATTGAATTATTGGAATTAGTCAAATATGAAAATCGATAATTTAATGAAGGAAGTTCTAAGTATTGAAAATGTTCTTTTCTTATAAGTATATACCATATAAAATCTCTTTTTGAAATTAAAAATAATGAAATTTTTATGATATTATAATTGTAGAATGATACATTTAATGATTCTAGGATACCCACATCAATTTATATGATTGATAAGGTTATTATCAATATTATAGTCTACTGTAGAAAGATAGACACATGTTCTAATTATTATATTCTACATTATAAAGAATATTTGAATAAATTGGAGTGATAAATTTTTTTAATCCTAGATGAAAGTCAATAAATCATGATGATAGTCTAAATCTATGCACCACCCTGAAGAAATATTAAAAGTAAACTTTTATAAGGGTTTTATGTTATTTTTCTTTAAATTAAGGATTTCAAATAGTCTTTATTCCATCTATAGTGGTCAAGAATATTATGTGGAATGTCATGGATAATAATAACGATGAGTTAATATTATATCCAATAGATTCAAAGTCATGGAAAATATTTGATTAATTATATTTAGATTTATGATATGACATTGGAAACATGTGCTTCAGATCGAAACGTGATAGATTAAACCGATTTGGGAAACTAAGTAGTAGTTATAATATATATATATATATATAATATTTATTATGATCACCTATAATATGCCTTATTAAATGCAAATGAAACAAACATTTATCATCATATCGATGATTATTCATATAAGTGAGATTTTTAGAAATTATATTAACTTTTACCTTCAACTTATCATCCAAAAATTATAGTAGTTAATAAATTGTGCTGTAGAAAAATATGATGTATCAATCCAAAAAAAATTCAAAATTTATACCAGCCTAATGCGTACCCTTAGTTGCATTCCTTAAATATGATATTTTTCTAATTAGAATAAACATATTATGTTGACTTATCTGGTTTTTAGCTATTATTTTGAGACTCAAAAACTACCTTATATAAAATGTGATGTTTCATGTGTCATCATCGATTCCTTGAAACATATCATCTATTTTATCAATATAAGTAAATTTTGAATAGAATAACATATTTTAGGAATCCAAAAAAAATATTATCTTAAATTATAAAGTTTTTCAAAATCATCATATTTTGGAATAGAGTTTGGGAATTATTTTTAATTAAATAATGGAAGTAAAGTGTTAAAACAGCATAAGATATAACTAGAATAAAACAATATAAGAAAAAGAGAATATTTTTTAGGATTTCATATTGTTAATTTAATTTTATGAATCATAATCTGGAAATTATTCTATTTGATAAAATGTGTGTCAAAATATACAATTTAATTTTCATAATGTTTTGGGGAAATAAGAATATCATTTTCATTCACATACGGAAGTAAATATACTAAATATCAAGAGTGATATATAGTTAAATGAGAATAGAAAGTATCCAAAAGATAATATTTTTTCAGAAATTTTAATAAAAAGATGTTTTCCTTCAATGTTAAAAAATGTTAAAGTACCAGACCAATATTCAAGTAACATTTCATGATGTTGTGATTTAAATCACCATAAATTAAAGAAAATGAAAGGTCATAACTAAATTATATTTCTAGGAGTGTTTTTATATTTTCAATTTTAATTTTTTTACATAAAAAATAACAATAGTTCTAAAAAATATTATCACATTATTTAGATATCTTTGTGAGAAAACTCTAAACCTCATTACATAGGATAAACATCTGGAAGGAATTATATAGGTTATTTTACATTTATAAATGATCCTCCCCCCTATTTTTTCATTATGAAGATAAATTTAATTATGAATTTGGATGATAAATATAAACTTATATGTTAGATACATTACTAATAGATTTATCATATTGAGAGGTACTTAATTTTAATTTTTTTAATATATTGTAATTTCCATGTAAATAAATCATATTTTTAATTATAAATTTGTAATTGTTATATATTAGGTATCTTGGTCATTTGACATGTTATGTGAACAATAAATTTTATTTAGAAGGTAATATTGTTGAATATTTCCTAGATTAAGATCACCCAACCTTTTGTTAGATATATCTAGATTTGATATGGACAAGATTAAATTGTGTGGGATTCACTAATAATAAGACCGACCATTCTGAGGGAAAAAATAAATAATCCATCATTCTAACATCTAGTTTAGAAGTTAGAAAATTCTAATTGATTATATTCAATTATTTTCAGTTAATATAATCACAATAATATATGCTTCTCAATACTGATATTAATGATCTTTATATTCAATAATTGAGGAATGAAATGGAAAGAAACCTTAGGAATCAATTTTAAAATATTATAAAGACAAAAAATTAGTTAATAAAGAAACTATTTAGTGGTTTATAAATCTTGTATATTATTATTATAATACCCCTTTTAAATATGTTAATAATTATTTAGTGTATATAAAAATATTTTATAACATTTTTTTATAGATAATCAATGCTGATAATCTAGTTGAACAATTAAAAGTTTTGATGTATTTTGATTAAGGTCCACTGAAACATGATAGGAGATTTGGTTCTTATAATATAAGTGTCTTCAAGTTTCATTCTATTGATTATAAAGAATTAAATAAATATAAAATGACTATGTATTTTTATTTTTATATTAGTGTCAAAATTAATTTCTTTTTGAATATATCAAGTAAAATTATAATGAAAAAATTCCAGTTTTTTAATTCAAATGAAACTTGGTAAATATTAATATGGCAGTAGGAAATATCACTTACATTTTACTTATGTAAAATTCTCTTGATTTATTTATATTATTGAGTGCTAGTAACATGATCTATTTATTTTGGATACCCAATAAAAAATGGTATATTATATTGATGATATATATGAGGATGGGTGGATTGTTATTTTCTATATAAAACCGAGGGAAATGGTGATATAGGTGATAAAGGTAAAGTAAATTCATGATAAAGAACACCATAAAAAATAAAACATTTATTTATTTCTCACTTGTAATATATAAAATTCCAGTCTTTTGAGGGAGGGTGGAGAATATTAATAAGAAGAAATATTAATTATAGATGATGCTAAAAATATGAACAACCATGAAGAAAATTATTCTGAGATATAAATGTATTTTTTAAAATTTTATATAATCAATATAAATATAATTACTTCTAATTATTTATTGATATTTTAATAAAAATAGAATATGATTTTTAGGTTGAATTTTTTATAACATAAACAAGGTCTATTTTGTTCATGTTAATTAAATAAATATAAATGTAACGATTTGTATTTTGAAATATTGTTTTAATTGAATTACTTTTTTTTGATATTTTTTGTAGGAATTTTTGGTTTGAAATGTTTTATAGATTATATCCACTCTATAGTACATGATACCCATTCTACACTAGCTATATATATTACACCGATAGTACAAGATAAACATTCTACCAAAACTATATAGGGTGTACTTCATCAAATTCTTAACATATTTATTTTATTACTATTTCAAGTAATGATAGTATTATTTTATTCATTGGTATTTAAATAATGATAAAAATATATATCTATCAAACCGTGACCCAGTTTCCATCCATAGGCTTTTGGTATGTCACCTTTATCAATTGGCATTTCAACCTGATAGCATCAACTATTTAAATATTTACATCAATTTCATAATTTTTATGTTAAAAAAGTAAACATAATAATACAAATTATTTAAAATATAAGTTGCATTACTTAGTTTAGTGATTTTTAATATGTGTTTTCAATGTGTTTTCTTTAAGTGTTATTTAACAGAGCCTATAGGTTGGTTCAATTCTCAAGAAATGATATCCAAATAATATTAAAAAGGTTTATTTTTTACCTTAGTAACATTGGATAGTGTAGTAATTTATAAATTATTATAGTGTTTTGTGTCTCCAATTCATTATTAGTTGAACTTCATTTATTGTTTTTTGAATATTTTTGTTACTGATATATAGTTAACTATTTTAAACATATGCATTATAGGTGGGATGTTGGTGAGAAATTGATGAAAAAACTCTATATGGGAAGAGTGAAGGGGATTAACAGTAGTAGTGAATTCAATGTGCATGTATACATTTAAGACTTATTATATAAATTATGACCCTTATTTTTAACTTTTTTGTAACGTAAAATATTATATAGTAATGTGGTTTTTTATGTTTATAGTTGTAATATATTATTATTATAATGTATTGGATGAATATATTTTATCTGTGAAAGATATTTTTTTTCTATTCTATGTGGAATGGTATTGAATAGTGAAGATCTAAGACATATTTTTTACTATAGTTCCAACAATAGTGGAGGTTTTAACCACTACTTATTGTTTCTAGGAGGTTTTAACCCCTACATGTTTTAAAGGTGGTTAAACTAACTCTTAGTATAATACATGAAAAAACATATCACATATTTTAGTAGAATTGTTGAAAACCAACATTAACTATTTTTATGTGATTTAATAATAGTCACAAAATATGAAAACCATCGCAAACTATTTGAGATAATTATTATTGAATTCTTACTATGTATTTAATGATGGTTTCAAAAAACCTCACCAATCAAAGGAAATCATTTCTAAGTACATGCTTAATGCAAATCTTACAAAATAATCCTAAAGATATAAAAACTAATGAAAAATTAATTATACAAACAATATATGTGATATTTTATGTAAAAAATTGAAAACTAATTTAGTAGTGGTTAAAACCACCACCGATCGTAAAAAATCTTCCAAAAAATGTACTAATTTTTATAGTGTAAGGGTTTCATTTTAATTATTTTCATCTGATCACAAAACCTTAAAATGATCATTTCCTTTTAAAAATTTATAATTTCTCAATTGGTTTCAAAAAGTGTACTTTAACTAATAAGATTTAAAAATTCGTCTTCAATATTAATGGTTATAAAAACAAATTGAATGATGGGATCAAAAAATCATGTTTAATTATATGGGATCTAATGGAATATGATATAACAAAGCTTCTAAAAACTATTTTGTTTCTAGAATAAGTTATTTTGTATTAATGTTTGAATTATTTCATATACTATAATGGGTTATCATGTTAAAGGTTATTTTATTTTTATTATTCTTTTTCTTTGTTTAGAAATGGGTCTTGATATGAAATATGACAAATGATGATAACACCAATTATAAATTCTTCTATAACTCATTTTGAAAAATATATTTACTCCTCTTAGTTTTTGTTTGTATGGTTTACATATTCTTCCTCAACATCAGTGAACCACAATTATTTAAGATAGAATTAAGAATTAATGATACAAATTTCACGTTAGTTATATGTTTTCTTTTGACAGATCCTTGATGTATACTTAGGGGTTGAGATTTTTTGCTCTGTATATTTTTGAATATGATTTTAGGGTTATATTTCATTCTTGGTTTTTAAAACATTTCTTTCATTTCCTACCAAGAATCATGAAATTCTTTAAATATTTACTACTTTTGAGGAAAATGTTCCCATTAAAATTGTTATTATTATTCCCCATGACAACCAATATATTTTGGTTAGAATCTCAAATTTTATTTATATACTCTTATTTAAATTTTTTGATGTTAATGAAATATTGGGGGTCCTTGGGGGTTTTTAAGTGCTTTAATTGACAATTGACACGCCTAATATGTTTTAGAATTAAATTATCAATTTTTATTCTAGGAGTTTAAAAATTGAATAAAGTTTTTATTATATTGAATGAAATTGGATTCATAGTTTTTGATCCTCCATTGAATATAACATGTTGGATGTTTTTACTTATATTCATTATAGGGTTTTGATTCAATTATATTGAGCTCTATGAGATTTGAATGTTTTATCAAATAAAATATTTTTAAAATTGATTCATGTTGTGAAGATTACATCATCATAAAATCAACTTGGGAGAAATATATTTTTTTGTATCCCTATAAGTGTTTCACTAGATGATCATCAAATAAAAATGATTCATTAAATTTTATATCCCTTATGGTTGTTATTTTCATATAAATTACACCTACTGTTTCATAGAATACAAAAGAATTTTGTATACTAATTCATTAAAAAAATTATTTAGTTCTAATCAAAGTGTGTGTTCATTGTGTGAACGTATTATAAGTTGACTTCTGAATATTCCCCATGCCTCATTCATATGTTATATTTTTTTTAAATTTATTATAATGATCCAACTTAGATCATTTGTTTAACTAAGAAAAACAATTACATACCCTAATCATATTCCCTAATATCTTGGGGTTGGGAACTACTACCAAGGGTATATGCTTATCATTGGTGAATTATTAACCTTCTTTTAGTGAAAATATATGTGAATGTTGGATTATTTGAAAAATAATAATGAAATATCCATGTATCATACATTCTCAAAACAAATATAGTAAATTATATGCTAAAGAGTAACTTTTATAATTTGATAATATTATAAATATCCAAACTATATGAATGAACCAAAATATCACAATGGTCTAATAAAAATAATAATATAATATATAGAAAAAATAAAATAAAAAATGGAATGAATCGACAATATGATACATAAATACTCTTATCAATGCTGGTCTTCTATACTCCAACACCTCATAGAGGCCTAACCCTGTAATGTAAAATCAGTGCTTATATATCCATAAAACATACAAGAAACTGCCCTCACACATGATTATACCTGAAATTCCTCTAGTTAATTTACAGGTCCATTGAGATTATAATGACCCATGTTGTTGGGTGTCATTGGAATTGGATAAAGGATGAAATTCAGTCAAACTGGAGATGGGATAAATTGTTTCAAAATTTACATAATTGAGTTTTATGTATTGAATCGAGAGGCCTTGTGAGGGATCATATGAGTTAATATGGTGAATTTTGATAGATATGGCCCATGGATAATTTATATAAAGGGGTTTATTAGGAAACATAATGGGAATTGAGTTACCCAATAAGGATAACTGTCACACCCCGACCACAGATGCGCTTATTTTAACTTCTTTCTTCGTGCCGGTTTAATTTTTTTGAAGTTTAATTGTGTTGGCGGTTTCGCGCCGGTGCGCGGTCACCACATCATTAGTGGTGACCGTGCGTTCAGCCCGGGTGACCATGTGTTCACCCGGCGTGTTAAATATAAAAATTTTTATGTTGACATTTTATTACTATTACCATTTAAATTGTGTTATCATTATTGTAGTATATTTATATATGTTTATATATGTGTATATTAATGTTTATATTAATATGTATGTCTATATATGTATATATATATATATATATATGCTTATATATGTTTATGTCTATATATGTTTTTATATATATGTTTTTTGTATTTAGGTTTATTTGTTTATAGGTATATATATATATCTATATATGTATAAATATATATATGTGTGTTATTTTTAAATGATTTTAATATTTAAAATATTTGATCATAATTATTATTATAATTATAATTATTAATATTATTATTATTATTATTGTTATTATTATTTGGTTAGATATATATATATATATTTTTCTAACACTAATTCTTCCCCCTCTCTCCCGCAGCCCCCCCCCCCCCCACTTCTCTCTCTTCCCCGCATGGCTTCCCCTCCCCTCTCCCAGCCTCACCCCGCTCGGTGCCCTACTCTCGCACCCTCCGGCTCCCGACCTCGGGCGCACCACCTCCTGTTCGGCCTCCGTTCTGGCGTGCAGCCCCGCCGCTCCCGCGCCGGCTCGCTGCCCCGCACATGACCCCCCTTCGCGCGAGCCCCTCCTGCTCCGCTCCGGCGACTGCCGGTCCTGGCCCCGGATTCCCGTCGTTGTGCCAGCACCCTACGCCAGCACCTCCTGGCTGGCCTCCGCGTGTCCCCCGGCCTCCGTCGGTCTCCTCCCGGCCTTCCCGACCGCCACTCCCCACACGTTGTCCCAAGGCGGCACCCCCACGCTGCCCCCTGTACCGGCGCCTGCTGCCCGCACCCCCCCTCTCCGGCGGCCCGCACCGCCGGCCTCACCCCCACTGAACCCGGCCTCCGGCCCCCTCTGTCTCGGCCTCCTCCGGCGAACAACCCCGCATGAACCCACGAACCCGCCTTCCCGCCGGCCTCCCAACCTCCAGCGACCCCTTTTCCATCCTCCCGACTTCCGCCACACCCCCGGCCTCCGCCTCCAACACCCCTACCCTATTCCAGCGGTTTCCAGCTATTTTCTGGCGAGCCCCGCCGCCAGCCAGTGGCTTCCGACTCCCTCCGGTGACCTCCGGACAAGCTTCGGCAAGCCGCTTTCGGCCGGCACCCCTTCAGCCGCCCGTTCGGGCGTCCCTTCCTTTTTTTTCTATGTTCTGGCCAGCCGCCGCCGCCTTGCACCGGCCAGCGGCGCACCCGAAATTCGGTGCGCAACCCCAGCGATCGAGCACGTCTGCGCCGAGGTAGTATTTTGCGACTATTTGCTAGTTGAGTTTTTTTATATCCCTGGTTTTCTATTTTGTTGTTTTGGTGTTTGTTGCAGCGCGTCGGTGGAATATTTCCGCAATGCTGAGGTCTTCATCTCATGTGCACGTTTGCGCCTGTGCGGGGTGTTTTGCGTCGTCGAGTTCGGTTTGCGTTTTTAGGTGAGGATTGCTTTGTTTCTTACTCAAATTATTTTATATATCAATGTATATATATTTTTGTATATATATATATATGTATATATATATATTTTAGTTTTTATATGAATTATTATAAGTCGGTGGTTATGTGATTTAAATTGTTGTGCGTTTGATGCTGCACGTTGGTGAGATAACCTCGCGATACTATGGTCGTCAACGTGCGTGTGTTTGCGCATTTGTGCGAGGTGCGACACACTGTGCATTTGGATTTCAATCTGAGGTAGGTCTCCCTTTTCACTTGACTTTAAATTTAGAATTTATTTATTCCTTGTATTTTTATTGAGTTTCAGTAAATTTAAATGTATTATTAAGTAGTTATTTATAGTGTGGTGATCTACTGATAATGAAAGCTGTTTAATTCTAGTGTTTCATTGAAAGTGTTTTTCTTGGTTTTAATTTTGTGCTTCAAAGTAATATTGCTAAATGGGTTCGTTATGAAATGTGAACATTATGTTGAATTGTGTTTTGAAATGTTTTTGGTGTGTGTAAATTGGTAGGTTTATTGTTTATGGAAAAGGTATTTCTTAGAACCTTTACTAAAGGAAATGTTGTATGACCTTTAAACATGATTTTGGGAAACATTAATCATGGTTCTTGGTTGTTGAAATTTTTTTTCCTTTGACGTGTGAATAAAAGTTGGGATTTCATTTGAGAAATAGCATTCCTCCAAAGAAATGATTAAAGTCCCATTTGGCCCTTGAGCTGGATTATGGAATTTTTCAGTGGTGGTTTGGTTTTCCTTAAATGGGTTACTAACTATGTTTTTCTAGTTTTCAACATGATGGCGTGTGTTATATCTGTTGGTAACGCTTTGATATTAAATTGTTTAAATTTAGTGATGTGGCGGCCCAGTTGGAACTTTTTTTAAAGTGAATTGATTATGTAAATATACGTACTTATGGGGAATCTCTACAGAGGGACTTCCCTTCGAGGGTTGTCGTGTAGCGGTGTCCGTGTAAGGGGTCAGCAAGTGCGGTGAGATGAGTCACGCGTGTGAGGGCCTCCTACTTACACAGTATTATTAAAACTACCGTGGGTTCCTGTGTGTCTTTTAGAGAATCGAGTGACGGTTTCTGGCTAACCCCGATTAGACGGGTTAGTCCCCTATTGGTAGGTAAGGTCTTGTGGGGCATGCCACTGGTTGGCTGTTAGCGCAGCCAGTTGGTTATTGACTGTGGAGTACCATGCTGGAAGGTAGTCTGAACCCAAGTACGTCCAGGGGTTTTCTAGGGATGTTTAGGATCACCCATGGTTACTTGATTTTCCCTGCTCGTTTACTTTCACTTCTTCTTTACAGGTTGTACTGGTTACGTTGTGGAAATGGCTTTCAAATAAAAATTCATTTTTCTCTTGTGTAAAATTTGAAAATGTAACACTTCTTCCTCTTTTAGAACGAATTTAGAATCAGTGAAATGAAATTCAACTTTTGAAAAGATTAAGGGTAATGTCTCGTGTTTTGATTTTCATGTGAAACATTATGAAATCTTACTTTTATACATTGTAGTTCAAACCTGGAATATGTAGATTCTTTATTTACTGGAAGTGCTTTGGGATTTGTTGATGGGCTCACCTACTGAGTACTTTCTGTGCTCACACCTATCTTTTACCATTTCAGTTACAGGTTCCTTGTGTTTAGGTTTTTCCTAGTTTGAGTCACTCAGTGATGGAGCGACGCTGGTGTTTAGTTGGGTGGTGACCGAGAGGTCACATGGAGGTATGTTTGTGACGTAGTTTTTTTTTCTGTTGTTAGTGTTGTCTGTTTTGTTTAGTTATATTCTTTCTTTTGATCTTGTTTTTGGTTGGGGCTGAAATCATTCCCAATGATTAAAATTTCTATGCCCGACACTAGTTTCCCTCCCGGGGGGATTGGGAACGCCCCTCGGGACTTGCCGCGGACCGGCTCGGGTGACCGGCTCAGGGTCTACCCAGGCTGGTTCGTGACAAAATGGTATCAGAGGAGGTTCTTGTTATTTGGGTTGTCTGGTAGGTGGAGATTAGGACTGTCGGGACTTGAGAGGTAGGTATGGTAAGGACGTCATGAACCCTCGCCCGTCCCGCACCTCGAGTCGCCAGGGGTAGTCCGGGAATTGTGTCCTTGTCCCTTTCTGGTTTGTCTTGGATTGAGAGATGACAACGGAGGAAAGCCGACGTTACATCATGATTTCACAAGGAGTAGTGACCCATGTGGAGTCTGAGTACACGGTTTGAATTCCTCCGATTGGTCAACGCTGACTTGGGACATGGCCCACTACCATGTCACCAGGTTGAGCGTGACTACTAGTCCCTCACTCTAGTGGTTGATGCAAATTTGGATGCTGCTTTTTTTTGGTTTGTGTAAGTACATTGTTGGAAATGAAAATGGTTTTTGAAAAATTGGACTGGTTTCTTTTAAAAGACTTTAAATGTACAAAATGGGTTTTCAAACTGAAATCTCTTGAATTTCAAATTCTTTATTGCTTGGAGTTGGTCGAGAATGGTTCGGGGTGAAACCCCATGTCCTCTTTATGAACATTTGAACATGTGTGAGAATGCATGGAAAAAAATGTGTGTTGGTGCGAGTATTATTGGACAGTGGATGAAGACATGTGCAATGGTTCATGATATTACCTGGGTGTGTATTTGAAATTAAAGGTTTGACCTAGTTTTCTAAATTGGTTTTAAAGGGGAAACGGTTTTGGAATGTTTCTGGTTTGAAAGTGGATTGGTTTTGGAAAGTAGTCTTGAAAGAGGGTGGTTTTAAAGTCTAAAATAAAAAAGGGATTTTAAAAAGGAGATTTTATTTTGTGTTGTGTTTGTGTTTGTTTGGTCTTTGTGCTGACTGTTTTTAATGAAGGCGCTTCTATTGATGCTGCTTCGGTTTGATACTGGTTTTGGCTTTGTGTTTTATATGTCGCTCAGGAAATGTCGCCCAGAAAGGTCTCTAAGGATTCAGATAAGTCAGGACCCGTTTTTGGTCCTCCTCAGACTTTTTTTATTCTCCATGGTGATCAGGGTCCATTGGAGGCAGTGGAATGGCTCGAGGGAGTGAAGCATGTCTTTAGAACGTTGGGAACTCCCGATAATGTTAAGGTTCGTGCAATTATGGGGTCGTTTGAGGGTCCATCTCTGGACCAGTGGAAGATGGTTACCCCATCGTCAACGCAAGCTGGAGTGATGTGGGATGTCTTTAAAATCGTTTTCATCCAATGGTTTGTACCTTAGGTAGTGAAGCTAGAGAAAAAAGAGGGAGCTTGTGCATATTCAACAAGGCCAATGGACGGTGAAGGCATATGTTGACCATTTCAAGGAACTAATTTCCTTTTCTCCAGAGGTAGCATCGCATGAGCTCATGAAGGTCTCTCTTTTCACTGGGGGTCTTCATCCAGAGATCAAGGAGCGAGTCCTCCCTTCTGAAGACCTTTGTTTCAAGAATCTGGTTGGGGAAGCATTTTTGGCTGAGTTGGTTTCCGGAACACAGTTGGTTAGTACTCATGCATCCCTGGTTTTTCGTAAGAGTACCCCCTCTAGTGTAGAAAATACGCCAAGGATACCTGTTCCTCATGAGTTATCCCCCTTGGTCCCAGCTTCCAGTTCATCAGATCATTCAATGGTATGCTATCAGTGTGGTCGTTTCGGGCATTTAAAGTCGTCTTGTCGCAACCATCCGAAGACGTGTCATCGATGCGGCTGTCTGGGTCATCTGGAAAAGTTTTTCAGGAAGCGTCGCTTGAAGAGGACGCCGTGATGGGAGAATGTCAGTACCTGACTGTGAGGCAGGAGATGCTTCAGCCACTAGAGCCCCAGCCACAGGTCTCGGGGTGGAGCTCGCGCACAGTCAGGAGTTCCCAGGGCTGTGAAGCTTTGGTCTAGGTTTTGTTCCATGTTGGCAGTGGAACAATTAGAAATCTTTTCATATTTTCTTATCTGCTATTAAAGTTTCAACATCGTTGTAAGTACATTGTCCTGCTATGATGTAATGATGAATTTGTTCAATTAAAATCCAAACAAACTTGTTTGTGTTGATGTGATCTTTCAAATCGTGTGTCTTTCGTAAAGTGTGTTAGACCTTTGTGTAGGTTGACCATGGTATAGTTATGCTTGTCAGATGTAGTTATGTTTCGTGGATTTATGTGGGTCATGTTTTTAACTTCATGTCTGGTTAAGTATTTTCTGTGGGTTATCCCTGGTGTTGAAGTTTGTTGACTCTAGTCGAGGGATCAACATTCGACGAAGGTGTTGTTTTGATCATGTTATAGGAGTCGTTTTGGATCGGTTATGAGTCCCGGCACTGGACCCACCTCCTTGTGGTAGTATGTTTTGAGTGTTAATTTTTCAAACCAGTTAAGTTCTTGTGGTGGGGAGAACCCCTTCGTGTTCTCCCCTCAACCTCGGACTTCAGTTTTCTCTTGAATCCGTTGGGTGTGACCTGTGTAGAGTAAGGTCATACCAAGATTCTTAGTTCTTTTCGGTTCTTTTAGTTTTGTTTGGGCATGGACCTGAATCTTGACCAAATTTAGTCTTGGTGACTTTATGGGTGCAGAAAGTGTCTCTGGTGGGGAGAATTGTCACACCCTAACCGCAGATGCTCTTATTTTTACTTCTTTCTTGGTCCCGGTTTAATTTTTTCGAAGTTTAATTGTGTTGGCGGTTTCGCGCCTGTGTGCAGTCACCACATCCTTAGCGGTGACCATGCGTTCATCCCGGGTGACCGTGTGCTCACCCGGCGTGTTAAATATAAAAATATTTATGTTGACATTTTATTATTATTACCATTTAAATTGTGTTATCACTATTGTAGTATTTTTATATATGTTTATATATGTGTATATTAATGTATATATATATATATATGTCTATATATGAATATATATATATGCTTATTTATGTTTATGTCTATATATGTTTATATATATATGTTTATTGTATTTATGTTCATATGTTTATAGGTATATATATATATATATCTATATATGTATAAATATATATATATGTCTGCTATATTTAAATGATTTTATTGTTTTAAATATTTGATAATTATTATTATTGTTATTATTATTATTATTATTATTATTAATATTATTTTAGATATATATATATATATATTTTTCTAACCCTAATTCTTCCCCCTCTCTCCCGCAGCCGCCCCCCTTCTCTCTCTCTTCCCCGCGCGGCTTCCCTCCCCTCTCCCAGCCTCACTCCGCCCGGCGCCCTTCTCCCGTACCCTCCGGCTCCCGACTTCCGGTGCACCACCTCCCGTTCGGCCTCTGTTCCTGTGCTCAGCCCCGCCACGCCAGCTCACCGCTCCTGTGTCGGCTCGCTGCCCCACACCCAACCCCCCTTCGCGCGATCCCCTCCTGCTCCGCTCCGACGACCGCCGGTCCCAGCCCCGGCTTCCCGTCGTTGCGCCAGCACCCCGCGCCATCACCTCCAGGCCGGCCTCCGCGTGTCCCCCGGCCTCCGCCGGTCTCCTCCTGGCCTTCCTGAATGCCACGCCCCGCACGCCATCCCAAGGCGGCACCCCCGCGCTCCCCCTGTACTGACACCTGCTGCCGGCATCCGCCCTCTACGGTGGCCCGCACCGCTGGCCTCACCCCCGCTGAACCCGGCCTCCGGCCCCCCTGTCCCGGCCTCCTCTAGCGAACAGCCCCGCGCGAACCCCCTACCCCGCCTTCCCACTGGCCTCCTGACCTCCGACGACCCCTTTTCTGTCCTCCCGACTTCCGCCGCACCCACGGCCTCCGCCTCCGGCGCCCCTACCCAATTCCGGCGGCTTCCAGCTATTTTCCGACGAGCCCCGCCACCGGCCAACAGCTTCCTACTCCCTCCAGCGACCTCCGGCCAAGATTTGGCAAGCCTCTTTCGGCCTGCACCCCTCCAGCCACCCGTTTGGGAGTCCCGTCCTTTATTTTTCTGCGGTCCGGGCAGCCGCCGCCGCCTTGCGCCGGCCAGCGGCGCACTCGGAATTCATTGCACGACCCCGGCGATCGAGCACGTCTGCACCGAGGTAGTATATTGTGACTGTTTTCTAGTTGAGTTTTTTTATATCCCTCGTTTTCTATTTTGCTATTTTGGTGTTTGATGTAGCGCGTCGGTGGAATATTTCCGCAACGCTGAGTTCCTCAACTTGTGTGCACGTATGCGCCTACGCGGGGTGTTTTGCGTCGTCGACTTCGGTTTGCGTTTTTAGGTGAGGTTTGTGCGTGTGTTTGTCCGTTGGTGCGAGGTGCGACACACCATGTGTTTGGATTTCAAGCTGAGGTAGGTCTCCCATTGCACTCGCCTTTAAGTTTAGAATTTATTTATTCCTTATCTTTTTATTGAGTTTCTGTAAATTTAAAAGTATTATTAAGAAGTTATTTATAGTGTGGTGATCTTCTGATAGTGAAAGCTGTTTAATTCTAGCGTTTCATTGAAATATTTTTTCATGGTTTTAATTGTGTGTTTCCATAGAAATATTTCTAAATGGGTTCTTTATGAAATGTGAAAGTCATGTTGAATTCTGTTTTGAAATGTTTTTGGTGTGTGTAAATTGGTAGGTGTATTGTTTATGGAAAAGGTGTTTCTTAGAACCTTGACTAGTGGAAATGTTGTATGACCTTTAAACATGATTTTGGGAAACTTTAAGTGTGGTTCTTAGTTGTTGAAAAATGTTTTCCTTTGACGTGTGAATAAAAGTTTGTAATTCATTTGAGAAATATCATTCCTTCAAAAAAATGATTAAAGGCCAGTTTGGCCCTTGAGTTGGATTTTGGAATTTGTCAGTGGTGGATTGGTTTTCCTTAAATGGGTTTCTAACTATGTTTTTCTAGTTTTCAAAATGATGGAATGTGTTATATCTGTTGGAAACGCTTTGATATTAAATGGTTTAAATGTAGTGATTTGGCGGCCCTGTTGGCACTTTTTTTGAATGTGAAGTGAATATGTAAATATACGTACTTATGGGGAATCTCTACAGAGGGACTTCCCTTCGAAGGTTGTTATGTAGCGGTGTCCGTGTAAGGGGTTGGAAAGTGCAGTGAGATGAGTCACGTGTGCGAGGGCCTCCAACTTACACAGTATTATTAAATCTACCGTGGGTTCCTAGGCGTCTTTTAGAGAATCGAGTGATGGTTGCTGGCTAACCCCGATTAGACGGGTTAGTCACCCATTGGTAGGTAAGGCCTTGTGGGTCGTGCCACTGGTTGGCTGTTAGGGCGGCCAGTTGGTTATTGACTGTGGAGTACCATGCCGTCAGGTAGTCTAAACCCGAGTACGTCCAGGGGTTTTCTAGGGGTATTTAGGATCACCCATGGTTACTTGATTTTCCCTGCTCATTTACTTCCAGTTCTTCTTTACAGGTTGTACTGGTTACTTTGTGGAAATGGATTTCAAATAAAAATGCATTTTTCTATTGTGTAAAATTTGAAAATGTAACAATTTTTCCTCTTTTAGAACGAATTTAGCATCAATGAAAAGAAATTCAACTTTTGAAAAGATTAAGGGTAATGGCTCGTGTTTTTATTTTCAAGTGAAACATTATGGAAGCTTACTTTTATACATTGTAGTTCAAACCTAGAATATGTAGATTCTTTATTTACTGGCAGTGATTTGGGATTTGTAGTTGGGATCACCTACTGAGTACTTTCTGTGCTCATGCCTATCTTTTACCATTTCCGTTGCAGGTTCCTTGTGTTCAGGTTTTTCCTCGTTTGAGTTGATCAGTGATGGAGTGACGCTGGTGTTTAGTTGGGTGGTGACCGTGAGGTCACGTGGAGGTATGTTTGTGACATAGTTTTGTTTCTGTTGTTAGTGTTTTCTGTTTTGATTAGTTATATTCTTTCTTTTGATCTTGTTTTTGGTTTGGGCTGAAATCGTTCCCAATGATTAAAATTTCAATTCCCAGCACTAGTTGCCATCCTGGGGGGATCGGGAACGCCCCTCGGGACTTTCCGTGGACCAGATCGGGTGACCGGCTCAGGGTTGACCCCGGCTGGTTTGTGACAATAACCAAGGTGGATTGACTTGGGTTCCTAGAATAGGCCTCACATGCTTGAATAGGATTGGAATGTGAGTTCCACCAATGGTGGACTCATGGATTGATTGTAGGGGAGTATGATTCCCTTAGGTGAGGGTATGATATGAGATAATAGTGAGTCATTGAGATATGTATCTCTACAGGGGTGACTTATTAGATGAACTGGGTTTAATGGTGTTGATCAATAGTGGTGTATATTGAATAATGATCTTGAAACACTGTGGAGGAAGAGTGTAATTTTGTGGTGATAAATCTTGAAATTTTCCATTAACATGGTGACCAATAGACCCGAGGGATAAACATGTATGTCGGGAATGAAATTAAAATACTTCTAGGATGTGACCTATTTCTTAATTATGATTAACAAAGGAAATACATAGAATGTGAATCATTTCGTTCCTATGATTGTGAGGGATGATACCTTATATGGGACACATCTCCCAACCACGTTATTATGATTCTATATATTGTACAGGATGAATCACCTACCATGGATACAAAGGAATGAAATTATTTTCAGTTGGATGCACTATAATCAAGTTATACTAATGGGTTTAAAACTATTCCAAACAAGAGATGGGTTCCTGTATATGGGATAAACACTATGCTAATAGAGAGATGAGTTATTGTATATCAGATAAATTCTATGAAAACAAAGAGATAGATTCTTGTATATTTGATGGACACTATTCCAACCAAGATATGGGCTCTTATATATGAGTTATATATTATTTCCACTAAGACACATGTCCTTGAATATAGGCTAGACGCAATGCCAACTGAGAGACAAGTTCCTATGTATGGTTTGGGTAATATGGAAATTAAGAGATGGGTTCTTGTATATTGGTTAGATGTTATTCCAATCAAGATATGAGATCATGTGTATGAGTTGGTTGTTATTCCAACCAAGATATGATTCTTATGAGTGTGTTAGGTGGAATTCTAAATTAGTTTTTCTTTTGTTGAAGGGATGAGTGAGATGAAACATGATAGTTTGTTCTTCTAAATAGGTTTGGTGGGGTGTTATACTTAAGAAATTTTCGTATTCCAAATTGGTTCCTTAGGTTTCTAGATTATGTGTTTATGGAAGTATTATATTATATCTCAGTGGGTTATATGAAACTTGTTTAGATCAAAAATAAATTATAGATAATTCACGTATGATTTGAGCATCAGGGGGGTTCTTGAGCATAAAATGAAATGATATATATATTATGTGAGGTTTACAATGAATATTTCATCATATAAATTCATGAAAATATATTATAGTTATTATTAAGGACACTATTGGCAGTATACTATTGTGATTTTTTCTCAAACACTACTTGTGAACCTTAGAAGATGACTAGACCTTATAGTTGGCATGATGGTCATGGAAAAAATTCCTAGTATAGGTGAAAAGGATAGAGGATGTTGTTTGGGATTTAGATTTTTGATTGAGACAAGGTTGAGGATAATATAATGGGTCAATTTTTGGTTTATATTTATTATTTTTTTTCTTATAGTATATATGGTTTCCCTATTAGAGAATATTTCATTAATGTATGAATATATTATCTTCAGGAGTTATATTTTATATAGTATGATGATTTTAATTTTTTATGGTAGAAATTCTACTTTAATTCTATATATTTTACTCATATATTAATTAATTTATGGGTGTATTACTATTTAAATAATAGTTTCTACTTTGATATAAAACATAAAGTCTCCCCATATGGTATTATCAGACCCCCTCTAGTCAACAACCCCTAGTGTGTGGGGAGGCACACTTGAGGTACATAGTGACTCAGATCTGTTTTTATTTAGGTAAATTGGCCAACGTATTTTATCAACATATATCATAGTATTGTTTTTATTTTCATTTCCATTTAGGACACTTTAGGTAGCCATATGACTAGAAAAAAATGATATGGAAGGTAAATATATGTATATACAACACAAATAAGGGTAGAAGTCCTTGATTTTTGTGATTTGGGATCAATTTCATTATAATATTTGAGTTGATTTTAAGAAATAAAATGTTTTTGGTTTTGGATTTGTGGTTTTTCTCTTACCATGGAATGGAAATATATTTGCATACACACATCGTTTATGGAATGTCGGATAAAATGACATATTCAGGCTTTTGTTGCAATTATAAAACATGTTCAACTGAATAAAATTGTATTCATTTAACTAATTAATCAAAAATAAATTATTCTATGTTTTCAAGAATAAAATATTGGTGGTTCTCTTGTTAACTGAGTTGATTTTATGATGGAATTATTGATATGAATCACCAGAGAGTGATGCCATTGGATATATATGTACATAATGAAATTTTCATAAAAGTGGGAGGTGTGAGTATTGTGATACCTTGATGAGGATGAGGTCCATAGAGTGGTGGTGTGATGAAATATTAGTTTCCATGGGATATATGACACTAAGTAATAAGAATTAATTTAAAAAATATTAATGATATGAGATAAAATACATAGATTTGGTGGGATATCCTAGTGATTATGAAATATGAATCAAGATATTGGTGACTAAATATGTTGTTAGAGGAGTGGGGAACATTTCTTATTATTTATTGATATAGAAGGTGGTTTATCTGGGTATCATAAGGGAGAGGGGTTAGCCTTTACAACTATATGCCTATAAATATGCAGATCATGGGTAGATTATTTATATTATAGGAATTCCAAATGAATTCCAGGTGATCATGTAATAGGTTCAGGTAGGATAAATCCCTTGGGTATGTTCAGGTTGAAAGAACATGTTATGGTTCATATGATGGATATGATTTTCTGGATTGGGATACATTATCAATAATTAATTAGTCATGCAATACTAGGATTTAAGGGTTAAAACACATTAAATCATGATTTATGTGATAATTAAGTTAGCATTTATACTTATTCTACTATGAGTTTCAATCAGTAAGGGTGGCATTTATATACCCGTGTAAGATTGGTTCGTTGTGTACTCTTTTTCTATATGGATAAGTGAGTAGGCTTTTCACACTCCTTGGGTAGTTTGTGTTATGACATAACCTAAACTCAGATTTGGTGCGGTGACATTAGTGATCATATAGACATAATTATACAATATATAACATGTTACATGATGATAAGAAGATAATGATAAATCTCTTCGAGTGAGATTGGGTTAAAGTCAAGGAACAATTAATTCCCCCAACTACTTAGATATTAGAAATGAGATTTCAGTGTGATTTAAAATATGGTCATACTTGGGGTGTTATTTGGAATGGGATAATGTCTATCCTTTAGACACATGGTTTTTATTTGAAAATGATTAAGGGAGATATCCATTATGATTCTACACCATTCATGAGTGTGAGAATATGTTTCTTAGAGGATTTCCAGGTATGGACTGATGAGTGAAATCGATTATATCAATGTATAGATGGTGAGGGAGATGTTATATCTATAGTGTTGTCATATATCTAAGCTCCACCAGGTACCCATTGGACCCTTACTGACCACTTGGTGGTATTTTAGTGGATATATATTGACAAGACTTATCATCGGGCACCTGAAGACAACAATATAAGAATTTAGGGATACAACAACTCTTTATTTTACATTATTTTTAAAATTATGGTTACAAAATTTTATGATAAAAATGTTTTAAAACCATAGCTATAATTTCTTTATTTTATTTTTATGTATTTTAATAAAAGAAAATTATAAAATCATTCATAATGGTTTGAAAAACTATGTCCATGTTAAGATATAACCATGATTTATGACATAATGTCTATAAATTTAATAATTTCAATTTTATTAATTATAAAATAATTATATAAATAATTTAATAATAATTAATAAATAATAAATAAAATATAAAATTAATAATTAATATTCACTAATATATATATAATATAATTTTTTTCTAAATAAATATTAACTAATTAATATATTGTAATTCCTTAAAGGTAATTATAAAATAATTATTAAAAAGATATATATTTTATCACATGAATAAAAATAATATAGTGGTTAGTGCATTCCACTTTTTATTAAAGGTCCAATATTTGAAACCCATCAATACTTTTTTCCATAAATATCTATCACCATAGTTTTGGTATCGGTTTTAAACTATATTAGTGTCAATTTATGACTGTAGTTTTTATGAATTATGGTTGAAAGTCTCTACAGTGATGATATTATCTCCCACGACCTTCAAAACCATGTTAATGGTTCAAATTTTATTGTTGTGAAAGGTATTGAGTACCTAGTATCCACTCATTTGATTCAATTAAAAATCTCATAGTTCTAAAAACAAAAAATATCAATCAAGTGGTTTTATAACTATATTATCGCCTCCAAAAATATTATTTAAATATACTAAAAGCCAGATAAAATATATTCTCTCTCCCACATGATCAAAATCCAAAAATTTAACAAGATCTAATTTTCAACATTAAATACTATAGATAAAATCAAAAAATTATTACTTAATAATAAAATAAGGACACATGTTATTAAATTTTTTAATTTTAGTATGGATTTTATTTATTTTGGAAGGAGGAAAATATTTTTAATGGAATTTATATGTTAGAATATCCTATATGGATATGGATATTGGAGTTTTATTTTCATATAATCCTTTATTTTTTCACTTAAAGAGGATGAAAAATAGAGATGCACCACATATTATGAAACTCTATTGTAGTAAAATATATGAGAAATCATATAAAAATTTAATATGTTTTCATTTAGTTCCTCATAAAATATTTCTTCAAATAAAAAGTTATAATAATTTTATTTGATCATGATGGGATTTGTTTTAAAATTATATTCTTTGATCACTTACTGAATAATTATCAATTCTATATATTCGAATGAAGGTGAAATTTAATCCACCCGGTTCTATGGAAATTCTTATTTTACATGATTTTATTCTTTATCAACCATTGATGGGTGATATCTCACTTATAGTATGTGTTCAATATCATGATTAATTAAAAGTAATTCCTCTCTAAGTAGGCCTCTAACTTTTCATCAAATTCATGCATTTGTCCACTAATAGACTAAAAGTAACAAAAGAACCCATGTATAGAAAATAACTTTAAAGTTACAGGAAAACATAAGGCAAAAAAATAACCATTTGTGTCAAATAAAATAGTCCAATGATTATATCTCTAATAATGGTGCCAAAATTTTCTATATCACTATTTTTGACTCCATAACCATTGAAAATTTTTCTAAATTGAATTATATATCATTTTTCTAATAATCTAGTTAACTAGGTAGCTCTTGTAAGTAATGAGTTGATCCTATATAGAGAGTGTTTTTAATGTTGATAATCAATAATTTTTGAATATATTATTTAGTCTATTGAATTAAAGGTTTTTGATCAATGTGTTGTGATTTATTTTGATAAAAAAAACCAAAACATTTATGGGCTATAGATTTGAAAATAATTATATAATAATGAATTTTAATTTTTTATTGATGAAATAAAATAACAATTTTTTACATAATCAATCAAATATACATATGATCATCATTGTTAGAAAATCATATAATAACTGTAGAATTAACTAACACTTTTTCCAAAATTTATTAAAATCTATAATTGATCATGTATTTGCCTCATAAAATGAATAAGATACTATTATAAAGGTCATATTTTTTATATTATTAAATTTCTGGTTCCATATTCTATAAATAAATGTGGTCCATCTATTTTGGGATAAACGGTTCTTAAAATTTCATAATTAAAATTTAATAATGAATAATTAAAGACATGACTCAAGAAAAATACAAATTACTTATGAAATTATATCAAAATTCCATATATAACCACCAATCATAAAATATTTGTCTCCATGAATATGTGATTCTCAAAGAATATGAGTAAAAGTTTTCTTTTTTATGATTGGTAGAATATAATCTAAAGTTAGGATGGATAAAAGGATGAAATAAAAGTTAATAATAAGTAAAATACAATTAATCAAACCAAGATCAGATTAATAATAATTAAATAATATATTTCACTCACTCTATTTGTTTTTAAATCTTCTACCCAATACCTATATTTATATATTATTGTAAAAATATGTCATGTAAAAAATTATATAGTTTTTAGACCACAAAATAAAACTATTTTTTAGTTATATATGTTATAGTTCACCCATATTTGACTTTTGACCATTTATATTTTGTGAGGTAGGTGGTACCCAACATGTCCACTATTACCAACATGTTATTTTATATCAAAATTTACCAAAAATCATGGGGTTATAGGTTTCGAACATAATATCTATGCTGAAACCAACTTGATTTATAGTCTATGAATGGATGTTGGTGTAAAATTTCACTGATCATTTCTATGTGCACTTCTCTATATATGGAATTTAACTATGAAAGTACATGATGAGTATTTTTATAATATTTTTATTTTATTATTTTCATTATCACTAGTAATATATTATGATGTATTTATGATTACTTAATTAAATAAATCAAAAATTGATCTTGGACCATGGGGATAAAGTTTAAGGTCATAAAGCAAAGAATGTGGGGGTGGTGAAATTTAGGGTCATACAACTTAAATCATGGGGGTTTTGGAATATAATATTGTATAGTATAAACAATGGGTGTGAAAATATATATACAAATATGGATATGGTAAACCTATCATGACTTTAAATCCTAATGATAATATATATATCCCTATATATGAATGTAGACAACTTAAGTTCATGATTCTTGGACCATGACTCCTAGTTTGAGGTTATAGAATTTCAGATTGTGGGTGTTTACTAGTTTATGTTAATGGAGCTCTAACCAATGAGTTGTATGAGTTTAAAGTCTTATATCTTGGACCATATGGGTATGAATTTTAAAGTTATATGCCTTTAACTAAATGGGTTATTGAGTTTAAGGTTATACAAGTTAGACTACGAGGGTTGTTTTTTATTTCTCATGATGGAACAATAAAATATGGGGGGTGATTGATACAATATAAATATAAATATGGGTGTGGTAAACAAATCATGAATTGGGAGTCTCATGCTAATATAAAAAACATAAAGGATATCTAAATACGGTTTAAGGTGATGATTCTTAGACTAATGGGGCTGGAGTTTAATTTTATATAGCCTCAACTAAATAAGGGATAATATTTTATGGTAGTTCCATGGAAACCATATCATTTAAGTTTAATTCCATATTGATATGGTGTAAAAAATTTATCTTGAAAAATATGGAACTAGACACCATAAAATTATGGGGTAAATATGATATTTGTAGTTGGGACTAGGATAGAAGATTCAAACATCACTATATTTCCTATGAAATAAGAATCATGCCAAACATAGTTCTTAGAATCAATCATCCATATGAATATGGATCTTACATAATAAATACGGGAAAATGTATGCATTCCCTTGTGATAAAGGGATGACCAAAAGCTGATGTGGATTTCTATAAGCCTCATAACAAATATAATAATGGTTAATCGAGATAGAGTCTTTGGATGGGCCCTAGATATAGATTCTGGAAGTATATATGTATTCCATGGAATAGGAATCCAGCCACACTAGTTCTGTAGAAGAAGCCTTTACGTTGATCTAGCTCATACTCAACAAAAGGTAAGGGGGTATCTCTTGAGTGTTAGGAAGTAGAAGTGCGATTGACATAAGTAGAATAAGTATCAGGAGAACAAGGATAAAATGGAATTAGAACTTATATATAGGCCTAAGATAAGAAATCCCTACATGTTTATATATCCCATGGAATGAGAATCCTGTTAAAAGTATTTCTTGAAGGTGGTGCAGTTGGTCACCAACACTAAAAGCGAGGTGTGGTGGTAGTCCAAAAACACCACAATGAGGATGCAATCTCAGGAGAGGAACAAATTATTATGAATTTTAATTTAATGATATAGGTATGGTACCATTAAGTTTATCATCTTATAGGAAACATAATGGTCATTCTATTTAATGTTAAATGATACAGACGTTTCTCATTTAGTTCAACATCAAACAGTGACGATGTTATGCTATGAAATTTAATGTCATGAAATAAAAACTAATGAGAGATACACAACTTAATTTCATGTTTCTAGGATGGTATATTGTATAGTTAAAAGTCATGCCTATAATAATAATGGGGGAATTAGGTTTTTTTATATTATATGCTATGGAATTTAATGTAATCCTGTCTAGTTTTAGAATTTTCAACAAGCATATTATGATAAAAAATTTAAATTCTTGAAACTTATACTAATGGGGTATCCCTTATTATGATTATGATATATCCAATCATTCTAATGAAAAAATTAACAAAAACCACAATGTAATTCCCCATACTTATGTGGATAGATTAAGTTCCATAAACATGTACTTTACATAATATCTTTGATACCATCTATAAAATCCTAGATATTACTTGCCTTTAAATTATAAAATCAATAATTATCATTTCATCTCTTATGTCTGAATGATCTTTTTAGTTTTAGAGCTTCCAATATTTAAGAAAAATAAATAACTAGAAAATCCTACGTTCTTTGTATCAAATAGTCATATTTTTCCTTTTTCCATTATATATGAAACCACTTAAGCCAAAACGAGTCTTCAACATATCCAATAATTTCATTCACACATGATATCCTTATAAACTTTTTATTTGTACTAATTTTCTTCATAACATAGGGAAATGAAACATAATAAGGGGAAGGATGAAATGACCAGTAAAGAAAATATATAAATAAAAATAATCATGTTATAAAAATTGAATAATTATTATTGTCGGAATAGGTAAACAACATGAATCTATAATCAACTTGAAATTTAGAAAATTGTATATCCATGATAACAAATTAAAATATGGATATCAATAATAATAATCTCATACTAATGCAATGAATAATGTTAGATATTAAATATTAATTTTAAAGGCCTTGTCACAAGACACTTTACTTATATTCAATAATATAGTCATGAAATATAGCTGAATTAGGCATTCACACACCAAAATAACCAAAACAATTTCATTTCATGAGACTTGTTTATTCATTAAGGGGCTATATAATTCTGAGTCTCATCCATCACCTGATTATGGAAAATACATTCACTATAAGAGTCATCATGAACTTTTATACCATTCCTTAAGAAAACTCTTACACAATAAAACATGGTTATCCATATAATTATTAATACATAAATAAAATAAATAATTAACTCACATTAGTAGTTAATAATCATTATGACCTCCAACACTTTTACCAATGTCAATAAATGGGAAATTATCATCATAACTCATTTAAGGGAAGAAGATATATGGATAAAAAATAAAAAAAACTTTCAATCAATCACTTATACAGGAATAATAATAAACATAATTCCAATATTTCCCCCCATGTTTAAAGAATAACACTATTTATATGTGAATATCATCGAATCTGAATTATTTAAAATGTAATGTTCACACCGTACAGAACAATGGGTATATGGATAAGTCAATATTAGAATAAAATGATCATAAAATACTACAAAGAGATGGAATATAGTTTCAAATTAATATAACCATAGTGTATCAAAGTACACATATATGTATTCTAACATAGATGATAAAAATCCTTACAAAATGATGCATGAACAATACCACCCATGAAGGAATAATAAATTGTATTTTTTGGAACCATGAGTTCACTCACCCAAATGATAAATATAAATTATAAAATAAAGAGTGAAACATAAACCCTATTAGGTTAAATCCTTTTGAAAATGAAAATGGAATTGGAATTGAAAATAAAAAATAGCTTTTAGATAATATTTTTAACATTGACATAAAAGAGGATGTTAGGGGTCACATCCAAAAATAATTATTAAAATGTAAAGTGGAAACTATTTAAAAATCATTAAAATTAATATAAATAAGAATGAAAACAAATATATTAAATAATAGAGACTTTAAAATACATAATTGTTTTCATGGAGAAACACTGATATGAAGAAAAACATATGAATGTGAAAGGGGAAAACCCCTTTTTAATATTTTAAAAAAATAACATATTAAAAACGCAATGTTAAAAGAGTAATAAAACCTTATTTATATTAAAGTATAAGTTTATAAAATTGGATTATAAAATTACAAAACATATTATGGTGGGATAATCAAATAATTGAAAAAAAATGTTCAAGATAAAACATTATAAATCATAGAAGGGGATTTGAGTTACTAAAAATCCGTATTACTAGGGAAAATTGTATCAAAAAAACTTGAATAAGAGACCACGTTTTTCTAGTAAATACCATGAAATATAATGAGTAGTATAAAAATATATCCATTGTAAATGAGTAAACTATACAAATAAAACATTTTGTATAATACGTAACATGCCTTAAAGAATCATAATTGAGGCCAAGAAAACTCTTGCGGAATGAGTTAAACTTTACTCAATACCCATCGAAAGATAGGGGTTATAACTGAACTCAAAATTAAAATTTTAAAATATAATTCATGATATTATATATCAAATAGGCAGTAAATACACCACAAAAAAATAGGTGTACAATACAAATAATTTCTGAAAGAGAGGAATTTGAGACCCAACCCTTTCATCTTGTTCATGAATTCCATGAGAAAATTTAAACTGCCATATAACAAAAAAAATTATTAATTTAATTCATAACCTTACTCAAATCCATTTGTATTTAGACTATTCAAAAATATAGTCATTCTCTATATGAATTCTTATAATTTTCCACATCAGGTGTTTATAGTTTTGATTATTTGTACTAGTTTCATATTAGAGGTGTCCATGTTCACTATTATTTGTAATTTCATATTTAATTGATTCTTAAATTAATTTTTATTAATTACTTATTATTATTTATTATTTTTCAACCTCCATTATTGAGTTTATTGGTGTTTATTCTCGAATATGAAATTTATAAAGAGCATGTTTTGGATATTCTTGACGATTGAAGTGGATTTTATTAATTAATTAATTAAATGTTGATATAATATCTAAAAAATAAAAAAATATTTATTTTCACAATAATATCATATTCTTCCAGTAATTATGTTTTGATAGTCATTCATGATATAAATTCATATTATTGTCCAATACGATGGTTAAACCGAACCAAACATGAACCTACATTGATTTAATGATTGATTATGATGTGGTATTATTGTAATGTCATTATAAAAGAAGTATAATTGAATGATTTAGTGTTTATTAAGGGGAAATATTTTAATCTGAATGAATTAGAAGAATAAATAATAGATATAAAGATATTTCCCAATTTGAATAAATGGTTATGCTCTATGAAAACTTATTTTGAATAATTAAATTATTGATGAAATTTTATTGATCATATAATTAATAAGTTATATAATACATAATACAAGAAACTCAATGATATAATAAATGTAATATTTATAATTTAATACCATCATTATATTCATCCTTGTAAGGCGGTGATGGAAGATGAAACACACTGTGTTATGGAGTCGGTAGCCTGCACAACACAGGGAAAATGATTTTTTTTCTTAATGGATGATATATATGAATAAAAAATGATAATAAACTTAATATAGTAACATTATAGTATATCAATTATATAAATATAATTTTATTAGTGTGGATAGAATAAATTTAACTGATGATAAATAAGAATAAAAGTTATGTACTTTATTACACTCATGTTGGGTACTTCAGTTTTCCTCAGAAGTCCCTTTGGAAATGAAGGCCTTATGCTAACTAATAGGGTCCAAGATATTTATAAATTTTTAGAGGGTTATATTATAAGAAAAGTGTTATAATTTCAAGTATAAATTTATGTAAAGGTGCATCTTGGAGTGGTGATGATGTTATGCTTTTATATGTGAAGGGAAGGGTATATTTGGAGGTAACTCTTACATTTTCAATATTGTAATGTCACTATTAAAGTGAAAATGGACACAAAAAGTAATATCCCATGATTTTAAAAGAGATAGTATGTTTAATAAAATATAAGATATGAAACATCGATTTTAAATGAACCACCATATATTATTATTATTTAAATATGACTATTACAACATATCCATTGAATTGGAAGGTATAAATAATATTAACTTAGTTATGAAATATTTTTAAATATCCTACTCAATATATATTTGTTGATAAATTATTATAAAATAAGTACTCAATTTTTGTTAATTTCATTTTATGTTTCAAAATATTTTTTTCTGCAAACATGATTTTTATTACACTTTCTAAGAAACAATTATAATTAATTTTTGAAAATTTTAGAAAATATGTTGGGTAAAATAAATATCATTTTTGAAATCTGAATATCAATATTATAATTTATTATAATTATATATTTTTTTCTAAAAAGTTTCATTTCTTAATGAGTTGTGAAAATTACGTATTTCTATTGAATACTGTGTTTTAATTTAACTTATTTAAAAAGTTAAAATTCTATTTTGGATTAAATTTAATATTTAATTATTTTATTTATATTTAAAATAATGAAATTATAAAATTTAAAATAAATTTTATAATTTAATTTAGTATAAAAATATTTTATAATTAAACAAAGCATTTTATGGAAAAATAATTTTTTATTACGTTCTGTTAGTATAATTTTAAATTAAATTTTGCCACTTTTATATTTTGAATTTTGAAAATTTTATTCAATATTTTTAATAAATTGGACCAAAATTTATAAATAGTTCGATTTTATTTTTGGTCAATATCGAGAGTAACCTAAGAATTGTTTTTTGCCACATTAAAGGGTAAATTGGGAAATTATGGTTAAAAATTAAATGATAAGGAATAAAGAATGAACCTAAAAGTTACCTTAATTATATTTTATAATTCCATTTCATCCTTACTCATGAATTATTTTATTATATGACCTTTTTTTCATTTGAAAATGAGTATAACCTTTATAATATTTTATGTAAGGAAAAGTAAAAAATTTAAAACTATTTTTTAATAATATTAATATTTATAACACGGAGATAAATGAAGGATATGTTTAGTTATAAATATTATTTTTAAATTTAAATGATTTATATTAATCATGGTATTTTATTTTTAATTTTTAGTGTGGAAATAATTACCTAAAGGTTTATGCAACACTCATGCAGTAAATATTCAATTAACAGAAAAATAAAATAAATTATATTTAAAATATAAAAAGTGATACATTTTGAAATAATTTTCTTGATCAAATATTTTAATATATAAAAAATAAATAATATATGGTTTTTGAGGTATTTTATTTCAGTTCCATTATTTTTTTGAGTTTTAAAAATCAATCTAAATGAATACATCCAAAATTGACATTAATGATATTTTATAAATAATAATAATTTATTAAATGATTTAAAGTTACAAAAGTATTATATTTTGGAAATTAACTTTTATGTGGTTTATTAAATCAGCCATGTTCCATTTATGTACTGTTTTTCAATTTAAATTAACTATACTAACTCTTAATGTGTAAAAAATATTGATATCACTATAATAGTCAAAATGGTTAACAAATTTTAAAAAAAGGGTTCAAATATGATATAAACTTGTAAAAATTATATTTTATGAGTGTATTTAGACTTATAATAATCTTATATTTGAATCATATTAATTTGAATCCATTTTTACATCAAAATTAATTTATATTAAGTTAATAATTTAAGCATTTCCTAGAGTAACCCCTCTTATAAAAGAGAAACTCTTGTTATCATTATTCACACATAAAGAACCATTTGTTTCAGAAAATAAATAACCAAATACATTCCTCAAATTCCTGAAAAAATTATAGTGGCATTATTTTGGGTATAATAACAACCTTAGAGGTCTTAAATTATAAACAAAAGGAGAATATCTAAAGAAAAGGAATAGTTCATAACCGAGAGTTCTTGTTTTATTTATTCTTTCACCTTCTTAAAATATTCATTATCTATGATTATATAGTAACGTATGTATCTAACATATAAATATATGTTATTATATTAATTTTATAACCTATATTCTTCCCCAACATTCATTCAATGGGAAAGGAATCTACCATTCATATGTATGATAGACTATCACCTCACAGAATGATGTAATTCGTTTTCGACCACCATCTCTCTTGGATAGTTATAATAATGTATTTAATATATATATATATATTAATTAAATATTTATCATTCTATAGAGATAATGTAACACATATTTTATTGTCTCCTTCATTCAATGAAAAATGATAACGTCGTTCAAGCGTATATGTGGACTACCACTTCCATGAAGCGTTGTGATTCAAATTTCATCACCAAAACACATGTGTTATATATATAAGTATATTTAATGAAATAATATTTTATTTATGATATTATTAACATTATTATAATATAAAATTATACTTACCTTATTTCTATAATGATCTTGGAAAAATGGAAACGTTACTTATGCTTACATACAACCTACTATCTTCATGATTGTAACATAGTTCCTTTTTCATAAGTCTATTTTATGATTGGTTTTAAAGTATACATGATGTATAAAAATTATAATTATTTAATTATTATAATTATTTATATTATATAATTATGAAATATTTTTCCATAGTCAACCTACCGAAGTCATTTTGGACATATGAGCTGAATATCATCAAAATGTCTAATATGAACATATATGGTTATGTAATTATAAGTGACTAGGTAAAAAGTGAAGTAAATTGAATAATAAAAGCAAAAAAGGTTGACAAGAAACTATATAATTAGTATAAATTTATTGTTCATAAAGATAAGGAAGTCACATTATGATTTGGAATCAATGTAAGAAACAATTTGCCTTAAAACCTCAGTTTAAATATTTTAAATATATGTTTTCAAAATATTTCTCTTCTATGTAAATATACATATATTTTTTCAATAATTTTTTTATTTATGATTAAATGGATGATAAATTTCATTTTAACCATAATAATCATTCATTAAAAAGGATTTAAAAAGAGAAATATTTTTAAGGTTTTATGTCATGGACTTTCTTTTAAAAATCATCTTTTAAAGTATCCATTCCAAAACAATTTATTCAATATACATGTTTTCAAAAATATATATTATTTATGTTTTTATGTGTAAATAAATTATTTTTAAATTGGATTTTATGTTTCTTTTTTTACTTTCATTCAGTGGTTTTAAAAATGAATCTTTTACAGAAAGTTTTAACTTTCTTTTCAAAAAGACATAAAGGAGTGTTATATTTTAACATATATGACCTCAATTAAGTTTCCTTCTATAACAAATACTATTCTAATATTATATTAATAAAAAACCTTACATGTTTTCATTCAAGAAAAACACCCTCATAATTTTCTCGGTATTTTGGTATTGAAATATGGGTTTTAAATGAAATGGTTATTTTGATAGAAGAAAGCATATACGTGTTTAAAAGAGTTTTTGAATGTCATATAGTAAAAATGTGAAAGAGTAAAATGTTTTATTCATGATATAGTACTTGGGAATTATATATGAGAAATATGTGAGCCTGGTATAGCTTATACAAATGTTTGATCCCCATTGTAGTTCATGAGTGAGCCCATTACATCTTATAGGAAACGTGACCCCCATGATATCTCTTTAATGCATTGAATAAAGGGGAAAGTTAACTGATTATGTTTATCCTAAGGGATTATAGGAATTTAACATTATAGTTATTCTAAATATAACAGTGATGGTTACTTCAAGTCGTACTATGATGGTTACTCCAAGTATAGCCATGATGTTTATTTGAAGTGAAACTATGATGGTTTCTCCAGGTATAACCCTGATGGTTATTCCATGTGTTACTGTGAGCATTAATCCATATGTAAGAGTGATATGAATTTGATTCCCCATGTTTCTTACATGTATTATCTATACTTGATATCTGTTTTAAATGTTTTATTTAAGAAAAAATGTTCATGTTATTTTCATGTGGAAAATATTTCATTAATCTGCTCAAATAATATTGAGATAAAGGAAAATATTTCACAGATTTTCATGTTTTTAACTAGAATAACAAATTTTTTTATTTTTATGTCAATTATGGGGTATTTTGTGCTCATACGATGTTTTAAATTTTTTTCAAGGTTTAATGATGATTAATAAAAAAGAATAAGTCAAATTGAATGTTATAAATATTTTTCATGAAAAAACATGTTTTAATTTAAAAGTTTTATTTTATGGTAAAAATGGATACTGAGTAGAAGTTTTCACCTTGTAAAATATGGATTTTTATGTAATATACTTGTCCTAATTATTTAAAACTATAAACCTAAAAGGATCCTCAAATATATGAAATGTTTTTTACACAAAACCCAACTTTATGTAATATTAAGGATAGTTCATTATAGTTAGAATCGAAGAAAATGTTTAGATAACTTTGGATATCAGGATGATTTCATGTGAGGATAAATTAATAGTTATGGATGAAATTATTGGTCTATAAGTTAAATATTGATCATAATTTCATTGAAATAGACAACCATTTTTTATTTTTAAGGTGACTAAAGATATTTTGGGAAATGTTTTATTAGGTTGAGGTATATGGAACACTTATGTTTAACTTAAAGGATTATTTTAAAAGAATACTGTTACATTTTGGGGTTGCAATGTGAAAGGTATGATATAAAATTTTAGGTTAAAAAGTTATTTAATGTTGAAGTTTTTAAGGTTATTTTTGATGATTTTAAGGTTAAATAATGTTATAATTTCTATGGGTTTTTTATTTATAAGGACCATTTTCATTTTATCATGAAATTACCCTTTTCATTATTTAATTATGTTCTTTTATATAGAATAAATATCATTTATAAAGATGAAGGGAAAATTATATCACAAAACATTTTTAACTCTTTAAGATTATTTAATCATCACTATCATAGAAAAGTATGTTTAAATGATTATAAAATATTTCTGAACATCCAAATCACCTATAAGATACTATTTTTATACTGAACAACTATTAATTTCTACAAAATGTCAATGAATCATGGAATATATTTTATTTTATTTAAAAATATCAACTCATACATCAAATTCATAAAGGTTAATACCAATAAGTATTTAAATATGTCTTATTTACAAATATAAACTACATGATAGAGGGAAAAAAAGATATCAATTACATGAAGGGTGGCCCTAATATTTTTATTTAAGGTATTTATTATTTTCGTAAATTATATGAATGAATCATGGTTAAAGGTTTCAGAAAAGAACAATTTAAATGAAGGATCTATTTACAAATGATATTTTGATATATTATAAATATAATATGAATTATGAAACATTATATTGTAGATTTAGTTTTCAAAATTTGAAATCATATTTTAGATGAAATAAATATATTAGAAAAGTGGTGTCATAAAAATGGGATAATTTATTATACAATCATTTAATGATGTATGATATAGCGATGAATAAAACATTGAGTATATATTTTCATGATGAAATTAAATTAAGATTATTTTATTTTTTGGAAAATGGTTTTTTATAAATCCTTTATGTTTAAAAAGTGATTAAATAATTAATGATATTTCCGAAGATGTTTATAATATTGTTGGTAACATATGTTTCATCATATAGATAATAATGGGATTCAAATGTGATTTTTTTATTTAGTTATCATTGATATTTTAGAATAAGTTCACCATTTTTGGAACACTATATTATTAAGGTATACATAACATTATGAGTTTTTTAGGAATAAAGGATAAATTATCTATTAGAAAGAATATATGATTTTAATATGGATTTATAGTGATTAATTTTATCTATAGAAATGATTACCATATCTTGAATATTATATGATTTAGACATATATATTTTGGGTATATGAATTTATGAGTGAAAAATGATTATTTAAGATAAATAGGAAATTAATTTTGAAAGAATACGTGACCAAATAATTTAGTTTTTTGCATTTTGAACATGGTTAGAAATATGTTTTAAGAAATTTGAGTTTATTTAATTATAAAATGTTCTAATTATGAATTTGGGTGTTATTGAAGAGGTTTGGAAGATTAATGTATTATTTCTTTATATGAAGATTTATTCTTTTGAGTATTATCTTATCTTGTGATAACCATTTTTGTTTTTTTAATGATAAAAGATAATAAAAATATATTTTTATCCTTTTTTGAGATTATGTTATTCATCAGATGCTGATTTTAGTGCATCAGTCATGAAAAAAATTAATCTTGAATACACATCGTTTGGAGAAAAACATGAGATTTTTGTGGAAATTGTTTAAAGGATTAAATTCTACTTATCAAGTAAGTATATTTACTAATGTTATTATTTAATATAGTAATGTAGATCCTCATATCCTGGAAAAGGATATTGAAAAGCTATTTATCCCTTTAAATTCATTTATAAGGAATCTATAGACTTTTCAAAAATCTTTAATTTACGGTTTTGTGGTCGTTAATTTTTACATGATCATTCAATTTCATGTAATTAATGATCTCAATCACTCTCCGTCATTATATGGGAATTAAAATTTTATTATATTTACATTTTTTCGTATCTCAACAATATGTTACTACTTGAAAACATAGTTATGTGTTATTTTATATGACCTTCTCACTCTCCTTTCTATCTTATCAATAAGAAATTTTGTTAAACCTTTTAATAATGTGGAATTTTAATAAATGTTTTATATATGTAAATCCATTGATTTCCAAGAACATGTCCAAATTGTGAGAATTAATTTTTTAATAGGGGATGTAATATTCTATTATTTTAAAAGGGATACTTTGTTTGATAGAATACAAGATACACAACATCACCCTTTAAATTACTAATATATTTTAAATTTAAACACGAACATTGTAACCATGACAATGAATTGGTGAGTATGAATATGAATACTTTAATTATTAAATATGTTTAAAGGTCCTAATAAATATATATTTATTTATTAATTATTAACAAATAAGAACAAAATATTTATTAAAGTCATGTTATGCTTCAAAAATACATTTTCATAAAACCTGGCATTTATTTTTCTTTTTGAGAGATATTTATAATTAATTTCTGAAATTTTTTGAAATTTCATTTCATAAAATAAATATAATTTTTTAAATATTAGTATCAATATAATCCTTTCATGAACTTTGGATTTTTTTATGAAAAGTTTGACTTTCAATGAATAGTGGAAATACTGATTTCTATTTAAAATTGTGTTTTATTTTAAAGTATTTATGAAGTAAAAATTATATTTTGGATTAGTTTTAAAATTTAATTAGTATTTTTTTATTTAAAATAATCTAATAATAGTTTTTAGAGATTAATTTTTTACTTGAATTTATTTTAAAAATAATTTATACGTAAAATAGTCATTGTCGGAAAAATCGTTTTTCATCGCATTTTGTAAGTTTAATTTTAAATTAAAATTTTCAACTTTTTTTTTGAATTTATAAAAATGTATTAAATATTTTCAATTATTGATTAATAATTTGATAAACATTTTATTTTATATTTTGATAAATATCAAAGATTTCCTTAATAGTTTTTATTACCAATGTAAAGGGTAAATTGAGTAATTAAGATTTGAAATAAAAGTATAAGAACTAAATAATGACCCCAAACATGCCTTAATTTTATATTATATTTAAATTTAATCGATAATAATTTATAATTTGGTTATATGATCTTTTTTTCAATTTATACATGATTATAACCATTATTATATTTTATTTAAATAAAAGTAAAAAAATGTCACAATATTGTTTTTAATAGCTATAATATTTCTAACATGGGTATAACCAGAGGATATTTTCAGTTATAAATTTTATATTTAAATTTAAATAATTTATATTCATTATGGAATTTTTTTTTACTTTTTATTGAATAAATAAATACTTTAAAATCTTACACAATGTTGGCATAGAAAATAATAAAATAATTGAAGAATAAAATATATGATATTAGAAATATTAAAATTGATATAATTTGAAAGAATTATTATTTTATACTTTTTTTAAAGAATGAAAGTACATATTATATAGTTTTTTATTCATTTCATTTTTTCCTTTATTTTGTTTTGGTTTTAAATGTCATACTAAATTAGTAGTTCCAAAATTGATATTAATGATAATTTATAATTAATAATATTTTATTAAAAGAATTAAATTAATTAAAATATTATCCTAAAAAAAGTGAATTTTATATGGTTTATTACATCAAAAGTGATAAATTTATTGGATTTTTTTCATTTAATGTAACTATATTAACTTTTTTTGTGTATAAAATATTAATATCACTATAATTGTCAAAATGGATAACAAAGGGTTTAAACAAAAAGTTAAGGATAAAATTGTGATAATTTTTTTTCCAATTATTATTTTATTAGATTATTTATTTTTAAATTCATATTATATAGTAATAATATCAATTTTGATCTATTTTTACATCATAATAAATTTATATTAATTTAATATTTTATGTTTAGAAGAGTGTTCATCCCCTCCCTTATAAAAGGGAACATCTTCTTATAATTTATTCACATGTAAAAACATATGGTTCAGGAAAGACTAGTAAAAATAAATTTATAACACAACTAACCACATTTGTATGGCCTTTTTTTTGGAATTATATCAACCTTAAAGACCTGAAGGTATAAATTATAAGATATTTTTCAATGAAGATGTATAGTTTTTAACCGAGCATTATTGTTTTATTTTTTCTCACACATCCTTAAAATATTCATTAACAATGATTCAATGATAAAATAAGTATATAAAATATACTGATATATTATTATGTTAATGATATAACCTATATCCATCTCTAATCTCAATCAAACAGGAAAAGAATTCATCTCTCGTGTGCTCGGAAAACTACCACCCTATGAACTGATGTAATTTGTTTTCCATCATTGTCACTCCTGGTTGGTTATAATGATGGATTTAATTTATATATATGATATTAATTAAATATTTATAATTTCATAAATATATTGTAAATACTATTTTCTTACCTTCTTTATTCACTAAAAAATGATAACACCGTTTGTTCATATATGTGGACTTCCCCCTCCACGAAGTGAAACAATTCATTTTTCATCATCACATCACATAGAATATTTAAAAGTATATTTTAAGATATAATACGGTATTTATGATTTAATGATTCTTCTTTAAATATAAAATAATACATAACATGTTTCCATAATGATCATTGAAAAGTGAAAATGTAATTCATGTGTGTGTACAATATATCGTCTCCTTGTTTGAAACATAGTTCATTTTTGATAAACGTATTTTATGATTTTTTGAATGTATAATTTAAATATAAAAAATGATAATTTTTACATTATTATTACTTTCGAGATAATTTAATAATGAAATATTTTACCATAGTCAACCTAATGAAGTCATTTAGGACATATGAGCCGAATATCATCAAAACATCTAACATGAACTTAAATGATTTAGTAATTGTATAAGACCTAGAAATTAGTGAAACAAAAGGAATAATAAACATTAAAAATCTTCTAAAACAATTATATAATTAATATTCATTTAATATTTAGGAATGTAAAGAAGGAATGTGATGATTCGGAATCAAGGTAAGAGACACTTTAACATAAAAAACATGTTGTAAATGTTTTAGAGATTTATTATAAAAAAATTCTCCTCCTTGTCAATTTTCTTTAAAATGTTACAAGAAAAATAATGCTTTATTAATCGATGGATTTTAATGATAATATTTTACCATATTTTAATTTCTTTAATTTTTTTTAAAATAGAAATCTTTTTAAGGTTTAACATATCAAACTTTATTTTCAAAATCTTATTTTAAAGTCTACCATCCAAATATTTTTCTTCCATATCCATATTTTTTATAAAATATATTATTAATGTTTTTATATAGACATAAATTAATTTTAATGTAAATTTTATGTTTATTTTTTATTTCTTTCAAAAAATTTCAAAAAGTAATATTTTTATGGAATGTTTTTTCTTTCTTTACAAAAATAAAAAATGAATCTTCTATTTTAACATAGATGGTGTCAAAAGATTTTCCCACCACCACAAATATTATTTAAAGTTTAATTTATTTACCATATTTCATGTTTTATTTTTAGAAAAATCATATTCACCTTTTTATAGTTATATTGGTTTTGAAAATGGTTTTTTAAATTAAATGGGTATTTTGATATTTGAAAGTGTTTTGTATATTCATTTAAATGAGTTTTTTTTAGGTTTTATAGTAAAAAGGTGAAAGAATAACGTCTTTTATTCATGATATGATATTTTATAATTTTATATGAGAAATAGGGGAGCCCAATATAGCTTATATGAAGGTTTTATCCCAATTATAGTTCACAGGTGAGCTCATTATAGCATATATGAAGGGTGAAACCCATTAAAGCTCTCCAATAAATTGGGAAAAACCAAAAATTTAAATTATTAGGTTTATATTAAGGGATTATGGGTATTTAGAATGACAATTATTCCAAATATAACCATGATAGTTATTTTAAGTTTAAATTTGATAGTTACTCCATGTATAAACACAATGGTTATTTCAATTGTAACTATGATGGTTACTTCAAGTATATTAGGGATAATTATTCCATGTGTAACTATAAGGGTTAATATATATATTAGAGTGATTTGAAAATTATTTACAGTGTTTCCTACAAATATTATATATCATTATATGGGGTTTAATGTTTTTATTTGAGAAAAACTGTTAGTGATTGTCGTGTAGAAATTATTTCCTGGTTCTGAAAAAAATATTGAGGAAAAGGTAAACATATCATGGATTTTCATGTTTTTCACTATAGTAATGGAATTATTCATTTTTATTTCCCTAAATAATAATATTTTGTCATCCCACATTTTAAATTTTTTTGTATAGGGTTTAAGGATGGGTAATTGAAAATAAGAAGTCAAGTTGATTGTCATGATGTTTTTTTATGAAAGGAAATATGTTTTATTTAAAATTTTTAATTACAAAAAAATTGATACTGAGTATAAGTTTCAAACTTGTAAAATATTGGGTTTTTATCTAAGAGTTATAAAATAATTCTCCAAATCTCTAAACAAGATATGACCCTAAAATGAAAGAAAAAGACTTCATGAATTAAAACTCAATATTATGTAATGTTTATGGCCGATTACATACAAAATAATAAATAAATACTGTTAGAAAATGAGTTTGGATCAATACTCACCTCAAACAGTCATTTTTTATAAAACTTTAAGAGTTTTATAGATTTTGGTTTTAAGTTTGGTCATTTTATCCAAACATACTTATACCTTGGTAATTAAGTTTCATACCTTAGTTTTTATTTTTAATTTGAAAGATTAAGATTGAAATTTTTACCTAATATGATACTTCTAATTTCAAATTTGAAAATAAATTTATTAATTAATTTTTTTAATTTTGTGAAATGTTTTTTAATATATATAATCTTAATCACGTAAAAAAAATTTTGATAAATAATTTTTTTTAGTTAAAAATATAAATATATGGTAATATTATCTTAGACACCGATATGACATAAATTAATTTATTTTTAAACAAATAAATTTCATATGGCTTTTATGGATAGACAAAACCTAATATAACTTGAAAATAATTTATTCAAAGAAGTTAAAAAATTATTTTTTTATATAAGTGTAACATTTAAATTTGTTATAATTTTTTCTATAGGTTTTATAAGTTGAAAGATTATTTTAAAATCAATATTGTTATTCCTAAAATTTATATTTATAACTAAAAAAGTTTTTATTAGTTTCTAGGTTTTTCTTATATAATGGCAGGGTCATAGAAATTACAAGTTTCATGAAAACCATATTTTTGACTAAAAAATAACCTTTTCATAAAAATATTGAAATTGCTAGTAAGCCAATTTTTCTATGAAGAATTTAAAAATGGACCATTTTTTAATTTAAAATTCCAAAACATATAAATTCAATTATTGAATAAAATCTTCATATATAATTGAAAAACCATTTTTATTATAGAATGAAATTTTCTAATATTAACCATTACTATTATTCATATTTCATATCATTGACCAAAAAAATTAGTGTTAAATATTTATTAATATAAATCATTTTTTTCATTAATAATATTTTTCATAAAATAGAAATTCATATAGCATAAAAGATATTTTTTTAGATAAATAAATTTCTAAATAATAAATGACCTTATTAGTCATTTTAGGTAATCTAATTTAATTTCATCCATTTTGAATGTATCCGTTAGTTGTTATATATACATATAGTTGATAAAGTGGTTATACTATTTAATTTTTCATAATACAATGACTGAGTTTTTAGCATTCATATTTAAATATTTATATTTTATTTAAATATACAATTTTCTATTTTAATTTAGGTGTAACATTTAGAAAAAGATATCAAATAAATTTTATTATATAAAAATAATTATATATTAAAATTTTAGGGTGTTATATTCTACCCCCTTAAATAAATATTGTTCTTATTATTTGACTCATAAAATTAGATTAATTTTTCTATGGAACTAATAACTAACAATATGCTACTATATTATGATGTGTTTATTTAGGATGTGGAATGAGATGAAAAATATATTATAATAACTTTAGAAACAGAGGTGATTAATTCCTAATTTTCCATAGAATTATACTAAGGGATATAGATCTTGATCGAAAATGAATAAATTCCCACAAACCCTAAAAAAGATTTATATGATAATCATACCGCTAGGGTTTTTGATTTATAACTCAATGTCTATTAGTTGGGAAAATCATACATGACATAAGATACTAGTAAATATAGACTGAAAACTCATTATTTCATTCATTTTTTAGCAGTTGAATAGGGTTTTCCTTGTTCTCATGGTTGTTGGTGATCATATACCTCATTGTACCTTATATTGGGACATCAAGTCACATTATTCCCAACTCACATGAATTTGAAGAAATTATTTTTTAAAGTGTCCCTCTTTCCCTTACACTTTTGATGCTGATGATATTCAATTCCATGAATTTAAATTTTACACCCATGTTTAGTCCCACATTTTTGACATGTAGGAAATTGAGTCTTCTTTACTTTATCATCTTGGTTAGTAAAATTTCTATTAGATTACATCATTGAATTCATTTATGATTTTGGTATTTAAACTATGTTATCTTTTTTAATCAAAATTATTAATATCCAATTTTTCATAATGTTAAGATTAATCACTCCAAACATTATCACGTTAGCTTTTTTATTGGGATAGTTTCCACATTCTAAATTGAATCCATTATTAACTTGGTTCCTTTGAGTTTAATCCATTATTAAAATTAAATGATATTACATGACAATCAATCATTCAAAATAATTATGTAACACCCCATTACTTGTTTTTGGGTACTCATCGACCCTTATTTTGATCATTCCTTGGTTTTGGTTTGTATTGGGTTGTTTGGGGTGAAATTTGGATAATTTTGGAAGTCTTATTTGTTGTTCACTATTGGAACATGATTTTCCTAAACTATTCACCCCCATTGTAAATTATGTAACCCTGGATAGTGATGGTTTGTATTGTTGGTCCTTAGTTTGATAAAATGTGATCCCTCTTAGGAGATACCATGTAACGTGGACAATGAGTCCATAGGGGGATCACTATTTGGTTGAATGATTTGTCTAATTGTGTAACCCTTTCAAGGAATCCGTTTGCACAAAAAAAAATTATTCTTGAAATTATTTTAAAAATTCTCGATCCCTCCATTTAAATTCCCAACACATTCACTTTACCCTATTTTGATTTATAGGGTTGAGAAGGCTTTCTAAAATTAATGTCAGCTCCCCCAAATTTCTTTTTTGGTGAATGAATTTTCTAGTGGTGGATCTATCCCTCTCTATTGAGTGGATATCCTACCGTGTGGTTTCTTTCAGTCTCTCTTTTTATCCTCTTTAGAGAGTTTTAGATCATAATATTCTTGATTAATCTAAACGTTTTTTGTTTGGATATTGATTCTAGGGTTGGGTTCTTTATCTATAACACCTTCATTACTCATTATTGAATCCTGTTGTAGCTGTTTATTCATGATATTAGATTAAAGGTAGATGGTTCTATGATTATTATTCCTATAATTGAAACCTTGAATTTCTAGATTAAATTGATATTAATTTTTAATTCATTTAGAAAAATGGAATCATGATAATTTTATTATTGATTGAAAAGGGGTATATAAATTAATAAAAACCCCAATTTAGATGGAATTTAAATTATGGGGTGGATTTCTGAAATGTGATGGATTGATTTGGAAATTGTTTTCATTAAATTATTTGACATTGATTTTGAGAAAATTTATGATATTTGAAAGTGATTAAAAATAGAATGATATAATGAAAACCTAGGATTTGGTTTTTAAATGGAAAAATAAAATTAAAAATTTAAATGAAAAATTATATATTAAAATATATTAAAATGATTTATTTCCAATTTTCTAATTTTTATATCACATGTTAGACTGGATAGTTAGTAGTAACTGAGAAAATCATTCTAGGACCTTGCCTTCATATTAATAGATTGATGACTAAAAACTGTTAGTAAAAAAACTTCATAATGACTTCCTATAATCGGATCCCTTATTAGGGTGTATACTGCCTATATTGGGTTCCCTTATTACAGTTTATTTTTGTGTGAACAACTGACCAGAGTCGTGATCACTATGAGATGTGTGAAGATTCTTTTACCTAATAAACTAACATACCACGGATATTTTGTACATGGTTCTTGCCTTTCTATGTTATTTGGACTTAATATATATTTTGTTGAATTTTTGAACTATTTTATGCATCCTAAATGTTTTAAATAAACCATTTTATATAAAATATTTATTTAATATTATTTTAATTTTTTTAATATATATTACATATTTTTTAAATGAAAGGATTTTTTTTTAAATATGAAAATGTAACGACATGAATAGTTATATTTAAACTGATATCATATTAAGTTTAATTTTTTTATAATTGTTTATGGAATACTTGGTGAGACCCTACTAGGATTTATAAATTAGACCCTACCATTTCTTTCATGTGTTTGTAGATTTTCTTATACCAGGTCCAAGTAAAGGGAAGGTTCCAATTGAATATGGTGGATGTTATTTATATATCAGACCGTCGGTTGTCACTATCATCTTGAAATTATTAGCTTTCTACATATTCCTCTCATTATATACTGCTTTGTGTTTTATTATATATGTTTTTTTTCTATTCCTTTTTTCCTTTTCGAGTGTTGATCATACTAACTTGGAAGCTTTTATCTTTCGTTATTTATGTAAAATTCCTTCTTTATTTGATCTTGTGTGATACTAGGTTCTTATAAAAAAATTATGGGGAAAATAAATTTCTTTTAGTATATGTTAAAGATATACTGGGTATCAGGATTCTAGGGTATCCGGGATGGTTCATGAAAAAAATAGTATTAAAGGTGTCAATTTTTCATTTTCCCTCTATTTTAGTATGTAGTTTTGGTTATCATTTCATGACTTGCGAGGTTGTTATGTGCAAGTTCCTTACTATATCTCATTTTAAAAAGCCTCAATTAACTATGGATTTTTTGGGAAAAGTGTCTTGAGGAATAATTTGATATATTTCTAGTATTTTCTTTGATTTTGATTTGGGTATGTTGAAATGAAAATCTTATTATCTTCTTTTATGGGATTGTTTTTTTCTATTTATGATGTTTTACATGTTGATATAAGTAATCATACAATATATTCAATTTTTTTATTTATATAGTGTAGTATCACACCTTTGAGAAGATGTGAGAATAAGATATATGTAGAAGAATCTTGTGAAACATAGTAAACAGATCCTCCAACAGACATGAATCCTATTGATATTATTGTGAGTGTGGTCCAATATTTGGGATATGCACCAACACATATCCCCATTTAGCATCTAGTTAAGGAACTTCCAAGGGTTGAATCTTAGAATCATGCTCAAGATTATCTTTTCTAGAAGCCACCATCATTATAAGGATCTAATTATCCTAAACATGACTAGGATTCGTTGAGAAATAGAGATATTTTGTTTGATTTTTTGGAAATTCATTATTCGATTAAGGTAAAATATGCCACCTTCAAGGTGGAGTATCCTAGCAGAATATGGTGGGATTTGATGGTGATGATGAAGAAGAATGAGGGTTTAGAGTGGAAGTAATTTAGTTTTATATTAAATGATCAATTATATCCCATGTCTATGGTGTTGTATTAGGATATGAAGTTTCTGAAACTCAACCATGATAACAAGACCATGATAGAGTACAAAAACCACTTTATTGAAATTTTGTAGTTTTCACCTATGATTATATTGAATGAAAACATTAATATGAAACATTTTAAGATGGGTCTTCAACAAAATACTCATTATCAAGTTTTCTTTCTGAATCTTTCTTCTAAAAATGATGTTATGTATAGAGAATTTATGGTTGAACTTGATCTGGCTTGTATGTCAGGATTTTTGGGAGTTCCTTTTTCTTCTAGTGGAAGTTCTATAAGTTCCTTTAAAGGGAATAGAAATAATGATGAGTCTCATGGTGGGTTTTTATAACAATAATCCTCTAGATCCCTATAGTTCTTGTAAAAGGCCCTTGGAATTTTTTCTAGTGTTCCAAGGTTGGACATTCATGTTGTGATTGTTCTAAGAAACCCAGGAACTACATTTCTTATAAACGCTCAGAGAACATAAAGAAATTATTCTGCTTTTTTTCTTCTCTGTGCACTGGTATGGGATCATCAACTCGTAAGAGAACTAAAGTGAAATTATATGCTTCAAGATCTAAGGTTTCCATCCACAGGCATCCATAATAAATATTTTTCATGCAGTGGAAGAGTCTCAAGAGGACGTCAATCCGGGTCCAATGGCTGTGATAGGTACCATCACTAAATCCTCATTTCTAGTGACTAATTTTTTTTATATCAGTGCATCTCATTCATTTAAATAAACTCTTATTTTGATCCTTTTAAATCATCCAATAGAGGTTCTTCATTATGTGATGGAAATTACTACACCCCTCAAAACAAAGTGAGAGACGGTCCATTATTTTTATACTCGGGTTTTGTCTTTATCATAATTCAAGGTGACATATAATTTTCTAGTTCCTAACATGAATCATCATAATTTAATTTTCAATATGGATTGAATTACTAATAATAAGGGCTACTATATTCAATGTTTCTCCTTTACTAATCTATAAGGGGTGGGTTGTATCTTTCAAGGAGAATGGAACCTAAGGTCGAGTTGATCCAAGCCTTCTTATCTAGATTGGGTATAATAATATCAGTTTTTTCTTTTTATCTAGATTTATAATATTTAAGTGATGATCTACCCTAATTTTCATCGAGTTTCCTAATGTGTTTTCTTCAAATATCTCTGCTTTCCACTGATACGTGTGTTAATGTTACATATTTATTTTTTCCCTCGTACTCTGCTAATATATATACCTTTTTATTGTTTGGAAATAGATGAAATGAAATAGTTTAAGACTCAATTGGATGATCTGTCAGATAAAGGATTTATAAATATGAGTTTTTCACCTTGGGTAGTTCTTGCTCTATTTTATAAAAATGGTTATAGAACACTTAACCTATATGTTTATTACTATAAGATTTATCAATTTAATGTAAAGAAAAAGTAACCATTTCCAAAAATTACTGATCTGTTTGACCATTTGAAAGCCATGAAGAAGTTCTCAATGATTGATCATCGATCTGGTTATCACCAGTTGAGAATAAAAGACACTAAAATTTAGAAAAATACATTTTGAAGTAGGTATGATCATTATTAGTATCTTTTCATGCAATTTTTTCTAACAAATAATCATGCAGTCTTTATGGTTTTGATGAATAAGTTCTTCCATGAGTATATTGATATGTTTATTGTCATATTTTGTGATGAAAACCTTGTTTAATAATGTTATGAGGATCATTTCAGTCATATAATAAAATTTATAGAATTTTTGAGAAATCACAAAATCTATTCAAAGATATCTATATGTGATTTATAGATTTGGGAGGTGAATTTCTTGGGACATATGATCTTGGAACATAAGATCTCGATCGACCATATTAGGTTAAAAGTTGTTATGACATTGGAAAAATCATGAAATGTTTTAAGGATTTAGAGTTTTAGGGGTTTAGTGGGGTATTATCATTGGTTTTTAAAGGATTTATAAAAGTTTCATTCTTCGATGAACAATCTCACTCAATAGGGAGTGATGTTTACTTTGGATGAAAAATGTTAGTGTTCTTTTTTTTGGGATGATATGTCTTCTAAATTATGTGTTGATGTTGAATCTTCCAGAGGTTTGGTAGGTCAATGTGACCTTCTTTGATGCATTAGGTTTGAGGTTGGGATGTATTCTTATGTAGGGTAATCAAGTGATGGCTTATTGTTCTCAATTTCTTAGGCCACACAATAATAAACATCCAAACCAGGATCTTGAACTCGCATCCATGATTCATGTTCTTAAGAGTTAGTGGCATAACCTTTTTAGAGAATATTTTACCATGTATTCCATCAACAAAATACTAAGATATACATCCTATAAAAAATGAGAATATCAAGCAGAGGCATTGGGTGGATTACTTGAAGTATTTTTGATTTCGAAATTTCTTGTACCCTAGGAAAAGGGAATGTTGTTTCCTATTCATTGAGTAGGAAATCTCTGACATAGTCTATGATATAATCATCAAAATTTTGGAACATGATGACTATTTTTACATAGTTTAATTTAATATTTTGAGAGGAAATATGCAAGGGTGACTTCTATAGGGTCTATTTAACCTATTATATTCTTGATATGATTCTTCGAGAATAAAATCTTGGTGATGAATTCCATAATATTAGGAACTCTCTATATAGTGGGGGTAACATTGATCAGTGTTCATTATTCATAAAGGGTTTCTTATGTTTTCGAAACTTGTATGTTGTACCTTTTCATTTGAAAAAATATTTAATGTTTTATCTCTATAATCCCCAATGGGTTATACACTTTGGCACTACAAAGATGTTTTATAACATGTGACATTGATTTTGATGGCTCGGTATGAGACATGACATCAGTGAATTTATTTTACTTTTTTATACCTATCAGTATGTTAAGGACGAGCACCAAAGACCTTTTGGATTGTTTCATCCACTTCAAGTTCCAACGTAGATGTGGGATGAAATATCTATGGACATTGTGGTTGTGTTTCCGTATACAATTTTAAAGAATAATCCAATATGGGTTGTGATTGATAGGGTGACCAAATTGACAAACTTTATACCCATTTGTGACATAAAAAAAAGTTGAGGATTTGGGAAATCTTAATGTGAAAGATATTTTTTTGTAAGTAATTCCATTTATTATAGTCTCTGATAGAGTTCCACATTTTACCTCTCATTTTTTGTGAGTCCTTCATGAGGTAATGATATATATGGTTTATTTGATTACAACATACCATCCGCAGATGGATTACCAGATATAGAGGGCTATTAAGATTCTTTATAAAGTGATTATTTCTCACATCCTTGATTTTTTTAAATCTTGGGATATCCATTTGGAAATGATTGAGTTTTATTATAACAACAGTCACCAGCCCGAAATCAAAATGGATCATTTTGAGGCCTTTTTTGGCCGTCCGTGTAAATATCTATTTTTTTGTAACACCCCATGACTTTACAATATTTTCATTTTTGAATAAATATAAATTATATCCAAGAGTTTTTTATCCTCAACACCATGTTAATCATATGGTACAAAAAATAATGAGTTGGCTTTCATTACATGAAATACTGAGTTATATCAAACAACAATATATTATTAAAATATTATTATTTAATCTAATAAGAAATAACCTAGTTGAAAATGGAAGTTACAAATAGTACTAACGAAATTATGAAACATATATATTATATATTTAAATAATTTTTTTTAAATTCATCCAAATGGTTTTATTGGCATAAGATAATAATAAATCTAATTTTACACATTAAAATGCTACATTTATTAAAAGGTAGTTTTACCACCTTTTGATACTGCGATTTTTTTTAATTTATTTTTTGACACTTCTACAAATTATATTTTAAAAACTAAACTTATTATTTTAAATAGGAATATAAAAATTTAATTTGGTTGAATTTTAGTTATTTTATTGATAGGATTTAAGTTTTAATGAATAGTGATAAAATATTGCATTTTTAGTGAAATAATTTTTTTTTTTAAATAATTTATAGTGTTATATTATTTTTTATTGATTCTAAAGTTTAATTAGATTATTTTTACCAATTAATCAAATTTATGTCATTAGAATCAATTTCACATTGAAATTAGATATAAAAACATTTCTACCTTTTGAACGTTTTTACTTTAAAAACATGTTTTCTCATTATGAAAATGAGATTAATTTAAAATTAATTACTTCATATTATATGTATTTAATTGTCCAAAAATAATTATATATTTTGAATAAATGATTCAAAATTATTTAAATTTGTTTATTTTATTTTTGGTAGTGTGAATAGTATATTTAATAATATTTAAATTACTACTGTTAAGTGTAAATCATGTAATTAGGGGTAAAAATAATGTTTTTATTTTTATAAAATTACTCACTTGTCCTAATTTTATTAAATGTGATTATTCCCACCAAAATATTATTTTTTCCAATTATATAGCCTCTTGGATCCACTAAAATGACTTTAAGTCTTTTATAGTATTCTATTCTAAGGGAAGTCCAATATGGCACACTCTTGTTTTTGATAAGTATTATATTTTTATATACAGTTATTCAAAAGATATATTTGAAAATAAATAGTAATTATAAAACTATGAAGTTATTATTTTTCCAGATAATTTTTTTTTATTTTTTTAGTGAAGAAATAAATAAATTAAATACTTTCAAAATAATTTTCTAGTAATTGTTTAATTAATGGATATATCAAATAAATTTTTTTAAAAATATTAAAATAATTATAATTTTATATAATTAATATAATAAAAAAATTTATAGATGAATTAGGTATATTAGGGAGGTATTAAAGGACTTTTTAGGTTTTCATGTATATTTATATTTTTTAAAAAGTTAAAAAATGAATAGTATCAAAAATTGCATTAATAATATTTTAAAATAAATATTATTTTATTATATGATATAAAATTTATTAAAATATATAAATATGAAACATTATTTGGAAATTATTTAAAATTTAATCTATGACTCATTTATAGTTCCATTTGTATTTTATAGTACCTATATTAAACCTTAACGAGTAAAAAATCCATGTTGTCTCCGGTAAAGTTAATGGGTTTAACTAAGGGTTAAAGAAAAATGATAAGGGTAATAACGTAATATAAACTTGTATAAAAACTATGGGTTGAGTTTCTTTCGAACCATAATAATATTATATTCTAAATAAATCACTTTGGAACCATTTTTAAAGGAAAATTAATTTATATTAATTTAATAGATTTAGAGTTTCCAAAAGTACCCCTCAGTTCAATTATAAAAGGGTCCCTCCTCACTCACTTCCTAACACCAATTTGAGTCGTATATATTAATATAAAGCTACCCAAATAATCTAATAAATTGTATATATTCATCATATAAGCCTCTATTTTGGAAGAAATACATCCAATGAATTTCTTTGGTATAAACCAAAAGGAGTTACCCACAGAAGAGGCGACATCTTTCCTCATGCTCTTGAGTTTTATTTCCATTATCCACCCCTAAAATAACCTTATTCTTTTATTATATAATAACAACTGTATAATAAATATACTTATATTTTTTATTATATTATTTATACCTAGATTTACACATAATTCAATTTAATGGCTAATGAACATACTATTTATGTGAATGGAGAACTACCATGTCATGAAAGGAGGATTGTTCATTTTTTCATTTACCACCTTTCATGGTGGTGAATTATGATATATACTCTATTTATATAAGTTATATATGATATTTATTATATATTTGTGAATATTTAATTCTTTTATAACATATACCCTTATGCTTTCCATTTGGTGAAAATACAATTACATCGTTTGTTGAAGTGTGGACTATCATCTCTTAAAAGCAATGTCATTAATTCAAGAAATACATGGAATGTATAAAAGATTGTTTTAATAATGAAATGGGAAATATATGAAATAAATATTATAATATAATTATAATATACACACACACACAGAGATATATATATATAAATATATAAATATATTATTTACTTTTCTTTATCATAATAGGATAAAAAAATTAATGTATTGTACTTGCGTACGTGTGACCTACCGTCTCTATGAATAGTGAATATCATTTCTTATATCCAAATCTTATGGATTATTATAAATAAATATATAATAAATTAATATGAAAATTATTTTATGGTTTACATTCAATAAATTATGAAATCATGATCTAATTAATAGGAAACAAAAATTACATGTCAAAACATGGTTGAGAAACAATGCAATTAACAACCAAAATAGTGAAAATAATAAAAATTGTTACCAAATGGGTAATGAGATATTATAAGAAGTCAATATATGAACTTATAAATATGATTATGGTTTTATTATAAGTTAATAACGTTTTTAAATACAATTATACCTGAGTTTAAAGGATGTTCACCAAAAAGAAGATGTGAGGTAATGGATTTCATCTCAATTTTATTTCATTGAGGCATATTGTAATGTTATGCCCATAATTTCATTTATATATTGTATATACTCCCATTTTGGGATATTATATCATGAATATACTTATTTTCATGATATTATAAGTTTTATTTAATTTAATTCCATCATGGGAATTATGATTCACATGTTTCAAAGTGGTATGAGTCACTTTAAAATGTTTAAAGATTATTTTTATTAAAAATGTATTTAATGACAATTCAATAGTATTCCAATTTTTCAATGTCATAAACTCGTGTTGTTACTTTTATTACACTAGGGAATTATTGATAAATATGTATTATTTATTAAAAAAGTATATTTTATAAGTCATATTAACTAATAATTAAATCGATTACTCAATATAAATAATTATTTAGACTAGAAATGACAGGTGGGGCCCATAATTTACATAGACCCTTGATGTATCAAGAGCTTCTCATGAAACAAAAAAGTTGACCAAATTAAGTGGCGTTCAATCTGCAGTTTTAAGCTGTCCTATAAAAGGTCTTGACTATATATGTTTTCATATTCTTCAGGCATAGCATCTAATAATAAAGAATTTCCATCATAGAGATTTCAGTTATCATTATTATTACCCATGAGGTTTTCATATGATAAAATCTGTTAATGCATTTAATTCAAAATTTATTTATTAAATTCCATGTGTTCTCAGTTATTTACCTTTCCATTTTGATTATTCCTTATCTAATTATTTATATGGAATGTGCAATCATTTATTTACCTTTATATGTTCATTTACTACAAAATATTCATTATTTCTATGGCTTTACATATCCTTACTGATCATTTTAACTCACCCTTATTATGTTTCTTTTCTCTAGGTTATGAAGAGGAATCCTTTGAAAGAGTTTCAAATATGTTGAGTTTTTATCTATGTTAAGTTTAATTTTCTTTTCCCTAATGTATTATGGGTATCATGTATGTTGACCAAAATTTTAAAATAGATAAATTGATCTGTCCTTTTGGATTTGAGTCCTTGTAATAATGCCAACGTAATAAAATAATTCACTAGATTCTGTCTTCTAGGGTTGAGGTTTTATATTTGGAATCAATGGAAGTTTAATAGTATCCTTGGAAACTAGATTTAGAAAAAACAGATTAGGGAGCATTACCCTATGATCAAAATTGACGATAATAATAGAATAAAATCCTAGATTTTTTGTAAGGTAAAGATTTTGTGGGTATTCCATAGAATAGATCGCTGTTTGGATACTAAAAGTGGAGGTAGTTCTCGAAAAAATTTATCTAGGAGTAACAAATACAACAATGTGTGTCAGGCTTAACTCAGCATAACCTGGTACATGACAATAAGAATTACTGCATACATGGTTTGACACTCCTAGGGGATATAATTATGATAATTCACATTTTATTTACAAACCATTAGGAAGGATTTTAATCTAATGATTTCCATAAATATACCATGTTAATGGTTATTATATAATCTATAAATACATTATGTTAATTATTTTACTAGTTGTGGGATTATACATTATTTTTTACAATGATATGATGTAATCTAGTGTATTCCATTATTTATAAATGGAATTTGGAAGGAATTATGTTATCAATACTCGTGGAAAATGTTGATATTTCCCTACTGAGGAAAACAAGATAGTTAGTTTTGGAACAGATCAAAATATAACCATAGTATAATGGCTTAATCATGTTATAGAAAATACCCTTTCCCGAATAGAGAAACCTATTCCACAATGAGATTCTACAAAGTTAAATTTCTATATGGGATATAGTCCCCCATAATTTAGTGGGATTACTAGACTAATAATGTATGAGTAGTGGATTAAGTATTTAGAGAAGACATTTATGGAATTGGGATGTGGTAAAAAGTAAAAGGTTACACTCAAAGTGTATTGTATCAAGGGGGATGTACATCGATGGTGGTAATTAATCCAAAACACTTGGGAGGAAAAGAAATATAACTAATGGAATAGTTAACATTTAAAGAGGTATTATTAAATAAATAATTCCCTTGTAATAAAAATTCAGATATGAGGAAAAAGTTCCTTAGTTTAAACAAAAATGATGAATAATGTGTTGTGGAGTATGAATCTAGATTTAACAAGTTCGCATGATATGCTATAGATTTTATACACTATACAAAATATAATATTGATCATTTATTTGAAGGACTTTTACCAAGACTTTGAAGGTAGGTGGTGTCTAAAAACTTTTCTTTATATGATGAAATAGTTTTATGTGATATCAGGATAGAGAAATAATTACCCATGTTTTATGTCTTTAAAGGGATATAAGAGTTGTAGATAAAGGAATATAAAAATAATAGATTAGGGGAATATGGTAAAGAAATATTTTCTCACATGTGATAACTATAGAAATAATCTCCCAAGGAAATTCTTTAAAGGGTTGGGAGTTTGTTAGAAGTGTAGAGAAAAAGGTCACCATTAAAAAATGAAATGTGTTGAAATAAAATGTTTTTATTTAGTGTTATAACTACAAGAAAATGGGGAACTATGAAAATTAATTCCCCAAGCATCAGGTAAATATACGTCAAAAAAAAGATAAGGGATCATGGTCAAGCATATGTTATTGATAAGGAATAATTAGATTTATTATTTTAATTATGTATTAAGATCTAGTAAACATGATGTAAAAGTTTTTTATTAATTTTTGTATCATCATATAATTTATAAAATATATAAGGATTATATTGTAGTAATTTTTCATCAAGGATTTGAAATATTATGTTGATTAGTACAAATAAAAAATAAAAGTGATTTAGTAATAAGTTGAACTTTTTCGAAAACACATAGGAGACGGAAATATAAGATTTAACATGTTACTGATATTAAGATAATGATTCTAGATGAATATATCATTGATAGGGATAATGTAATTTGGATACTACTAACTTCCTTATAACTTATTCTTATGTTTTGGATCATGATACTTTGAAGGGTAATAAGGTCAACCATTTATGAATATTTTTAAATTGATCTTTGGTTGATTTTTAGAGGTTATTGAATTATTTCACCATGTCAGGAAACATGTGCTAAAAAAATAAGTACAAATAGTTCAAGGAAGAAGGATTAGATTGCTACTATATAAATGTATCGAAAATGTATATTGACTTATATCCTTAGAAAGTGAAAGAATTTATGAAATCTTGAAAAATGTTCTAAAAAACTATTTTCTTATTATCATCATTTTTGATGATATCAATGAAGTTTATTCACACATATTTTTTATAGTGTTGAGGTCAAAAGATTTCTCATGAAAATGGTCTTTATCACTCTTTATCGGAATATGATGGTTTGATTTCTCTTTCATATCCATTATTTTACTAAAGTTATCCAATTTGAATGCCTAGTTTTTTGGGGACATTCAGATTTCATTTAACATATTATTAAGAAAACGTTTTGTTAATAATATTTACAATGTGTGTATTCACCAATTTTTTATTTTCAAATATCAAACCCAAGACTATAGAGATCATGTTTAAATTGCTAGGAAAAACTTTAATTAAGGTGGGGAGAATGTAACACCCCAAGACTTTACAATATTTTCAATTTTGATTAAATTTAATTTTGTTCCTATATTTCTTTATATGCAACACCATGTTAAGTTTACACTACACAAAACAATTAGTTATCTTGCGTTACACACAAGGCCATGCTTTACCGAATAACAATGTATTATTCAAATTTTATAATTTAATATAATAAAAGATAACATAACTATTATGTTTAAATTTATAAATAGTATTAAAAAAATTATAAAATAAATATATTACGTATTTAATACAATTTTTTCAAATTCATCCATATTATTTTATAGGCATAATCTAAGAATAAATCTTATTTGATGCATTAAATGTCAATATTTTTTTAAAGGTAGTTTTACTGCCTTTTTACAGCGTACTTGTTTTGAATTTATTATTTGAAATTTTTATATATTTTATTGGAAAATATAAAATTATTATTTTAAATAAGAATATAAATATTTATTTTGGTTTAATATTTGGTATTTTTCTGAAAAGTTTCATGTTTTGATGAATATTGATAAAATATTACAATTTAATTGAAAAAAACTTCTTCATTTAAATAATTTATAGTGTTAAATTATATTATTAATTATTTTTAAAGTATAATTATATCGTTTATATCAGTTGAACCAATTTAGTTCATTACAATCGTTTTCAAATTAAAATTTTATATATAACCATTTCAATCTTGTGAATGTTTTCACTTTAAAAACCTGTTTCCTCATTCTGCCAATAGGATAATTTTAAATTATTTACTAAAACATATATGTTTTTAAATTTTTGAAAATTTATTCCATATTTAGAATCAGTGTGTCAAAATTATTTAAATCGATTTCTTTTTTTGGGTATATTAATAGTAAACTTAGTAATATTTTAATTACAACAGTTAATGGTAAATCAAGTAATTAAGTGTAAAAATAATTCTATATGTATTACAAAATTACCCTAAAACTTGTCCTCGTTTTATTGGATGAGTGTGTATCAAAAAAAATCATCATTGGTCTGATTTTATAGCCTCTTGGATCAACTTTGATGACTTTATGGATTTTGTAGCATTTTATTCTAAGGGAAGTCTAATATGTCACACTCTTGTTTTTAATAAGTATTAAATTTTTATATATGGTTATTCAAGATATATCTTCAACTATAAATAGTAATTTTAAACATAAAATGTTATTTTTCATCATGATAATTTATTTCTAATTTTTAAGGAAGAAATAATTAAATTAAAGTCCTGCACAATGATGATGAAATAATTTTTTAATTGGTGGACATATCTAATAATTTTTATTAAAAATATTAAAAATAAATATAAATTTATAGAATTTATGTCATCTGTGAATTTTATAGTGCTTGATGTTGTGACCTCAGAAAAGGTTATGTTACAAGATTACTTCCATTCCAAAGCGTAAGAATCATCTATTTCTACGGTCCATTTATATGTTACTGAGGACATATGTTGCAATTCTATTCATGAGCTTTGGTAAGCCCCCCCCCCCTTCACTACAGATTGAATCTATGTTGTCCAGACCCCCTACTGGATTAACTAATGAATTCAATTTGATAGAAGAGGTGGAATAGAAGAGTTTGGACAATCTTGAAGCCTCCTCGTCAAAGTAAGGATTGATACCCATGCAAGAATTCCCATCTCCTCTTGAGATTGTACGATGTAATGTTATAATTTCTAACCCATTTGATCTGATCACTACCAATAATAAAGAAATTCGATCAAATGATGATCCTTCTATATTTATAAAGATTCCCATTAACACGAAGAATCCTGCAGATGATGAAGGTGGTGGATGGACACAAACAACGCCTATAAGAAGGGGTCAACACCCCCGTGGCAAAGGTGGGAGCCTTACATACCACTGCATGAGCACCCACACTATAATAGTGTAATCTTTCTTATTTTTTCTTTCTGATGTACCACTTGGTTTTGTTTTCTAGTTTTCACTGGATGTTTTTTTGTTTCAATAAAATAGTCACAACACCTCAATATTTAAAAAAATAGTGTTCAAATTGACCTTTAATATAATTTAAAATTAATAATATTTTTTTAAATGATATATAATTCACAAAAATCCAATCATTAGAAAAACTATTATAAAATAGTTTTAAATTTCATCCATGACTCATTTATGGTTTATTTAAAATTTTATAGTTACTATATTAACCCTTAAAGATTAAAAAATGGAAACTTATCAAGGTATGAACAAAGAAGTTTAACTAAAGATTAAAGACAAAAGATAAAGGTAATAATCTGACCTAAAATTTTCTAAAAAATATTTTTGAGATAATTTATACACATAAATATTTTAGATTTTAAATTACTCACTTTCGATTCATTTTAAATATAAAATGAATTTATATTAATTTAATAGTTTGAGAGTTTCCAAAATTACCCCTCACATCAATTATAAAGGGTCACCTCCTCCCTCACCATCTCACACCACATTGAGCATTCTATCTTGACCGTACACTACCCAAATAAGGTCCAAACATACCTCTATCATCCTATAACCTTCATTTGAGAATAAATACATAAAATTAATCCATTTTCTATAAACCAAATAGAGTAACCCAAAGAAGAGGTAACATCTTTTCTCAAGATATTTAGTTATATTTCCATTGTCCACCCCATAAAATATATTTATTACATGATTATATAAGAAAACCAGTGTAAAAAATATACTAATATATTGTTATTCTAATAGTTTTACATAAAATTATACAAAATTCCATCTAATGGGTAACATACATATTGTTTATGTGTATGATGAACTACCACCGCATTAAATTATGATTATTCATTTTTTCATTATGGGTCATGGTCAGATATTATGTTGAAAACTTGGTTTATATATGTTATATATGATATTTATTATATATCTATGCATTTATAATTCTTTTTTATCACATATCATTATTATTTCCATTTTATATAAATACGACAACATCGTTTGTGGATGTGTGGACTACCGCCTCCTAAAAGCTATGTGATTCATTCACTCTATAAAAAAATCTAAAAAGTATGGTTTTAATAATCATATTATATATATATATAATAAATATGTTAATGTAATTATAATATACATATATATATATTCATTTACATTTCATTATTTTTTTATGACATAGAAATGAAAGTAGCATTCATGCCTACGTATGACCTACTATCTCCATGAATGGTGCATTTAAATTATTATCTCTAAATGTTATGGATTACTCTAAATAAATATATAATAAGTATATATGATAATTATTTCATGTTATACATTCTATAAATGAAGAAATCGTGATTTAATTAATGGGAACGACAAATAACATATCAAAACTTACTTGAGAAACAAGGAAATTAACACCCAAAATAGTAAAAATAATGAAATATTATAAAAAAATCAGAGATGAGATATTATAAGAAAATAATATTTAAAATTAAAAATATTATCATGGTTTTGTTATAATTTAATAATGTTCTCAAAACTATTATACAGTGGTTTAAAGTATGGTTAACTAAAAGAAAATATCAGGTAATGTATTTCATCTTAATTTCATTTCGTCGATGTATATTATAAAGTTATTCCACTAGTTTCTTTTACATGGTGTGTATACATCCCTTCAGATATGTTATATCATGAATTTACTTATTTTATTGATATTTGAAATTTCTTATAATTTTATTCTTTCATGGTAATTATGAATCAAATGTTTCAAAGTGGTATATGACACTTTGGAATGTTTAAAGATTATTTTTATTAAGATTGTTTTTAATGATAATTCAATAGTATGTCAATTCATCAACTTCATCGTTACGTATACTCCACTAGGAAATTATTTTTATATCTATATTCTTTATTCAATATGGATATTTTACAATGCATATTAATTATTAATTAAATTTTATTCCTCAATATGAGGAATGATTTAGACTGGAAACGATGGGTCAGGCTTGAAATTTATATATCTCCTTGATGCATGAACATGGTCTCATGAGAAAAATAAGTTTTCCAAATTGAATAGGTTTCTATCTGCAGTTATAAACCCCCATGGGACTCATCTTGATGGTATAATTTTTCACATTAATTAGACATGATGTCTAATAATTAAGAATTTCCTTTATCGATATTTCTATTACCTTTGTTATTATCAACGGGGTTTTCATATGATAAAATCTATGGATTCATTTTATACTCATTTTATTGATTAAATGACAACTTTTCTCATTTATTTACCTTTCTATTTTAGTTATTCATTTTCTAGTTATTTGAATGGCATCTATTATCAATTATTTACCTTTCTATATTGATTTACTATTAAAATTAATTATTTCATTATTATTTCATTACCCTTGATGAGTTAATATTACATCCAATAGATTCAAAGTCATGGAAAATATTTGATTAATTATATTTAGATTTATGATATGACATTGGAAACATGTGCTTCAGATCGAAACGTGATAGATTAAACCTATTTGGGAAACTAAGTAGTAGTTATAATATATATATATATATATATATATTTATTATGATCACCTATAATATGCCTTCTTAAATGCAAATGAAACAAACATTTATCATCATATCGATGATTATTCATATAAGTGAGATTTTTAGAAATTATATTAACTTTTACCTTCAACTTATCATCCAAAAATTATAGTAGTTAATAAATTGTGCTGTAGAAAAATATGATGTATCAATCCAAAAAAAATTCAAAATTTATACCAGCCTAATGCGTACCCTTAGTTGCATTCCTTAAATATGATATTTTTCTAATTAGAATAAACATATTATGTTGACTTATCTGGTTTTTAGCTATTATTTTGAGACTCAAAAACTACCTTATATAAAATGTGATGTTTCATGTGTCATCATCGATTCCTTGAAACATATCATCTATTTTATCAATATAAGTAAATTTTGAATAGAATAACATATTTTAGGAATCCAAAAAAAATATTATCTTAAATTATAAAGTTTTTCAAAATCATCATATTTTGGAATAGAGTTTGGGAATTATTTTTAATTAAATAATGGAAGTAAAGTGTTAAAATAGCATAAGATATAACTAGAATAAAACAATATAAGAAAAAGAGAATATTTTTTAGGATTTCATATTGTTAATTTAATTTTATGAATCATAATCTGGAAATTATTCTATTTGATAAAATGTGTGTCAAAATATACAATTTAATTTTCATAATGTTTTGGGGAAATAAGAATATCGTTTTCATTCACATATGGAAGTAAATATACTAAATATCAAGAGTGATATATAGTTAAATGAGAATAGAAAGTATCAAAAAGATAATATTTTTTCAGAAATTTTAATAAAAAGATGTTTTCCTTCAATGTTAAAAAATGTTAAAGTACCAGACCAATATTCAAGTAACATTTCATGATGTTGTGATTTAAATCACCATAAATTAAAGAAAATGAAAGGTCATAACTAAATTATATTTCTAGGAGTGTTTTTATATTTTCAATTTTAATTTTTTTACATAAAAAATAACAATAGTTCTAAAAAATATTATCACATTATTTAGATATCTTTGTGAGAAAACTCTAAACCTCATTACATAGGATAAACATCTGGAAGGAATTATATAGGTTATTTTACATTTATAAATGATCCTCCCCCCTATTTTTTCATTATGAAGATAAATTTAATTATGAATTTGGATGATAAATATAAACTTATATGTCAGATACATTACTAATAGATTTATCATATTGAGAGGTACTTAATTTTAATTTTTTTAATATATTGTAATTTCCATGTAAATAAATCATATTTTTAATTATAAATTTGTAATTGTTATATATTAGGTATCTTGGTCATTTGACATGTTATGTGAACAATAAATTTTATTTAGAAGGTAATATTGTTGAATATTTCCTAGATTAAGATCACCCAACCTTTTGTTAGATATATCTAGATTTGATATGGACAAGATTAAATTGTGTGGGATTCACTAATAATAAGACCGACCATTCTGAGGGAAAAAATAAATAATCCATCATTCTAACATCTAGTTTAGAAGTTAGAAAATTCTAATTGATTATATTCAATTATTTTCAGTTAATATAATCACAATAATATATGCTTCTCAATACTGATATTAATGATCTTTATATTCAATAATTGAGGAATGAAATGGAAAGAAACCTTAGGAATCAATTTTAAAATATTATAAAGACAAAAAATTAGTTAATAAAGAAACTATTTAGTGGTTTATAAATCTTGTATATTATTATTATAATACCCCTTTTAAATATGTTAATAATTATTTAGTGTATATAAAAATATTTTATAACATTTTTTTATAGATAATCAATGCTGATAATCTAGTTGAACAATTAAAAGTTTTGATGTATTTTGATTAAGGTCCACTGAAACATGATAGGAGATTTGGTTCTTATAATATAAGTGTCTTCAAGTTTCATTCTATTGATTATAAAGAATTAAATAAATATAAAATGACTATGTATTTTTATTTTTATATTAGTGTCAAAATTAATTTCTTTTTGAATATATCAAGTAAAATTATAATGAAAAAATTCCAGTTTTTTAATTCAAATGAAACTTGGTAAATATTAATATGGCAGTAGGAAATATCACTTACATTTTACTTATGTAAAATTCTCTTTATTTATTTATATTATTGAGTGCTAGTAACATGATCTATTTATTTTGGATACCCAATAAAAAATGGTATATTATATTGATGATATATATGAGGATGGGTGGATTGTTATTTTCTATATAAAACTGAGGGAAATGGTGATATAGGTGATAAAGGTAAAGTAAATTCATGATAAAGAACACCATAAAAAATAAAACATTTATTTATTTCTCACTTGTAATATATAAAATTCCAGTCTTTTGAGGGAGGGTGGAGAATATTAATAAGAAGAAATATTAATTATAGATGATGCTAAAAATATGAACAACCATGAAGAAAATTATTCTGAGATATAAATGTATTTTTTAAAATTTTATATAATCAATATAAATATAATTACTTCTAATTATTTTTTGATATTTTAATAAAAATAGAATATGATTTTTAGGTTGAATTTTTTATAACATAAACAAGGTCTATTTTGTTCATGTTAATTAAATAAATATAAATGTAACGATTTGTATTTTGAAATATTGTTTTAATTGAATTACTTTTTTTGGATATTTTTTCTAGGAATTTTTGGTTTGAAATGTTTTATAGATTATATCCACTCTATAGTACATGATACCCATTCTACACTAGCTATATATATTACACCGATAGTACAAGATAAACATTCTACCAAAACTATATAGGGTGTACTTCATCAAATTCTTAACATATTTATTTTATTACTATTTCAAGTAATGATAGTATTATTTTATTCATTGGTATTTAAATAATGATAAAAATATATATCTATCAAACCGTGACCCAGTTTCCATCCATAGGCTTTTGGTATGTCACCTTTATCAATTGGCATTTCAACCTGATAGCATCAACTATTTAAATATTTACATCAATTTCATAATTTTTATGTTAAAAAAGTAAACATAATAATACAAATTATTTAAAATATAAGTTGCATTACTTAGTTTAGTGATTTTTAATATGTGTTTTCAATGTGTTTTCTTTAAGTGTTATTTAACAGAGCCTATAGGTTGGTTCAATACTCAAGAAATGATATCCAAATAATATTAAAAAGGTTTATTTTTTACCTTAGTAACATTGGATAGTGTAGTAATTTATAAATTATTATAGTGTTTTGTGTCTCCAATTCATTATTAGTTGAACTTCATTTATTGTTTTTTGAATATTTTTGTTACTGATATATAGTTAACTATTTTAAACATATGCATTATAGGTGGGATGTTGGTGAGAAATTGATGAAAAAACTCTATATGGGAAGAGTGAAGGGGATTAACAGTAGTAGTGAATTCAATGTGCATGTATACATTTAAGACATATTATATAAATTATGACCCTTATTTTTAACTTTTTTGTAACGTAAAATATTATATAGTAATGTGGTTTTTTATGTTTATAGTTGTAATATATTATTATTATAATGTATTGGATGAATATATTTTATCTGTGAAAGATATTTTTTTTCTATTCTATGTGGAATGGTATTGAATAGTGAAGATCTAAGACATATTTTTTACTATAGTTCCAACAATAGTGGAGGTTTTAACCACTACTTATTGTTTCTAGGAGGTTTTAACCCCTACATGTTTTAAAGGTGGTTAAACTAACTCTTAGTATAATACATGAAAAAACATATCACATATTTTAGTAGAATTGTTGAAAACCAACATTAACTATTTTTATGTGATTTAATAATAGTCACAAAATATGAAAACCATCGCAAACTATTTGAGATAATTATTATTGAATTCTTACTATGTATTTAATGATGGTTTCAAAAAACCTCACCAATCAAAGGAAATCATTTCTAAGTACATGCTTAATGAAAATCTTACAAAATAATCCTAAAGATATAAAAACTAATGAAAATTTAATTATACAAACAATATATGTGATATTTTATGTAAAAAATTGAAAACTAATTTAGTAGTGGTTAAAACCACCACCGATCGTAAAAAATCTTCCAAAAAATGTACTAATTTTTATAGTGTAAGGGTTTCATTTTAATTATTTTCATCTGATCACAAAACCTTAAAATGATCATTTCCTTTTAAAAATTTATAATTTCTCAATTGGTTTCAAAAAGTGTACTTTAACTAATAAGATTTAAAAATTCGTCTTCAATATTAATGGTTATAAAAACAAATTGAATGATGGGATCAAAAAATCATGTTTAATTATATGGGATCTAATGGAATATGATATAACAAAGCTTCTAAAAACTATTTTGTTTCTAGAATAAGTTATTTTGTATTAATGTTTGAATTATTTCATATACTATAATGGGTTATCATGTTAAAGGTTATTTTATTTTTATTATTCTTTTTCTTTGTTTAGAAATGGGTCTTGATATGAAATATGACAAATGATGATAACACCAATTATAAATTCTTCTATAACTCATTTTGAAAAATATATTTACTCCTCTTAGTTTTTGTTTGTATGGTTTACATATTCTTCCTCAACATCAGTGAACCACAATTATTTAAGATAGAATTAAGAATTAATGATACAAATTTCACGTTAGTTATATGTTTTCTTTTGACAGATCCTTGATGTATACTTAGGGGTTGAGATTTTTTGCTCTGTATATTTTTGAATATGATTTTAGGGTTATATTTCATTCTTGGTTTTTAAAACATTTCTTTCATTTCCTACCAAGAATCATGAAATTCTTTAAATATTTACTACTTTTGAGGAAAATGTTCCCATTAAAATTGTTATTATTATTCCCCATGACAACCAATATATTTTGGTTAGAATCTCAAATTTTATTTATATACTCTTATTTAAATTTTTTGATGTTAATGAAATATTGGGGGTCCTTGGGGGTTTTTAAGTGCTTTAATTGACAATTGACACGCCTAATATGTTTTAGAATTAAATTATCAATTTTTATTCTAGGAGTTTAAAAATTGAATAAAGTTTTTATTATATTGAATGAAATTGGATTCATAGTTTTTGATCATCCATTGAATATAACATGTTGGATGTTTTTACTTATATTCATTATAGGGTTTTGATTCAATTATATTGAGCTCTATGAGATTTGAATGTTTTATCAAATAAAATATTTTTAAAATTGATTCATGTTGTGAAGATTACATCATCATAAAATCAACTTGGGAGAAATATATTTTTTTGTATCCCTATAAGTGTTTCACTAGATGATCATCAAATAAAAATGATTCATTAAATTTTATATCCCTTATGGTTGTTATTTTCATATAAATTACACCTACTGTTTCATAGAATACAAAAGAATTTTGTATACTAATTCATTAAAAAAATTATTTAGTTCTAATCAAAGTGTGTGTTCATTGTGTGAATGTATTATAAGTTGACTTCTGAATATTCCCCATGCCTCATTCATATGTTATATTTTTTTTAAATTTATTATAATGATCCAACTTAGATCATTTGTTTAACTAAGAAAAACAATTACATACCCTAATCATATTCCCTAATATCTTGGGGTTGGGAACTACTACCAAGGGTATATGCTTATCATTGGTGAATTATTAACCTTCTTTTAGTGAAAATATATGTGAATGTTGGATTATTTGAAAAATAATAATGAAATATCCATGTATCATACATTCTCAAAACAAATATAGTAAATTATATGCTAAAGAGTAACTTTTATAATTTGATAATATTATAAATATCCAAACTATATGAATGAACCAAAATATCACAATGGTCTAATAAAAATAATAATATAATATATAGAAAAAATAAAATAAAAAATGGAATGAATCGACAATATGATACATAAATACTCTTATCAATGCTGGTCTTCTATACTCCAACACCTCATAGAGGCCTAACCCTGTAATGTAAAATCAGTGCTTATATATCCATAAAACATACAAGAAACTGCCCTCACACATGATTATACCTGAAATTCCTCTAGTTAATTTACAGGTCCATTGAGATTATAATGACCCATGTTGTTGGGTGTCATTGGAATTGGATAAAGGATGAAATTCAGTCAAACTGGAGATGGGATAAATTGTTTCAAAATTTACATAATTGAGTTTTATGTATTGAATCGAGAGGCCTTGTGAGGGATCATATGAGTTAATATGGTGAATTTTGATAGATATGGCCCATGGATAATTTATATAAAGGGGTTTATTAGGAAACATAATGGGAATTGAGTTACCCAATAAGGATAACTGTCACACCCCGACCACAGATGCTCTTATTTTAACTTCTTTCTTCGTGCCGGTTTAATTTTTTTGAAGTTTAATTGTGTTGGCGGTTTCGCGCCGGTGCGCGGTCACCACATCATTAGTGGTGACCGTGCGTTCAGCCCGGGTGACCATGTGTTCACCCGGCGTGTTAAATATAAAAAATTTTATGTTGACATTTTATTACTATTACCATTTAAATTGTGTTATCATTATTGTAGTATATTTATATATGTTTATATATGTGTATATTAATGTTTATATTAATATGTATGTCTATATATGTATATATATATATATATGCTTATATATGTTTATGTCTATATATGTTTTTATATATATGTTTTTTGTATTTAGGTTTATTTGTTTATAGGTATATATATATATCTATATATGTATAAATATATATATGTGTGTTATTTTTAAATGATTTTAATATTTAAAATATTTGATCATAATTATTATTATAATTATAATTATAATTATAATTATTAATATTATTATTATTGTTATTGTTATTATTATTTGGTTAGATATATATATATATATTTTTCTAACACTAATTCTTCCCCCTCTCTCCCGCAGCCCCCCCCCCCCCCCCCACTTCTCTCTCTCTTCCCCGCATGGCTTCCCCTCCCCTCTCCCAGCCTCACCCCGCTCGGTGCCCTACTCTCGCACCCTCCGGCTCCCGACCTCGGGCGCACCACCTCCTGTTCGGCCTCCGTTCTGGCGTGCAGCCCCGCCGCTCCCGCGCCGGCTCGCTGCCCCGCACATGACCCCCCTTCGCGCGAGCCCCTCCTGCTCCGCTCCGGCGACTGCCGGTCCTGGCCCCGGATTCCCATCGTTGTGCCAGCACCCTACGCCAGCACCTCCTGGCTGGCCTCCGCGTGTCCCCCGGCCTCCGTCGGTCTCCTCCCGGCCTTCCCGACCGCCACTCCCCACACGTTGTCCCAAGGCGGCACCCCCACGCTGCCCCCTGTACCGGCGCCTGCTGCCCGCACCCCCCCTCTCCGGCGGCCCGCACCGCCGGCCTCACCCCCACTGAACCCGGCCTCCGGCCCCCTCTGTCTCGGCCTCCTCCGGTGAACAACCCCGCATGAACCCACGAACCCGCCTTCCCGCCGGCCTCCCAACCTCCAGCGACCCCTTTTCCATCCTCCCGACTTCCGCCACACCCCCGGCCTCCGCCTCCAACACCCCTACCCTATTCCAGCGGTTTCCAGCTATTTTCCGGCGAGCCCCGCCGCCAGCCAGTGGCTTCCGACTCCCTCCGGTGACCTCCGGACAAGCTTCGGCAAGCCGCTTTCGGCCGGCACCCCTTCAGCCGCCCGTTCGGGCGTCCCTTCCTTTTTTTTCTATGTTCTGGCCAGCCGCCGCCGCCTTGCACCGGCCAGCGGCGCACCCGAAATTCGGTGCGCAACCCCAGCGATCGAGCACGTCTGCGCCGAGGTAGTATTTTGCGACTATTTGCTAGTTGAGTTTTTTTATATCCCTGGTTTGCTATTTTGTTGTTTTGGTGTTTGTTGCAGCGCGTCGGTGGAATATTTCCGCAATGCTGAGGTCTTCATCTCATGTGCACGTTTGCGCCTGTGCGGGGTGTTTTGCGTCGTCGAGTTCGGTTTGCGTTTTTAGGTGAGGATTGCTTTGTTTCTTACTCAAATTATTTTATATATCAATGTATATATATTCTTGTATATATATATATATGTATATATATATATTTTAGTTTTTATATGAATTATTATAAGTCGGTGGTTATGTGATTTAAATTGTTGTGCGTTTGATGCTGCACGTTGGTGAGATAACCTCGCGATACTGTGGTCGTCAACGTGCGTGTGTTTGCGCATTTGTGCGAGGTGCGACACACTGTGCATTTGGATTTCAATCTGAGGTAGGTCTCCCTTTTCACTTGACTTTAAATTTAGAATTTATTTATTCCTTGTATTTTTATTGAGTTTCAGTAAATTTAAATGTATTATTAAGTAGTTATTTATAGTGTGGTGATCTACTGATAATGAAAGCTGTTTAATTCTAGTGTTTCATTGAAAGTGTTTTTCTTGGTTTTAATTTTGTGCTTCAAAGTAATATTGCTAAATGGGTTCGTTATGAAATGTGAACATTATGTTGAATTGTGTTTTGAAATGTTTTTGGTGTGTGTAAATTGGTAGGTTTATTGTTTATGGAAAAGGTATTTCTTAGAACCTTTACTAAAGGAAATGTTGTATGACCTTTAAACATGATTTTGGGAAACATTAATCATGGTTCTTGGTTGTTGAATTTTTTTTTCCTTTGACGTGTGAATAAAAGTTGGGATTTCATTTGAGAAATAGCATTCCTCCAAAGAAATGATTAAAGTCCCATTTGGCCCTTGAGCTGGATTATGGAATTTTTCAGTGGTGGTTTGGTTTTCCTTAAATGGGTTACTAACTATGTTTTTCTAGTTTTCAACATGATGGCGTGTGTTATATCTGTTGGTAACGCTTTGATATTAAATTGTTTAAATTTAGTGATGTGGCGGCCCAGTTGGAACTTTTTTTAAAGTGAATTGATTATGTAAATATACGTACTTATGGGGAATCTCTACAGAGGGACTTCCCTTCGAGGGTTGTCGTGTAGCGGTGTCCGTGTAAGGGGTCAGCAAGTGCGGTGAGATGAGTCACGCGTGTGAGGGCCTCCTACTTACACAGTATTATTAAAACTACCGTGGGTTCCTGTGTGTCTTTTAGAGAATCGAGTGACGGTTTCTGGCTAACCCCGATTAGACGGGTTAGTCCCCTATTGGTAGGTAAGGCCTTGTGGGGCATGCCACTGGTTGGCTGTTAGCACAGCCAGTTGGTTATTGACTGTGGAGTACCATGCTGGAAGGTAGTCTGAACCCAAGTACGTCCAGGGGTTTTCTAGGGATGTTTAGGATCACCCATGGTTACTTGATTTTCCCTGCTCGTTTACTTTCACTTCTTCTTTACAGGTTGTACTGGTTACGTTGTGGAAATGGCTTTCAAATAAAAATTCATTTTTCTCTTGTGTAAAATTTTAAAATGTAACACTTCTTCCTCTTTTAGAACGAATTTAGAATCAGTGAAATGAAATTCAACTTTTGAAAAGATTAAGGGTAATGTCTCGTGTTTTGATTTTCATGTGAAACATTATGAAAGCTTACTTTTATACATTGTAGTTCAAACCTGGAATATGTAGATTCTTTATTTACTGGAAGTGCTTTGGGATTTGTTGATGGGCTCACCTACTGAGTACTTTCTGTGCTCACACCTATCTTTTACCATTTCAGTTACAGGTTCCTTGTGTTTAGGTTTTTCCTAGTTTGAGTCACTCAGTGATGGAGCGACGCTGGTGTTTAGTTGGGTGGTGACCGAGAGGTCACATGGAGGTATGTTTGTGACGTAGTTTTTTTTTCTGTTGTTAGTGTTGTCTGTTTTGTTTAGTTATATTCTTTCTTTTGATCTTGTTTTTGGTTGGGGCTGAAATCATTCCCAATGATTAAAATTTCTATGCCCGGCACTAGTTTCCCTCCCGGGGGGATCGGGAACGCCCCTCGGGACTTGCCGCGGACCGGCTCGGGTGACCGGCTCAGGGTCTACCCAGGCTGGTTCGTGACAAAATGGTATCAGAGGAGGTTCTTGTTATTTGGGTTGTCTGGTAGGTGGAGATTAGGACTGTCGGGACTTGAGAGGTAGGTATGGTAAGGACGTCATGAACCCTCGCCCGTCCCGCACCTCGAGTCGCCAGGGGTAGTCCGGGAATTGTGTCCTTGTCCCTTTCTGGTTTGTCTTGGATTGAGAGATGACAACGGAGGAAAGCCGACGTTACATCATGATTTCACAAGGAGTAGTGACCCATGTGGAGTCTGAGTACACGGTTTGAATTCCTCCGATTGGTCAACGCTGACTTGGGACATGGCCCACTACCATGTCACCAGGTTGAGTGTGACTACTAGTCCCTCACTCTAGTGGTTGATGCAAATTTGGATGCTGCTTTTTTTTGGTTTGTGTAAGTACATTGTTGGAAATGAAAATGGTTTTTGAAAAATTGGACTGGTTTCTTTTAAAAGACTTTAAATGTACAAAATGGGTTTTAAAACTGAAATCTCTTGAATTTCAAATTCTTTATTGCTTGGAGTTGGTCGAGAATGGTTCGGGGTGAAACCCCATGTCCTCTTTATGAACATTTGAACATGTGTGAGAATGCATGGAAAAAAATGCGTGTTGGTGCGAGTATTATTGGACAGTGGATGAAGACATGTGCAATGGTTCATGATATTACCTGGGTGTGTATTTGAAATTAAAGGTTTGACCTAGTTTTCTAAATTGGTTTTAAAGGGGAAACGGTTTTGGAATGTTTCTGGTTTGAAAGTGGATTGGTTTTGGAAAGTAGTCTTGAAAGAGGGTGGTTTTAAAGTCTAAAATAAAAAAGGGATTTTAAAAAGGATATTTTATTTTGTGTTGTGTTTGTGTTTGTTTGGTCTTTGTGCTGACTGTTTTTAATGAAGGCGCTTCTATTGATGCTGCTTCGGTTTGATACTGGTTTTGGCTTTGTGTTTTATATGTCGCTCAGGAAATGTCGCCCAGAAAGGTCTCTAAGGATTCAGATAAGTCAGGACCCGTTTTTGGTCCTCCTCAGACTTTTTTTATTCTCCATGGTGATCAGGGTCCGTTGGAGGCAGTGGAATGGCTCGAGGGAGTGAAGCATGTCTTTAGAACGTTGGGAACTCCCGATAATGTTAAGGTTCGTGCAATTATGGGGTCGTTTGAGGGTCCATCTCTGGACCAGTGGAAGATGGTTACCCCATCGTCAACGCAAGCTGGAGTGATGTGGGATGTCTTTAAAATAGTTTTCATCCAATGGTTTGTACCTTAGGTAGTGAAGCTAGAGAAAAAAGAGGGAGCTTGTGCATATTCAACAAGGCCAATGGACGGTGAAGGCATATGTTGACCATTTCAAGGAACTAATTTCCTTTTCTCCAGAGGTAGCATCGCATGAGCTCATGAAGGTCTCTCTTTTCACTGGGGGTCTTCATCCAGAGATCAAGGAGCGAGTCCTCCCTTCTGAAGACCTTTGTTTCAAGAATCTGGTTGGGGAAGCATTTTTGGCTGAGTTGGTTTCCGGAACACAGTTGGTTAGTACTCATGCATCCCTGGTTTTTCGTAAGAGTACCCCCTCTAGAGTAGAAAATACGCCAAGGATACCTGTTCCTCATGAGTTATCCCCCTTGGTCCCAGCTTCCAGTTCATCAGATCATTCAATGGTATGCTATCAGTGTGGTCGTTTCGGGCATTTAAAGTCGTCTTGTCGCAACCATCCGAAGACGTGTCATCGATGCGGCTGTCTGGGTCATCTGGAAAAGTTTTTCAGGAAGCGTCGCTTGAAGAGGACGCCGTGATGGGAGAATGTCAGTACCTGACTGTGAGGCAGGAGATGCTTCAGCCACTAGAGCCCCAGCCACAGGTCTCGGGGTGGAGCTCGCGCACAGTCAGGAGTTCCCAGGGCTGTGAAGCTTTGGTCTAGGTTTTGTTCCATGTTGGCAGTGGAACAATTAGAAATCTTTTCATATTTTCTTATCTGCTATTAAAGTTTCAACATCGTTGTAAGTACATTGTCCTGCTATGATGTAATGATGAATTTGTTCAATTAAAATCCAAACAAACTTGTTTGTGTTGATGTGATCTTTCAAATCGTGTGTCTTTCGTAAAGTGTGTTAGACCTTTGTGTAGGTTGACCATGGTATAGTTATGCTTGTCAGATGTAGTTATGTTTCGTGGATTTATGTGGGTCATGTTTTTAACTTCATGTCTGGTTAAGTATTTTCTGTGGGTTATCCCTGGTGTTGAAGTTTGTTGACTCTAGTCGAGGGATCAACATTCGACGAAGGTGTTGTTTTGATCATGTTATAGGAGTCGTTTTGGATCGGTTATGAGTCCCGGCACTGGACCCACCTCCTTGTGGTAGTATGTTTTGAGTGTTAATTTTTCAAACCAGTTAAGTTCTTGTGGTGGGGAGAACCCCTTCGTGTTCTCCCCTCAACCTCGGACTTCAGTTTTCTCTTGAATCCGTTGGGTGTGACCTGTGTAGAGTAAGGTCATACCAAGATTCTTAGTTCTTTTCGGTTCTTTTAGTTTTGTTTGGGCATGGACCTGAATCTTGACCAAATTTAGTCTTGGTGACTTTATGGGTGCAGAAAGTGTCTCTGGTGGGGAGAATTGTCACACCCTAACCGCAGATGCTCTTATTTTTACTTCTTTCTTGGTCCCGGTTTAATTTTTTCGAAGTTTAATTGTGTTGGCGGTTTTGTGCCTGTGTGCAGTCACCGCATCCTTAGCGGTGACCATGCGTTCAGCCCGGGTGACCGTGTGCTCACCCGGCGTGTTAAATATAAAAATATTTATGTTGACATTTTATTATTATTACCATTTAAATTGTGTTATCATTATTGTAGTATTTTTATATATGTTTATATATGTGTATATTAATGTATATATATATATATGTCTATATATGAATATATATATATATGCTTATTTATGTTTATGTCTATATATGTTTATATATATATGTTTATTGTATTTATGTTCATATGTTTATAGGTATATATATATATATCTATATATGTATAAATATATATATATGTCTGCTATATTTAAATGATTTTATTGTTTTAAATATTTGATAATTATTATTATTGTTATTATTATTATTATTATTATTATTAATATTATTTTAGATATATATATATATATTTTTCTAACCCTAATTCTTCCCCCTCTCTCCCGCAGCCGCCCCCCTTCTCTCTCTCTTCCCCGCGCGGCTTCCCTCCCCTCTCCCAGCCTCACTCCGCCCGGCGCCCTTCTCCCGTACCCTCCGGCTCCCGACTTCCGGTGCACCACCTCCCGTTCGGCCTCTGTTCCTGTGCTCAGCCCCGCCGCGCCAGCTCACCGCTCCTGTGTCGGCTCGCTGCCCCACACCCAACCCCCATTCGCGCGATCCCCTCCTGCTCCACTCCGACGACCGCCGGTCCCAGCCCCGGCTTCCCGTCGTTGCGCCAGCACCCCGCGCCATCACCTCCAGGCCGGCCTCCGCGTGTCCCCCGGCCTCCGCCGGTCTCCTCCTGGCCTTCCTGAATGCCACGCCCCGCACGCCATCCCAAGGCGGCACCCCCGCGCTCCCCCTGTACTGACACCTGCTGCCGGCATCCGCCCTCTACGGTGGCCCGCACCGCTGGCCTCACCCCCGCTGAACCCGGCCTCCGGCCCCCCTATCCCGGCCTCCTCTAGCGAACAGCCCCGCGCGAACCCCCTACCCCGCCTTCCCACTGGCCTCCTGACCTCCGACGACCCCTTTTCTGTCCTCCCGACTTCCGCCGCACCCCCGGCCTCCGCCTCCGGCGCCCCTACCCAATTCCGGCGGCTTCCAGCTATTTTCCGACGAGCCCCGCCACCGGCCAACAGCTTCCTACTCCCTCCAGCGACCTCCGGCCAAGATTTGGCAAGCCTCTTTCGGCCTGCACCCCTCCAGCCACCCGTTTGGGAGTCCCGTCCTTTATTTTTCTGCGGTCCGGGCAGCCGCCGCCGCCTTGCGCCGGCCAGCGGCGCACTCGGAATTCATTGCACGACCCCGGCGATCGAGCACGTCTGCACCGAGGTAGTATATTGTGACTGTTTTCTAGTTGAGTTTTTTTATATCCCTCGTTTTCTATTTTTCTATTTTGGTGTTTGATGTAGCGCATCGGTGGAATATTTCCGCAACGCTGAGTTCCTCAACTTGTGTGCACGTATGCGCCTACGCGGGGTGTTTTGCGTCGTCGACTTCGGTTTGCGTTTTTAGGTGAGGTTTGTGCGTGTGTTTGTCCGTTGGTGCGAGGTGCGACACACCATGTGTTTGGATTTCAAGCTGAGGTAGGTCTCCCATTGCACTCGCCTTTAAGTTTAGAATTTATTTATTCCTTATCTTTTTATTGAGTTTCAGTAAATTTAAAAGTATTATTAAGTAGTTATTTATAGTGTGGTGATCTTCTGATAGTGAAAGCTGTTTAATTCTAGCGTTTCATTGAAAGTTTTTTTCATGGTTTTAATTGTGTGTTTCCATAGAAATATTTCTAAATGGGTTCTTTATGAAATGTGAAAGTCATGTTGAATTCTGTTTTGAAATGTTTTTGGTGTGTGTAAATTGGTAGGTGTATTGTTTATGGAAAAGGTGTTTCTTAGAACCTTGACTAGTGGAAATGTTGTATGACCTTTAAACATGATTTTGGGAAACTTTAAGTGTGGTTCTTAGTTGTTGAAAAATGTTTTCCTTTGACGTGTGAATAAAAGTTTGTAATTCATTTGAGAAATATCATTCCTTCAAAAAAATGATTAAAGGCCAGTTTGGCCCTTGAGTTGGATTTTGGAATTTGTCAGTGGTGGATTGGTTTTCCTTAAATGGGTTTCTAACTATGTTTTTCTAGTTTTCAAAATGATGGAATGTGTTATATCTGTTGGAAACGCTTTGATATTAAATGGTTTAAATGTAGTGATTTGGCGGCCCTGTTGGCGCTTTTTTTGAATGTGAAGTGAATATGTAAATATACGTACTTATGGGGAATCTCTACAGAGGGACTTCCCTTCGAAGGTTGTTATGTAGCGGTGTCCGTGTAAGGGGTTGGAAAGTGCAGTGAGATGAGTCACGTGTGCGAGGGCCTCCAACTTACACAGTATTATTAAATCTACCGTGGGTTCCTAGGCGTCTTTTAGAGAATCGAGTGATGGTTGCTGGCTAACCCCGATTAGACGGGTTAGTCACCCATTGGTAGGTAAGGCCTTGTGGGTCGTGCCACTGGTTGGCTGTTAGGGCGGCCAGTTGGTTATTGACTGTGGAGTACCATGCCGTCAGGTAGTCTAAACCCGAGTACGTCCAGGGGTTTTCTAGGGGTATTTAGGATCACCCATGGTTACTTGATTTTCCCTGCTCATTTACTTCCAGTTCTTCTTTACAGGTTGTACTGGTTACTTTGTGGAAATGGATTTCAAATAAAAATGCATTTTTCTATTGTGTAAAATTTGAAAATGTAACAATTTTTCCTCTTTTAGAACGAATTTAGCATCAATGAAAAGAAATTCAACTTTTGAAAAGATTAAGGGTAATGGCTCGTGTTTTTATTTTCAAGTGAAACATTATGGAAGCTTATTTTTATACATTGTAGTTCAAACCTAGAATATGTAGATTCTTTATTTACTGGCAGTGATTTGGGATTTGTAGTTGGGATCACCTACTGAGTACTTTCTGTGCTCATGCCTATCTTTTACCATTTCCGTTGCAGGTTCCTTGTGTTCAGGTTTTTCCTCGTTTGAGTTGATCAGTGATGGAGTGACGCTGGTGTTTAGTTGGGTGGTGACCGTGAGGTCACGTGGAGGTATGTTTGTGACATAGTTTTGTTTCTGTTGTTAGTGTTTTCTGTTTTGATTAGTTATATTCTTTCTTTTGATCTTGTTTTTGGTTTGGGCTGAAATCGTTCCCAATGATTAAAATTTCAATTCCCAGCACTAGTTGCCATCCTGGGGGGATCGAGAACGCCCCTCGGGACTTTCCGTGGACCAGATCGGGTGACCGGCTCAGGGTTGACCCCGGCTGGTTTGTGACAATAACCAAGGTGGATTGACTTGGGTTCCTAGAATAGGCCTGACATGCTTGAATAGGATTGGAATGTGAGTTCCACCAATGGTGGACTCATGGATTGATTGTAGGGGAGTATGATTCCCTTAGGTGAGGGTATGATATGAGATAATAGTGAGTCATTGAGATATGTATCTCTACAGGGGTGACTTATTAGATGAACTGGGTTTAATGGTGTTGATCAATAGTGGTGTATATTGAATAATGATCTTGAAACACTATGGAGGAAGAGTGTAATTTTGTGGTGATAAATCTTGAAATTTTCCATTAACATGGTGACCAATAGACCCGAGGGATAGACATGTATGTCGGGAATGAAATTAAAATACTTCTAGGATGTGACCTATTTCTTAATTATGATTAACAAAGGAAATACTTAGAATGTGAATCATTTCGTTCCTATGATTGTGAGGGATGATACCTTATATGGGACACATCTCCCAACCACGTTATTATGATTCTATATATTGTACAGGATGAATCACCTACCATGGATACAAAGGAATGAAATTATTTTCAGTTGGATGCACTATAATCAAGTTATACTAATGGGTTTAAAACTATTCCAAACAAGAGATGGGTTCCTGTATATGGGATAAACACTATGCTAATAGAGAGATGAGTTATTGTATATCATATAAATTCTATGAAAACAAAGAGATAGATTCTTGTATATTTGATGGACACTATTCCAACCAAGATATGGGCTCTTATATATGAGTTATATATTATTTCCACTAAGACACATGTCCTTGAATATAGGCTAGACGCAATGCCAACTGAGAGACAAGTTCCTATGTATGGTTTGGGTAATATGGAAATTAAGAGATGGGTTCTTGTATATTGGTTAGATGTTATTCCAATCAAGATATGAGATCATGTGTATGAGTTGGTTGTTATTCCAACCAAGATATGATTCTTATGAGTGTGTTAGGTGGAATTCTAAATTAGTTTTTCTTTTGTTGAAGGGATGAGTGAGATGAAACATGATAGTTTGTTCTTCTAAATAGGTTTGGTGGGGTGTTATACTTAAGAAATTTTCGTATTCCAAATTGGTTCCTTAGGTTTCTAGATTATGTGTTTATGGAAGTATTATATTATATCTCAGTGGGTTATATGAAACTTGTTTAGATCAAAAATAAATTATAGATAATTCACGTATGATTTGAGCATCAGGGGGGTTCTTGAGCATAAAATGAAATGATATATATATTATGTGAGGTTTACAATGAATATTTCATCATATAAATTCATGAAAATATATTATAGTTATTATTAAGGACACTATTGGCAGTATACTATTGTGATTTTTTCTCAAACACTACTTGTGAACCTTAGAGGATGACTAGACCTTATAGTTGGCATGATGGTCATGGAAAAAATTCCTAGTATAGGTGAAAAGGATAGAGGATGTTGTTTGGGATTTAGATTTTTGATTGAGACAAGGTTGAGGATAATATAATGGGTCAATTTTTGGTTTATATTTATTATTTTTTTTCTTATAGTATATATGGTTTCCCTATTAGAGAATATTTCATTAATGTATGAATATATTATCTTCAGGAGTTATATTTTATATAGTATGATGATTTTAATTTTTTATGGTAGAAATTCTACTTTAATTCTATATATTTTACTCATATATTAATTAATTTATGGGTGTATTACTATTTAAATAATAGTTTCTACTTTGATATAAAACATAAAGTCTCCCCATATGGTATTATCAGACCCCCTCTAGTCAACAACCCCTAGTGTGTGGGGAGGCACACTTGAGGTACATAGTGACTCAGATCTGTTTTTATTTAGGTAAATTGGCCAACGTATTTTATCAACATATATCATAGTATTGTTTTTATTTTCATTTCCATTTAGGACACTTTAGGTAGCCATATGACTAGAAAAAAATGATATGGAAGGTAAATATATGTATATACAACACAAATAAGGGTAGAAGTCCTTGATTTTTGTGATTTGGGATCAATTTCATTATAATATTTGAGTTGATTTTAAGAAATAAAATGTTTTTGGTTTTGGATTTGTGGTTTTTCTCTTACCATGGAATGGAAATATATTTGCATACACACATCGTTTATGGAATGTCGGATAAAATGACATATTCAGGCTTTTGTTGCAATTATAAAACATGTTCAACTGAATAAAATTGTATTCATTTAACTAATTAATCAAAAATAAATTATTCTATGTTTTCTAGAATAAAATATTGGTGGTTCTCTTGTTAACTGAGTTGATTTTATGATGGAATTATTGATATGAATCACCAGAGAGTGATGCCATTGGATATATATGTACATAATGAAATTTTCATAAAAGTGGGAGGTGTGAGTATTGTGATACCTTGATGAGGATGAGGTCCATAGAGTGGTGGTGTGATGAAATATTAGTTTCCATGGGATATATGACACTAAGTAATAAGAATTAATTTAAAAAATATTAATGATATGAGATAAAATACATAGATTTGGTGGGATATCCTAGTGATTATGAAATATGAATCAAGATATTGGTGACTAAATATGTTGTTAGAGGAGTGGGGAACATTTCTTATTATTTATTGATATAGAAGGTGGTTTATCTGGGTATCATAAGGGAGAGGGGTTAGCCTTTACAACTATATGCCTATAAATATGCAGATCATGGGTAGATTATTTATATTATAGGAATTCCAAATGAATTCCAGGTGATCATGTAATAGGTTCAGGTAGGATAAATCCCTTGGGTATGTTCAGGTTGAAAGAACATGTTATGGTTCATATGATGGATATGATTTTCTGGATTGGGATACATTATCAATAATTAATTAGTCATGCAATACTAGGATTTAAGGGTTAAAACACATTAAATCATGATTTATGTGATAATTAAGTTAGCATTTATACTTATTCTACTATGAGTTTCAATCAGTAAGGGTGGCATTTATATACCCGTGTAAGAGTGGTTCGTTGTGTACTCTTTTTCTATATGGATAAGTGAGTAGGCTTTTCACACTCCTTGGGTAGTTTGTGTTATGACATAACCTAAACTCAGATTTGGTGCGGTGACATTAGTGATCATATAGACATAATTATACAATATATAACATGTTACATGATGATAAGAAGATAATGATAAATCTCTTCGAGTGAGATTGGGTTAAAGTCAAGGAACAATTAATTCCCCCAACTACTTAGATATTAGAAATGAGATTTCAGTGTGATTTAAAATATGGTCATACTTGGGGTGTTATTTGGAATGGGATAATGTCTATCCTTTAGACACATGGTTTTTATTTGAAAATGATTAAGGGAGATATCCATTATGATTCTACACCATTCATGAGTGTGAGAATATGTTTCTTAGAGGATTTCCAGGTATGGACTGATGAGTGAAATCGATTATATCAATGTATAGATGGTGAGGGAGATGTTATATCTATAGTGTTGTCATATATCTAAGCTCCACCAGGTACCCATTGGACCCTTACTGACCACTTGGTGGTATTTTAGTGGATATATATTGACAAGACTTATCATCGGGCACCTGAAGACAACAATATAAGAATTTAGGGATACAACAACTCTTTATTTTACATTATTTTTAAAATTATGGTTACAAAATTTTATGATAAAAATGTTTTAAAACCATAGCTATAATTTCTTTATTTTATTTTTATGTATTTTAATAAAAGAAAATTATAAAATCATTCATAATGGTTTGAAAAACTATGTCCATGTTAAGATATAACCATGATTTATGACATAATGTCTATAAATTTAATAATTTCAATTTTATTAATTATAAAATAATTATATAAATAATTTAATAATAATTAATAAATAATAAATAAAATATAAAATTAATAATTAATATTCACTAATATATATATAATATAATTTTTTTCTAAATAAATATTAACTAATTAATATATTGTAATTCCTTAAAGGTAATTATAAAATAATTATTAAAAAGATATATATTTTATCACATGAATAAAAATAATATAGTGGTTAGTGCATTCCACTTTTTATTAAAGGTCCAATATTTGAAACCCATCAATACTTTTTTCCATAAATATCTATCACCATAGTTTTGGTATCGGTTTTAAACTATATTAGTGTCAATTTATGACTGTAGTTTTTATGAATTATGGTTGAAAGTCTCTACAGTGATGATATTATCTCCCACGACCTTCAAAACCATGTTAATGGTTCAAATTTTATTGTTGTGAAAGGTATTGAGTACCTAGTATCCACTCATTTGATTCAATTAAAAATCTCATAGTTCTAAAAACAAAAAATATCAATCAAGTGGTTTTATAACTATATTATCGCCTCCAAAAATATTATTTAAATATACTAAAAGCCAGATAAAATATATTCTCTCTCCCACATGATCAAAATCCAAAAATTTAACAAGATCTAATTTTCAACATTAAATACTATAGATAAAATCAAAAAATTATTACTTAATAATAAAATAAGGACACATGTTATTAAATTTTTTAATTTTAGTATGGATTTTATTTATTTTGGAAGGAGGAAAATATTTTTAATGGAATTTATATGTTAGAATATCCTATATGGATATGGATATTAGAGTTTTATTTTCATATAATCCTTTATTTTGTCACTTAAAGAGGATGAAAAATAGAGATGCACCACATATTATGAAACTCTATTGTAGTAAAATATATGAGAAATCATATAAAAATTTAATATGTTTTCATTTAGTTCCTCATAAAATATTTCTTCAAATAAAAAGTTATAATAATTTTATTTGATCATGATGGGATTTGTTTTAAAATTATATTCTTTGATCACTTACTGAATAATTATCAATTCTATATATTCGAATGAAGGTGAAATTTAATCCACCCGGTTCTATGGAAATTCTTATTTTACATGATTTTATTCTTTATCAACCATTGATGGGTGATATCTCACTTATAGTATGTGTTCAATATCATGATTAATTAAAAGTAATTCCTCTCTAAGTAGGCCTCTAACTTTTCATCAAATTCATGCATTTGTCCACTAATAGACTAAAAGTAACAAAAGAACCCATGTATAGAAAATAACTTTAAAGTTACAGGAAAACATAAGGCAAAAAAATAACCATTTGTGTCAAATAAAATAGTCCAATGATTATATCTCTAATAATGGTGCCAAAATTTTCTATATCACTATTTTTGACTCCATAACCATTGAAAATTTTTCTAAATTGAATTATATATCATTTTTCTAATAATCTAGTTAACTAGGTAGCTCTTGTAAGTAATGAGTTGATCCTATATAGAGAGTGTTTTTAATGTTGATAATCAATAATTTTTGAATATATTATTTAGTCTATTGAATTAAAGGTTTTTGATCAATGTGTTGTGATTTATTTTGATAAAAAAAAACCAAAACATTTATGGGCTATAGATTTGAAAATAATTATATAATAATGAATTTTAATTTTTTATTGATGAAATAAAATAACAATTTTTTACATAATCAATCAAATATACATATGATCATCATTGTTAGAAAATCATATAATAACTGTAGAATTAACTAACACTTTTTCCAAAATTTATTAAAATCTATAATTGATCATGTATTTGCCTCATAAAATGAATAAGATACTATTATAAAGGTCATATTTTTTATATTATTAAATTTCTGGTTCCATATTCTATAAATAAATGTGGTCCATCTATTTTGGGATAAACGGTTCTTAAAATTTCATAATTAAAATTTAATAATGAATAATTAAAGACATGACTCAAGAAAAATACAAATTACTTATGAAATTATATCAAAATTCCATATATAACCACCAATCATAAAATATTTGTCTCCATGAATATGTGATTCTCAAAGAATATGAGTAAAAGTTTTCTTTTTTATGATTGGTAGAATATAATCTAAAGTTAGGATGGATAAAAGGATGAAATAAAAGTTAATAATAAGTAAAATACAATTAATCAAACCAAGATCAGATTAATAATAATTAAATAATATATTTCACTCACTCTATTTGTTTTTAAATCTTCTACCCAATACCTATATTTATATATTATTGTAAAAATATGTCATGTAAAAAATTATATAGTTTTTAGACCACAAAATAAAACTATTTTTTAGTTATATATGTTATAGTTCACCCATATTTGACTTTTGACCATTTATATTTTGTGAGGTAGGTGGTACCCAACATGTCCACTATTACCAACATGTTATTTTATATCAAAATTTACCAAAAATCATGGGGTTATAGGTTTCGAACATAATATCTATGCTGAAACCAACTTGATTTATAGTCTATGAATGGATGTTGGTGTAAAATTTCACTGATCATTTCTATGTGCACTTCTCTATATATGGAATTTAACTATGAAAGTACATGATGAGTATTTTTATAATATTTTTATTTTATTATTTTCATTATCACTAGTAATATATTATGATGTATTTATGATTACTTAATTAAATAAATCAAAATTTGATCTTGGACCATGGGGATAAAGTTTAAGGTCATAAAGCAAAGAATGTGGGGGTGGTGAAATTTAGGGTCATACAACTTAAATCATGGGGGTTTTGGAATATAATATTGTATAGTATAAACCATGGGTGTGAAAATATATATACAAATATGGATATGGTAAACCTATCATGACTTTAAATCCTAATGATAATATATATATCCCTATATATGAATGTAGACAACTTAAGTTCATGATTCTTGGACCATGACTCCTAGTTTGAGGTTATAGAATTTCAGATTGTGGGTGTTTACTAGTTTATGTTAATGGAGCTCTAACCAATGAGTTGTATGAGTTTAAAGTCTTATATCTTGGACCATATGGGTATGAATTTTAAAGTTATATGCCTTTAACTAAATGGGTTATTGAGTTTAAGGTTATACAAGTTAGACTACGAGGGTTGTTTTTTATTTCTCATGATGGAACAATAAAATATGGGGGGTGATTGATACAATATAAATATAAATATGGGTGTGGTAAACAAATCATGAATTGGGAGTCTCATGCTAATATAAAAAACATAAAGGATATCTAAATACGGTTTAAGGTGATGATTCTTAGACTAATGGGGCTGGAGTTTAATTTTATATAGCCTCAACTAAATAAGGGATAATATTTTATGGTAGTTCCATGGAAACCATATCATTTAAGTTTAATTCCATATTGATATGGTGTAAAAAATTTATCTTGAAAAATATGGAACTAGACACCATAAAATTATGGGGTAAATATGATATTTGTAGTTGGGACTAGGATAGAAGATTAAAACATCACTATATTTCCTATGAAATAAGAATCATGCCAAACATAGTTCTTAGAATCAATCATCCATATGAATATGGATCTTACATAATAAATACGGGAAAATGTATGCATTCCCTTGTGATAAAGGGATGACCAAAAGCTGATGTGGATTTCTATAAGCCTCATAACAAATATAATAATGGTTAATCGAGATAGAGTCTTTGGATGGGCCCTAGATATAGATTCTGGAAGTATTTATGTATTCCATGGAATAGGAATCCAGCCACACTAGTTCTGTAGAAGAAGCCTTTACGTTGATCTAGCTCATACTCAACAAAAGGTAAGGGGGTATCTCTTGAGTGTTAGGAAGTAGAAGTGCGATTGACATAAGTAGAATAAGTATCAGGAGAACAAGGATAAAATGGAATTAGAACTTATATATAGGCCTAAGATAAGAAATCCCTACATGTTTATATATCCCATGGAATGAGAATCCTGTTAAAAGTATTTCTTGAAGGTGGTGCAGTTGGTCACCAACACTAAAAGCGAGGTGTGGTGGTAGTCCAAAAACACCACAATGAGGATGCAATCTCAGGAGAGGAACAAATTATTATGAATTTTAATTTAATGATATAGGTATGGTACCATTAAGTTTATCATCTTATAGGAAACATAATGGTCATTCTATTTAATGTTAAATGATACAGACGTTTCTCATTTAGTTCAACATCAAACAGTGACGATGTTATGCTATGAAATTTAATGTCATGAAATAAAAACTAATGAGAGATACACAACTTAATTTCATGTTTCTAGGATGGTATATTGTATAGTTAAAAGTCATGCCTATAATAATAATGGGGGAATTAGGTTTTTTTATATTATATGCTATGGAATTTAATGTAATCCTGTCTAGTTTTAGAATTTTCAACAAGCATATTATGATAAAAAATTTAAATTCTTGAAACTTATACTAATGGGGTATCCCTTATTATGATTATGATATATCCAATCATTCTAATGAAAAAATTAACAAAAACCACAATGTAATTCCCCATACTTATGCTGATAGATTAAGTTCCATAAACATGTACTTTACATAATATCTTTGATACCATCTATAAAATCCTAGATATTACTTGCCTTTAAATTATAAAATCAATAATTATCATTTCATCTCTTATGTCTGAATGATCTTTTTAGTTTTAGAGCTTCCAATATTTAAGAAAAATAAATAACTAGAAAATCCTACGTTCTTTGTATCAAATAGTCATATTTTTCCTTTTTCCATTATATATGAAACCACTTAAGCCAAAACGAGTCTTCAACATATCCAATAATTTCATTCACACATGATATCCTTATAAACTTTTTATTTGTACTAATTTTCTTCATAACATAGGGAAATGAAACATAATAAGGGGAAGGATGAAATGACCAGTAAAGAAAATATATAAATAAAAATAATCATGTTATAAAAATTGAATAATTATTATTGTCGGAATAGGTAAACAACATGAATATATAATCAACTTGAAATTTAGAAAATTGTATATCCATGATAACAAATTAAAATATGGATATCAATAATAATAATCTCATACTAATGCAATGAATAATGTTAGATATTAAATATTAATTTTAAAGGCCTTGTCACAAGACACTTTACTTATATTCAATAATATAGTCATGAAATATAGCTGAATTAGGCATTCACACACCAAAATAACCAAAACAATTTCATTTCATGAGACTTGTTTATTCATTAAGGGGCTATATAATTCTGAGTCTCATCCATCACCTGATTATGGAAAATACATTCACTATAAGAGTCATCATGAACTTTTATACCATTCCTTAAGAAAACTCTTACACAATAAAACATGGTTATCCATATAATTATTAATACATAAATAAAATAAATAATTAACTCACATTAGTAGTTAATAATCATTATGACCTCCAACACTTTTACCAATGTCAATAAATGGGAAATTATCATCATAACTCATTTAAGGGAAGAAGATATATGGATAAAAAATAAAAAAAACTTTCAATCAATCACTTATACAGGAATAATAATAAACATAATTCCAATATTTCCCCCCATGTTTAAAGAATAACACTATTTATATGTGAATATCATCGAATCTGAATTATTTAAAATGTAATGTTCACACCGTACAGAACAATGGGTATATGGATAAGTCAATATTAGAATAAAATGATCATAAAATACTACAAAGAGATGGAATATAGTTTCAAATTAATATAACCATAGTGTATCAAAGTACACATATATGTATTCTAACATAGATGATAAAAATCCTTACAAAATGATGCATGAACAATACCACCCATGAAGGAATAATAAATTGTATTTTTTGGAACCATGAGTTCACTCACCCAAATGATAAATATAAATTATAAAATAAAGAGTGAAACATAAACCCTATTAGGTTAAATCCTTTTGAAAATGAAAATGGAATTGGAATTGAAAATAAAAAATAGCTTTTAGATAATATTTTTAACATTGACATAAAAGAGGATGTTAGGGGTCACATCCAAAAATAATTATTAAAATGTAAAGTGGAAACTATTTAAAAATCATTAAAATTAATATAAATAAGAATGAAAACAAATATATTAAATAATAGAGACTTTAAAATACATAATTGTTTTCATGGAGAAACACTGATATGAAGAAAAACATATGAATGTGAAAGGGGAAAACCCCTTTTTAATATTTTAAAAAAATAACATATTAAAAACGCAATGTTAAAAGAGTAATAAAACCTTATTTATATTAAAGTATAAGTTTATAAAATTGGATTATAAAATTACAAAACATATTATGGTGGGATAATCAAATAATTGAAAAAAAATGTTCAAGATAAAACATTATAAATCATAGAAGGGGATTTGAGTTACTAAAAATCCGTATTACTAGGGAAAATTGTATCAAAAAAACTTGAATAAGAGACCACGTTTTTCTAGTAAATACCATGAAATATAATGAGTAGTATAAAAATATATCCATTGTAAATGAGTAAACTATACAAATAAAACATTTTGTATAATACGTAACATGCCTTAAAGAATCATAATTGAGGCCAAGAAAACTCTTGCGGAATGAGTTAAACTTTACTCAATACCCATCGAAAGATAGGGGTTATAACTGAACTCAAAATTAAAATTTTAAAATATAATTCATGATATTATATATCAAATAGGCAGTAAATACACCACAAAAAAATAGGTGTACAATACAAATAATTTCTGAAAGAGAGGAATTTGAGACCCAACCCTTTCATCTTGTTCATGAATTCCATGAGAAAATTTAAACTGCCATATAACAAAAAAAATTATTAATTTAATTCATAACCTTACTCAAATCCATTTGTATTTAGACTATTCAAAAATATAGTCATTCTCTATATGAATTCTTATAATTTTCCACATCAGGTGTTTATAGTTTTGATTATTTGTACTAGTTTCATATTAGAGGTGTCCATGTTCACTATTATTTGTAATTTCATATTTAATTGATTCTTAAATTAATTTTTATTAATTACTTATTATTATTTATTATTTTTCAACCTCCATTATTGAGTTTATTGGTGTTTATTCTCGAATATGAAATTTATAAAGAGCATGTTTTGGATATTCTTGACGATTGAAGTGGATTTTATTAATTAATTAATTAAATGTTGATATAATATCTAAAAAATAAAAAAATATTTATTTTCACAATAATATCATATTCTTCCAGTAATTATGTTTTGATAGTCATTCATGATATAAATTCATATTATTGTCCAATACGATGGTTAAACCGAACCAAACATGAACCTACATTGATTTAATGATTGATTATGATGTGGTATTATTGTAATGTCATTATAAAAGAAGTATAATTGAATGATTTAGTGTTTATTAAGGGGAAATATTTTAATCTGAATGAATTAGAAGAATAAATAATAGATATAAAGATATTTCCCAATTTGAATAAATGGTTATGCTCTATGAAAACTTATTTTGAATAATTAAATTATTGATGAAATTTTATTGATCATATAATTAATAAGTTATATAATACATAATACAAGAAACTCAATGATATAATAAATGTAATATTTATAATTTAATACCATCATTATATTCATCCTTGTAAGGCGGTGATGGAAGATGAAACACACTGTGTTATGGAGTCGGTAGCCTGCACAACACAGGGAAAATGATTTTTTTTCTTAATGGATGATATATATGAATAAAAAATGATAATAAACTTAATATAGTAACATTATAGTATATCAATTATATAAATATAATTTTATTAGTGTGGATAGAATAAATTTAACTGATGATAAATAAGAATAAAAGTTATGTACTTTATTACACTCATGTTGGGTACTTCAGTTTTCCTCAGAAGTCCCTTTGGAAATGAAGGCCTTATGCTAACTAATAGGGTCCAAGATATTTATAAATTTTTAGAGGGTTATATTATAAGAAAAGTGTTATAATTTCAAGTATAAATTTATGTAAAGGTGCATCTTGGAGTGGTGATGATGTTATGCTTTTATATGTGAAGGGAAGGGTATATTTGGAGGTAACTCTTACATTTTCAATATTGTAATGTCACTATTAAAGTGAAAATGGACACAAAAAGTAATATCCCATGATTTTAAAAGAGATAGTATGTTTAATAAAATATAAGATATGAAACATCGATTTTAAATGAACCACCATATATTATTATTATTTAAATATGACTATTACAACATATCCATTGAATTGGAAGGTATAAATAATATTAACTTAGTTATGAAATATTTTTAAATATCCTACTCAATATATATTTGTTGATAAATTATTATAAAATAAGTACTCAATTTTTGTTAATTTCATTTTATGTTTCAAAATATTTTTTTCTGCAAACATGATTTTTATTACACTTTCTAAGAAACAATTATAATTAATTTTTGAAAATTTTAGAAAATATGTTGGGTAAAATAAATATCATTTTTGAAATCTGAATATCAATATTATAATTTATTATAATTATATATTTTTTCTAAAAAGTTTCATTTCTTAATGAGTTGTGAAAATTACGTATTTCTATTGAATACTGTGTTTTAATTTAACTTATTTAAAAAGTTAAAATTCTATTTTGGATTAAATTTAATATTTAATTATTTTATTTATATTTAAAATAATGAAATTATAAAATTTAAAATAAATTTTATAATTTAATTTAGTATAAAAATATTTTATAATTAAACTAAGCATTTTATGGAAAAATAATTTTTTATTACGTTCTGTTAGTATAATTTTAAATTAAATTTTGCCACTTTTATATTTTGAATTTTGAAAATTTTATTCAATATTTTTAATAAATTGGACCAAAATTTATAAATAGTTCGATTTTATTTTTGGTCAATATCGAGAGTAACCTAAGAATTGTTTTTTGCCACATTAAAGGGTAAATTGGGAAATTATGGTTAAAAATTAAATGATAAGGAATAAAGAATGAACCTAAAAGTTACCTTAATTATATTTTATAATTCCATTTCATCCTTACTCATGAATTATTTTATTATATGACCTTTTTTTCATTTGAAAATGAGTATAACCTTTATAATATTTTATGTAAGGAAAAGTAAAAAATTTAAAACTATTTTTTAATAATATTAATATTTATAACACGGAGATAAATGAAGGATATGTTTAGTTATAAATATTATTTTTAAATTTAAATGATTTATATTAATCATGGTATTTTATTTTTAATTTTTAGTGTGGAAATAATTACCTAAAGGTTTATGCAACACTCATGCAGTAAATATTCAATTAACAGAAAAATAAAATAAATTATATTTAAAATATAAAAAGTGATACATTTTGAAATAATTTTCTTGATCAAATATTTTAATATAAAAAAAATAAATAATATATGGTTTTTGAGGTATTTTATTTCAGTTCCATTATTTTTTTGAGTTTTAAAAATCAATCTAAATGAATACATCCAAAATTGACATTAATGATATTTTATAAATAATAATAATTTATTAAATGATTTAAAGTTACAAAAGTATTATATTTTGGAAATTAACTTTTATGTGGTTTATTAAATCAGCCATGTTCCATTTATGTACTGTTTTTCAATTTAAATTAACTATACTAACTCTTAATGTGTAGAAAATATTGATATCACTATAATAGTCAAAATGGTTAACAAATTTTAAAAAAAGGGTTCAAATATGATATAAACTTGTAAAAATTATATTTTATGAGTGTATTTAGACTTATAATAATCTTATATTTGAATCATATTAATTTGAATCCATTTTTACATCAAAATTAATTTATATTAAGTTAATAATTTAAGCATTTCCTAGAGTAACCCCTCTTATAAAAGAGAAACTCTTGTTATCATTATTCACACATAAAGAACCATTTGTTTCAGAAAATAAATAACCAAATACATTCCTCAAATTCCTGAAAAAATTATAGTGGCATTATTTTGGGTATAATAACAACCTTAGAGGTCTTAAATTATAAACAAAAGGAGAATATCTAAAGAAAAGGAATAGTTCATAACCGAGAGTTCTTGTTTTATTTATTCTTTCACCTTCTTAAAATATTCATTATCTATGATTATATAGTAACGTATGTATCTAACATATAAATATATGTTATTATATTAATTTTATAACCTATATTCTTCCCCAACATTCATTCAATGGGAAAGGAATCTACCATTCATATGTATGATAGACTATCACCTCACAGAATGATGTAATTCGTTTTCGACCACCATCTCTCTTGGATAGTTATAATAATGTATTTAATATATATATATATATTAATTAAATATTTATCATTCTATAGAGATAATGTAACACATATTTTATTGTCTCCTTCATTCAATGAAAAATGATAACGTCGTTCAAGCGTATATGTGGACTACCACTTCCATGAAGCGTTGTGATTCAAATTTCATCACCAAAACACATGTGTTATATATATAAGTATATTTAATGAAATAATATTTTATTTATGATATTATTAACATTATTATAATATAAAATTATACTTACCTTATTTCTATAATGATCTTGGAAAAATGGAAACGTTACTTATGCTTACATACAACCTACTATCTTCATGATTGTAACATAGTTCCTTTTTCATAAGTCTATTTTATGATTGGTTTTAAAGTATACATGATGTATAAAAATTATAAATATTTAATTATTATAATTATTTATATTATATAATTATGAAATATTTTTCCATAGTCAACCTACCGAAGTCATTTTGGACATATGAGCTGAATATCATCAAAATGTCTAATATGAACATATATGGTTATGTAATTATAAGTGACTAGGTAAAAAGTGAAGTAAATTGAATAATAAAAGCAAAAAAGGTTGACAAGAAACTATATAATTAGTATAAATTTATTGTTCATAAAGATAAGGAAGTCACATTATGATTTGGAATCAATGTAAGAAACAATTTGCCTTAAAACCTCAGTTTAAATATTTTAAATATATGTTTTCAAAATATTTCTCTTCTATGTAAATATACATATATTTTTTCAATAATTTTTTTATTTATGATTAAATGGATGATAAATTTCATTTTAACCATAATAATCATTCATTAAAAAGTATTTAAAAAGAGAAATATTTTTAAGGTTTTATGTCATGGACTTTCTTTTAAAAATCATCTTTTAAAGTATCCATTCCAAAACAATTTATTCAATATACATGTTTTCAAAAATATATATTATTTATGTTTTTATGTGTAAATAAATTATTTTTAAATTGGATTTTATGTTTCTTTTTTTACTTTCATTCAGTGGTTTTAAAAATGAATCTTTTACAGAAAGTTTTAACTTTCTTTTCAAAAAGACATAAAGGAGTGTTATATTTTAACATATATGACCTCAATTAAGTTTCCTTCTGTAACAAATACTATTCTAATATTATATTAATAAAAAACCTTACATGTTTTCATTCAAGAAAAACACCCTCATAATTTTCTCGGTATTTTGGTATTGAAATATGGGTTTTAAATGAAATGGTTATTTTGATAGAAGAAAGCATATACGTGTTTAAAAGAGTTTTTGAATGTCATATAGTAAAAATGTGAAAGAGTAAAATGTTTTATTCATGATATAGTACTTGGGAATTATATATGAGAAATATGTGAGCCTGGTATAGCTTATACAAATGTTTGATCCCCATTGTAGTTCATGAGTGAGCCCATTACATCTTATAGGAAACGTGACCCCCATGATATCTCTTTAATGCATTGAATAAAGGGGAAAGTTAACTGATTATGTTTATCCTAAGGGATTATAGGAATTTAACATTATAGTTATTCTAAATATAACAGTGATGGTTACTTCAAGTCGTACTATGATGGTTACTCCAAGTATAGCCATGATGTTTATTTGAAGTGAAACTATGATGGTTTCTCCAGGTATAACCCTGATGGTTATTCCATGTGTTACTGTGAGCATTAATCCATATGTAAGAGTGATATGAATTTGATTCCCCATGTTTCTTACATGTATTATCTATACTTGATATCTGTTTTAAATGTTTTATTTAAGAAAAAATGTTCATGTTATTTTCATGTGGAAAATATTTCATTAATCTGCTCAAATAATATTGAGATAAAGGAAAATATTTCACAGATTTTCATGTTTTTAACTAGAATAACAAATTTTTTTATTTTTATGTCAATTATGGGGTATTTTGTGCTCATACGATGTTTTAAATTTTTTTCAAGGTTTAATGATGATTAATAAAAAAGAATAAGTCAAATTGAATGTTATAAATATTTTTCATGAAAAAACATGTTTTAATTTAAAAGTTTTATTTTATGGTAAAAATGGATACTGAGTAGAAGTTTTCACCTTGTAAAATATGGATTTTTATGTAATATACTTGTCCTAATTATTTAAAACTATAAACCTAAAAGGATCCTCAAATATATGAAATGTTTTTTACACAAAACCCAACTTTATGTAATATTAAGGATAGTTCATTATAGTTAGAATCGAAGAAAATGTTTAGATAACTTTGGATATCAGGATGATTTCATGTGAGGATAAATTAATAGTTATGGATGAAATTATTGGTCTATAAGTTAAATATTGATCATAATTTCATTGAAATAGACAACCATTTTTTATTTTTAAGGTGACTAAAGATATTTTGGGAAATGTTTTATTAGGTTGAGGTATATGGAACACTTATGTTTAACTTAAAGGATTATTTTAAAAGAATACTGTTACATTTTGGGGTTGCAATGTGAAAGGTATGATATAAAATTTTAGGTTAAAAAGTTATTTAATGTTGAAGTTTTTAAGGTTATTTTGATGATTTTAAGGTTAAATAATGTTATAATTTCTATGGGTTTTTTATTTATAAGGACCATTTTCATTTTATCATGAAATTACCCTTTTCATTATTTAATTATGTTCTTTTATATAGAATAAATATCATTTATAAAGATGAAGGGAAAATTATATCACAAAACATTTTTAACTCTTTAAGATTATTTAATCATCACTATCATAGAAAAGTATGTTTAAATGATTATAAAATATTTCTGAACATCCAAATCACCTATAAGATACTATTTTTATACTGAACAACTATTAATTTCTACAAAATGTCAATGAATCATGGAATATATTTTATTTTATTTAAAAATATCAACTCATACATCAAATTCATAAAGGTTAATACCAATAAGTATTTAAATATGTCTTATTTACAAATATAAACTACATGATAGAGGGAAAAAAAGATATCAATTACATGAAGGGTGGCCCTAATATTTTTATTTAAGGTATTTATTATTTTCGTAAATTATATGAATGAATCATGGTTAAAGGTTTCAGAAAAGAACAATTTAAATGAAGGATCTATTTACAAATGATATTTTGATATATTATAAATATAATATGAATTATGAAACATTATATTGTAGATTTAGTTTTCAAAATTTGAAATCATATTTTAGATGAAATAAATATATTAGAAAAGTGGTGTCATAAAAATGGGATAATTTATTATACAATCATTTAATGATGTATGATATAGCGATGAATAAAACATTGAGTATATATTTTCATGATGAAATTAAATTAAGATTATTTTATTTTTTGGAAAATGGTTTTTTTATAAATCCTTTATGTTTAAAAAGTGATTAAATAATTAATGATATTTCTGAAGATGTTTATAATATTTTTGGTAACATATGTTTCATCATATAGATAATAATGGGATTCAAATGTGATTTTTTTATTTAGTTATCATTGATATTTTAGAATAAGTTCACCATTTTTGGAACACTATATTATTAAGGTATACATAACATTATGAGTTTTTTAGGAATAAAGGATAAATTATCTATTAGAAAGAATATATGATTTTAATATGGATTTATAGTGATTAATTTTATCTATAGAAATGATTACCATATCTTGAATATTATATGATTTAGACATATATATTTTGGGTATATGAATTTATGAGTGAAAAATGATTATTTAAGATAAATAGGAAATTAATTTTGAAAGAATACGTGACCAAATAATTTAGTTTTTTGCATTTTGAACATGGTTAGAAATATGTTTTAAGAAATTTGAGTTTATTTAATTATAAAATGTTCTAATTATGAATTTGGGTGTTATTGAAGAGGTTTGGAAGATTAATGTATTATTTCTTTATATGAAGATTTATTCTTTTGAGTATTATCTTATCTTGTGATAACCATTTTTGTTTTTTTAATGATAAAAGATAATAAAAATATATTTTTATCCTTTTTTGAGATTATGTTATTCATCAGATGCTGATTTTAGTGCATCAGTCATGAAAAAAATTAATCTTGAATACACATCGTTTGGAGAAAAACATGAGATTTTTGTGGAAATTGTTTAAAGGATTAAATTCTACTTATCAAGTAAGTATATTTACTAATGTTATTATTTAATATAGTAATGTAGATCCTCATATCCTGGAAAAGGATATTGAAAAGCTATTTATCCCTTTAAATTCATTTATAAGGAATCTATAGACTTTTCAAAAATCTTTAATTTACGGTTTTGTGGTCGTTAATTTTTACATGATCATTCAATTTCATGTAATTAATGATCTCAATCACTCTCCGTCATTATATGGGAATTAAAATTTTATTATATTTACATTTTTTCGTATCTCAACAATATGTTACTACTTGAAAACATAGTTATGTGTTATTTTATATGACCTTCTCACTCTCCTTTCTATCTTATCAATAAGAAATTTTGTTAAACCTTTTAATAATGTGGAATTTTAATAAATGTTTTATATATGTAAATCCATTGATTTCCAAGAACATGTCCAAATTGTGAGAATTAATTTTTTAATAGGGGATGTAATATTCTATTATTTTAAAAGGGATACTTTGTTTGATATAATACAAGATACACAACATCACCCTTTAAATTACTAATATATTTTAAATTTAAACACGAACATTGTAACCAAGACAATGAATTGGTGAGTATGAATATGAATACTTTAATTATTAAATATGTTTAAAGGTCCTAATAAATATATATTTATTTATTAATTATTAACAAATAAGAACTAAATATTTATTAAAGTCATGTTATGCTTCAAAAATACATTTTCATAAAACCTGGCATTTATTTTTCTTTTTGAGAGAAATTTATAATTAATTTCTGAAATTTTTTGAAATTTCATTTCATAAAATAAATATAATTTTTTAAATATTAGTATCAATATAATCCTTTCATGAACTTTGGATTTTTTTATGAAAAGTTTGACTTTCAATGAATAGTGGAAATACTGATTTCTATTTAAAATTGTGTTTTATTTTAAAGTATTTATGAAGTAAAAATTATATTTTGGATTAGTTTTAAAATTTAATTAGTATTTTTTTATTTAAAATAATCTAATAATAGTTTTTAGAGATTAATTTTTTACTTGAATTTATTTTAAAAATAATTTATACGTAAAATAGTCATTGTCGGAAAAATCGTTTTTCATCGCATTTTGTAAGTTTAATTTTAAATTAAAATTTTCAACTTTTTTTTTGAATTTATAAAAATGTATTAAATATTTTCAATTATTGATTAATAATTTGATAAACATTTTATTTTATATTTTGATAAATATCAAAGATTTCCTTAATAGTTTTTATTACCAATGTAAAGGGTAAATTGAGTAATTAAGATTTGAAATAAAAGTATAAGAACTAAATAATGACCCCAAACATGCCTTAATTTTATATTATATTTAAATTTAATCGATAATAATTTATAATTTGGTTATATGATCTTTTTTTCAATTTATACATGATTATAACCATTATTATATTTTATTTAAATAAAAGTAAAAAAATGTCACAATATTGTTTTTAATAGCTATAATATTTCTAACATGGGTATAACCAGAGGATATTTTCAGTTATAAATTTTATATTTAAATTTAAATAATTTATATTCATTAAGGAATTTTTTTTTACTTTTTATTGAATAAATAAATACTTTAAAATCTTACACAATGTTGGCATAGAAAATAATAAATTAATTGAAGAATAAAATATATGATATTAGAAATATTAAAATTGATATAATTTGAAAGAATTATTATTTTATACTTTTTTTAAAGAATGAAAGTACATATTATATAGTTTTTTATTCATTTCATTTTTTCCTTTATTTTGTTTTGGTTTTAAATGTCATACTAAATTAGTAGTTCCAAAATTGATATTAATGATAATTTATAATTAATAATATTTTATTAAAAGAATTAAATTAATTAAAATATTATCCTAAAAAAAGTGAATTTTATATGGTTTATTACATCAAAAGTGATAAATTTATTGGATTTTTTTCATTTAATGTAACTATATTAACTTTTTTTGTGTATAAAATATTAATATCACTATAATTGTCAAAATGGATAACAAAGGGTTTAAACAAAAAGTTAAGGATAAAATTGTGATAATTTTTTTTCCAATTATTATTTTATTAGATTATTTATTTTTAAATTCATATTATATAGTAATAATATCAATTTTGATCTATTTTTACATCATAATAAATTTATATTAATTTAATATTTTATGTTTAAAAGAGTGTTCATCCCCTCCCTTATAAAAGGGAACATCTTCTTATAATTTATTCACATGTAAAAACATATGGTTCAGGAAAGACTAGTAAAAATAAATTTATAACACAACTAACCACATTTGTATGGCCTTTTTTTTGGAATTATATCAACCTTAAAGACCTGAAGGTATAAATTATAAGATATTTTTCAATGAAGATGTATAGTTTTTAACCGAGCATTATTGTTTTATTTTTTCTCACACATCCTTAAAATATTCATTAACAATGATTCAATGATAAAATAAGTATATAAAATATACTGATATATTATTATGTTAATGATATAACCTATATCCATCTCTAATCTCAATCAAACAGGAAAAGAATTCATCTCTCGTGTGCTCGGAAAACTACCACCCTATGAACTGATGTAATTTGTTTTCCATCATTGTCACTCCTGGTTGGTTATAATGATGGATTTAATTTATATATATGATATTAATTAAATATTTATAATTTCATAAATATATTGTAAATACTATTTTCTTACCTTCTTTATTCACTAAAAAATGATAACACCGTTTGTTCATATATGTGGACTTCCCCCTCCACGAAGTGAAACAATTCATTTTTCATCATCACATCACATAGAATATTTAAAAGTATATTTTAAGATATAATACGGTATTTATGATTTAATGATTCTTCTTTAAATATAAAATAATACATAACATGTTTCCATAATGATCATTGAAAAGTGAAAATGTAATTCATGTGTGTGTACAATATATCGTCTCCTTGTTTGAAACATAGTTCATTTTTGATAAACGTATTTTATGATTTTTTGAATGTATAATTTAAATATAAAAAATGATAATTTTTACATTATTATTACTTTCGAGATAATTTAATAATGAAATATTTTACCATAGTCAACCTAATGAAGTCATTTAGGACATATGAGCCGAATATCATCAAAACATCTAACATGAACTTAAATGATTTAGTAATTGTATAAGACCTAGAAATTAGTGAAACAAAAGGAATAATAAACATTTAAAATCTTCTAAAACAATTATATAATTAATATTCATTTAATATTTAGGAATGTAAAGAAGGAATGTGATGATTCAGAATCAAGGTAAGAGACACTTTAACATAAAAAACATGTTGTAAATGTTTTAGAGATTTATTATAAAAAAATTCTCCTCCTTGTCAATTTTCTTTAAAATGTTACAAGAAAAATAATGCTTTATTAATCGATGGATTTTAATGATAATATTTTACCATATTTTAATTTCTTTAATTTTTTTTAAAATAGAAATCTTTTTAAGGTTTAACATATCAAACTTTATTTTCAAAATCTTATTTTAAAGTCTACCATCCAAATATTTTTCTTCCATATCCATATTTTTTATAAAATATCTTATTAATGTTTTTATATAGACATAAATTAATTTTAATGTAAATTTTATGTTTATTTTTTATTTCTTTCAAAAAATTTCAAAAAGTAATATTTTTATGGAATGTTTTTTCTTTCTTTACAAAAATAAAAAATGAATCTTCTATTTTAACATAGATGGTGTCAAAAGATTTTCCCACCACCACAAATATTATTTAAAGTTTAATTTATTTACCATATTTCATGTTTTATTTTTAGAAAAATCATATTCACCTTTTTATAGTTATATTGGTTTTGAAAATGGTTTTTTAAATTAAATGGGTATTTTGATATTTGAAAGTGTTTTGTATATTCATTTAAATGAGTTTTTATTAGGTTTTATAGTAAAAAGGTGAAAGAATAACGTCTTTTATTCATGATATGATATTTTATAATTTTATATGAGAAATAGGGGAGCCCAATATAGCTTATATGAAGGTTTTATCCCAATTATAGTTCACAGGTGAGCTCATTATAGCATATATGAAGGGTGAAACCCATTAAAGCTCTCCAATAAATTGGGAAAAACCAAAAATTTAAATTATTAGGTTTATATTAAGGGATTATGGGTATTTAGAATGACAATTATTCCAAATATAACCATGATAGTTATTTTAAGTTTAAATTTGATAGTTACTCCATGTATAAACACAATGGTTATTTCAATTGTAACTATGATGGTTACTTCAAGTATATTAGGGATAATTATTCCATGTGTAACTATAAGGGTTAATATATATATTAAAGTGATTTGAAAATTATTTACAGTGTTTCCTACAAATATTATATATCATTATATGGGGTTTAATGTTTTTATTTGAGAAAAACTGTTAGTGATTGTCGTGTAGAAATTATTTCCTGGTTCTGAAAAAAATATTGAGGAAAAGGTAAACATATCATGGATTTTCATGTTTTTCACTATAGTAATGGAATTATTCATTTTTATTTCCCTAAATAATAATATTTTGTCATCCCACATTTTAAATTTTTTTGTATAGGGTTTAAGGATGGGTAATTGAAAATAAGAAGTCAAGTTGATTGTCATGATGTTTTTTTATGAAAGGAAATATGTTTTATTTAAAATTTTTAATTACAAAAAAATTGATACTGAGTATAAGTTTCAAACTTGTAAAATATTGGGTTTTTATCTAAGAGTTATAAAATAATTCTCCAAATCTCTAAACTAGATATGACCCTAAAATGAAAGAAAAAGACTTCATGAATTAAAACTCAATATTATGTAATGTTTATGGCCGATTACATACAAAATAATAAATAAATACTGTTAGAAAATGAGTTTGGATCAATACTCACCTCAAACAGTCATTTTTTATAAAACTTTAAGAGTTTTATAGATTTTGGTTTTAAGTTTGGTCATTTTATCCAAACATACTTATACCTTGGTAATTAAGTTTCATACCTTAGTTTTTATTTTTAATTTGAAAGATTAAGATTGAAATTTTTACCTAATATGATACTTCTAATTTCAAATTTGAAAATAAATTTATTAATTAATTTTTTTAATTTTGTGAAATGTTTTTTAATATATATAATCTTAATCACGTAAAAAAAATTTTGATAAATAATTTTTTTTAGTTAAAAATATAAATATATGGTAAGATTATCTTAGACACCGATATGACATAAATTAATTTATTTTTAAACAAATAAATTTCATATGGCTTTTATGGATAGACAAAACCTAATATAACTTGAAAATAATTTATTCAAAGAAGTTAAATAATTATTTTTTTATATAAGTGTAACATTTAAATTTGTTATAATTTTTTCTATAGGTTTTATAAGTTGAAAGATTATTTTAAAATCAATATTGTTATTCCTAAAATTTATATTTATAACTAAAAAAGTTTTTATTAGTTTCTAGGTTTTTCTTATATAATGGCAGGGTCATAGAAATTACAAGTTTCATGAAAACCATATTTTTGACTAAAAAATAACCTTTTCATAAAAATATTGAAATTGCTAGTAAGCCAATTTTTCTATGAAGAATTTAAAAATGGACCATTTTTTAATTTAAAATTCCAAAACATATAAATTCAATTATTGAATAAAATCTTCATATATAATTGAAAAACCATTTTTATTATAGAATGAAATTTTCTAATATTAACCATTACTATTATTCATATTTCATATCATTGACCAAAAAAATTAGTGTTAAATATTTATTAATATAAATCATTTTTTTCATTAATAATATTTTTCATAAAATAGAAATTCATATAGCATAAAAGATATTTTTTTAGATAAATAAATTTCTAAATAATAAATGACCTTATTAGTCATTTTAGGTAATCTAATTTAATTTCATCCATTTTGAATGTATCCGTTAGTTGTTATATATACATATAGTTGATAAAGTGGTTATACTATTTAATTTTTCATAATACAATGACTGAGTTTTTAGCATTCATATTTAAATATTTATATTTTATTTAAATATACAATTTTCTATTTTAATTTAGGTGTAACATTTAGAAAAAGATATCAAATAAATTTTATTATATAAAAATAATTATATATTAAAATTTTAGGGTGTTATATTCTACCCCCTTAAATAAATATTGTTCCTATTATTTGACTCATAAAATTAGATTAATTTTTCTATGGAACTAATAACTAACAATATGCCACTATATTATGATGTGTTTATTTAGGATGTGGAATGAGATGAAAAATATATTATAATAACTTTAGAAACAGAGGTGATTAATTCCTAATTTTCCATAGAATTATACTAAGGGATATAGATCTTGATCGAAAATGAATAAATTCCCACAAACCCTAAAAAAGATTTATATGATAATCATACCGCTAGGGTTTTTTATTTATAACTCAATGTCTATTAGTTGGGAAAATCATACATGACATAAGATACTAGTAAATATAGACTGAAAACTCATTATTTCATTCATGTTTTAGCAGTTGAATAGGGTTTTCCTTGTTCTCATGGTTGTTGGTGATCATCTACCTCATTGTACCTTATATTGGGACATCAAGTCACATTATTCCCAACTCACATGAATTTGAAGAAATTATTTTTTAAAGTGTCCCTCTTTCCCTTACACTTTCGATGCTGATGATATTCAATTCCATGAATTTAAATTTTACACCCATGTTTAGTCCCACATTTTTGACATGTAGGAAATTGAGTCTTCTTTACTTTATCATCTTGGTTAGTAAAATTTCTATTAGATTACATCATTGAATTCATTTATGATTTTGGTATTTAAACTATGTTATCTTTTTTAATCAAAATTATTAATATCCAATTTTTCATAATGTTAAGATTAATCACTCCAAACATTATCACGTTAGCTTTTTTATTGGGATAGTTTCCACATTCTAAATTGAATCCATTATTAACTTGGTTCCTTTGAGTTTAATCCATTATTAAAATTAAATGATATTACATGACAATCAATCATTCAAAATAATTATGTAACACCCCATTACTTGTTTTTGGGTACTCATCGACCCTTATTTTGATCATTCCTTGGTTTTGGTTTGTATTGGGTTGTTTGGGGTGAAATTTGGATAATTTTGGAAGTCTTATTTGTTGTTCACTATTGGAACATGATTTTCCTAAACTATTCACCCCCATTGTAAATGATGTAACCCTGGATAGTGATGGTTTGTATTGTTGGTCCTTAGTTTGATAAAATGTGATCCCTCTTAGGAGATACCATGTAACGTGGACAATGAGTCCATAGGGGGATCACTATTTGGTTGAATGATTTGTCTAATTGTGTAACCCTTTCAAGGAATCCGTTTGCATAAAAAAAAATTATTCTTGAAATTATTTTAAAAATTCTCGATCCCTCCATTTAAATTCCCAACACATTCACTTTACCCTATTTTGATTTATAGGGTTGAGAAGGCTTTCTAAAATTAATGTCAGCTCCCCCAAATTTCTTTTTTGGTGAATGAATTTTCTAGTGGTGGATCTATCCCTCTCTATTGAGTGGATATCCTACCGTGTGGTTTCTTTCAGTCTCTCTTTTTATCCTCTTTAGAGAGTTTTAGATCATAATATTCTTGATTAATCTAAACGTTTTTTGTTTGGATATTGATTCTAGGGTTGGGTTCTTTATCTATAACACCTTCATTACTCATTATTGAATCCTGTTGTAGCTGTTTATTCATGATATTAGATTAAAGGTAGATGGTTCTATGATTATTATTCCTATAATTGAAACCTTGAATTTCTAGATTAAATTGATATTAATTTTTAATTCATTTAGAAAAATGGAATCATGATAATTTTATTATTGATTGAAAAGGGGTATATAAATTAATAAAAACCCCAATTTAGATGGAATTTAAATTATGGGGTGGATTTCTGAAATGTGATGGATTGATTTGGAAATTGTTTTCATTAAATTATTTGACATTGATTCTGAGAAAATTTATGATATTTGAAAGTGATTAAAAATAGAATGATATAATGAAAACCTAGGATTTGGTTTTTAAATGGAAAAATAAAATTAAAAATTTAAATGAAAAATTATATATTAAAATATATTAAAATGATTTATTTCCAATTTTCTAATTTTTATATCACATGTTAGACTGGATAGTTAGTAGTAACTGAGAAAATCATTCTAGGACCTTGCCTTCATATTAATAGATTGATGACTAAAAACTGTTAGTAAAAAAACTTCATAATGACTTCCTATAATCGGATCCCTTATTAGGGTGTATACTGCCTATATTGGGTTCCCTTATTACAGTTTATTTGTGTGTGAACAACTGACCAGAGTCGTGATCACTATGAGATGTGTGAAGATTCTTTTACCTAATAAACTAACATACCACGGATATTTTGTACATGGTTCTTGCCTTTCTATGTTATTTGGACTTAATATATATTTTGTTGAATTTTTGAACTATTTTATGCATCCTAAATGTTTTAAATAAACCATTTTATATAAAATATTTATTTAATATTATTTTAATTTTTTTAATATATATTACATATCTTTTAAATGAAAGGATTTTTTTTTAAATATGAAAATGTAACGACATGAATAGTTATATTTAAACTGATATCATATTAAGTTTAATTTTTTTATAATTGTTTATGGAATACTTGGTGAGACCCTACTAGGATTTATAAATTAGACCCTACCATTTCTTTCATGTGTTTGTAGATTTTCTTATACCAGGTCCAAGTAAAGGGAAGTTTCCAATTGAATATGGTGGATGTTATTTATATATCAGACCGTCGGTTGTCACTATCATCTTGAAATTATTAGCTTTCTACATATTCCTCTCATTATATACTGCTTTGTGTTTTATTATATATGTTTTTTTTCTATTCCTTTTTTCCTTTTCGAGTGTTGATCATACTAACTTGGAAGCTTTTATCTTTCGTTATTTATGTAAAATTCCTTCTTTATTTTATCTTGTGTGATACTAGGTTCTTATAAAAAAATTATGGGGAAAATAAATTTCTTTTAGTATATGTTAAAGATATACTGGGTATCAGGATTCTAGGGTATCCGGGATGGTTCATGAAAAAAATAGTATTAAAGGTGTCAATTTTTCATTTTCCCTCTATTTTAGTATGTAGTTTTGGTTATCATTTCATGACTTGCGAGGTTGTTATGTGCAAGTTCCTTACTATATCTCATTTTAAAAAGCCTCAATTAACTATGGATTTTTTGGGAAAAGTGTCTTGAGGAATAATTTGATATATTTCTAGTATTTTCTTTGATTTTGATTTGGGTATGTTGAAATGAAAATCTTATTATCTTCTTTTATGGGATTGTTTTTTTCTATTTATGATGTTTTACATGTTGATATAAGTAATCATACAATATATTCAATTTTTTTATTTATATAGTGTAGTATCACACCTTTGAGAAGATGTGAGAATAAGATATATGTAGAAGAATCTTGTGAAACATAGTAAACAGATCCTCCAACAGACATGAATCCTATTGATATTATTGTGAGTGTGGTCCAATATTTGGGATATGCACCAACACATATCCCCATTTAGCATCTAGTTAAGGAACTTCCAAGGGTTGAATCTTAGAATCATGCTCAAGATTATCTTTTCTAGAAGCCACCATCATTATAAGGATCTAATTATCCTAAACATGACTAGGATTCGTTGAGAAATAGAGATATTTTGTTTGATTTTTTGGAAATTCATTATTCGATTAAGGTAAAATATGCCACCTTCAAGGTGGAGTATCCTAGCAGAATATGGTGGGATTTGATGGTGATGATGAAGAAGAATGAGGGTTTAGAGTGGAAGTAATTTAGTTTTATATTAAATGATCAATTATATCCCATGTCTATGGTGTTGTATTAGGATATGAAGTTTCTGAAACTCAACCATGATAACAAGACCATGATAGAGTACAAAAACCACTTTATTGAAATTTTGTAGTTTTCACCTATGATTATATTGAATGAAAACATTAATATGAAACATTTTAAGATGGGTCTTCAACAAAATACTCATTATCAAGTTTTCTTTCTGAATCTTTCTTCTAAAAATGATGTTATGTATAGAGAATTTATGGTTGAACTTGATCTGGCTTGTATGTCAGGATTTTTGGGAGTTCCTTTTTCTTCTAGTGGAAGTTCTATAAGTTCCTTTAAAGGGAATAGAAATAATGATGAGTCTCATGGTGGGTTTTTATAACAATAATCCTCTAGATCCCTATAGTTCTTGTAAAATGCCCTTGGAATTTTTTCTAGTGTTCCAAGGTTGGACATTCATGTTGTGATTGTTCTAAGAAACCCAGGAACTACATTTCTTATAAACGCTCAGAGAACATAAAGAAATTATTCTGCTTTTTTTCTTCTCTGTGCACTGGTATGGGATCATCAACTCGTAAGAGAACTAAAGTGAAATTATATGCTTCAAGATCTAAGGTTTCCATCCACAGGCATCCATAATAAATATTTTTCATGCAGTGGAAGAGTCTCAAGAGGACGTCAATCCGGGTCCAATGGCTGTGATAGGTACCATCACTAAATCCTCATTTCTAGTGACTAATTTTTTTTATATCAGTGCATCTCATTCATTTAAATAAACTCTTATTTTGATCCTTTTAAATCATCCAATAGAGGTTCTTCATTATGTGATGGAAATTACTACACCCCTCAAAACAAAGTGAGAGACGGTCCATTATTTTTATACTCGGGTTTTGTCTTTATCATAATTCAAGGTGACATATAATTTTCTAGTTACTAACATGAAACATCATAATTTAATTTTCAATATGGATTGAATTACTAATAATAAGGGCTACTATATTCAATGTTTCTCCTTTACTAATCTATAAGGGGTGGGTTGTATCTTTCAAGGAGAATGGCACCTAAGGTCGAGTTGATCCAAGCCTTCTTATCTAGATTGGGTATAATAATATCAGTTTTTTCTTTTTATCTAGATTTATAATATTTAAGTGATGATCTACCCTAATTTTCATCGAGTTTCCTAATGTGTTTTCTTCAAATATCTCTGCTTTCCACTGATACGTGTGTTAATGTTACATATTTATTTTTTCCCTCGTACTCTGCTAATATATATACCTTTTTATTGTTTGGAAATAGATGAAATGAAATAGTTTAAGACTCAATTGGATGATCTGTCAGAGAAAGGATTTATAAATATGAGTTTTTCACCTTGGGTAGTTCTTGCTCTATTTTATAAAAATGGTTATAGAACACTTAACCTATATGTTTATTACTATAAGATTTATCAATTTAATGTAAAGAAAAAGTAACCATTTCCAAAAATTACTGATCTGTTTGACCATTTGAAAGCCATGAAGAAGTTCTCAATGATTGATCATCGATCTGGTTATCACCAGTTGAGAATAAAAGACACTAAAATTTAGAAAAATACATTTTGAAGTAGGTATGATCATTATTAGTATCTTTTCATGCAATTTTTTCTAACAAATAATCATGCAGTCTTTATGGTTTTGATGAATAAGTTCTTCCATGAGTATATTGATATGTTTATTGTCATATTTTGTGATGAAAACCTTGTTTAATAAAGTTATGAGGATCATTTCAGTCATATAATAAAATTTATAGAATTTTTGAGAAATCACCTAATCTATTCAAAGATATCTATATGTGATTTATAGATTTGGGAGGTGAATTTCTTGGGACATATGATCTTGGAACATAAGATCTCGATCGACCATATTAGGTTAAAAGTTGTTATGACATTGGAAAAATCATGAAATGTTTTAAGGATTTAGAGTTTTAGGGGTTTAGTGGGGTATTATCATTGGTTTTTAAAGGATTTATAAAAGTTTCATTCTTCGATGAACAATCTCACTCAATAGGGAGTGATGTTTACTTTGGATGAAAAATGTTAGTGTTCTTTTTTTTGGGATGATATGTCTTCTAAATTATGTGTTGATGTTGAATCTTCCAGAGGTTTGGTAGGTCAATGTGACCTTCTTTGATGCATTAGGTTTGAGGTTGGGATGTATTCTTATGTAGGGTAATCAAGTGATGGCTTATTGTTCTCAATTTCTTAGGCCACACAATAATAAACATCCAAACCAGGATCTTGAACTCGCATCCATGATTCATGTTCTTAAGAGTTAGTGGCATAACCTTTTTAGAGAATATTTTACCATGTATTCCATCAACAAAATACTAAGATATACATCCTATAAAAAATGAGAATATCAAGCAGAGGCATTGGGTGGATTACTTGAAGTATTTTTGATTTCGAAATTTCTTGTACCCTAGGAAAAGGGAATGTTGTTTCCTATTCATTGAGTAGGAAATCTCTGACATAGTCTATGATATAATCATCAAAATTTTGGAACATGATGACTATTTTTACATAGTTTAATTTAATATTTTGAGAGGAAATATGCAAGGGTGACTTCTATAGGGTCTATTTAACCTATTATATTCTTGATATGATTCTTCGAGAATAAAATCTTGGTGATGAATTCCATAATATTAGGAACTCTCTATATAGTGGGGGTAACATTGATCAGTGTTCATTATTCATAAAGGGTTTCTTATGTTTTCGAAACTTGTATGTTGTACCTTTTCATTTGAAAAAATATTTAATGTTTTATCTCTATAATCCCCAATGGGTTATACACTTTGGCACTACAAAGATGTTTTATAACATGTGACATTGATTTTGATGGCTCGGTATGAGACATGACATCAGTGAATTTATTTTACTTTTTTATACCTATCAGTATGTTAAGGACGAGCACCAAAGACCTTTTGGATTGTTTCATCCACTTCAAGTTCCAACGTAGATGTGGGATGAAATATCTATGGACATTGTGGTTGTGTTTCCGTATACAATTTTAAAGAATAATCCAATATGGGTTGTGATTGATAGGGTGACCAAATTGACAAACTTTATACCCATTTGTGACATAAAAAAAAGTTGAGGATTTGGGAAATCTTAATGTGAAAGATATTTTTTTGTAAGTAATTCCATTTATTATAGTCTCTGATAGAGTTCCACATTTTACCTCTCATTTTTTGTGAGTCCTTCATGAGGTAATGATATATATGGTTTATTTGATTACAACATACCATCCGCAGATGGATTACCAGATATAGAGGGCTATTAAGATTCTTTATAAAGTGATTATTTCTCACATCCTTGATTTTTTTAAATCTTGGGTATCCATTTGGAAATGATTGAGTTTTATTATAACAACAGTCACCAGCCCGAAATCAAAATGGATCATTTTGAGGCCTTTTTTGGCCGTCCGTGTAAATATCTATTTTTTTGTAACACCCCATGACTTTACAATATTTTCATTTTTGAATAAATATAAATTATATCCAAGAGTTTTTTATCCTCAACACCATGTTAATCATATGGTACAAAAAATAATGAGTTGGCTTTCATTACATGAAATACTGAGTTATATCAAACAACAATATATTATTAAAATATTATTATTTAATCTAATAAGAAATAACCTAGTTGAAAATGGAAGTTACAAATAGTACTAACGAAATTATGAAACATATATATTATATATTTAAATAATTTTTTTTAAATTCATCCAAATGGTTTTATTGGCATAAGATAATAATAAATCTAATTTTACACATTAAAATGCTACATTTATTAAAAGGTAGTTTTACCACCTTTTGATACTGCGATTTTTTTTAATTTATTTTTTGACACTTCTACAAATTATATTTTAAAAACTAAACTTATTATTTTAAATAGGAATATTAAAATTTAATTTGGTTGAATTTTAGTTATTTTATTGATAGGATTTAAGTTTTAATGAATAGTGATAAAATATTGCATTTTTAGTGAAATAAATTTTTTTTTAAATAATTTATAGTGTTATATTATTTTTTATTGATTCTAAAGTTTAATTAGATTATTTTTACCAATTAATCAAATTTATGTCATTAGAATCAATTTCACATTGAAATTAGATATAAAAACATTTCTACCTTTTGAACGTTTTTACTTTAAAAACATGTTTTCTCATTATGAAAATGAGATTAATTTAAAATTAATTACTTCATATTATATGTATTTAATTGTCCAAAAATAATTATATATTTTGAATAAATGATTCAAAATTATTTAAATTTGTTTATTTTATTTTTGGTAGTGTGAATAGTAAATTTAATAATATTTAAATTACTACTGTTAAGTGTAAATCATGTAATTAGGGGTAAAAATAATGTTTTTATTTTTATAAAATTACTCACTTGTCCTAATTTTATTAAATGTGATTATTCCCACCAAAATATTATTTTTTCCAATTATATAGCCTCTTGGATCCACTAAAATGACTTTAAGTCTTTTATAGTATTCTATTCTAAGGGAAGTCCAATATGGCACACTCTTGTTTTTGATAAGTATTATATTTTTATATACAGTTATTCAAAAGATATATTTGAAAATAAATAGTAATTATAAAACTAAGAAGTTATTATTTTTCCAGATAATTTTTTTTTATTTTTTTAGTGAAGAAATAAATAAATTAAATACTTTCAAAATAATTTTCTAGTAATTGTTTAATTAATGGATATATCAAATAAATTTTTTTAAAAATATTAAAATAATTATAATTTTATATAATTAATATAATAAAAAAAATTTATAGATGAATTAGGTATATTAGGGAGGTATTAAAGGACTTTTTAGGTTTTCATGTATATTTATATTTTTTAAAAAGTTAAAAAATGAATAGTATCAAAAATTGCATTAATAATATTTTAAAATAAATATTATTTTATTATATGATATAAAATTTATTAAAATATATAAATATGAAACATTATTTGGAAATTATTTAAAATTTAATCTATGACTCATTTATAGTTCCATTTGTATTTTATAGTACCTATATTAAACCTTAACGAGTAAAAAATCCATGTTGTCTCCGGTAAAGTTAATGGGTTTAACTAAGGGTTAAAGAAAAATGATAAGGGTAATAACGTAATATAAACTTGTATAAAAACTATGGGTTGAGTTTATTTCGAACCATAATAATATTATATTCTAAATAAATCACTTTGGAACCATTTTTAAAGGAAAATTAATTTATATTAATTTAATAGATTTAGAGTTTCCAAAAGTACCCCTCAGTTCAATTATAAAAGGGTCCCTCCTCACTCACTTCCTAACACCAATTTGAGTCGTATATATTAATATAAAGCTACCCAAATAATCTAATAAATTGTATATATTCATCATATAAGCCTCTATTTTGGAAGAAATACATCCAATGAATTTCTTTGGTATAAACCAAAAGGAGTTACCCACAGAAGAGGCGACATCTTTCCTCATGCTCTTGAGTTTTATTTCCATTATCCACCCCTAAAATAACCTTATTCTTTTATTATATAATAACAACTGTATAATAAATATACTTATATTTTTTATTATATTATTTATACCTAGATTTACACATAATTCAATTTAATGGCTAATGAACATACTATTTATGTGAATGGAGAACTACCATGTCATGAAAGGAGGATTGTTCATTTTTTCATTTACCACCTTTCATGGTGGTGAATTATGATATATACTCTATTTATATAAGTTATATATGATATTTATTATATATTTGTGAATATTTAATTCTTTTATAACATATACCCTTATGCTTTCCATTTGGTGAAAATACAATTACATCGTTTGTTGAAGTGTGGACTATCATCTCTTAAAAGCAATGTCATTAATTCAAGAAATACATGGAATGTATAAAAGATTGTTTTAATAATGAAATGGGAAATATATGAAATAAATATTATAATATAATTATAATATACACACACACACAGAGAGATATATATATATAAATATATAAATATATTATTTACATTTCTTTATCATAATAGGATAAAAAAATTAATGTACTGTACTTGCGTACGTGTGACCTACCGTCTCTATGAATAGTGAATATCATTTCTTATATCCAAATCTTATGGATTATTATAAATAAATATATAATAAATTAATATGAAAATTATTTTATGGTTTACATTCAATAAATTATGAAATCATGATCTAATTAATAGGAAACAAAAATTACATGTCAAAACATGGTTGAGAAACAATGCAATTAACAACCAAAATAGTGAAAATAATAAAAATTGTTACCAAATGGGTAATGAGATATTATAAGAAGTCAATATATGAACTTATAAATATGATTATGGTTTTATTATAAGTTAATAACGTTTTTAAATACAATTATACCTGAGTTTAAAGGATGTTCACCAAAAAGAAGATGTGAGGTAATGGATTTCATCTCAATTTTATTTCATTGAGGCATATTGTAATGTTATGCCCATAATTTCATTTATATATTGTATATACTCCCATTTTGGGATATTATATCATGAATATACTTATTTTCATGATATTATAAGTTTTATTTAATTTAATTCCATCATGGGAATTATGATTCACATGTTTCAAAGTGGTATGAGTCACTTTAAAATGTTTAAAGATTATTTTTATTAAAAATGTATTTAATGACAATTCAATAGTATTCCAATTTTTCAATGTCATAAACTCGTGTTGTTACTTTTATTACACTAGGGAATTATTGATAAATATGTATTATTTATTAAAAAAGTATATTTTATAAGTCATATTAACTAATAATTAAATCGATTACTCAATATAAATAATTATTTAGACTAGAAATGACAGGTGGGGCCCATAATTTACATAGACCCTTGATGTATCAAGAGCTTCTCATGAAACAAAAAAGTTGACCAAATTAAGTGGCGTTCAATCTGCAGTTTTAAGCTGTCCTATAAAAGGTCTTGACTATATATGTTTTCATATTCTTCAGGCATAGCATCTAATAATAAAGAATTTCCATCATAGAGATTTCAGTTATCATTATTATTACCCATGAGGTTTTCATATGATAAAATCTGTTAATGCATTTAATTCAAAATTTATTTATTAAATTCCATGTGTTCTTAGTTATTTACCTTTCCATTTTGATTATTCCTTATCTAATTATTTATATGGAATCTGCAATCATTTATTTACCTTTATATGTTCATTTACTACAAAATATTCATTATTTCTATGGCTTTACATATCCTTACTGATCATTTTAACTCACCCTTATTATGTTTCTTTTCTCTAGGTTATGAAGAGGAATCCTTTGAAAGAGTTTCAAATATGTTGAGTTTTTATCTATGTTAAGTTTAATTTTCTTTTCCCTAATGTATTATGGGTATCATGTATGTTGACCAAAATTTTAAAATAGATAAATTGATCTGTCCTTTTGGATTTGAGTCCTTGTAATAATGCCAACGTAATAAAATAATTCACTAGATTCTGTCTTCTAGGGTTGAGGTTTTATATTTGGAATCAATGGAAGTTTAATAGTATCCTTGGAAACTAGATTTAGAAAAAACAGATTAGGGAGCATTACCCTATGATCAAAATTGACGATAATAATAGAATAAAATCCTAGATTTTTTGTAAGGTAAAGATTTTGTGGGTATTCCATAGAATAGATCGCTGTTTGGATACTAAAAGTGGAGGTAGTTCTCGAAAAAATTTATCTAGGAGTAACAAATACAACAATGTGTGTCAGGCTTAACTCAGCATAACCTGGTACATGACAATAAGAATTACTGCATACATGGTTTGACACTCCTAGGGGATATAATTATGATAATTCACATTTTATTTACAAACCATTAGGAAGGATTTTAATCTAATGATTTCCATAAATATACCATGTTAATGGTTATTATATAATCTATAAATACATTATGTTAATTATTTTACTAGTTGTGGGATTATACATTATTTTTTACAATGATATGATGTAATCTAGTGTATTCCATTATTTATAAATGGAATTTGGAAGGAATTATGTTATCAATACTCGTGGAAAATGTTGATATTTCCCTACTGAGGAAAACAAGATAGTTAGTTTTGGAACAGATCAAAATATAACCATAGTATAATGGCTTAATCATGTTATAGAAAATACCCTTTCCCGAATAGAGAAACCTATTCCACAATGAGATTCTACAAAGTTAAATTTCTATATGGGATATAGTCCCCCATAATTTAGTGGGATTACTAGACTAATAATGTATGAGTAGTGGATTAAGTATTTAGAGAAGACATTTATGGAATTGGGATGTGGTAAAAAGTAAAAGGTTACACTCAAAGTGTATTGTATCAAGGGGGATGTACATCGATGGTGGTAATTAATCCAAAACACTTGGGAGGAAAAGAAATATAACTAATGGAATAGTTAACATTTAAAGAGGTATTATTAAATAAATAATTCCCTTGTAATAAAAATTCAGATATGAGGAAAAAGTTCCTTAGTTTAAACAAAAATGATGAATAATGTGTTGTGGAGTATGAATCTAGATTTAACAAGTTCGCATGATATGCTATAGATTTTATACACTATACAAAATATAATATTGATCATTTATTTGAAGGACTTTTACCAAGACTTTGAAGGTAGGTGGTGTCTAAAAACTTTTCTTTATATGATGAAATAGTTTTATGTGATATCAGGATAGAGAAATAATTACCCATGTTTTATGTCTTTAAAGGGATATAAGAGTTGTAGATAAAGGAATATAAAAATAATAGATTAGGGGAATATGGTAAAGAAATATTTTCTCACATGTGATAACTATAGAAATAATCTCCCAAGGAAATTCTTTAAAGGGTTGGGAGTTTGTTAGAAGTGTAGAGAAAAAGGTCACCATTAAAAAATGAAATGTGTTGAAATAAAATGTTTTTATTTAGTGTTATAACTACAAGAAAATGGGGAACTATGAAAATTAATTCCCCAAGCATCAGGTAAATATACGTCAAAAAAAAGATAAGGGATCATGGTCAAGCATATGTTATTGATAAGGAATAATTAGATTTATTATTTTAATTATGTATTAAGATCTAGTAAACATGATGTAAAAGTTTTTTATTAATTTTTGTATCATCATATAATTTATAAAATATATAAGGATTATATTGTAGTAATTTTTCATCAAGGATTTGAAATATTATGTTGATTAGTACAAATAAAAAATAAAAGTGATTTAGTAATAAGTTGAACTTTTTCGAAAACACATAGGAGACGGAAATATAAGATTTAACATGTTACTGATATTAAGATAATGATTCTAGATGAATATATCATTGATAGGGATAATGTAATTTGGATACTACTAACTTCCTTATAACTTATTCTTATGTTTTGGATCATGATACTTTGAAGGGTAATAAGGTCAACCATTTATGAATATTTTTAAATTGATCTTTGGTTGATTTTTAGAGGTTATTGAATTATTTCACCATGTCAGGAAACATGTGCTAAAAAAATAAGTACAAATAGTTCAAGGAAGAAGGATTAGATTGCTACTATATAAATGTATCAAAAATGTATATTGACTTATATCCTTAGAAAGTGAAAGAATTTATGAAATCTTGAAAAATGTTCTAAAAAACTATTTTCTTATTATCATCATTTTTGATGATATCAATGAAGTTTATTCACACATATTTTTTATAGTGTTGAGGTCAAAAGATTTCTCATGAAAATGGTCTTTATCACTCTTTATCGGAATATGATGGTTTGATTTCTCTTTCATATCCATTATTTTACTAAAGTTATCCAATTTGAATGCCTAGTTTTTTGGGGACATTCAGATTTCATTTAACATATTATTAAGAAAACTTTTTGTTAATAATATTTACAATGTGTGTATTCACCAATTTTTTATTTTCAAATATCAAACCCAAGACTATAGAGATCATGTTTAAATTGCTAGGAAAAACTTTAATTAAGGTGGGGAGAATGTAACACCCCAAGACTTTACAATATTTTCAATTTTGATTAAATTTAATTTTGTTCCTATATTTCTTTATATGCAACACCATGTTAAGTTTACACTACACAAAACAATTAGTTATCTTGCGTTACACACAAGGCCATGCTTTACCGAATAACAATGTATTATTCAAATTTTATAATTTAATATAATAAAAGATAACATAACTATTATGTTTAAATTTTTAAATAGTATTAAAAAAATTATAAAATATATATATTACGTATTTAATACAATTTTTTCAAATTCATCCATATTATTTTATAGGCATAATCTAAGAATAAATCTTATTTGATGCATTAAATGTCAATATTTTTTTTAAAGGTAGTTTTACTGCCTTTTTACAGCGTACTTGTTTTGAATTTATTATTTGAAATTTTTATATATTTTATTGGAAAATATAAAATTATTATTTTAAATAAGAATATAAATATTTATTTTGGTTTAATATTTGGTATTTTTCTGAAAAGTTTCATGTTTTGATGAATATTGATAAAATATTACAATTTAATTGAAAAAAACTTCTTCATTTAAATAATTTATAGTGTTAAATTATATTATTAATTATTTTTAAAGTATAATTATATCGTTTATATCAGTTGAACCAATTTAGTTCATTACAATCGTTTTCAAATTAAAATTTTATATATAACCATTTCAATCTTGTGAATGTTTTCACTTTAAAAACCTGTTTCCTCATTCTGCCAATAGGATAATTTTAAATTATTTACTAAAACATATATGTTTTTAAATTTTTGAAAATTTATTCCATATTTAGAATCAGTGTGTCAAAATTATTTAAATCGATTTCTTTTTTTGGGTATATTAATAGTAAACTTTGTAATATTTTAATTACAACAGTTAATGGTAAATCAAGTAATTAAGTGTAAAAATAATTCTATATGTATTACAAAATTACCCTAAAACTTGTCCTCGTTTTATTGGATGAGTGTGTATCAAAAAAAATCATCATTGGTCTGATTTTATAGCCTCTTGGATCAACTTTGATGACTTTATGGATTTTGTAGCATTTTATTCTAAGGGAAGTCTAATATGTCACACTCTTGTTTTTAATAAGTATTAAATTTTTATATATGGTTATTCAAGATATATCTTCAACTATAAATAGTAATTTTAAACATAAAATGTTATTTTTCATCATGATAATTTATTTCTAATTTTTAAGGAAGAAATAATTAAATTAAAGTCCTGCACAATGATGATGAAATAATTTTTTAATTGGTGGACATATCTAATAATTTTTATTAAAAATATTAAAAATAAATATAAATTTATAGAATTTATGTCATCTGTGAATTTTATAGTGCTTGATGTTGTGACCTCAGAAAAGGTTAAGTTACAAGATTACTTCCATTCCAAAGCGTAAGAATCATCTATTTCTACGGTCCATTTATATGTTACTGAGGACATATGTTGCAATTCTATTCATGAGCTTTGGTAAGCCCCCCCCCCCCCTTCACTACAGATTGAATCTATGTTGTCCAGACCCCCTACTGGATTAACTAATGAATTCAATTTGATAGAAGAGGTGGAATAGAAGAGTTTGGACAATCTTGAAGCCTCCTCGTCAAAGTAAGGATTGATACCCATGCAAGAATTCCCATCTCCTCTTGAGATTGTACGATGTAATGTTATAATTTCTAACCCATTTGATCTGATCACTACCAATAATAAAGAAATTCGATCAAATGATGATCCTTCTATATCTATAAAGATTCCCATTAACACGAAGAATCCTGCAGATGATGAAGGTGGTGGATGGACACAAACAACGCCTATAAGAAGGGGTCAACACCCCCGTGGCAAAGGTGGGAGCCTTACATACCACTGCATGAGCACCCACACTATAATAGTGTAATCTTTCTTATTTTTTCTTTCTGATGTACCACTTGGTTTTGTTTTCCAGTTTTCACTGGATGTTTTTTTGTTTCAATAAAATGGTCACAAAACCTCAATATTTAAAAAAATAGTGTTCAAATTGACCTTTAATATAATTTAAAATTAATAATATTTTTTTAAATGATATATAATTCACAAAAATCCAATCATTAGAAAAACTATTATAAAATAGTTTTAAATTTCATCCATGACTCATTTATGGTTTATTTAAAATTTTATAGTTACTATATTAACCCTTAAAGATTAAAAAATGGAAACTTATCAAGGTATGAACAAAGAAGTTTAACTAAAGATTAAAGACAAAAGATAAAGGTAATAATCTGACCTAAAATTTTCTAAAAAATATTTTTGAGATAATTTATACACATAAATATTTTAGATTTTAAATTACTCACTTTCGATTCATTTTAAATATAAAATGAATTTATATTAATTTAATAGTTTGAGAGTTTCCAAAATTACCCCTCACATCAATTATAAAGGGTCACCTCCTCCCTCACCATCTCACACCACATTGAGCATTCTATCTTGACCGTACACTACCCAAATAAGGTCCAAACATACCTCTATCATCCTATAACCTTCATTTGAGAATAAATACATAAAATTAATCCATTTTCTATAAACCAAATAGAGTAACCCAAAGAAGAGGTAACATCTTTTCTCAAGATATTTAGTTATATTTCCATTGTCCACCCCATAAAATATATTTATTACATGATTATATAAGAAAACCAGTGTAAAAAATATACTAATATATTGTTATTCTAATAGTTTTACATAAAATTATACAAAATTCCATCTAATGGGTAACATACATACTGTTTATGTGTATGATGAACTACCACCGCATTAAATTATGATTATTCATTTTTTCATTATGGGTCATGGTCAGATATTATGTTGAAAACTTGGTTTATATATGTTATATATGATATTTATTATATATCTATGCATTTATAATTCTTTTTTATCACATATCATTATTATTTCCATTTTATATAAATACGACAACATCGTTTGTGGATGTGTGGACTACCGCCTCCTAAAAGCTATGTGATTCATTCACTCTATAAAAAAATCTAAAAAGTATGGTTTTAATAATCATATTATATATATATATAATAAATATGTTAATGTAATTATAATATACATATATATATATATATATTCATTTACATTTCATTATTTTTTTATGACATAGAAATGAAAGTAGCATTCATGCCTACGTATGACCTACTATCTCCATGAATGGTGCATTTAAATTATTATCTCTAAATGTTATGGATTACTCTAAATAAATATATAATAAGTATATATGATAATTATTTCATGTTATACATTCTATAAATGAAGAAATCGTGATTTAATTAATGGGAACGACAAATAACATATCAAAACTTACTTGAGAAACAAGGAAATTAACACCCAAAATAGTAAAAATAATGAAATATTATAAAAAAATCAGAGATGAGATATTATAAGAAAATAATATTTAAAATTAAAAATATTATCATGGTTTTGTTATAATTTAATAATGTTCTCAAAACTATTATACAGTGGTTTAAAGTATGGTTAACTAAAAGAAAATATCAGGTAATGTATTTCATCTTAATTTCATTTCGTCGATGTATATTATAAAGTTATTCCACTAGTTTCTTTTACATGGTGTGTATACATCCCTTCAGATATGTTATATCATGAATTTACTTATTTTATTGATATTTGAAATTTCTTATAATTTTATTCTTTCATGGTAATTATGAATCAAATGTTTCAAAGTGGTATATGACACTTTGGAATGTTTAAAGATTATTTTTATTAAGATTGTTTTTAATGATAATTCAATAGTATGTCAATTCATCAACTTCATCGTTACGTATACTCCACTAGGAAATTATTTTTATATCTATATTCTTTATTCAATATGGATATTTTACAATGCATATTAATTATTAATTAAATTTTATTCCTCAATATGAGGAATGATTTAGACTGGAAACGATGGGTCAGGCTTGAAATTTATATATCTCCTTGATGCATGAACATGGTCTCATGAGAAAAATAAGTTTTCCAAATTGAATAGGTTTCTATCTGCAGTTATAAACCCCCATGGGACTCATCTTGATGGTATAATTTTTCACATTAATTAGACATGATGTCTAATAATTAAGAATTTCCTTTATCGATATTTCTATTACCTTTGTTATTATCAACGGGGTTTTCATATGATAAAATCTATGGATTCATTTTATACTCATTTTATTGATTAAATGACAACTTTTCTCATTTATTTACCTTTCTATTTTAGTTATTCATTTTCTAGTTATTTGAATGGCATCTATTATCAATTATTTACCTTTCTATATTGATTTACTATTAAAATTAATTATTTCATTATTATTTCATTACCCTTGATGAGAATTTTAGCTCCCCCTTATTATGATTCCTTTATACAGGTTATTAAGAGGAATCATTTGAATGAGTTTTAGGGATTTTACGTATTTATCTTGTGTTATGTTTTATATTATTTTCCTAATGTATTATGTGTATCATGTATGTAACCAGGATTTCCAAAATTACAAAATTGACTAGTACTTTGAGATTTTATTCCTTTTAATCATGCTAATTTAATAAAATAATAAACTGTCTCTGGGATTCTAGGGTCAGGGCATTACAATGTTGTTATCAGATTGGTGAGACTTCTTTGTTTGGGCCATGTTTTATTGAATGATGATGAAGATTCAGTTGATTCATCATATAATTTTGATATCATTGAGTTGGTATAAATATTATGCATATATTCATTATATACTATAGGTGTTTTCAGTTGGTGGCCTTGTATTTTTGACAGTTTCAACTCATTTGGGTCATAAATGGATTGTGGGGCAAGGGAATCTTTTAGCTCATTTTTTGGGACCTTTTGAGATCATTGATAAGGTGGGTAATGTTTATTACCATTTATAACATCCACCACTATTAGAGTCAATACATAAGGTGTTATTTAGAGCACATCTCCAAAATTATATTTTTGACCCAACTCATGTCTTGAGCTGGGAGGATATTGATGTTGAACCTAATTTATCTATCACTGAGCATCCAGCCAGGATAATTGATTCTGAGATGATGGTACTTTATGGGAAGACAATACTTTTTGTCTCTATGCTATGACATCATGGTTCAGATTCTCATATTACATGGAATAATGAGGCACTTATAAGAGAGAAGTGGTCTCATCTCTTTGAAATGTAAACCTATTGACATGCTTTCTGGGGACATAATGTTTTTATGGTGGTGAGTTTGTAACATCCGAGGACTTTTTTCAGGTACTCCTCAACCATTATTTTTATAATTCATTCATTTTGGTTTGTCTCATAATTTTTGGGGTGAAATTTAGAGAATTTTTGTGGTTTACATGGGATTACATGGTTGGTTTCTTGTTTTTCCAAACCATGAACCCCCAGTGAAAACCGTGCAACCCCAAAAAATGAGGGTTTTCACAATTAGAACATGGTTTTGAAACACGTGCGAAACCATTGATAAACCATACAACTTGGATAGTGATTCTAAAGGGGGAGCATGGTTAGAGAGTCTAGTTTTTCAAACCGTGCAGCCCCTGATAAGAAACAATTAACAAAAATTATTTTTTTATTTTAAACATTATTATAAAAATTTTATTGTCCTTAGGAAATGTACCTAACATACCCAGTTGACCCAATTTTGATTTCTAAGGCTGAGAAGGTACTATATGAAGCAATATTGGATCCCCCAAACTTCTCATTTGATGAATAAAAGTGTCGGTGAAAAATTTGATCCATCTCTAGTAAGTAGATTTACACCTTTGTGGTTTCTTCCAGTTTATATTTCTATATTCTTTAGAGAGTATTATATCACCATGTTCTTGATGTATCAAGACTCTATTTGTTTGGATCTTGATTTTAGGTTTAGTTTCTTCATCTTAAACACCTTCGTTATTCATTGGTGAATCCTAGTATGGGTGTTGATTCTTTATCATTGATTTAAGGTAGGCAGTGCCATGATTATTTTCCCTATAATTAAAAAATTTAACAGCCATATTTAATTTAAATAATATTTTAAATAATTTAAAACCTGGAATAGTTATTATTTGATTCTTGATTTAAAAATGGCATGTAAATTGATAAAAACCCCAATTTCAGTGGAATTGGATGTGTGGAGTGGATTTATGAAAACTAGTAGCTTGATTAAAAAATAATTTTGATTATATTATTAGATGTTTATTCTGAGAAAAAGGTATGAATTGAAAAGTGATTTGAGATGGAATGAGTTGATGAAATCCTATTATTTGGTTTTGATATTTAAAAGGAATATTAAAAATGGAAATTTGGAAATTGTATTTTAAAATATTTTAGAATGACCAATTTCCAATTTTAGTGATTGTTGAAGTAGATGTCATCCTAGGAAATTAGTGGTAACTAAGACAAGAATTGTAGGACCATTCTACTCTTGTAATAGATTGACAATGATGACAGTTACTAAAAAAACATTGGCATGACTGTTCGTAATGGGTTCCCCTATTGAGGGTAGACATCCCATTATAGGTTACCGTATTGATGTGTATTTGTGAGTGATTACCTGACTAGATCCATGATCACTATGAGATGTGTGAGGGTCCTATTACATGCTAAATTGACTTACCATGGGGCTTTTTTACATGATGCTTTCTTTTCCATGAGCTGTTTGACATGATATGCGTGACATTGAATTGTTGATCTGTTTCATTCATCTAATATGATTTATATGCTCTTTTTTATATAAAATGTTTGTTGAAGACTATTTTAAAGTTATTTTAAGATATATTACATATCTTTTTTATAAAATCATGTTTTTTCTTAAAATATGAAAACATAATTCCATGCATATTTTTATTTAAATTGATAGCCTATGTCGTTTATTGTTATTGGAATTTATTGTGGAATACTTGGTGAGACCCATCTTGAATTTATAGATCACACCCTATCTTTTACTTTTGGAATTGTTATATTTTCTTATTCTAGGTTTGAGAAAAGGGATAGAACCACATGGAGGGGATGAATGTTCTTTATCTTTTAGACCAGGGGTTAATTCTCCCATCTTGTGATTTTTGGATTTCTAATTATTACTTTATTGATGCAAAACTTTTGGTTTGGTAATACCTGTTTGATTTTTTATACTTTCTCATTTTGGAGTGTTGAGAATAATTACTTTTGACCTTTTATCTTATACCATTTTATAGAAAATTCATTCCTCATTTTATCTTTTTCGATGCCAGGTGCTTGTCGCCAACCCATGGGGTTCGAGAATACCCTTTGAGTTATTTTAGAATCCGATTGGTTATCAGGGTTCCCAGGTATCCGGGATGGTTTCTGATAAATTTATATACATAACCATAATAATATTTAACCTCATGATATATCACTCTATAACACTAACATGTTAGCCTATAGTTATTAAAAGTCAACTTTATATCATCTTGGTTCAACCAATATCACTTGTAGTTTAATTTATATAATTTTTTGTTCAACTGGGGTTACTTTGTGTTGGGTTCTCTCATAATTATTAATCCAATATCCTTAAAATAGAGATCCCAAATTACCAACAACATCTTAAATTTTTTTTAAACCTAATAATAATTGAAATATATTCTCTTAAAATCCAACTTATCCTTCATCAAACAACATTATCCATTCCTATAATCACATACATAAGTATGTATATACCGTAAAAATATAATCTCAATAAAATACCTTTACCAAAACCTATTTGAATCTTTATGACATTAAACTACAATGAGGTTATATATTTATACAAAAATTATCTCTATATTTGACCCTAAAATGGTATAAACCACTTGTTTATACACTAGTCACTATATATCATAATCCCAAAAATGTTATAAACTTATACAAAAATATAATGAATCAATTATCAATTCCAAGGTTATAAATTCTATCAAACTCAATTCTTCAAAATCAAACCACAACTTATTATCTCATTATAATGTGTATATTATAATTAAGAGTTATCTACAACTTAATCATGTAATCTCTAATAGTTATACCAAATATATAACCATTCCAAAAAATTATTCTTCAAGGTTATTAATAATATTAAATTTATGTCACCATACCATTAAATTAAATCTTAAAATGAATAATCCTATATATGTTTCACATAATGATCATAATTTTAGAATATACCAGAATATCATTGATAAATATACCTCACTAATGAGAAAATATAAGACATTCAAGATTATGGTAATAAAAATATATATACCTTAGGTAATACGTTAAAACAAAATTTTAACATAATAATAGACATATACTAAAATTCTTAACCATTTAATTATGCTCCCTTATACAGTTATAAGACATATTAATTTTCGGGTACATACATTTCTTAGCTTCATTTTTGTTATTAGGTTTTAAGCAAATAGTTAAACACAAATTTTTATGATATTATCCAAAATTTGTATATGAAAATATTAATATAAATAGTTCTTACCCTTTTAAACCTTTTTTAATCATATGATACTTTCAGATAAACCTACGACTCTTATTTGATCAATCCTTTGTTATCCATGATCATTTTTATATTAGGTTCTCTGACCAAATTAGTTAACATCATTACGAAATTTATTATAATGGTTCATAAATAAAATGTGAATAACCAAATAATATCCATTAACAGTGTCTATCTGGGTGTGTAGTCTTAGGACTACTCATCATGCATTAGAGTCATGACTGAGTCAATGCTCAACCAACCCTTTTTGGGGTGATTCCCCCTCGGTCCATATGTTCCATAACCACATACACTTTCTTGTATCCCAACAAGGATTTATATATTGAAAAAAACATAATCTATACTTTACCCTACATTAAAATTCACCTACGACCATTGTTTGGAACCCTAGATGTAGGCCCAAAAACCGTGGCAATAGTATATGACTATAGTTTTGGAAAATTTTGGCCGCTATTTCCATGGATGTAGAGGCCTATTTAAAAGGTTTTAACCATGGAAATAGGGGCCTAGTTCTAAGTTTAAACCATGGAAGTAGGGGGCCTAATGACATGGATTAACCATGTAAATAGGCCCCTTAGTTTCATGGTTAAACCGTGGAAGTAGGCCCCCACTGCTAAGGTTAAAACCATGGCACTCAGATCCATCTTTTAAGGTTAAAAATGTGGCAAAATTATTTATATGGTATAAAAAAATTCAGTTCCACCTAGTTTCCCACCCCCTTCTAGTTTCCCCTCCCCCTATGCCCTCCCCCTTTCACCCCACCCCTGCTAGTTCCCTTATTCCCCTCCCTCTTTCACCCTCTTCTAGTCCCCCACTTAACCTACATGTCCCCTACCCCCCCTATGCACCCACTCCTACCTACCAGACCCCCCTGCCACTACCAACCCCCCCTGACCTTGCACCACCCCCTTTCCCTCCTCCTACTAGGCCCCCTGACCCTATCATTCCCCCACACCCTTCCCCTACTAGTCCCCCAATTTATATGGTCTATAAAATAATTAAATTCTCCATAGTTCCCCACCCCCAATTCCAGTTTCCCTCCTTTCCCTCCCCCTTGCACCCCAACCCCATGATAGTTACCCCACCCCTTTCAAACACTCTCCCTGCTAGTCCCCCCCAGCCCCTACTAGTCCCCTTTCCCCTGCCCCACCCTCCTTTCCCCCTTGCACTCAAACCCTTTTCACCCCCTCCACCTTCTAGTCCCCCCTACCCCTGCCAGCCCCCTGGCCCCGACCAGCCCCCTACCCATGCCCCACCCCCAAACCTCCCCCTTGCACCTCACCCCCTCACAACCCTCCCCTCGCACCCCTCCCCCTACAAGTCCCACTTAGTTCCCCACCCCACTTCTTTTTTTCCCTCCCCCTTGCCCTCCCCTTTACACAACACCCCCTACCCCTACCCCTGCTTGTCCCCCTACCCCTCCCTGTCCCCCCTACCCCTTACAGCCCCCTTGACCCTACCATTCCCCCATGCCCTTTACCTCCCACTTGCACACCCACCCCTTTCCCACCCCCTTACACCCCACCCCATCCTGGTAGTCCCCCCCACCGGTCCCCCTTCCCCCCTTGCACCCCCACCCCCTTCCCCTTCCCCTGCCAGCCCCCCATTCCTCTTCTGGTCCCCCACCCCTTTCACCCCTCCCCCTAATAGTCCCCCCTTACCCTCCTCCTTTCACCCCCACCCCCTACCCCTAACCCAGCCTGTCCCCCTTCCCCTGCAAGTCCCCCTCATATTATAAATGAGGTAATAAATCAATCCATTGATCCTGCATGTTATAAAAAACAAACCTATATTGTTAATAGGAAGGATTGGATGATTTTTTAAAAACCACAAGGATCAAAATGTTTTCATGATAAAGAGAATCATTTCATAGAATCAAGGTAATATATTAATTTTTAACATGGGTACATGGGCTAAAATAAGGAATGTCACAATACACCAAGAACTACAAACTGAAGATTTTATCTTTCATCATAACTAGAAAGGAAAAAAATTGAAAACAATATTTATGTTTGATGCTTGGATATTATCAAGGTTCACATTATTCCCTAATTGGTAGGCAGTTGGCCCATATCTACCATCACCTTAGAGAAAGTCTCATGAAAATCTCTTAAAAACATTCAGATTCAAGTGATGTTCCATCAAATAGATCACCAGACTAGACAAAAAATCACATAGAAAGGGACTCTAGATCAGTTATCAATGCCTCTAACTTCATAAAGTAATTAGAAGTCATCTGTTCAAGATTCTCAGTAGCACATTGTAATGGAATATCATTCTCGATCATGCAGTTAACATTCTGTAAATCCAGATTGAAACTCATCATCCATCTGGTTACACCAACATCTTCTATATTGGGATATCCAAAACAATAAGGTAGCCATACTGAATCATCAAATAATGTCAAAATATTTTATGATAACAGAAAATAGATTAAATGAAATAGTGTGTGGTTCTAAAAAAACAAATAATGCATGGTTTTGAAGAAAAAAATCATGACACAAAAAAAGAAAAATGTGTGAAAAAAATAGATTAACAAAATATAATAATACATGAATTAGAAATAGGCTTCATGTAGTGGTGGAAAGAACTTAGGTATGATACCTTTGGAATGTCATGTAGTTGGTGGTGATGAAGTCGAGTAGATAAATCTTATAGTTGGGAGTTCTTGTAGTTGGAATTAGATATTTTTATTTTTATTTTTCAAGGTGACAAGAATAGATAGATGTGTTCTTCATAATCATAATATTTTGAGAGTGTTGTGTTGAAGAAACTTGTGTTTCAGTTGATGTTGGTTAGTGTCATAACTAGAGACAACTCGGGAGTGAGCTATCATATGTTGGGGAGGTTATAATGGCTTAGGTACTCAAGTGAGGTAATTCAAGACTAATCTTAAACTCACCATGTGTATTTGAACCTTTTTGAGGTTTTAGATGTGTATTTGACCCTTTTTAAAGTTTTATAGGTTTTTGAAAAGACCAAGAGTCGTGTTTTAAGAATTTTGATAGGGATCAAAGATAAAATTCTACAAGAATTCAATGGTAACACTACAACAAAGGGAACCATGACATTATGTGTAGTTTCACAATAAAATATTTTTTAAGGCTGCTAAGGAATCACACTATATCCAAGAACCATGAAACATTATTATTATTTCAATAATAAAAAATTATTATAATGTAAGGTTAAATTGTTGATCTTAATGTGGATCACACCATGACAAATAGTGTTGCTCCAAAATTCCCAAGTAACATAGGGTGGTTGCACTGTGAATAGGAGGATCATGTCGTAACATGGTCACAGACAGTGGATTTAGGTTCATGGGTAGCACCGGAGGATATGTGTCACGACATAACTCAAAGGGACCCATCACAAGGTGGGTTTAGTAGAGGCATTATGTTGTTAACCCGATGAGTCTCGCCATAATGTACTTCATATATAGTTTTTTAAATGAAAATTAATATGTTTAATTAATTAATAAAATGAGGGTTTGAACTCATTTTAATTTGAATATTAGGGGAGCTATCCCTATATTATATCTCATTCCTTCTATCCATTCCATGTGGAATTTTGAAGTTGGATCAGGTGGATGTTACACTTTCCAAACCATTTAGTAAGAAGAACTAACTAAAGTACACACTACAATACAAGGATCCTTATTCAAAGTGTTAGTGGTGTTAATAATAATAAAATGAATATTAATAATCAAATTTTCCTTAAATGAAACAAACAATCTACTGATAATTGGGAGAAAAACCTCATGCTCATTTTGTGGAGGCCTAAAACCCTTATGTCACTATTAGAACCGCTGCTAGGAAAAATCACCCAAAATAGTTGGAAAGGGAAGTTATTTTTCATTAGAAAAGCTTACACAAGTGACCAACATATAATAAGTTGAAAGACAATATATTCTTTCATGATAAACATGAACATAACATTAACACACAAAACCAAACTAGAATGAAATAAGAAAATATAGGACATAAAGATATGATTCACTATTTAGTTACCCATTTTTTCCCTCTTCCTATTGCTCAAAATAATGACAAATATATATAAACCAGAATTCAAAGGATCCGAGCATTATTTTCTCTTCTCATAGATTTCAAGTCACGGGTGAATGAAATATTCAAGAACTTCATGGAAAACAATAATGTAAATACCTGAAAAATCATCATTGAAAAATGAAAAAATGGATTTGAGGGTGAGCATACTTTTCTCTAGTGTACCAGAAATTCTTGTTTCCCCATGGTGATAAGCTCAGTGTTCTGATACATAACAATATAATTTTTAAACTTTCACCTGTTTTACAAATTGTTTCCTGATATAGAATAATAGAATCTCCAATTTCCCTATTTCAAGCCATCAACCATTGACAGAACTGACCGTTAAAGGGCAACCATTAAAAAAAGTATCATCTCTTTTTTCACAAAGTCACTGTACTTGACAAGCTTCTGATTCTGATCTAGTTAAGTGCCAACATGCAGATATAGATAATATAATAAGGTAAGACACATACAACCCTAGAAATCACCTGTTAAAGTCAATTATGAACCTCAAAATGACGAAGCCAATTCTTTCTAGCTTCTATATTTTTCATTCAAAATTAAATCTCAATTGCATTTCCATCTTCATCATCAACCCATATAAATTACTTCTTGGGATTTTGGAGCGCATTTACGTATTCTTTTCTTTCTTTATATGTGATGTACCCAACCCCCTTTACACATATAATAAATTTCAAAAAAAAACAATTCGGATAAGAGGCCTGATTGTATAATTATAGAAATGAATATCAATTATATAACATTTATGGGAATTGAATCCAAACCACCCTTGCACCCCCACCTCCTACCACTTCCCCCACCAATCCCCCCTGTCAGTCCCCCCTACCCCTGCCAGTCCCCCTACCCCTACTAGTCCCCCTACCCATGATAGTCCCTATATCCCTACTATTTCCCTCCCCTGCCAGTCCTCCCCCTGCTAGTTTCCTCTACCATTTTCCCCTCCCCCTCCCCTACTAGTCCCCCTCAACCTACAATCTCCCCTTGAATGCCCCCCCACCCTGCCGCCTCTCTATGCTGGTCCCCTCCCCCCTTCAATTCCCCCCTCCCCCTTATCCTCCACCTTGCACCCAACCCCCTGTTGGTTCCCCCTGCCCCGATGCACCCCACCCTCCCTACCCCTTTCACCCCCTGCCCATGCCCCTTCCAATTTCCCCTCCCCCTACATACCCTTGCCAGTTTCCCCTCCCCCTGCATAAACCTACAATATACAAATACACCATACACATACACCTGCAAAAATTTCCAAATACCATTGAATCATCTCTTTTCCACATAAATGAAAAACAATAAATATATATAAAATTGAAATTTTATAACCAATGAAAAAAATGATAGATTCCAAAACTGTCAATAATGTCACTCCAAAATGTCATCTGAGTCCTCCACATCTAGGATGTTATAGTAAAGATTAAGGTCATGCTTAAAGGCCCTACACATCTCCCCCAGTTCCATTAACCAAGCTCTCTTAGCATAGACCCCATCTAGGATATTATAGCGAAGCTGAATATTAAAACAAATTTAACAGAAATAATTTATAAAGAAACTGAAATGTAATTTTAAAGAATATATAACCAAAATTTCCACCCAAGCCTTTCCTTTTATTTCTTCTCCAACTTTTCATCACTCGGTCACTTGAACCAGAACAATATTTCTATGTCAACTGAGTGTCCCCATGAAACTCTGAAATTCTTTATCATTTTCTTCAATAATTTTCATTTCCATGTTATACTTAACCATAAATTTTATGTGTCTATTCTACACATTATGCATCTTTGTACAACCATTTATTTTAGTAGAATATGTTCTTGAAAAAAGAAATGAATATTTTATACACATATATAACTTAAATTTAATAAAAATTTATTAATTTCATTACTTTTTAAACAATTACTAGTAGCACTATTTGTTGTCACTCGGTCATGCACGCTATGCTAGGGGAAGCAACTGTAGAAGTGTCCTCTATAGTAGAATGTGGATGCTAAGGTTGGGTAGGAGGGTACATGTATACAGCGGGCATAAAAAATGGAGTTGTACCATCCATAGTAGAATATAGATGCTGAGGATGGGTAGGAGGGTACGTGTATACATGGGGCATCACCAATGGAGGTGTACCCTGTAGAGATGAATGTTGATAGGGGTATAATGGTTGAGGGATTGAAGGATATAGAATACACAACATGATTGGAGGAGGAAATAGATAAAAAGGATGACCACCCATGTATGGATAAGGCATATAAGTGGTGGGAATAATGGGAGGAAACTATCTTTGTGACTATAGAGCCATGGACTATGAGGTGGTACATATAGGGGGCTTCATGTAGGGCCAGCCCTATACTCTGGAGTTCTTGAACCATCTTCATTGAACACAGGTTGCCTCCTTGTTGATTCCTATCCATATTAAATATGATTTGTGAAAAGATCATACATAATCAATAAATAAATAAGGGACTAACAGGAACAATCATATTCGTCAGGCCAGCTTCTCTAAGTTAGTGATTGTTTTCCACCATTTTTTTCTTCAAACCTCCTCATGCCTCCAAATAATTTTTTCATTTTCTCAATAAACCACTTTATGGATGAGTGGTAACCTCACCACACTCGATAACAGACTTCAAACACCACAACATACAGGCTCAAAATAAAACCTAGGACATCAAAATTAAAACATCAAATTAAAAAATTGGACATAGCAGTCAACACCTTAGGCCATGAACAGCTTCGATCCATGCTCCCTGAACATAACCCTGATTCGTAATCATCCCATATTCATCATCAGCATCGCCGGTGATCCAAATCCAATGGAGCAGCACAGGTCGCCATTAGTGAAAATAAGAAACCACCATGCCTGTGAGAACACTGACGACACCGAAGAACAAAAAACAAACTCACAAATATACAAAAGATCTAGAAAGCCCATGCTTTACAATCACAAACAACATTGTTAGGACCGAACGAAAATGACATCATTTCAGCAGATACATCATCTATTAGTAAAATTTGGACCTGAAATATATAGATAACAAATATTAAACAACTACCAATGATTTGGTAATGTAAAAAAAATATTTTTACCTTTGACGTCAACCAAACAGAAAATTATTTGTTATGTAATTGCTCCTGTATCTTAATAGATAAAGAATGCTGTTCTCTTTTTAAAATTTCACTATGTTCTCTCCAAAGATAAAAATTTAATGATATCAGGAACTATGAAAGAAATAAAAAGAAAAAAATATATTTATAATTTTACTTACTTGATGTAATCATCAACGGTATCATAGTTAAATAATACCAAATGATGATCCATTTCCCACTCATCCGTATTAAAAGTACACAAATTGTATGATCCCAATACCCCCCCCCCCATTTGTGGAAGTGACAGAAATGTTGGATCAATGGGATAATATTTCTCATCTTCTAATCACATGGGAATATTAGATCTAATGGTGACATTAATCAAATACATTGAACAAAAAAACATTTATTCTTGAGCTAAATAACCTTTCGCATTAGATCCTCTAGGATGATTCTTATATATCACAAAATATTTCAATGTAAACATCATTATTTCTATTGTATACATCCAACAACTAGAAATGGGACCCCCAAAAAGAACTTTTTTTGATTGATTCACAGTCAGATGTATCATAAAACTAAAACAAATGGGGGAAATATTTTCTCCATGTCATAAAGAATGATCGATACAAATTTCAATAGTTTTTTCACAACACTTCTGTTCAATATTTTTGCACAAAGATCTCAATAAATGTAACATAATCTAATCAAAGTGACCCTGAAATTATGTGACATTAATTATCAAATGGAAATATGAATCAATTTATGCAATGTGACATGGTAGTCATGGGTTTTGAGGGATTTTAGTTTCACATCTAATGTATTCACTCATTTAGAAATATAACTCAAATAACCATATGGAACCATTAAACTATCTAAGACTTGAAGAAATTGTTTTCTCTCTTTATTTGTCTTCAAAAAACAAGCAAATGGGAATTTCCACTGATTTTGACCAATTAACTTTGGACACAGTCTTGGTTTTATACCCCAATCCATTAAATCACAATGTGAGTGTAAATCATCATTATTCATTACCTTTACATTTAAAAGCATTTCAATTAACATTTCACACTCATTTTTCTCAATATGCATTACATCCAAGTAGTGATGCAACAAATTTGATGACCAATACAGAAAGTCATAGAATATACTTTTCTTTCTCCAATTATTGTTGGAATTCAAAGGAAAATTCATTTGTTTGTTGGAATTTAACTGACCCTTTCCAAGAACAAAATTCAAGCTGTCAAGTTTTTTAAGGATATTACCCCCAATATTAATTGAGGTATTTCATCTATCTCTATGGAATTATCAAACTGTTATCTATTTTTCTTGTTTGGATGACCCATTTATAGAAATCATTGATTCCCTATGAAACTGAAAGTTCATCGAAACTCTAATCTATTAGAACATGTATTTTTCATACATATAGCGAAAGATAATCACCCCTAGGTACTCCAACCAGACATCATTCTATATTAAGGGAAATAATTTTTTGTTCATAATAATGCTTCATAGAAAATAAAGTAATCCTTTCTAAATGTATCATATGTATGCCCCCCAACGGTCTAAAGCTCCTTCAACTCATCTATTAATGGTTGAAAATATATAAAGATATCATTTATACGATCATTTTGTCTATAAATCAATATAATCCTAATAGTAACTAGTTTTTTCATTCACATTCATGACAGAAAATTATAAATATGAATGAAAATTGGCCAAGTACTATGCATAGTATGCATCTGCTTAAAGGGTTAAATCCATCTCATGACAATCTTAATCTAACATTTCATTGGATGGATGAAAAATCAGGATGTAACTTATAACAAAATTTCCATGATAACCCATCAGAAGGATAAACCATATCATCATTATCTTTATTTCTTTCATCTTCAGGCCATCTCATATTATTATCCATTTGTTCTGACATAAAAAATATATGAACTTTGGGAATCAATGGAAAGTGCCACATCACTTTCTCTGGTACACAAGATTGAGTTATATCATTATTGGTCTTATATCTCGATGTACAACATTATTTTCACTCATTTAACTCGACATTATCGATATATAATAGACAATAATCTTTAGGGAATTCGTGTATTTTAGTACTTGAAATTCCAAATTTTTCAATCAACATTAATGCCATATAATCATTTTCAAGAATACTTCATCATTAAAAAGAAAGTATTTAAATTGAGAAAATAGATAGTCTATCAAACTATTAATAAATCCATACATTATTTTCCCATGATACGTCGCATTAAAAACTCTAATTTGGTCATTTTTTCACATGACTGGTATACTGGGGTATTTGCGTCTTCTAACAACTTTCTAACACACTCAACTTCTTCATTATGATCATTAGATGAAAACTATGTTCCCATGTTCATTTCCTATTTCACTGATCTATATGATGTGTTTTCATGAGAATAAAAAGGAAACAAATCAGAAATAAAATTTTCCATTCCATTCATTTCTGCTGAATCAATGTCATTCTCTATTTGATCTTTTAATCCATTGTGATACCAAAAATGATATCCATTTGAAAAAAAAAATTGTGATATGGTAACTTACTTCCTCACATGTTAAATATATCCTTCAAATGAAATAAAAACCTAAGAATCAAATCAATCCACCTTTTGAACCATTGTTGAGTGAAAAATTCAAAAAATAGTCCAACTCCTTCTGAAACTCAATAGTGATCTGATCACCATTATACATCCAGCTACAATCCATTCTAATATGAATAAACAAATAGTTAGTAAATTATTTGATTTTAAATAACAACATTGAAAATCATTCATTCTTAATAAAAGTAGTATATGGACTCATTCATAGGCTTCAATTCATTACATGCTTTTTGAGAAACATAAGTAAATGTTCATGCTTAAAGCATCAACTATAACATTATCATTTACCAAAGTATATGAGATCTATAAATCATATTCATATAAGAACTGTAACCATATACACTAATTAATATTTATGTCATGTTAAGAGAATAAATAATTAAATCTCTTACTATCAATTATTAGACCATGACAGGTCACTCTTCGGTTGACAACAAGTTCCTATATTTCTAGATATTGGTAAATATTATAAATGAATAAATCATAATCATTAGTGATTTATATTATCTAAAAATAAGATAGTAAAATACATGATATATTAAAATATTTGAGATAAAAGTGGAGGTACCATTTTATATCATAATGAAAATATAATAATAATTATAAAGGGTATCATTAATATATACTTATATAGTGGAAAAGGATTCAAATGCCGGATTAGTTTGCAATGCATCATATTGTAATGACACAATTAGAGTGGACCATGGGGCTTATATATTATGGATGGTTTTTCTAAGAATATCGGGTTGTTATATGTGTATAAGAGAGGGGATGGTGTGCATGGACAGGGAGAGGCTAGGTAGGGGGAGGGTGGGGCAGGGAAGTGGGAGGGGGCTGGTGGGGGAGGGGCTGGGTCGGGAGGAGGGGAGGTGGAAGGGATGGGTAGGGGGAGAGGTAGGGGCGGGGAAGGGGGAGGGGGAGGAGGAGGGGATTTCCAAGGGTGAGGGGTTCCATCATTAAAGTTCCATGGAAAGTGGAAGGGGTTCTATCATGGTAAAGGGAAGGAAAGGGAAAGGAGAAAGTTGTTCGATCACAAGAGGTATGTTTTCATCACGAAAGAGGATAAAAGTTTATTTTGAGTTTTTGGAGATGATTTGAGGTGAATTAAATAAGTTATATGTTTTAGTAAAGATACCTATAAATTATATTTTGAAGATAATGTTTGGTTAAGTCCTGAAAATATCCGAACTAAATATAGTAATCTCCTAAAACTTATAGTGTTTTTGTAAGTCTTGTTGTGATTTCATAAAAATGGTGGTAGATGTGTGTCAGTAATAGAAACAGAGAAAATACATTCAACTATAGACAACTATTTTAAGGAATTTATGGTGCTAGGACAATGAGGTAGAAACTAAAAAAATATTTACCCATGAAATTTATGGAGTAATCCACCCCTGCACACTACCCCTGATTGTACCACGATTCACTATGTCATTTTCACACTTACACCATTGTATTAAACTGAATTTGTATTGTAAATTACAAATAAATAACAAAATTAATTCTATATTTGAAAAATTTATTTTGTGTTTATCACTTTTAAATAGGTCAATGTTATTTGTTTTGATGATTCCATTGCAGGAAAAGGTTATTTGGAGGACCCATGATGATGTCCAAGAAAAATGGGCCAAAATGTGCAAGATCCATGCACCCTAGTGGAATCATCCGTGCACTCATCCTGAACCGTTCATACAAATGTGGTGAACATTTGCGGGATGGTCCAAAATTAATTTCTCAACATTTTATATACAGTAACCTAAGACACATTTGTCTATATGGTGTCCCATTGGACCTGATCTGTCCAGCACATCGAATCTGCATTATGTCAAAGGTGGTGTCCTGTGATCTATCCATATCTTGGGCTCTAGGTGTCTATATTATACCAAATATTTGGTGGAGATAGATAAATAGTGGGGATACAACTTTTTTATTTTCTTTAAAGAGTGATAAGGCTTTATAGAGGTCTAAACTCATGTGACAAGTGGTTTTATGAAATCTCTGTGCTCAAAACCAGCTTCCCATTTTCATATAATATGGATCCTTGGGATCCCCATTTCTAATTTTGATCCAGGAGCTATGCTCTGGAATTTTAAAGTACTATAGGATTCTCCTCATAATCCTAGACGTTTTGGAGGCCCTTATCCTCATAGGGGGATCAAGGATGAAGAAAGAGTTCCACCCGAGCCTCCTCCTCTCGATGTCATGCTAAACGGTGGATGATCATTTTGAGGGAGCTACACAAACATTGGAGGAAGTTCCAGCACATGTTCTTCTACTGGTTTTGTATATTTTTGGTGTTGAATATTTCACTGATTTTGTATCTTAACATGATTCTTCCATGATTACATTTCATTTGATATAATTAAGTGGAACACTTTTTATTTCAAAACCGATTGGGTTGAGATTTCAAGTGGAAATGTTGGGTTGTTCCGATTGAAAAAAATAATATTTATCTCACACATAAAAAAGATTTATGTATGCTTTGGTAGAACATTTATTCTATTATTGATAACCAAATCTTTGTAACATGATTTTTGTGTCAAGGGGTGGTTATTTAAGCATCATTTGAAGAGGCAAGAGCGGAGTCAAGATATTGAAAACCTTCAACCAAATAATTAAACAAAACCATGTTAATTTTTTAGAACAATGAACTATCCAAGATTTTTAGTGAAATTGAAATGTTATTCTTCTCTAATAATTATTAATTCACCACCTTTATTTATCAACTATTTAACTCTTTAATTAAGTAATTTACTTATAATATATTTTTAAAACCACCCCCTCTTTTAGTAATTCTTATTAAAAATACACACTCAAAACCTATCAACGCTACTTGAGAGACTATTTATTATAGAAATGGGAATGACCTTGTTTGTTTAAGGTTCAACCTTTCCAATCAGTTTCCAATGGGTTTATTTGTAGAACTAGAAACACCCAATTATTTTATATCCATTTGGACATACATTCCAAAGGTAGGTGCTCATTAGTTGTGGACCGATGAGGCTTTAGGAATTTGCATTGGTCAAGTGGATGGAAGGTGAGGCTCATAACACCTTTTAGGGGGAATTATTTTTTACTCGGGGACTCTATTATAGATTTAAGTTATGTTCAAGAATCCTTATTAATTCAACAAGCATGAAAATGATTTTTAGACTTGGCAATCAATTATTGATATGTATGGGATTTAGAGAATCATTTATATGTATTTGAGGTTCTTCATCGATAAGGAATAGTCCATATGTATTGGAGATTCTTAGTCAATTGTATCCTTCAATATATTATATAAAAATATCATGGTCACTATGATGACCATACTAGTTTTAAAGCCACTCAGTGGTGCACTTGAAGTTTATTGTCATTTAAAAGGACATTGATTATTTCAGAGTTGGGATCGTACTCGCAGATGGGCTACCTACGTGACCTCCTTAAAAAGGAATCATAACCCACATAGTTCAATTATAAGGATATAGTTTATTGCCATATAGGATGGAAAATAATTAATGAAAGATTGTCTTGAACCTTAAAAACACTTCCTATGTACTTTACTTTTAAGGTAGAGATCAACGTCCACGTAGTTTGGCCAAAGAATTATGGGGTTTATGCATAGTTAATGGCCCAAGAAGAGATGACATGATTACTTTTACACCCTAAGATCAGGTGATTCATGCTTGGTGTGAGAAACAAGAGGTATCTGTAAATTTGATGATGGTTCCATGAAAGATACAGTCATGAGAAATGATGTGGGGATTATGTATGTATGACTGCCCATGTAGATGAAGACCAGGACATACTTTAGGAAAGAAATCTTGGAGAAGGGTCCATAGAGGTATTTGTACTTTATGGATATTTGGAGTTTTAACTTGGGGCTTACTCCTGAGAAGGTGGCATAAATTAAAAGGGACTTATGATTGGGTTTTACTCCTCGAGGAGGATGCCCAAATAAAAATAAATTAATATTGGGGATTACTCCTGAGGAGGATTCCAAATTAAAGGGAACTTATAACTTGGGGCTAACTCCAGAGATGGAGGCCCAATGTTAAAGGAAATTATGACTGGGGCTTACTCTTTAGAAAGAGGCCCAGGTTAAGTGTACTTGAGACTTGGGGATTACTCCTGAGAAGGAGGCCCAAATCAAAAGATCTTATCATCACAAAGGATGAGGATATATAAGAAAACCCCTAACTATGGTGACATAAAGCTTGTAAGTCACAAGGTTTTGGGAGAGGTTCTCACAGAATTTATTTCAGATAAGGAAACCAATAATGGAACCATGCCATAAATGGATTTGAAGAGGGTTTTGAAGGCTATGCCTTGAAGAGGATATGTTGATTTGAGGAAAGGAGGTGATTAGAAAAGAGGTGCACAAGTATTGTTCTAGTGCATAATTCCTGTTCGCACAAGTAGACTTACGCAACATGAGTCTCATTAGGTGGTGATGAATCTATTGGGTAATAATTGGAGAATTTGAACTCAAGCCCTTAGTATCACCCCTAGAGGGTTCTAGAAGAGTTGTGCGCAAGTTCCCTTTATAGGGCAAGGTGGCGCGCAAGTGTCTTCATTTCCCTTTAGGGCTGGACACTTAGGCGCACATGTATTGATGTTTTCTAACACTTATGCCCTATTCTTCCTCTTTAGTGATTCGCTTCTAGGTAAAGAATTACCTTAGAAGTGTTCAGAAGATGTCAGACAAAGACTTGGGCGACCAGAGCTTGAATATGAGTTTATGAAAATTTGTCCCCGAAACGGGGGGCCCACAGGTGCTATTTATAGGCCACTGGGAACCTTGGGCAAAAAAGGAATGCGGTGCACAAGTGACTTTCATGACCCATAGGGGGTGCGCAAGTGACTTTCATGGCGCACATGACACTTGCGCGACTCCCTCCAAATGGGTTCCTGGTCCATGCCTTTGTTAATTTTTGATATTGTTCAAAGGGTGACCCTCATTGTGCTTAAGGTATTCCCCTTTTCCATTAGTTTCACTCTATGACAGAAAGTAGTGTCAGGAAAAGTCCCCCCTCAGAGTTGGATTTGAAAAAGGAAAGAGTATTTGACTGTGAGGAAAATGAGAAACCAGGGTTCAGCAATACGCAAATTGCGGCGCATAGGTTCTAGCACGCAGGGTTTCAGGATCGCCTATATATATGGGCATCACTTCGCTCAAACCATATTTCCTCTAGATATTTTGGGATCTCATCGCGAAAGTGTATTTCTATTCTCTATCGATCACTCTTCTTTGTGTCACGCTTCTCCGGTAAGGATTTTGACTTGCGCGACATTACTTGTGTGGCAATACTTATACGGAAAAACATACACGACAAAACATTTGTGCCTTAATGCCTTATCCATTTTCTTGTTTTCTTCACAAATACTTAATAAAAATAGACTTACGTAAATGTTAACTGTTTAATCTTTGTGTTGATCCAATGGCTCCCAAATGAATTGGATCACCTGATGAGTTTCCCAATAAGAGAATAGATGACATGATAAACGTTGATGGACATGATTATTATGATATACGTGATAGAACTCTCCCAGATTTTGCTAGGTACTTGAAGAAATATCATGCCAATTTCCCACAGAGAATCTACTTGCCTTTATATGGCCATGGTCATCTACATGAAGTCAATGTTCTAGAGGAAAAGAATTATATTCCTCATTCCTAGTTTCAAACTTACACCTATTTCTCTTCAGCAAATGTCTCAGTTTTAGGATCATTTTCAATACTAGAATAGTGGAGAAGGCATTCATAATGAATCATAGCCCATGTTCATTAGATATGAAGCCTCACAGGCCAGAGATGCAGCCTCATTGCTATCCCTCTATTTTTTGAAATTCTCAGATGGACCAATCCAAGGGATGGAAAGAAGAGTTGGGATTTATGTCCTTGAGGAGGTGTGAATACAACTGGGATATGGGATTATTGGGTGCGAAAAACCTGTACATAGTTTGTCGAGGATCTAAAGGGAGCTACAATATATGAAGTTTTCTTGGCTGGGCAGACATATGTCTACAGAAATGATAATTTTTTGCTGGAGCTAATCAGCTGCTGGAGCCCGGAAAAGAATTCCTTCCATATGACTCATGGAGAAGTAGGCATCAGTTTGAGGGATATCTACAAGATTTCAGGGGCTCTAATTTTTGGAGATATGTATGATGAATTCACCCCCCCCCCCAAGGTGACCTGGAATGATTTGGAGAAGACTCTGACTTTGGCTCGAGAGTTATTGAAAATTTTCCACAGGCTTAAGAATAACAAGACCACAAAAACCCACTACAAAAAAGATATCCATCCATAGGAGTGGTGGACATGATTCTAATCAAGATTAAAGAGAAGGGTCCCACCTGTACTCGTCCTGCCAGCTACCCCAGATCAGAGAAAAGGGGTTCTTTTTGCACATTCTAGCCAATATTGGATACAAGAGAGTTTGAAAAGTGGGGGTATGAAGTGGATCAAATAATCCCAAAGAAGACCAGTCTGGTGGGCTTCTTAGACTTGTGGATTAGCATTTATCTTCTGCCAATTAGGGATTCGAAGGGGGGAATCAGGCTAGGGACCTTCATTGTTGCAGCCAAGTTGGATGAGAGAAAAATGGTTGGGTCGGCCACCCTGGTTTTGGTGATGATTCACAGGTGGTTAATCCATGTTTATATAGGTAAATATACTTTGAGAATAGTGGGAACATTATAAGTTTTGTGGGGACGGATCTCCACTCAATTCAGGACATACGCTATATAGAGCAGAGTACAGGTTCTTGGATGTTCATTTAGGTCATCAGTGCATGCATTTTTCAGAATTTCTCCATTGTCCCTAAATTCCTATGATCTAAAGGTGAGGCAAAGCATGTTCAAGTAATTTCATTTATTTCCATATGGAAACCCACCAACAGAGTGGTTTATTGATGATGGAACAACTAGCCTATAATTGAGGTCGTATATGCTGGCTTGCATAGATGGTGTATTGGCCACCAGAATTGACGGAGAGATTATATGCGAGGCCTATGTTTCATATAGATTAGCATGCCAATTCAAGTGTCTATAGCAGATTATTTTATCCCCACCCAGGCACGTCGGGTCAGAGCAGCATCCAATGGTTTCCCAATAACTATGGTTGTTGACAGCTATAGAGAATGATGGGGCAGTGTTTGATCTACCATTTGCTGGAGCGGTGAGTCAATTGACTACATGGTATACCGAGAACTGAGTAGCATCATACCCCCCAGGGTTATTGAATCTTTCTATCCCTCGGGTGGGGAGTAAACAGTTAAGTGTCATAAAAAAACCTTTCATATAGAAGGTGACTTTTCTTCACCCAGAGCGGATTCACCGGGTTCTTCACCCGGGGCTGATTCATCGGACTCCCAGGATGGGGATGATGAGGCATGACACACGACAAAATGGCCTCGTGCTAGATATAATCATCCTACTAGAGTCAAGAGACCTACTCCATCGACTAAAAGTGAGTTATATCATTGAGAAAATTTAGTCACCATTATTTTATAGAGCAACAAGTTTCAATTTATTATCCTTTATCTGTGATTGCTGGAGCTTAGAAGAAGTTGAAGTCCCAGATTTTAGGACCCTCCTCACGTCCTTCTAGTGCACATTATGAATATTTATGACCAGAGGCTGTCCAGACATGGAAGAGTTTATATTGTGAAGATGAAACCGCTTGGATGGACTTATGTGAAGGAATACATATCCCTAGAGTGGGGGATCTATGGGATTCTCGTGATATCTGCTTCATGGATAACCCTGATGAAGTGTGGGCTTGAATCAGAGATCTCGAAATTTAAATATATGTCACTAATGATTCCATTCCTATCACCATGTGGGTGAAGGAAATGATAGATCATGGCACCACTGAGGGTATTGGTGCTTCGGTAGACATGGAGTGGCATGATTACGTGGCTCCTAAAGATGTAAATTTATTTCCTTATTTGATTTTCAACATGATTTCAGTCAAAGATTTGTTACTCAAGAAAATTGCATTCTTCATCCTTCAGCTTGTTAAGGAATGAAATATTGAGGTCCCTTCACCACAGTACAACCCTAGCGGCACTGCTCTTGGATCCACTGAATCTCCTCATGAGCTAGGCGAAGTATCTCTAGGACAACAACTCATGGACGAGGAGTTAGAAAGGTCTTTTCACTCTCCAATACCTGTATTTGGAGGTGACGATGTCAAGACACCCAAATATTAAAATATGTAAAGGCATCGAAGGAAGGAGTCCACAAATAAATGCTTCATCAGTAGTGGTACATCCTTTAGATAGTCCTGAATTCTAACTCATAAAATGTATGCTCATACATCTTAGAATTGTAGGGGCTTCTTCAATTTCCCCTTTGAGGGAGAGGACTAACCCTCCTCTGAGGATGACGGAGGGTTCTGGGGAACAGTTACAAATACATGCTGACCTAGATGCTCTTGGATAAACGATGAGAGAAGAAGAGCCAGAATTTGTTCCTAGTACTGCTTTTTTTTTTGCTTCAAGGAGAGAAGAGCCTGATTCTGGTAAATTATCAATACTTCATAGAATGTTGAATGAAAACATCAACTGACTTCTATCCTTTGATGCTTTAGGTTCAAAACCTACACCTGAACATTTGGCGACCACTGCAACTGACTGCGCAATTTTATCTGAGGAAGTTATTCGGGGTTAGAAGTTGCAGGAGGAGGGTCGCCAAGAATACATGTCAAATTCTCCCACTAGTGAGACAAACCAGGAATCTAGGATATCACTTGATGAAATGATGAAACTTGGGGCATCTTTTGAAGAAAATTTAGATCATGTTAAATTACCATGTAATTTAGTAGAGTTTGGTCGTGAGTGTTATCCTTCATCCTGTTAATTTTTTTATTACATCTCTGACCAGGATTGGTTGAAATGTGCAGTTCCTTCTAAGAAAGAAACTAATCTGCAAATTCCTGAAGGGGGTAGAGAAAACCCTATCATTGTAGAGATTCTAGCTCAATTGGAGCTTAACCTGACAGTGCTTCTTGAAATCCATCCAGAAAATCCTATTGAAGCGAGGAAATACAGGGAGGATCCTTCTCATGCTACTGATCGACCATTGGGTAAAAGATGATAATATTTGTGGCTGTACATAATTTGAAAGATAGCTAAGAAACTTTTTTTATCCATTGAATCTAACCAAATCTTTCAATTGATTATGCAGGGCTGTCAACTTCAGTTGTTAGATCCAGAGGTGAAGCCTCAGCCTCAGCCCCAACGGGAGTAGAAAGTGTAGTACCAATGGTCAGGGAGGAAGGAGGAGAATAGGGAACTACCTTAAGGGCATTAATCCCAGACTATATTCCCCCCTATGATAGCGATGTTGACTCATACCCATAGGTGAAAAAGGTGCTCCAATTATCACGTCACAAGGCATGGAAAAATATATGGAAGATCATATCTGAAGTGCCTCTTGAAGAGCTATATTCGAAGATCCCATGACTATCAACCTTGTTCATCATGTTAGGATGTGGCAGTTTTGGATATCAACCGATCCATACCACGGTGAAACAAGTCATCTTAATGAGCGAGCATGAGAAAAAGGTCCATCAAGATCTGATTAGAGCGAGGCTAGTGACCAATATCAATGAATTTGAGGTTGTGGTGTCCCGAGCTTAGGATGATCATGATGTAAAGCCGAAAGAGCTGAAGCATAAGATCAAGGAGAAATTTGTCCAGCAGATGCACTTTTTGCAACAGGTAGATTTTGTTACTCAGGAACATGATTATTTTAACAATTCATTAGAAGAAGTCCAAACGGCTGGTATGAAAGCCATCACAGATGCCGAGAAAGCACTCCATCAAGCTGAAAAGTGTAAAGTTGGTCAAGTGAATGAACTTCAAGTGGCTTCTATTGATGCTCGAGATGCCTTAAATGAAATGAAAAGTTACGTTGAAAGCCTCTTCTAATTCTTGAAAAAGAGAAGATACTCCAATCAATGTATGTTATTCTAATATTGTGCATCATTAAAAAATACATTTCATGTTCAATCATTTAGACCAACATTCTATTGCTAACTACTTAATTTTTTTAACTAATCCAATGGTCCTGGTAAGCATAATTTGGTTTTTTCTAGTATTATAGAAACAACACCAGAAACATTTTATCTTTTTGATGCTCAATATTTCCTAAATCAGACAAAATTTATGGTTAGCGAGCTGAGACTTTAATTTTGTTCAGAGTTCCTTTTACAGGTTCACAATTTAATGAGTACCCTATCTCTTGTTTCAGTTTAAAGTCATGCATGTCGTATATAAAAAGGGTAATGTTTAAGGTCAAAATTCTTTGACCAAATGGATTAAAATTGACTCAATTCCTTGATAATTTGTTTGAAAAAATATTACCACATTCAAGTATGTCAAAAAACATGTAAACTATGACTTAGGAAATTTATGTTCTGATGGACGATATGAAAAAAGGAATAAAAGGCATTAGAGGTAGTATTTATTAAGAGTGAAGTTACCACTATTTGAAAAACCCATTAGGGAGTTGAATTATGCAGGGCCACTTAAGGGCATTGGCTGCATAGTCAAATAATAGCATCTTTTGGATGACAGGTCTGTTATATAGACAACTTATGCAAGGCCGCCTAAGGGTACATTCTGCATAGTTAGGAAAAAGAAATCTCAGAAATTTTACATTACTATTGCTAAAAGCCAGAGAAATTTTATAGAGATTCAAATTTCCTAATGCAAAGAGTATGCTATATGGAGAGAGGTACTTCAATATGGAGAGGATATTCCCAATCAAGATTGTCAAAGAATTGGATGAATGTCACTCATGCGAGGGTCTAAACCAAATGTAGGGAAGGGAAATATAAAACATGGACATGAATACGTTCAGATCATGAAAAAGAGCATGGAAAAAATATGGTAAAGATGGATATTTTTTCTAAACCCTACAAATCGTCGAAATGAACAATAAGGACAAAAGTGGTTTTCCCCCAAGAATAAAGTTACCACTATTTGACAAACCTGTTAGGGGGGTTGAATTATGCAGGGCCACCTAAGGGAATTGGCTGCATAGTCAAATATAGAATCTTGTGGTAGACAGGTCCGTTATGTAGATTATTTATGCAAGGATGCCTAAGGTCATGTGATGCATGGTTAGGAAAAAGAATTCCCAGGTATCATACATTTTATGAACAAAAGTTAAGAAAAGGGTTATGGAGATCTGAAAGTATTTATGTTTAGGAGTATAAAACATGAAAATGGGTATTGTGCAATGCATGAAGGAGATATATAGACCAATGTAGACCATAATCATGTTGTGGATGCGTCCTGAATTGAGATGTTGGACTTCACTACATATCTCATTAGGATGAGAATCAAGATATACATAGTTCTTGGAATACAGTCTAATGTCCTGTGGGATGAGAGCATAGGAGATCTTAGTTTAGGGGAAAAGAGCTCAGACCATAATGAGGGAGGCACATTGTGTGTTTGTTATAAACCTGATGTGAATAAAGGCCAGGGTTTTCATACCTCATTCATGTGCTCACAGGGGGACTTTTCAGCCAAGGAATTGAAAGTGGAGTTTTGGGTTAGGCCCATAGACTTGGGACTGGATTTGAGGGATGCTCGAATGTTCCTACGTATCCCATATGGATGGGAATCAAGCCATACCTAATTCTTGAAATACCCTCTGTACAGATTTGGTTCGTACATGTGAAGTGTGAAAGGGGCCTTTCGTGCAATGATTTTTGGACCCAAGAATAAAGGTTCAGGCATTTCCATGTATGCACCTAGTCCTTGGAATATGACATGATTGGAGATCAATGTCAATAATGATTCCCTCTCAGGTGAGGGTGTCAGAGACTATTATAGTTTATTGTCATATAGGACAAAAGGGTGAATAGTTTAAGGTCATATGTATGGATCGATGCTGCACAATTTAGCGTCACGTAGCTAGGATGTATTGTTATACAGTTTAATGCCTTGCAGTGAGGAATGTGGGGAACTATATAGTTTAATATCATATAGAAAGGATGATGGTGCAGCATTATTTAGTGTCATGTAGTAGGGACAAAAGGAACGCACATAGTTTAACATCATTTAGGACAATGGTGAACCAGTGTGAAGATATTAGTTTCGGGGAGGGGGTTCACGGATCAACATCATATGAGATGGAGGTGAACCGATGTGAAGATATTGGTTTTGGGCTTGAACCTTGGGAGGTTTCCTATGTACCCAGCCTAAAAGGCAAGGATCAAAGTCTGCATAGTTCAATTTATAATGAATTGGTGACCGAGTTATACTTGAGGACAACAACCCAAAAAATGGTGTTGGGACTTATGCATGGTTAGTGGACCAGAGAGGGTGTTATGGTTGAATCTTACTCTAAGCTCATGTGAATCATGCTCGGTGTGAGAAACAAGAGGTAGTAACAACCATAACGTGGCACAATTTAACGTCATGTGGGATAAATGGTGTTGTACAGTTTAGAATCATGTAGCTAGGACATATTGTTGTGCAGTTTAACATCTTGCAGGACATGTGCACATTTTAACGTCATTTAGAACGTATTAAAGGAATTATTCATAGTTTAAACGTCATGTAGGATCAACATGTATAGTTTAACATCATGTAGGATGTATAGGGGACTGTTAATAGTTTAACATCATGCAGGACGATGAAGGGAACATAGTTTAACATCATGTTGGATAATAGAGGGGCTATACAGTTTAATGTTCTTAAACAAGGACAATGGGATGTATTTGTGTTACACAAAATACTTCTTCAAGAATCTGTCATTAGTTGGAGTCATGATGAGTTCTCCATTAATTGAGAATAAAGAATAACCTCCATTGGAGTACAACTTATGTATTGAATAAGGTCCTTCCAACATTGGATCAAGCTTTGGAGGATTCTTTCATGGTATCATTGGAGTTATGAGGACCAATACCAATTGTCCTTGAATGAAAGAATGAAGATGAACTTTTTTATCGAATGTTCGTGCTATTAGATTATGATAGACTTCCAAGTGGGGCAGGGTGCACAATCGTTTTTCATCTAATCATTCCAATTCATCAAATCGCTTCTGAGATTGTATATCTATGGATGAATGACCACAAATGGCTACTCTGAGAAAAGGTAATTTAACCTTAATAGGCAAGAGTGCTTCTATTTCATATACCAATGAATATATAGTTGACTGCGTAGCAGTGCAGGTGGTGGTCCGATAAGCCCATAAAGTATGAAAAAGTTTATCAGGCCATGATTTCATATCTTTATCCACCATATTTTATAGTATGTTTGAAAGAGTCTTATTGAAGGCCTCTATTTTTCTATTGGACGCTGCATGATACCTAGATGAATGGTTGGATTTGATGTTGTATTCTGGATACAAATTTCTCACCTTGAATGAACAGAAGTTGGTGCCATTGTCCGTCAATATGGTATGAGGGACACCAAATTTGGTAATGATTTTATACTTGAAGATGCTAACAATGAATTTAGAACTAACTTTATTGATAGGTATTTCCTCTACCCATTTGGAAAAGAAGTCAGTAGTAGTAAGAATATACTTAATCTACTTAGCTGTAGCCAGAGGATAAGGTCCTACTATATCTATTCCCCATGTAGAAAATGACCAGAATTATTTAGCTGTATGAAGAAATATCGGAGGTTGATGAGTGAAGATGGAACATACTTGGAAAGAATGACACTTATTAGTGAAATCAACACAATATATCATCATTGAAGGCCAGAAGTATCCAAGCCTTAAAATTTGTCCAGAACCTCTATGTCCAGACTAGTGGGCACCACAAAATCCTACATGAACTTCACTCATGATAGCCATTGTTTCTTCACAGTCAATAAATATAAAAATAATTCAATAAAAACCTCACTTGTGGAGAATTGTTTGGTGATCTGGGCTATCATAAAGAGTAAAATTGACCACACGTCGTCGAACTTGTTCTTTCCCAACTCTATCTGGTTAGAGTGTTCTATTTTGACGGTAATCCCTGATAGGTGTCATCCATCCTGTAGTATGACCATAATGTTAATAAATGGGACTCATTTCATTGATTTCCTCTGTTCTAATTTGAAAAAAAGGTAAAACTACATGATGTTGGTCAAATAATGATGATTGTTTCTTACTGGTTTGGACCTCCCAGGGCTGTGGCTACATTATCTAGTGCATCATCTTGGGTAGTTTGTGATCATGGGACATAAGAAAATGTCGGTTCCGAAGGAAATACTTCTATTAACTCTTTAACATAATCACAAAAGGGATTAATTCTTGCATTATGATAGAATAATCCCCATTTATTTGTTTAATTTCCAAATCTGAATCACCTTTTACCTTCAAGTGATTCACCTGTGCCTGAAGCGCCAATTCCATGCCTGCGATGAGAGATTGATATTCCGCTTCATTGTTTGTACCACCTTCTAACAATAAGAAAGAGTATGGTAGTACATCCTTTTCTGGGGAAATAATCATGATTCTGAACACATCTTTGTTGAATTTAGTATCTTCCATTTTCTTCCCTGTTGGACTTTTGGAGGCACCATCAAAGTACATTTCACATGTTTGAGGATTATCTTAAATAGAGAATACTTAATCATCATGAAGTTCAATATTTAAAGATGTATCTTCTATAGATGGGTGTTCATGAAGGAAATCAGCCAGAGCATGGCCCTTTATTTCCTTTTGAGACACATACTGGATATCAAACTAATGTAAAATAACTTCCAACCTTTCCAGATGTCTTGTAAGTAATAGACGACTAACGATAAATTTGAGTGAGTTATTAAAAGATTCCAATTGGACCTCATGATTTTGTAGGTAGTGTCTCAATTTCTGAACTGCAAAATATTAATGCTAGGCAGCACTTTTCAATACTTGAATATCGAGTTTCTGCCTTAAGCAAAGTCTGAATGAGATAGTAAATGCTGTTTTCATTCCCAACATCATTATTTTGGGCAAGGAAGGCACCCAATGATCACTCTAAAGCTATCACATAGAGAATAGGAGGTCTTCCTTCAATAGGTGTAATTAATACTGCTGGACTCAAGAGATATTACTTGAGGATATCGAATTCTTATTGACATTCATCAGTCCACTGGTAGGTGACTCCCTTCTTCATTAATCTGGTGAAGGGAAAACAATTTCCTTCCAAATTGGCAATGAAATGCCGAATATAGGCCAAGTGTCCTTGAATTATTTTTAAATTTTTCAAATTTTTAGGAGTTGACATGTCAAGGATTGATAGTTTCTTCTCAGGATCAACTTTGATACCATGATGGCATACAAAAATGCTGATAAATGTTCCTGAGGATACCCCGAAAGTACCTTTCAAGTGGTTCATCTTCAAATTATGTTGTCAAAGTTTGTTGAATATGATTTCCAGATCGTCCAAGTCATCAGAATGTTGTCTGGATTTAACCACCAAATCATCCACATAACATTCAAAATATTTCCCTAAAAAAGGGTTTGAAGATAGGGTGCATGGTACATTGATACATTGCACATGCATTCTTCAGTTCAAAGGGCATTAGCTGATAGAAAAACACACCTTGAGGAGCTCTAAAGGCTATATACACTTCATCTTTTGGGGATATTAATATTTTATTGTACCCAGAATAACCATCCATGAAGGAAAGAGCCTGGTAGCCAGCTATTTCATCAATTAAGAGTTCTATTATTGGAACTAGAAAATCATCTTTGGGAAAATGCTGATTAAGATCCCTGAAGTCAATGAAAAATCTAATTTGTCCATTATTCTTTTTCAAAGGGACAATATTAGCCAGACAATTGGGATATTGAACTTCTATGACGAAGTTATCCTTGATAAGCTTATCAACATTAGGATAAATTTTGGAAGAAAATGTTGGGTGTGTTCTTCATGCATCTTTCTTGAATCCTTGATGTTCTTCTGGTGAACCCAAATGATGAGTAGAAACATTAGGATCAAAACCTAGAATTTCTGTATAATTCCAAGAAAATACATCTTGATTTTGAATTAGAAATGAAGTACCCATTTCATTCTCATCAAGAGTCATTGATGCAATAATTAAAATGGTGTGTGAATCTTCTTTGGTACCCAGATTTATTTCTCTGAGTTCATCCACAGTTGTAGAGATACCCTCTTCAAATGATGGAGGATCATCCCAGAGATATTCATCTTCTTATTCAATATGTGTTACTTATTCTTTTTCTACATGCATAGTAGATGACTAAGAAGAACATCCATGGTCAGGGGAGAAGTTAAAATTTGAACATCTTGGAGGAGAAGCTACGATTTTTGACCCTATTAATGATGATGGGTCTTTCTAGGGTGATAGAGAGGAGATTATGGATTGAGAATTGACATCATTGTTTTCCTCTTGCATTTTTATACCTTCTTATGATCTGGTTGATGAAGTATAGAATATCTAGATTTTAGCAGATGAAATGAATACATCACCATCTAAGATTTAATAATTTCTTGTTGAATCAACAATTTCAACCATGCTGTCTGGCTTGATTTCCATAACTAAAATTATTGAAAATTCTATAAGAGTGTTTGTATTTAGGTCTATCATGTCAATTTGACTGATATGCAACACATAATCTATACTCACTTGTATGAATGGGTTTACTGTAATCTTTTCCAAACCACATGGAGCATTAATTTTGGTAACCTTCTTTTCCGTGGATTTTTCTTTTCCCTCCATGTGATAAAATTATGCCTCAATATATCGAGATTCACATGTTTTGAATTGGCTCTATCACCATGAAATGTCTCAATTTGACTATTGAAACAATATTTGAGACGTTGATGGTATGACAAACGCACAACTGCATGTTGATTTAGACAAGGTCTTCCATGAAAAATTCTGAATGCTATATCCTGATGAACAACCATCAAATATGAATTATACACAAGGTCTCCAAAATGAATTCTGAGTGTAATCTCACACAGAGGTTCTTGTTCATTCTTATTGTATCCTTGAAACATCAAAGTTGAAGGAGATAAATCAGATTCGATGAGGCCCAATCGACGAAGTGTACGAATAGGAATGAGATTGACTCCGGATCCATTATCGGTGAAATCTCATTAGATGTCTATATCATTGGATTTTACAGATAGATACAAAGGTATGATATGTCAATGCACAACATCATCTCCATCTCCATATGTAAATGATATTACAATATGACATTCTGCAGGATATATCCCTATATGGTAGGCTTCAGCCACAAGAATTTCGGTTTCTAATTCTTGAGGACTTACCAAAGCCCCAATAAGCACCTCTTGAAGATCTTTTGATAGATTCATGGCATCTAGAATTGATAACATGGCTGTTACATGGGCCAAATATTTCAAGACATCATACTTTTGGTCCAAAGGTCTGTTTTTCCCATCATGAAAATGTGGTTTTTCAGGTACCTTGGAAGTTGATGATTTGGAAGTAGATGCATCCTATATCGGGGTAGGAGTTAGAAATATTCAAGGCTTCAGTAGATTAGACTGACTAGGTCTATCTATTTTCAGAGAGGAAGAAGGTGTGACCTCTAACTGGTCTTCAAAAATAACTGTCATGACCGAATCTACCATGGGTGGAATAACTTTCATGTTTTTGTTGACCCATTGAAGGGATTTTCCACGAGTTTCTACTTCATATACAGTTCTAAAAGGGGTAGGATTGAAATAGGGGCTTATGGAATATACATGTCTTCCCCTATATCCTAGACCTCTTTCTCTTCCTCTAATTATTCTATTAGATATAGGGAACTAAGGCTGATCATAATCAAAACTATTATTGGAATAAGAATCTTTTAAAGGAATAATGTTAACAAAACCAAAGAACAATTCTTCATATGATGAAGATTCTTCCTGATGAACCAATTTAGGATGTGCCATTTGACGGGGCGTTGCCCGTGATTTTGATGTAGATGGCATAAAATTTTCTAGATTCAAAGGCAACTTAGGCTTTGACATGAGCTCATCTTTTTATGACCTATCATTTTTATTCAAATTACGTTGCTTCTTTGAGTATTTTCCTTCTTATGAAGGGGGTTTTTCTATAGAATTCATAGTAGAAGAAATAATTGGATGATTAAATTGTCTTCGTAGAATGGAATGAGTTCGATTGATCATTTTCCTGACCATCCAATCATCATATTTTTTTTACATTTTTACTCCTCAATTCATGCCACTCGACTTCTTCCTCCGGATCAGTAGTAGCAACACATGATACCTGGGATGAATAACCTTTTAGTTTTACTTTTCCAGAGTCCACCATATTTTTCAAGAGGTCTTTGAAGACAAAAAAGTCTTCAATGGGATGCCCAAACATCTGATGAAATGGGAAATTTTTGGGGAGGTCTTCATCTGCTTCCTTGTTTGGCCTTTTGGACCTTGGCAACTGAATCAAACTGTTTTCCAGAGCCGAGATGAAGTAGCCCAGAACTTGTTCATTCCAAAAAGAATAAACCTTGTTCTTCAAATCTTCAAACTATTTTTACCTTTGATATCTTTGATAATCTTGACGAGGTGGTTGTTGTTGTTGAAGCATAGGATGTGGAGCCCTTAAATATGATGAATATTTTGAAGGGGAATCAGGTACAGGTGCTTGTTTATGTGTAACTATAGCAGTATCTGCTTTCCCAATTCTACATCCCCGAACTAAATGAATTAAATGAATTTTAGACTTAGTATATATAAGAGATTCTTTTATCTACGGAGTGATTGAAGTAAGGTCTCAAAACCCTCCTGCATATTTCACAGAGATCAATGATGTGCGTAATTCATCACGCAGAATTTCCACATAGATCAGCAAAAATTCTTCCTGAGGGAGTGCTAAAGTTAAGGAATATGTTAAATCCTTCCAGCGAGAAATGGAATTTGAAACTGTTTCATTTTCCCTTTGCATACAATTGGTAAGATCAAAAACTATCATCTTAGGAAATGTTGAGCTAAATTGAAGAATAAATCTTTGACAGAGATATTCCCACCTAGTAATTGACTGAGATTTCAAACTTGTATACCATAAAAAAGCAGGTCCTTGTAATGAATGCACAAAACACTTAAGATTAACTACTTCTTATTGTTGAGGTGTTCCCATCATAATTTCACAAAGAAAAACAAAAAGTGTTAAATGTTGTTTTGGATCTCCTGAACGATTATAAATTGTGAATGTAGTATTCAAAATATTTGATTAGGGAGGAATTTCATCCAATCATTCAGGGTAAACTCTCTTTTCTGGTTGAACATGTGCATGTTTTCTCTCAATATATTCCAACTGAGTAGTTAATAACTCAATTATAGCCATTAATTTTTGAGAATCTTCTGGTTGAGATTGGGCCAAAGAATGTGTGATAACTGAAGTTTGGATGGGTGTGGCAACTGGAACTGCCACAGATGGTAGTATTGCCGGTTGCTGTCATGCATGACCCATAGAATTGGACCTATGATGGTGTACGTATAAAGGGAGATATTCTTGATCCATCCTAATAGCTGCCACGAATTCCCTTGATTTATTAAATCTAGCATTCTTAGTAGGAAGACTACCATGAAGTAGTTATGCATTTAACCTTATTAATTCCTTCAATTCTTCTTCTTGTTGTGCGAACCCTTCATCTAATGAGAGTGATTGTCCTTCTCCAGAGGTAGGGTGAAATGTAACTTGACTTTACCCTTTTCTTTTGCATGTGCCTTTCTAGAGTATGGAAGAGAGTTACCCAAAGGAATGTCTTGCCCCTGGGTAACCCTCTGTCTTTTGGTACGCACACCTCCTTCATTTATTTCTATCTGTTCAACATCTTGAACATGATCTTCTTCATCTGATCCCTCTGAGTGAGCCTCATATTCTAGGTGATTAGTGACAATAGGATTAATGAAATTTATCGATGCATAATTCATTGCAGCCCTTCTATCAGTGCTTTTTTGATACTGACATTGCCATTTGTTTGGTTGATCCCTCATGAACATATTGATGAACTATAATTTGGAAGGAATCTCTGGATAATTCGGCCCTACATTCCTCTTTTGGCTTCTTCCCTAATATAGAGAAGACTGACTTTCGCTGAGGATGAGATTGAGAATTTGAAAAAGTCCCCAGTCTGGTGGACTGGGGCTGTTCATGTTTTTTCTTTTCAACTCCTCGAATACTATTTGTTGATCCTGAGGGTTGGATTATAAGAGTCTCTAGTCTGGAAAGATGAGGTGGCTCTTATGATGAAACATCTTAAACTTTCTTAAAATCAATCCTAATTTTGCTGACTTTAGTCCAGAAATTAGTCGGATTCATCATCCGACAGTCACTCAACTCACCTGGCTCAAATGACCATTGGATTATTTCTGACACTTCTGTCACCTGATGATGTGCATGCTCTAAATGAGAAGCCTGTTTGATATTCTCATTTTCATGATGCAAGATTAATTCGACAACATGTTCTTTATATGCCTGACTTTGGGAAGAACTAGATAAGGCCTATTCTTGGGAAATCCTTTGATTACACACAAAAACAGTTAGATGTGGCCATCCATGGGCAATAACATTGCATGAGACCACTTTTGGCGGGCTTTTTTGATTGGATATCATAGTGAAATGAAATTCTCCATGAACACCCCATCCCCTAATATGAATACTAGAATGGGTATTGGAAATTAACTGGCATAATCTTTTAACGTTCCAAGGCATGAACTGTGAAGTGATCTCTACTGCTTTTCAACCTTTGGATGTCAGAAAACTAAGAGAGATGCCAAGTCAATTGGGCATTGCAACCCATCTATTATGTTGAAATAATTTTGATATTCATAATAAGATAACATTTTCTCTTTTAAGTGACAATGAATTTTCCATATGTTGAGATGAATATCGTGAATATAATCTTCTGTCAACGTTTCTAGAATATCATACCGAGAGTTAGCCAAAGTCCAAAACGTGAGTGGTATTTCATCTTTCACTAGTTATTTTCTCATATTCATCATTTCCTCTTTGTAATTTGATGAAGATTCTTCTACCTGATTGTACCAAAGATGGTGCTTCCTTGTTTCTTCATCAGATTCAACAAGATTGGTAGAGAATTCATTTAACAAATTAGAAGATTAATGACTCAAGGGTGGTTCAGAGAATAACCTGCACCTCGAGCTATCTCCTGATTGAGAAATTATTTTACCTACTAGCGGTAAGGCATTAGACATGACTAGAATCATATTTGCAAGTGCATCAAGATAAGAGGTCATTATCATTAATACATTTTCCATTGAATAATTTTACAGGAAATGTGAATTACTACACTGGAGAGGACTTTCGTAGCTAAATTTATCATCATGGGGAGGACCCCCATGGTGGGTTACAAAAAAATATGAAACCTCTTGCTCCTTGGTCTTATGGCCATGCAGAGGGTTATTGTGGCTCCTACATGAAGACAATACTTCGAGATTGACCGAATTTTCATGAAGTAAGCCTCAATGAGAAAGTGTCTGATGAAGACCTTCGAAATTATTGTTGTTACTTCTGGAATATGAAAATGAGAGGGTATAATGTTGAGTTACAAGAGACAATTTTCTGAGGGATTTAAGAACTCCAGCATTGAGCAAGGCCTTATTATAGATTGGATCTTGATTTTCAACTATGGTGGATGGGTCATTTTCTTGGACGCCTTCTTACTCCCTTTGGAAACCACTTGTTGATGAAAGTGGTTATTATGGGAAATTGTATGTTCCTGCTCAGGATAAATGGTCAGGTTAGGCTGATTATCTCCATTTAAAGCAGGTGTATGTGCCGGACTTGATTTTCCATATGACATGGGGGAGTATACATCACAACCCTCCTGGACTGGAACATAGGTGTGTATCTACTCTGGAGTGACATGTTGATGAGTCACTCCACTGATAGAAATATATTTATGATTCTTTCCCTATGATGCTAGTGAAGTTGTTATAATATTATGACAGGTATCCAAAATATGTGATTGGATATGCTTCTACTCTTTCACCATTGTCAGAATGTGCTTGATTACTTCAGCTGACAAAACGTGAATATAAGTCCATTATGTGTTTGTATTAGGTGTGTGTTCCTACTCCTGTACACATTTTCCTATCAGTGATTTCTGATAGTACTCATGTGTTGTGGCAGAAAATTGTGTCTGCCTTCTGTTTGTCATTAGATCTTTCCAATTGATATCTCTGGGTTCTACCAAATGAGACTATTGGTTAGCTTGATGGATCATAGGTGTATGTTCATGTTGATTGTTCTCCAGTAATTATGATTGATGAACCTCCTTCAAGACTGGAAGACGAGACTGCTGGCAGAATTGATGAGTGTAAGCAGGTGTATGTTCCTGTTTACAGGTGGTCACCACATTTGATTGGTGAGCTTCTTTAGATGCAGTCATATGAGCCTACTGACTGGCTGATGATTTATAAACAGTTGTATGTGAATGCCTATAGTACTCTTCCGGAATTTCCTTGTGGGATTGATGGGTTACTGCCAGACGAACTTGCTGGGCAGTGAAATCAGAACGGACGGATGTATTTTCCCTTTCATTGTTTTCCATCAAGTTATATTGATGGAATTTTTTAGAGGGGGAAGTGGTAAGAACCTGGTCCCTATTGGACAAATTTTTCCTCTGATGTTTCGTCTTGCGTGATCGGGTCTGAGAGACCTAAGCCGAACATCTTGAGGTGATACCCTCATCATGTTTAGGGTTAACTACCACATGAGTCTGGTAGAGATTGTTGGTGGGATTCCTCAGGAAGGACTCCTATATTCTTGAATTGAGGCCTTAAGTGACCTCTTCATTCACCTCCCAATAATATTGGAGGGATTTGTTTTTTGCATTCAAAGGATAACTACCCGAAATGGTTGGAGACAGTGGTTGGCACCATCTGCTTTTTGTTTACTGGTCGTCACTATTTGGACAACCAGGGTGAGTTGTTAATTTGGAGGCCTTGTCGAGTGGCCTCCAAAGTCGGGACGATACCATGATGATGATATTCCCTCACCAATGCATTTTAGACCCAGTATTGAAGACCCTCAGTAGGTGATGTCGTCCTCAGAGCAGACGAGGATCCATCAGGAGTAGCGGCCAAGGAATTCAGAGGTGTGAATTTTAAAGAAGCCATTCTGAATTGCAGAGAGATCTTGTAAAAGAGTGCATGTTTAATATAGAAGACATAATCCAGATAGGGTTGGCTAGACTACATATTTTGGATGAACACATATGTGTTTTATTGCTTTGTTAGCCTTCATATTGAGTTTAATATGGGGCTAAAAAATAATTAAAAATCATTTAACTTGGTTAAGAATTCACGTTGGGTTCACCATTTTTTATTTCTTCTAAAAATGCGAATGAACTTTTTTGTTTATGGTTCAAACATTCCAATCAGTTTCAAACAGCATCATTCGTAGAACCAGAAACACCCAATGATTCTATATCCATTTGAACTTACATTCCAAATTTAGGTGTTCATTAGTTGAGAACTGATGAGGTTTTAAGAATTTGCATTGGATGAAAGGATGAGAGTTCAGGCTCATCACACCTTTTATGGTGGAATTATTGCCTACTCTATGACTCTCTTATAGATTTAAGTTATGTTCACGAATCCTTATTAATTCACCAAGCATAAAAATAAGTTTTAGACTTGGTAGTCAATTATTTATATGTATGGGATATTGAGAATCATTTATATATATTTTAGGTTCTTCATAGATAGAGAATTGTCCATATGTATTGGAGGTTCTTAGTCAATGGTATCCTTCAATATATTATATAAAAATCTCTTGGTCACTATGATGACCATACTGTTTTTAAATCCACTCAGTGGGGCACTTGATGTTTATTTTCATTCAGAAAGACATGGATTATTTCAGAGTTGGGTTCATACCTGAAGATGGGCTACCTATGTATCCTCATTAAAAAGGAATTAGAACCCATGTAGTTTGATTAGAAGGATATAGTTTTAAATCATATGGGACAAAAAATAATTAATGAAAGATGGACTTGAACTTTATAAAGGCTTCCTATGTACTCTACTTTTAAGGTATAGATTAATGTACACGTAGTTCTGGAAAAGAAATATAGGTTTTAGGCATAGTTAATGTCCCATGAAGAGATGTCTTGATTATGTTTACACCCTAATCTCATGTGGGTCATGCCTTGTGAGAGAAACATGTGGTATCAGAAAATTTGATGTTGGATCCATGAAAGATGCAGTCATGAGAAATGATGTGGGGCTTGCGTATGTATGACTTCCCAAGTAGATGAATACCAGGACATACTTAAGAAATAAATACAGGAGCAGGGTCCATAGAGGTATTTGTACTTTATGAAGATTTGGAGTTTTAACTTGGGGCTTACTCCTGAGAAGGAGGCCTAAATTTAAAGGGACTTATGATTGGGGTTTACTCCTCTTGTAGGATGCCCAAATAAAAAGAAATTATGATTGGGGCTTACTCATAAGGAGGATACCCAATTAAAGGGAACTTATATCTTGGGGGTTCCTCCTGAGAATGAGCCCCAAGGTTAATGGAAATTATAACTGGGGTTTACTTATTATAAGGAGACCCAAGTTAAGGGGACTTGAGACATGGGGCTTACTCTTGAGAAGGATGACCAAATAAAAAGATCTTCTAATCACAAAGGATGAGGTTATATAGTAAAACCCCTAAACATGGTGAGATCAAGCTTGTAATTCATGAGGTATTTAGAGAGGTTCTCACAAAATTCATTTCAGATAATGGAATCGAACAAAGGAACCATGCCATAAATGGATTTGAAGTGGGTTTTGAAGCCTATTTCTTGAAGTGGAGAGGTGGATTTGAGAAAGGATGTGACTAGGAAGGAGGCGCACAAGTATTGTTCTGGTGCACAAGTCCTAGTCACGCAAGTATACTTGCACGACATGAGTCACCTTATGCGATGAAGAATCTATCGGGTAATACATGGGATACATTGAACTCAAGCCCTTAGTATCATCCCTAGAGTCTTCCAGAAGAGTGGCATGCAAGTTCCATTGAGAGGGCAAGGCAGCACACAAGTGTCTTCATTTCCCTTAAGGGCTAGACACTTAGGCGCACAAGTAATGATGAGTTCTAACAATTAGTCCTTATTATTCCTCTTTAGACCTTCCCTTCTAGGTAAAGAATTATCTTAGAAGTGTTTGGAAGACGTCAGACAAAGACTTGGGTAACCACAGCTTGAATATGAGATTTGAAAAATTCTTCCCTGAAATGGGGGGCCCACAGGGGCTATTTATAGTCCACTAGGAACCTTGGATGAAAAAATAATAGGGCACACAAGTGACTTGTGTGACCCATAGGTGGCGCGCAAGTGACTTGCGCGGCACATAGGAAACTTGTGTGACTCCCTCTAAATGGGTTCCTGGTCCACGCCTTTTTCAATTTTTGATATTCTCCAAAGGGTGACCATCATTGTGCTTAATGTATTTTCTTTTTTCCATTCGTTTCACTCTATGACGGATGGGAGCTTCAATAGAGGCAACCTAGGGTCTGACCTTTACTATTAATCATCCATAAAAACGTAATAAATTTGACGTGTCCTGACAGTGCAGTCAAATTTTGGCACCGTTGCCGAGGAGCGCTTTGGTTTTAGTGCATGTTTTTCTATGTTTTTTGTAATTTTTGTGAATATTAATTTGTTTTATCTTATAACTCTAAATATATTTTTGTATTCTGATCTATTTGTTGTATGGGTTTGGTGCATGATGTGTTCTACTCTGGGATACATACAACCTTTCGAACCCGAACCAGAGAGGATCCCACATCAGCGACCCCAAGATACACAAGAGGAACCTTTGAAGGACGACACACAAAACATCAACAGTCATATTGATCCATATTCTTCTTCAAGAACCCACATTAAAACTGAAATTAATGTGAATAAAATGGCTGAAAATAAAAATACATTAAATGAACTAATTTCACCTGATGTCGATATTCAACCCACATATATTCAATTACAAGGTGAGGCACCCAATTTTGAACGAAAATCTGGTTTAATTCATCTATTACCAAGATTACATGGACATCGTTGAGAGGATTCACACAAACCTTTAAAATAATTTCATATTGTGTGTTGTACATTAAAACCTACAAATGTGGATGATGAAAAAGTAAAGTTTATATCATTCCTCTTTTCTTTAGAAGACACAACAAAATATTGGTTATGTTATATTAATTCCCCAATAAGAGGACGGGCGGAAATGAAACACTTTTTTGTTGAAAAATATTTCACAGCCTCTTGAACTACAATAATAAGGAAATAAATTTGTGGGATAAGACAATATCCAAGGGAAACATTACAAAGAATATTGGGAATGATTTAAAAGGTTTTTTTTTTCAAGTTTCCCACACCACCAAATAAGTGATCAACTTTAATTAAATATTTTTTTGAAGGTTTAATCCCTATTGATCAAAATATGATTGATGCAGCTGCAGGTGGTGTGCTAGTTGATAAGACCTAAATTGCTGCAAGAACATTGATTTAGAACATGGCACAAAACACACAATAATTTAGTTCATGGTTCAATGTACCGATTTGAGGTGTCCATGAGGTAAAAAGTACTGAATTCGAGAAGAAGGTGGACACAATGTTCGAAAAGGTAAGTACCCATCTTCGACAACTTGCTCTTTCCCAAGGGTAATCCCAATATCCTCCCACCATCCATTATGGTATATGTTCTTCCAACACCCACTACTCGGACCAATTTCCTCAATTGAGGGAAACATCCAAGAGCTGGGAGGAAATATTTCATGGTCGCCCCAATAACCAACCATTTATGCAATAACCATACTATCCATCTAGATCTGGGTGGAAGGAGAACCAAGAATATAGGCAAGGGGTATTTTAACCAACCTCAACAATAATGGAACCAACCGGGGAAGAATAGTCATCCACCACCACCATCCAAAAATCCTCAACCACCCCAAAGTCCTTTCCAACAGAACCCTCCACAACCTGATCCTAGCCTAGAAGATATGATGAAACAAATGGCTGCCAAAAATATCAAATTCCGAAAAACCACTCAGGTAACCATAAAATACCGCAAAACATAATTAGGCTAACTAGCTAACTCAGTGGGTGAAATTCAATGTCATGGTTCAGGTAAACTTCCCTCTCATCTAGTAGTTAACCATAGGGATAAATGAAATGTTTGTCACATCAACCATAAGAGTGAAAAATTACTATCAAGTAAATTGAATCCTCCAATAGAGTCATCCCCTCCCAAGGAAACCTCCAACTCAACCATTAAAAATGTTTCAAATGTTGAAGAACCTTATCCTGTGGGAATCCATTCCAAAGGAAAGAGTGCGTACATTGATGAGTCACCTCTCCCAACCATTCCTCTTCTATTTCCTCAAAGGGAAACCCAACCAAGAAAACAATAGGAAACTTAAATTGATATGGAAAAATTGGAAATTTTCAAGAAAGTTTAGGTTAACATCTCATTGATTGATGTTGTGAAGTATATTACATGGTACACCATGTTTATAAAGGATATTGGTACACACCAAAGGTGACTTTGAGGTGATGAGAAAGTGATCTTGGGGAGAAATGTTTCAGCATTGATAGATCCATCACTTCCCAACAAGTGCAATGACCTAGAACATTCTCAATTCCATGCACCTAATGGGAGTATTCTTTTTCTAATGCTATGCTTGATTTAGGTGATTCTATAAATGTGATTCCTCACTCCATTTACTCTACATTGTAGGTCATGGAACTAAATAACACTGGAATTATAGTTCAACTGGCTAACTGGAGTACTGCACACCCCTCTGGTGTATTAGAGGATGTTCTTGTGAGTGTCCAAAATTTAATATTTTCTGCTAACTTTTATGTGCTTAAAATGGAGGATGATATGATGAATGGTCATGCCTCAATTATATGGGGGATACCCTTCATGAAAACCTCCAAAACCATAATTAATTTCCATAATGGTACATTATCTATGAAATTTGGTGGTGACATAGTCCATTTTAACATCCTTGATGCCATGAAGAACCCCTTAGAAGAACATTCCCCTCTCTCTGTCAATTTAATTGATGTACTCCCTACCCCTAAAAAACAAATTTTACCCCTGATCCCCTTTCTATGTTTTCTTCATTGATTGAAATTCTAGGAAATGAGTCATGCAATGATATTTTTAGTGCATTAGAATAATATCATGCATGTTTATTAATTGATGATTTCATGAACACTGAGGATCCACTGACCATCAATGATACTTCTAAGCTTGTAAAAGCTCATACCTCTTTTGAGGATTATAATATTGACCAGCTAGATGATATCAGTGACATTTCACTTTTTCACACACTCCCATCAATCCAAAATCCTCTTGAATTGAAACTGAAACAATTGCCTCAGGATTTAAAATATTCATATATTGAGAATGAAAACAAGTTTCTCATCATCATTTCTAGTTCACTCCCTCCTAAGCATGAATTGTGACTATTTGAACAGTTAAGGGAGTATAAAAAAGTTTTGATATGGACACTTTCTAACATTCCTGGTATTAGCCCATCAATTTTTACACATCATGTTTTGTTAAATGATGAGGCTAAACCAGTGAGGCAGTCACAATGTCAACTGAACACAAACCTCCTAGAAGCTGTGAAAATAGAGGTAACAAAATTACTAGTTACTGGAATCATTTACCCCATCTCTGACAACCAATGGGTTAGTCCTGTTCAAGTAATTCCTAAAACAACTATCCTTACAGTACTAAAAAATGGAAATAATGAATTGGTTCCAACACGTGTGCTGAATAGTTGGCGTGTATGTATAGACTATCACTGACTAAATTAATACACTAGGAAGGGATATTTCCCTTTACCATTCATTAACCAAATTCTAGAGAGGCTATCAGGTAATTCCCACTATTATTTACATTATGGGTATTCTGGAAATGTTAAGATCCATATTACCCCTAAGGGCCAAGAAGAGACTACCTTCACATGTCCATTTGGCACATTTTTGTACAATAGGATTCCATTTGGTCTGTGCAATGCTCTAGGTACTTTTTAATGATGCATGGTTAGTATTTTTTCAGATTACCTAGGGAATCTCATGGAATTATTCATGGATGATTTCACTATTTATAGACCCTCTTTTGATGAATGATTAAGTAGCCTTGGTTCTGTCCTACGTCACTGTATTGAAAATAATCTTCTATTAAATTATGAGAAATTCCATTTCATGGTGCGACAATGTATATTTTTGGGGAATGGCATTTATGGGGATGGTATCTAAGTGGATAAATCAAAAGTGGATGTAATTTCTTCTTTACCATTCCCCAAAAATGTACGAGATGTGTGGTATTTCCTAGGTCATGCTGGATTTTACCATCATTTCATTCATGACATTAGTAAACTTTCACTACACCTCTCCCGATTACTCCTAAAAGAGAAGGAAATTTTTTTGATAAACAATGAGAGGGAGCTTTCAATAATTTAAAATAGAGTCTCATGTCACCCCCGGTAATCCAACCACCTCGGTGGGATTTACCATTTTAGGTCATGTGTGATGCCTTTAACTATGCAGTTGGGGCAGTCTTGTCACAAAGGGTCGATCGAGATCCACATGTCATTGCCTATGCCTCATGTACATTGGACCCTACCCAAGAAAACTACACCAAAATTGAAAATTAATTCCTTCCTATTGTATTTTCCTTGGACAAATTCAGGTCATACCGTTTGGGGTATAAATTCATTGTGTTCTCAGACCATGCATCCCTTCAGTATTTCCTTAAGAAACTGGATGCCAAGCCATGTCTTATTCGATGGATGCTCCTCCTTCAAGAATTTAATCTAGGAATTAGAGATAAAAAATAGTATAGAATGTGGTGGTTGACTATATCAGTAGGATTCCACCATCCTTGGACATTGACTCATCCCCCTGTATTCATATAAATGATATGTTTCCTGATGAGAAATTGTACTGAGTAAAAGATATTATTCTTTGTTATGCTGAAATTGTAAATTATATGGTAGCATCTGGAATTATGACTGATTTCAATAAAAACCAAGCCAGTTGTCTAAAACACGAGTCTTATTGGTACATTTATAATGACCCCTACCTCTGGAGCACATGTAGTGATCAAGTCCTTAGGCATTGTGTTCCTAATAGTGAGTTTCAGTCTGTCCTTAGATTCTTTCACTCTTTTCCTTGTGGGGGCCACTTTGGTCCCCAACAAACTGCTCACAAGGTCTTTAATTCTAGCTACTTTTGGCCAACACTTTTTCAGGATACACATGATTTTTGAAAATATTTTCCTTTTTTTCAAAGAATGGGAAATGTATATAAAAGAAATGAAATTCCACAACATCTGATTCTCTTTAATGAAATTTCCAATGTTCAGGTCTTTGAATTTATTTGTCCATTTCCCAATTCTTTTGGAAACATGTATATTCTTCTAGTAGGTGATTATGTGTCAAAATGTGTAGAGGCATGATCTACAAGGACTGATGATTCTAAAGTAGTTGTATAATTTTTGATAACCTAAATATTCTATAAGTTTGGCTTACCTAGGTTCATCATCAGTGACCAGGGTTCTCATTTCTGCAACTGAAAAATGCAATCACTTTTGCATTGGTATGAGGTTGGTCATAGAGTGTCAACTTCATATCATCCATAGACCAATGGTCTAGCCGAGGTGTCAAATAGAGAGTTAAAACAGATTCCTGAAAAATAGTTCAACCCAATAGAAAAGATTGGAGTCTTAGAATTGATGATTCATTATGTTCCTATCGTAATACATTCGAAACTCCATTGGAATGTCACCATATCATCTTTTGTTTGTAAATAGTTGTCACCTACTTATTAAGATGGAGCACTTGGCCTACTGGGCCATCAAACAATTCAATTCTAATTTTTATGGTGTAGGTTCTCAAAGGTAGTTGCAAATTCAGGAGATGGAGAAAATGAGAAGAGATGCATATGAGAACTCTTGAATTTATAAGGAGAGAACCAAGGCATACCACGACTATCTCATCCTTCATCATTTGTTCTGAATTTGGAAGAAGGTCATACTCTACAATGCAAGGCTGATGTTGCATTTATGTAAGCTTCATTCCTACTGGTTTGGACTATACACTGTTACTATTTTCTCTCCATTTGGTGTTGTCTAGGATCAAAATAAAGAAACCAAGGAAACATTCATTGTCAATGGGTTGTGGCTAAAGCACTTCCATAATTCCCTTCCAGTGTTCTAGATAGAGGAACTCCAAGGTTCAAGAATAAACATACCTGTGAAACACGCTAGTTTTTATCCTTCCTTCTCACATTCTCAATTATTACAGTGAGGACACTACACATTCTAGGTGTGGGGGATGGTTATATTCCTGGGATAGTTAAGAATTTTCATCTCCTTTTTTTCTTCTCTTTCTTTATGGTATTTCTACTTTTCCCCATCTTTCTAGGTTCGTTAGGATTTCCATTGTCTTTCACCATTCTTCTCTTTTTTTCCTTCTTTATGGTATTTTCATTTTTCCCCTTAAAAAAATTCATTGTTCCATGATTCGTTGACCATAAAGGGCGGAAAGTGAAAATACCATAACGAAGGTGAAAATGTGTATCTGTATAAATTTAACATCCGGGAGTGATTTTTAGTGAATTGGTTTTCTTTGTCGATGATATAAATGCTTGTATCAATTTGAAACCGTTGATAAAAATGGATTCCTTTTGTGAATAGTTTAATGGAAAATTGTGTCATTTAATCTCTCCACACATTTTTTTCACCCAACCATGATGTGTGAAAATTTTATTACTTAATGAAATGTAAATCTAAGTTAGATTTATTTTTCTCTACTTTCTAAAATCATTTTTCCAATCATTCATTCCTTATTCGATATATTTTATTATTGTACCAGATTGACCTATGTGTGTGTACCGATTATCTAACCGTTGTACGCCTTAAAAAGCAAAAAAAATTGGGTTGTATATTGGCTATATTAAAAACCACCCTTCCTCTACCTTTTATCTTGATATAACTATTACAATTAGTGTCGTGTGGAGATCAAACCTGGGTGGGGAGAAGAGTGTGAGATTTTTTCCAAGTGCATCTTTTGAAAAAAATATAATAAATGAGGGGAGTGATGAAATGTACAAAATATGGGGATATCTAGGTCAGGATCTTATGGTTTGAATTTTCTAAATTCTTAAGTGAGTGGGTCTTGAAATTTAAATGCAAAGTATGTGGGGAGCGTTTAGTGGAAAGGATCTTGTAAATATACAGTTATTCAAATAACTTATACTTACTCGATAAAAAGTGGAAATAATCGCATGAAATGGTTGTCACACACACATGGAGAACTAGTTAGTTGATTAAATTTTGAATTATTTTCTTTGATTGGTATCATGTATCTCTTGGAATTTCATTTGGAAAAATTTTTGAGACATCGTTTTCAATATCGATGAGAATTACTCCTCGGTATAATTTTTCCTTTGATCAAATTTCTATCAGGAATTAATTTTCATTGAATGTAAAATATTTATGATGTTGGAAATATCTACATACATAATATTTGAAAATATGACCTTTACCAGGAGTGAAAATGTTTAGGTGTGGGAGTGTGGACGTACCACGAATCACTGTGTCATTTTCACCCTTACACCATTGTATTAAACTGAATTTTTATTGTAAATTCACAAAAGTATTAACAAATTGAATTCCATGTTTGAATAATTTATTTTATGTTTATCACTGTTAAAAAGTGAAATTTTTCTTGTTTTGATGATTCCATTACAGGAGGAGGTGATTTGGAGGAACCATGATGATGTCCAAGAAAAATGGGACAAACTTCGCAAGATCCATGCAAACCAGTGGACTCATCCGCACTGTTCTTCTTAACCGTCCATCCAAATGAGATGAAATTTTTTGTAATAGTCCAAAATTCAGGTTTCTAAATTTCATATTAAGGAACCCAAGACTCATTTGGCCATTTGTTAGCCCAACCGACCTGTTCTATCCATCACATCAAATATGAATGATTTCAAAAGTGGTGTGCTCTGATCTGTTCATATCTTGGGCTCTAGATGTCAAAAATATGAAACACATTCAGTGGAGATGGAAAAAAGGTGGGGATACATCTTTTTTATTTCTTTCAATGTTAGATAAGGTTGTTCAAAGGTCTAAACTCATGTGAAAAGTGGTTTTATGAAATCTTTGTACTAAAAACCACCTTCTCATTTTCCTATAAAATGGCACCTTGGGATCCCTATTTGTATGTTCGAACAAGGATATAAGATCTTCCATTTTGGATTCCTAGATTAGTGTCTTAATCTTCTTAAAAGTTCCAGATTCCCCTATCCTCATAGGGGGATCAAGGATGTAGAAGGAGTTCCACTTGAGCCTCCTCCTCCTCTTGATGGCGAGCTAAAGGATGGATGATCATTTCGAGTGAGCTACACAAACTTGGGCGGGAGTTCCAACACATGTTCTGCTACTGGTTTTGAATAATTTTTTTGTTTAATATTTCACTTATTTTGTATCTTGACATGATTCTCCCCTGATTACATTTCATTTGATATAATTAAGTGGAACACTTTTTATTTCAAAACCGATTGGGTTGAGATTTCACGTGGAAGTCTTGGGTTGTTCCGATTGGACAACACAATAATATTATTTCTCTCACACATACATTGGATTTAATTATGATTTGTTAGAAATTTTGTTATATTATTGATAACAAGATCTTGGCAACACGATTGTTGTGTCAAGGGGTGGTTCTTTTAGGATCATTTGAAGAGGCAAGAGGGGAGTCAAGATCCTGACAACCTTCAACCAAATAATTAAACAAAACCATGTTGATTTTTAAAAAAAAATTAACTATCCAAGATGCGTAGTGAACTTGAAATGCTCTAATTCTCTCATAATTATTAATACAACACCTTTATTTATCAACTATTTAACTCTTTAAGTAAGTACTTTACTTAAAATCTATTTTCAACACCACCCCTCTTTTAGTTATTATTCTCAAAAATACATACAAAAACCCTATCAATGATCCTTGATAGAAGATATTGGGTCGTCCCTAGACTATATATCAACAATTAAAACATAATCAATTTGATGTGTCATGACAGCGTGGTCATCCCCCATCCCCCTTCACCCCCATCCCCCATCCCCCTTCACCCCTACCCCCACCGTTAACCCCAAATCCTTCCACTTTAACCACCACTGCCCTACACCCTTCACCCCAACTACCTTGAACCACCCCTTTCACCCCCCATGTCCCACTACACACTCCCCCCACCTACCCCCACTGCCCACCCACCCACCTACACATCCCCCTCACCCCCACTACCCCACCTGCCCCCCCCCCCCCACACACACACACCTACCCCCCCCCCCCCCCCACCACTTCCCATAACCACTTGTACCAACCCCACCGGCACACTACCGCCCTCACCCCCACCCCCACCTACTAACTACACCCCCACCCATCAACGACACTCTGACCCCCCCTTTCACCCCCACTTCCCACCAACTCTTTTGACCTCCCACTTTCACCCTCACAGCCCCCACCCTTCTCACCCCAACTCCCTTGAACCCCCCATTCACCCTCACGTCCCCTCCAACCTTCAAAAACCATGTTTATTTCATTCATGAATATTTATATGCTATATTAAATTCATTAAAAATTTTGAGGAGAGAAAATAGTAAGAATTTAAAGATTGAAGAAAGAAGAAGACATGATCCTTTCATTTTATTATGCTTTTATTCAACCATACATAATGATTTTAAGTCACAAATAATAGATTAATAAAGGATGAAGATCACATTATTTCTACATGTCAACATGATATTATTACATATATATATTAGATGGTTATAAATATATAGAGTGGAGAATTCTAGATCCAATAATTCTGGGATATTTGAATCCAAAATATTCATGTGGTTTAGTGAATACTGAAAAAAATGAAATTATTCCTGATATATTTGATATATCTTCATGTATTTTGAATTAGAGACATGTGTATGTTTGAAACTATTATTCAAGATAGAATATTTTCTATGAACTATGTAATATAGTGATACGACACAAAACAAATGGTTATAAAGATACATAGTGGGAAATTCTAGATCCCTTAATTCGGCGAGATTCGAATCCAAATTATTCATGTGGGTTAGTGAAAGCTAAAAAACAAGAAACCGATGTTGCTATATTTAATATATATTCACGAAGTTATAAATATAGACAAGTGGAATCCTGAAAAAATTATTCAAGATAGAATATTTTCTATACATTATTTAAATGACTAATATGACCCAACAAAGTTTTGATCTTGAAAAACCACTATGTGTCAAATTTAAAAAGAAGAGGATGATATAGTACTCTTTATGTTGAAAAAAATAAGAGAAAAAAGTGGGAAGAGGGAGAAGAAGAAGCAACCAAGCTGTTCATGAAGTTTATAAGAATAATAGATTTGTTCCCCTAGTTCACACATGAAAGAAGAGAGAGATGATGAGTTATGTGTATTTCAGTTTATACAGTAAGGAATATAAATAAGAATGTATAGAATATCCACATGACACTATGAAGAAAAAGAGTTTTTACGTATTGACATGTATAAAAATAAAATAAGTGACTTGTTTTTGTGAAATGAAAGACGGAAAAGAAAGGATTAGTACAATAACAATAAGGAAGTATTATAAATTAATGTTACAATATCAAGTTGTTACCCATATATTTATTGTAAAGGTATGAGATGTACCTATGTGTGGGAAACACCAAATAAGTGTCTAGTATACACACTCTATACTATCAGGAGTCTATAGTTTAAAGCTCAGAGGTATTTACTAATGGGTTTTGTGACCTTAGGTGTTACCAGATCACACAATGTATTAGACATATCATACTGAGAGGTGAACCATATAAATTAATATTACACTTGTGTGTGTGTTTTTTATTATGATATAAGAAATAATGTAGGAGGAAAGATAGAATAAAAGAACCAATGACCTAATAGTGGTAGAGGTAAAAATAAAAGGTATAAAAATTTAAAAGAACAAAAAAGGTAATTTAAATTCACCGAAAGTAATTCAACCCCCACTCAATGTGGTTCATATCCCAACCAGTACCCTTTAGTTAGTATTAGAGAAAAATTATCATCTGGTTGGATTATTTATATTTGAAGTTGTTCTATTTTAAATATTGGAATGTTTTATTCCTAATCAATAATGAAGTTCAATTTTATTAAAGATTTATCTATCTTAGATTCGAATTCTATTTCTACCAAGACTAAGCTAAATATAAAAAAATAATAGAGAAAAAAGAAGAAGAATTTATGCCTCTTGAAAAAAGAAGAATAAAGATAAGTTTCTATATTATAGGATACTAAATATGTTATACCCATCTTAGAAGGTGATGAAAGAGTGGTTGAGATAACTACCAAGGTGTTTGACAGTCTTATAACCTCTATTGAGTCAAGGGATCCATGTGAAAATGAGGTATGTAAAGATTATTTATAAAATTATCCCAAAGGATATCCATGAATAATTGGGAGTGATTATACATTTTTTAATTAACAAGATATATCTTCTGTAATATTAAAAGATATACTATATTGTTTTCTGAATGAAATTTTTCTTTTATTTGTGAAAATTTTGAAATTCCGTTGGATGAGATCACTCAGTTTGACGGTGGGGAAAATAATTTAGAGAAATATTTATGAGAAAGAGTTCTAATTTGAATAAATATCTCTAAAAAATTTAATTTCAAAGAAGATATGAATTAGTATCCTAAAGATAGTACTCAAAAATTGAAGAATAGTGGATTAAAACCATCCATTGAGATGATGATGTCACTGAATAATTTGAGAATAGATTCAAGGAATTTGAAAAAGATCATTCCAGAAAGAATGCTCAAATTGATTTCAAGGCCAAAAAAATCAAGGATTTTGACACTTTGTTAAATGATAAGACAAAAAACTCATGATGAAGAAGTTGGAATAATACGAAAAGTCTATGAATGTAAAGTGTAATTAATAAAAGACCCAAAACATTCTCTCAATATGATGTTTGTAGAATTGAAAACAAACTACCCAATCTAGATATGACACGTATTGAGTTTTAACAGTTTAGAATGAAAGAATATACTACCACAAATTGTTCTAATTCAGACACTAGTGCTGAAAGGATTAGATTATATGGAAATAATTTCATTGTGTCATTGAATGGTAATTCTCGAGTATACCTAAATAAAAAGGTTTCATCCATACCTTAATATAATGATTTTTCTTAAATCTATTTTCTAAGAAAGTGAATGTTTGAAAATAAAATTTATAAAAGTATGAGTGAATCAAAATGATGATAATATTTACACCATGTCTATAGTGGATAGAGGGATAAGTGTTGAAGCTTTTTCTGTAAGAAGAACCCAACTAGTGATAAAATAATCCCAAAAAACAACATGATCTAAAATATGGAAATTCTAAACAACATGTTGTAATGAATATAAGATTTAGGTTTGTTGGAAAATTATAGTAGCATAATATATTTGGGAATTTTTCATTGTATTGTCAGTACAATCCAACAATAATTGAAGCACAAAGGAAGAAAATTTCAAGGGTGTCAGGTTACAGAAAAAGAAACCCCCATAGTTTAAAAAGAATCTGTCTACATCAAACTGATTTGGAAATCTTAAAGAAATCTACATTATTTTCAATGGTTGTGGTCACATATGTGATTCATGTTCATATCAAACTTATGAATTCCATAAATTACATAAATTCAAATTCTATTACACAAAACACTTAGAAACAGATTAATAATTCCCCAATTGTAAATAGAAACATAATAATTCCAAAATAGTAAATTGATAACAGAATAGTAAACTGATTAAACCATGAATATCAGAATACCATATTAATTATAATTATGATACTGAAATATAAACCATGAAATTCTAGTGAATAATAGATGATAGGATACTTGTCAACAAATAAGATCCTCAAAACAGTAGACAATAACTAAAAACTTCTCTGGTGAACTCCTCCTACAATTTCAAACTCCCAAATTAGAATGAATACTACAAACTCCTCTTGAAAATAGAAGGGAGACAAAAAATAGGATAAAAATACTACAAATAGAAGGAATAATGCAAAAAGGAGCCACAAAACCGAATGAAGTAAGATGGTTCAACCAATACACCACATGGAGGAGTATTGCCTGATGAAGGGTACAGAGGAGAGGGGTAACACTTCAGCCAATGGACCAAATAGAGGAGGAACACATGAAGAAGGGATTGGAGGAAGGGAGGAATGTGAGAGGGGAGACACGGGTGGGCGAAGGAGGATCTACTAATAGAGAGGCCGCAAATAGAGAGGCCGCACCATGAATGAAGGAACCATGGTGAGGGATGGAGGAACTGAAGCCAGCAAAGAAGAATGAGAGAAAAGTCATCATCCGAGTGATGATCGAATGAAATCCGTGAGGAAGAGGAGAATCATTTCAAGGGAGAGTCGATGAACGAGAGAGGAAATCCATAAGGGAGGATAAATTTCTGCGTCTAAAGCCACTGTTTTTAGTAACCGTGGTGGTATCATAGGATGTATGAACAATTTTTTTAAATTGCGACTAAATAAGTGTGGATAAATCTATAATTTATTGTAGTGTTACCAAATCATCTAGATGTTATCTAATACTTATACTTATTCTTAGAGTTTTCACTAACGTTTTGTTATACTAATCACCAAATAAAATGTGCATTGTTTTCTTAACATTAAATATTATAATATTCAAAAGGTTTATATATACCTTTGAAATTGTGATCAACCATAAATTCCAATTCATTAAATTTTTATGAACAAACATCTTATTCTTAAAAGATTTTTAAACCTGTCCTTTGATACCAATTGTCATTCCCTAGACTCATGCTCCCAGTTTCAGTGCCATATACACATATTTTACATAATTTCATCAATACCCATTGTAAAAGTAAATATATAACCATCAATAAATTACAAAATCAATAAATGTTTTTGAATATATTTCCCTAAAAGAATATTTTTTAGGTTTAAATATTTTGAGAAATAAGAAAAAATAATAACTATAAAATCCCATGTAACATGTATCATATAATTTTTCTTCCATTTTTCACTATATACAAAACTATGTATCTATAATGAGTCTTCAACATCTAACTTAATTTATTTCATAGGTGACACCCTTATAAATATTTATTTTGTATTATTTTTTTTCATAACCAAGAGAAATGGAAATATAAGAATAAGTGAGATCAAACTATTAGTTAGATAAACATTTACCTTATGAAATCATGGTATAAACATGGAATAATTAATTTTATAATAGAAATACGTAAACAATATGAAGCTATAATCAACTCAAAATTGAGAGAATTATATATCCCTAAAAATAAATGAAAAAATGCATATTGATAGTACTGATCTCATATTTATGGAATGTATAATGTCACAGATCAAAAATATATTTTAGGGAATTGTTCCAAGACAAATTTCAATGAGAATTCAAATAATACAACATGTTGAACTTCCCTATAAGACACCAAATACCCAAACATATTTTTTCTCATGAGAATATCTGATACATTGAGGGGCTATATAAACTTGGGCTCTAAGGACCACCTGATTATATCTAATCCATTCACCATAATATTCATCAAGTCAATTAATACCATTCACTAAAGAACCTCCACCACCAAAGAATTTGTATATTTGTTAAAGGAAAAGTGGTTCAACATCCTACATAAAAAAATAATCAAGGACATATGACGTAATGAAAACCAAGAGCATCAACTCGAAACAAAGTGTATTCCCTCCCGTGGAAATGATCCCATATTGGAAAATGAGAACACTATCATCCAGGATGATCTTGAAGAATGAATGTCTAAAAACATATTACCCTCAAGCTAGGTATGTAGGATGGAAAACATATTATGAATACAAATATTGAACTTCCTGATTGAATGTTCACTGGGATAATGAACATGTCATATACCTGAAAATGCATTATAGACTACTAATGATTTCATGTCAATCTTCAACAGAGGAATGTGCTACTATTGAAATATGAGAAGGGCCAAAACCATGGCATGAGAGTTGCTTGTAGAGAATCACAAACCCTGTAGAAGGTAGATAAAGAAACCATGAATAAGATGATGGTATCTCTAATTATAATAACACCATACATGAGACCCATATTGTAGAAGCCCTAAATGTTATGTTTTTACTCATTAATTAGGGGATTCCATCTTATCATTAATCCCTAGGATAAAGGATTATTTTTAATAGAAGAATATCTTCGAAAAAATTTCATGATGGAACAAGCATGGGCCACATCTTCCCATAACCTACACAGATCCATAATAAGGTTTTATGTTGTGAAAATGATACCCGTGGACGAAAATCCTTAAAGCTGGTGTCAACTTTCATTCTTGGACAACCAAAAAATCATGTAACTAGAAGTGAGGATAACCACCCTGGCCTTTCTATCCACATAGGAACCAATCAAATTATATAATCATACCTAGAGTAATTACTCAATAAAGTGGGGATGATTATACTAAATGTTGAACTAACCAAAAGAAATCCACAACTACTTGGACCACTCACTTTTGAAGAATAGATCCTCTATAGATTCTGAGGAAAACTCCTTACAATAATAACACCTTGACGCAAGCCTAACTCCCCTAAATTTTATATTCATACTAAAATGTATAGAATTATTCCAGACCCGCCACACCAGGAAGAGGAATTCCACATGAAACCCCCCGCACTAAAGAATATCTCCCAAACATCCTTGAGGAGAACCAGATTAATAGATATTAATGAATGCTTGAAGGGAAAATACCCATTTGAGGAGCCTAAAAACACATCTTTCTAGTTCGTTGGTCATCATGTTTTTATAAAGCAGGTCCAACTTGTTGTTATACAAGGTGGACAAAACAAGGATGGGGTGAGCAAATGCCTCTCTAGAGCTGATAAATGGATTTAGATAGTCTAAAAATCTGAATACATTCCCTGACTAGTTATGAAACCAGAAACGTATGTCACCCTTTCTGATAATCCACAAAAAATTCAGTTCAATATCAGTTAGGAAAGGCTGGATCGACTGCAAAATGATGTATAGTATGTGTCTAGATAAGTTCCCTTCAAATACATAGGTGTTAATCATATGTTTTCCCAATAAATAATATAAACTATATCATTAACATAACCCATCCAAATGAATAAGGGGAATAGATAAACAATACATAGTCATGTTTCCATTAATCATCTGTATTGGAATAAAAAAAATATAAAATATCAATACTTTTTCCAATTTTAATAGAATAATATTCTTTCTAGGTGAACATTATCTGGTCTGAATTATGTAAAATTTGAAATTCATACCATATAGAGAAATGGGTATACAGTTAATTACCTATTTGAATAACATGATTAGATTCCATACAGAGAAATAAAGTGAATGTTTTGAAAATAATATATCACATGTTTAACAATGGAATCATAGAAGCATATTTACAAAGATGAAATACATCTTTGCAGAAAAATTCTAGAATTATACCACCAAATAAGGGATCCAAAATTGTATTTTATGGTACCATGAGTTCATTCCCAAAAAGGATAATTATATATTAGATTATAAATACTGAAACATAAAACCAATTATTTTAAATCCTTTTAAAAATTAAAATCGAAATAGTAGTGGAAATATAAAAGAGATTTTAAAAACTTTTATAACATTTTTGTAAAAGAGGAATATAGAGGTCACTTCCAAATGTATTTTTCAAAATGTGTAGTGAAGTCTTCTTGAAACCCATTACATTTAAACATAATAATCAATAATAGTTCCTTGAAATGATATAAGGTTTTCCATTTATAAATTTGGAGAGAAATACAAAACATTGGAAAGTGAAAGGGAAAAATTCTTTTATACTATTATTAGAAATTTCCTTATTCAAAAATCACATTATAAAAAGTGTAATAATAACTTTATTATAGTAAAAATTAAATTTTCTAAATTTTATTACAAAAATATAAAATATTATGTGGGGTAACCTTATCATGGAAGAGAAAAGTGGAAGACAAAACATTATAACTCAAAGAAGAAAATTTGAGCTACTAAAAGAACATGCTACTTGGGAAACAACTATATAAATAACCAAATGAATAAAGAAAAACGAATTGGCTACTAAATCCCATGAAAGAAAAATTACATGATAAAAATATATCCATGGGAATTGAGTACATAATATAAAGAAAATATATATCATAACATGTATCATGTCTCAAATAATTAGAATTGGATGAAATAAAACCCTTGTGAATTGAGTAACACTTTAATCAAAACCCTCTAAAAGAGAATATATGAAATTATTATTAAAATAAAAATTTAAAAATATAAATAATTTTATTATATCTCAAATATTCATCATATACACCAAAAAAATTAAATTAGGTTCATATTAACAAAGATGTCTCGAAGAGAGGATTTTGAGAGAAAACCCTTACCTCTTTTATTGACGTCTGAAAAATACTATAATCTTATTTATAAATAACATAGATATATTAATAAATTAACTAATAGAATTAATAATATCCAATTTTATTCATAATTTTCATAAATCTTTCTCTACACGAGTTCTTCCTATTTTCCGCATCATGTGTTCATAGTTTTGATCGTTTGTACTAGTTTCATAATATTGGTATATGTGTTCATTATTATTTTAAAGATAATCATTTAGATATCAACAAATTTAATTATAATTAGTCTTTATAATAATTTATGATGTTTCAATCTCCTTCCATGAGTGTCTTATTCATTATAATTGAATATGAAATTAATAACAAGGACATTCCAGTGATTCTTGATGATCGAAGTGTGTTTTATTAATTAGTGAATTAAATATTGATATAAAATATCAGCAACCAAAAAAGCATTAAATATAAATTTAGATAATATTATATGAGTAATTATTTTCTCATAGTTATTCACTATGTAAATTCATAATATTTCTTAATTAGGTGGTTAAACCGACCCAAACATGAACATACCCTGATTTAATGATTGACTTCGAGTAGGTTTTACTGTAATATAATTATTACACTAGTATAATGATATTATTTTTTGTTTATTAGTGTTATATATCATATATTTATGGAATTATATTAAGAAATAGAGTATATGAATACATCACACAATTTAAATAAAAAATTTTCTCGTAGTATGGTTATTTTAAATGATTAAATTAATGATGATCATATGTTGATCATATTATTAATAGGTTATCTATTTTATGAAAGTTGAACCTAAATTTTATAATAAAAATAATATTTATCCTTTATTACCACCCTTACATCCATCTTTGAAATGCATTGAGAGAAAACAAAACATGTTGTGTCATGGATGCAGAGTCTGCACAACATACAGACCACACTAATATTTTTCTTAATGGATTTGATATATGAACAAAAATGATTATAATATAAATATAGTTAAATTATTTTATATAAATGAAACCAATATAATTATTTTTTCAGGAATATAATAAATTTTAATGATGATAATTAAGATGAAAATCAAATTAGTTGATAATAATCAAACCGGATACTAGAATTATCCTTTGAAGTAGCTTTGGAAATGAAGAGAGTATGATAACTAATAGTGACTAATATATTTAGAACATGTGATAGGGTTATAATATTATCAAATTTTTATAGTTTAAAGGACAAACTGAAAGAAAAATTGTGTCTTGGAATGGTGAAGATGTTAAACTTTTATAAGTGAAGGGAAGGGTAGTTTTGGGAGTAACCCTTACATTTTCAATAATGTAAGCTTACTATTCACATGGAAATGGACCAAAAAAGAAAAAACTAGGATCAAAAATTGGGTGTGTGTTGAAACTCAGTTCAACCAATACTTTTGTATATAAATTGGAATGTTTTATGGATTTCCATTTTAACTTTTTTTTCATTTTACCGAAACATATTTTTACATTAGTAACTAATTTTTAATCCTTAGTAAATAATTTCAATGAAAAATATTAAGATTGAAATTTTTAAAAAAATTTATAATTATAATTTATAATTTGAGAAAATTTTATCTAGTAAAATTTCTAATGGCACGAAAAGTTAGTTTTTAAATAAATACACTTAATCTTATAAAAATAGTTTTTAGTGAAATAATATTTTTATGATTTAAATTATATATAAGGTAAAATTAACATGGATGATAATTTTAACAATATAAATTTATTTATAACAAAAAATATATTTCATGATTAATTAATTTCAATTCAAAACCTAATGTTCTTTGAAAATAATTTATTCAATGAAATTATTAAAAATGATTTTTTATAATAATGTAACTTTTTAATTAGTTATAAATTTTTTACATATATTTAATATGTTAAATTAATTTTTTAAAATGAATAATGTTAATCCTAACATAAATATTTAATTACTTAAAATGTTTTATAACTTTAAAGGTGATTCTAATATAATGGTAAATTCTTACAAATTAAAAGTTTTGTGAAAACTATATTTTTTAAACAAAAACATACCTTTTAGAAAAATGATTAGAAATTCACACTATGTAAATTTTGATATGAGTAATTAATAAATTAGTTTCAATTTTTTAATTTCAAATTCCCAAATTTATAATTTGTTTCCTTGAATAAAATCATAAAATATAATAGAAAAACAATTTTAATTGGAAAATGAAATTTTCAGATATTAACCATCATTATTCTTATTTTTATCATTCAAAAACTAAATTAATATTAAAAATTATTAAAATAAAAAAATAATAATTAATTACACGTTTCATTAAATATAAGCATCCATAGTATAAAATATAATTTTTTTATAATTTTTTTCGAAACAATGAATGATCTTATTAGTCATTTTATGTAAACTAATTGAATTTATTTATTATTTAAAGTATCCTTTATTTTATATATAAATATAATTCATAATGAATTTACCAATATTAATTGTCACTAATTCAATGGGTATGTCTCTAATGGTTATAATTAAATATTTATATCTTATCTAAATATATTTTTATTCTATTTAAGTTCAAAATTTCTTATGGAGTAAGATATCACACAAACTTCTTTTTTAATGGTAATAATATTTAAAATTTTTAAGGTGTTACATGAAAATCCATTGAGAGTCAAGTTTGATGCAAGAAATAATGGGTGATAGAAAAAAAAATCACATGAGGAAACAACAAGGGTGGATGAGTTAGGGTTAGAATGTCACATCGACCACTATAACTGATCTCATGAATATATTGGGAACCTTTTAGGTGTGATTCAGTAGGACTGTTTTACCCTAGAAGCACGAATAGATAAATTGGGTTAATTACAAGGGTGTTAAAATTATCTTCAAATAGGGGGTGGGGAATGAAAAATGTGACTCAAAGTGTGTTAATTGGAATGTGAATTGATCGTTAAACCGAGGTTGACTACTAGGAGACTATATGAAGAGATGGTTTAACTTATGTATATTTATAATGGAGGGAAGAAAATTTGAGTCTCACTACTAGGTTACTATCCTAAAGGTGAGATCTTCCATTTTTTCACTAAGTATGTTTCCTCAGGGATGTGTGCCTTGGAAGAGAAGTCGGTCAAGAGTGGTGAAACTAGGCCATAATCATAAACCAATGGGAGTTCATTTGGAAATGGAATATTGATTTTGTGATTCAAACCCAAAAGGAACAATGGGCGGTGAAGGAAATTAAAATACTCATACTAATTTTGAGCAGTTTTGTGAAACACCACAATGAATTTGGAACATCTATTGGGGGAATATTAGTAAAAGTGAGGGGAATTATGACTACTGTGATTTTTTTATCACTATTAATGCTAATCCTGTAAGATACATAGGAGTGCGATTTGATCATGTATTTAGGAGACCAGTGTGATCTTTTAGGTTGTGTAGTTTCTTTTCATACAACGTAGACCAAGGAATAACACAATTTAAAGTTATTAGATAAGGATGATACCATGCGGTTTATCATTGTACAATGAGAATTTTTCCATGCAATTTAATGTCATTTTGTGGGGATGTTGGTTGTGAATTTTAGAATTGTGCTACTAAGATGTTGGATTTACAGTTTAACATAGTATTGAAAGGAAATATATCAGGTAGTTTAATGTTGTGCAGTGAGGACTCTAGGGGTTCAATGTTTCCTATGTATGATACATATTAAGGAATAAAACATTGGTGTAAGGTGTAATTATCCCCCATATATGGCGACCAATTATTTTTCCAAATAGGAATAGACCATATAATTTAAAAAGTGCCCCTCCTATTTGGGCTCCAACTTCTATAGTTTTCCTATTGCTATTATTTCTAACCTCAATGTGAGTACTAGGCCACCATGAAGGAATAATAAAATGAAAAATTTATTATTGAATGATCTACATAGTCAATTATGATGGACCATGATATTTCATATTGATTAGAGTCTATTTTACTAAATGGATTCCAACTCATATTGATAAATATGAAAGCATTTATCATATGTTTACTAATAATAAATGAATCTATATATTTATGGTAGTTATAATTTAATGGCAAACATTGATTCTATTCAATATATCAATAAGTAAAGGTTTCCTAGGTGAATTTTCAAATCATTTCCCATTATGTGCTCGACGCATTAGAGAGATTATCAGACTACTTTTTCATATTCTAATCTACCATATGTTACAAAATGTTATAGAATAATATGTTAAATTCCATGATATATACGTTCAATATTGTATAATATTGGTAAGTATGGTTGGATTAGATAATGTACTTCACATTGGACTTCTTCTTCTTAGAGGATTTTAAATTGGTTCCATTACCTACGTGAATAGTGTGAGGGACTCTAAATTGATGAATGATGTGGGATTCCATGAACCCATCATGGTCCCGATCTTGAACTCCATAGGTGGATGAATTTATCCCATTTATAAAATAAATTGGTTGAAGTAAAATAAAACACAAAATTTTACACTATCATCGAAGGGTGGGGACCCATGAAATCTATTTTCCACATAATGAAAAGGATAATAGTACATTGTGGTGTGATATAACTCTAAAGGTTACAAAATAAAGATGGAAAAGACCTATAATTAATGGAATATCTTAGTAAATTCAATATAATAAAAAACATGGTGGGCCAAATGTAACATAATATTTGAGTCCGATTAGAGAACTTTAATCCCTTCTAAGGGGATCCACATGTCCCAATATCAACCTATAGTAATACTTGGGTAATTTATTTTCCCAAGATGAAATGGATAATGAATTCATAAATTGGGGTCTACAGAGTAATTATTATTTATTTGGGAAATCATAGAAGATGAAATTTTCATCAATTATATAGATTTTATAAGGAATTAAACTTATCTTTTAGTTTGGTGGTAAAAATACAAGATGTAAGAAAAACACCCTTCAAACCATCTCAAAAATTAAAAATTATGTGGAGGAGGTATCTCAATGTTAAAACATGATCTTATATATGCAAATATCATTATTTATATATATGATACAAAACAAAATGAAACTTTCAGAGGCGACCCCAAATTAATTTTTCAAGGGGTTCATCTTCAGATTATTTGGGAAAATCTAACCTAATTATTTTCTAAGATTGATGATATGGTCCTATAATTGGTTTTATATGACTAAAAAACATTCACATTGCAAAAAAAAATCATTTTTAGAGGTTTATTGATGATGTTATGAAAAAAATAGGTAGGTTGCTCTGATATTCTTTACACCAATGAGCATCATCTGTTAATAGTATGTTCCTTGATGTTCCAGGAATATAGTGGCTTATATATCCTTAGGATCCATTCATATTTTATTTTATCTAGAGGTGGAGGATGATATATTTTCTTGTTATACTAAATATTATCTTTAATGCATTTTTTCCTCTTGAAAACACTTATAATCCACTTGGGTACTTCCACAAAATTAGAGTCGGGACCCATTTATCTACGAAATTATTTACACAAATCCAAAAAATAAATACTTAAAGTGGGAGTTAGATTTCAAGGGGGTATTTCAAGATATTATATTAAGTTACTAATTTGATGAAAAATTCATTTCCCCTATGTTTACACTTGGATAGGTCGATGTCCCACATATTGCACAAGATGGATCAGAACATGTAAAGGAATTTCCGACAAAATTCTTCTCATATGTAAATGGATCCAGTTGCCATATTTCTATGAAACATTTTTCAAAACCCTATGATATATAGAAAAATTAAGGGATCTTGGACCCGTATAATTTTTATAGGATTCTAATCATTGGTCTGTATTGATAGGATTAGTTCAAAGTGTGTTTCTTTTGGTTACATATTCCATTTATCATCATTAAATTTGGGTTTCAAATATTCGATGGTGGGGGATATGGTCCAAAAACTCAAGATATGGATTCCTTTTAGGATATATTGATTCCTTTAACATCTATTTGTCCTCTAGGTGATAAGAAATGGTGTTGATCATGTAATTTTAAGAGACATCCCCATGTGTATCTCCCAATTCCGGTGTACTATATCATGAAGTGAAGAGGCCATGGTTTAGAGGTGTAAATTCATAATGGAACAATATTGGGGGAGAAACATGAACATATAGGATATGTATGTAGTTTAATTACAATGTTTTCTCAACCTCGGTTGATCATAAATGGGTTGTAGGGTGGAGAATACTATTAGAGGTTCCATGAAGTTGTCTTAGGAATCTCCTTAATTAGATTTGTATCCTTAGAGAAACTCATCATTGATTTATTAATAAAAATAATAAACCTATTGTAAATATTTTACATATAATTTTACATATCATTTCATGGTGGATTTGGGAATACAAGAAGGATTGAATGGCCCCTTTCCATTATTGAGGTACTGAGAGGTGTTTGGGGGTGGCATGATAGGAAGACTCCCAAAGACCATATCCTTTCTCTCATAATGGATGTGGAATCCTCTAGATAAGTTCATATATATATATATATATAATTATTTTAGTAGGGAATATTCTTCATATACTTCATCACTAGTAAAATTCTATTAATTTTTTGGGGGATTGAATATAATGACATTTACTATGGTAGTGGTTAGTGGTGATGAATGTTTGAGGTCATCAGAAAGAATAGAGTTGGGATATTATTTTCATCATCAAATAAGTTAAAATTGTAAGGAAATATACATAAAATATCCTCTAACACCCACATATATAGAGACACTTCTTTAATGATCGGTTTCCATAATACAAGAAAATATGTACATACTTGTCAAATGTTCCGAAGGAAAACACCAAATTAAGGGTGCTGATACATAATAAGTTCTATAAGGTTAATATTTTATCATTTATTCTCAATGGATTGAAGTTTTTAATAGATTATCAGATACACCAACTAATTGATAAAATGGTTGTTATACATCAACTATATTTTTTATAGAGGTATGTTTGATGGTTAGTTAGAATCTATAAGATATAGATATGTAGAGTTTTTTGTATCTAGAAAATGATAAAAATATTTTTAGTATCATGGAAATCCCACTTGTTCTCATCATCCTCCTCATCTAGTTTATAAAGATGATCTTTATTTCAATCACTCTGGAGTTTTGTACAAAGTTAGTAAGAAGTACTAGGAGGGATAAGAGCGTATATCTTCTATTATAGAACTCCGTATAGAAGTTAAAATATCCAAAACATCCTACACTAAGTTGAAAATATGTTTTTCATAGAAATACAAAATTTCAATTGAATTTACTTGTTTGATATGGACCCTATATTCTCATAGTAGAGAAAATTTCCAGGTTCTTTTGGCTCTACAATATGTTACCTACAATATGAAAATTCTATGAAAGATCATCAATTATCCCCCAAAAATGGTCTATATTTATAGATGAAGGATAATAATTATACTAGGGATGGAGTTACAGATAGTCCATAGAAATAAGATTTCAAATCCTTCATATAGAGGTACATGTAAAGGGTCTTTGGAACATTGTGTAATTTGGTATTTGGAATAGAAATATTCATACATTGGGTGATAACCCCATGTTTGTGGTGGTAGAGGCATTGAAATATTCTCTAAATCCTCCATGGTATATGATTTCAAATTAATAGCGTAGATCTACTATTGATCCCCCCTTTTAGGCCCATATAGCATGAATTAAATTTCCCGGAGTATGAGATTCTATGTGGCATAGGGATCCTTTCTATAGATGTTATGTTTGGTGTCTTAATGAATAGTAGTAACTAAACCCTGGGGAGGATATTTAGGATGTTACACTTATTAAATATGGGTAGGACATTTTTTATGGATTTTGGTGTCATCAGTTACTGAGAGAGTAGACTTGGTACACCTTGTTAGTGGAAGTGGTATCAATCCCAAAAAATGGGAAGTTTTACTTATATGGTAGTTAAGATGGTAGGGATCATGGAATATGATATAATAGTAATGGTATATATAGGATTGATTAAAATAATAGTAGAGTAATATCGTGATTTATGGATATTTGCATACCCACGGCATGATTTCTATATAGATGGATCTGGGAAAATATGAATTGGAAAAAATAACCTTTTTGACTTCATGATGGGTGGACCTATGTTGGAAGTGATGTCAGTTAGTGGTATCCCTCTTTAGAGCCTCATGGGTGGAAGATCATGCCCAAAAACCTAGAATATCCCCTACATCCTTGATGTAGGGGAAGGTGGTGTCGACACTCTCTGTGAAAAAACCACCAAAGTTGTTGGGAGTGGTGTTAGGAGACACTTACCAATTATGGGATCTTTACTACTGGGGATTCCAATATAAAGCCAGGGATTCAATATCATCTAGAACCATTTCTCGATATTGGATGATACCAAAGGAACCTAGGTGATAGCGGAAGCATGAATCCACTAAACCCCTTTCATGGATTTCTAAAATGGTCATGTGTAATAGAATTTAAGCATGACAAATAAAATCCAACAAAAATTTAAATGGAACCTTATTCTATTTATGTCTCTGGTTTAATTCACACATTGTTAATTGTTTGTGGCATACATGCACCAAAATAGGCATCCTATAGATCATACACACAAGATCGAAAATCCTTATATCATCGATCTACATTTAATGGGTGTTAGAATGGGAAATCAGATAGCTTCCTAGTGTCCCTTCAATGATCTGAAGAATGTGAACTCAATCAAGAAAGAAGGATCAATCTAAGCTTTTTCTTCCTTTAGAATCTCTCTATAAGAACTCAATATGAGATAAGAGGAGAACATCAATCACAAAATTTGTGCTAATAGTGGATCTCACTATTCAAGATGCTAAAATTAAATTTTATACTTAGGATAACATGTTCCAAAATTTCACTTTATTCCATGTAAAGTAATATATTTAATTTAAGACATTTAAGAACACATATGACCAAATAACCTTGTCATAAATGCCACAGATATTTTATCATTCACTTGTATCACTAAAATATTATGTGATAAAATAAAAACCATTAAATTGGCCCACATGCTCCCCAAAAAATTTAACAAACCATGAACATACTATGTTTTTTGAGACATTATATTTTTTTGTATTTAATTTTATGATAAAAAATCATCTTAATAACATGGGAAATAAAGAAATAAAAAAAATTCTAAACTTTTATAATATAATTAAATTAGTTTTACTTCTGATCAGTCATACTTGGTTGTTCACCTGACTCTTTATATGGGTCCCAATTCGTCCTAAATTCATATTCCTTAGAATAGGTGGATGTTGTGGATACGCTTAGTGTGTGGATGTCTAGGTCCTTATCTCAATAGAAGCGATTCAAACCCATAGAAAAAGAGTGGATTATAGTAAATCATCATCGACCCCAATGAGATAAGGAAAATCATAGCTATGAATACCTCCTATGAACATTTACTTTGTAATATAATCTATTTGTCTCATGATATTACATACACCAGGATGCACACTTGTATCATCATCCATTTTTTCTTTATATATTTCTAGACCTTACCAGATAGACTTACATTCATTTATAGTGACCATGTATTTATGAAGGTACCACCATCCTGGTCAACCTAAGCCCATAAAATATATCTTCCCCAACTCAAAAGAGACAAATTCTATCTTGATAATTCAACTAATGTCATACCACCAATGATATACCCAGCACAAGCTACCACACCACGATTTCATTATCATAGTTTTAACATACATCAAAGTTGTAACATCCCGGGTAAATAAAGAATAAGATATTTTTCATATATATTAATATTTGTAAATTAAATATTAATTTTACATTAAAGGGGTTTCTATGTTTGATAGTGTACCTGATACGCAACAACAAGTTTCATTTAAATCTTACGTTGCACACTAATAATTTAATATTATTATTTTAAATGGTAGTAACTCCTAGACATTGTATTGGCATGAATTAACGAAACTAACTAAAATATGATTATACATTTTTTTTAAATGTATTTACTTTTATCCAATAATATTTGGACACATAAAAATGTGAATGAATCTAATTGTAAACATAATTTATATTAAAAGACCTATTTTTCACCTTTTAATGGATAACCCTCTTTAAATCTAGTTTTGGTTACTTTAATACAATATATATGACCAAATAAAATCCTTCTTTAGATTGGGGACATCAAAATTTACTTTGTGTAAATTTTTGGGATTCTGATGAAGTTCATTTTTTAATGAATAGTGAAAATATTGTATTTTAATTCAAAAGTGCCTTTTAATCTAGTTTATTTATATGGTTAGATTATCTTTTTAATTGGTTTTAAAGTGTAATTAGAATATATTGTTACCATTTAATCCAATTTTGGTCTTTGGAATTAATTTCACATTGAAATTGGACATAAACAAGTCTTGATCTTTTGATAGTTATTGTTTCTTAAAAAACACGCTATTTGTTTTGATAATGGGAATTCATTCTTAAAATTAATTAATTCCACTTATATTTTTTGAATTTGGAAAAATAGACATCATTTTTTAATTAGGAATATCAAATATAGCTTAGGCTGAATTTTTGGTATTTTTCTAAAAAACATCAATTTTTGATGAATAGTGAAACCACTTAGTGGTCGTTTAAAAAACTGACTTTTTCATTTAAATTAAATTTTATCACATCTCTAAATTGAATTTTGAAAATATGACATACATGGTTGTTATCACGAAGTAAAAATTGGTTCAATAAGATGAAAAATAATTTTTGGTGAATAGTAACTTTTGACTTTTATTTACCGTGGTTAAAGGTAAATAGGTTAATTAAAGGTAAAAAGAATATTATAATAATTCAAAATTAGCATAACACCTATCCAAACCTTATTGGTTGAGTCATTAACCACCATGGGCATCTTTGTATTGATTTTGGGACTCCATTGAGCCACTTGGGAGTGATAATGACAATTGAGATTAATTAACTTAAAGTAAATGCAAAAATGACAAAAGCAGCTATCCTTTAGTAAATTAATATTTAGAAGTGGTTATATAAATTATATTTTCAACTATAAATATTAATTGTAAATAAAAAAATATTTCCAATATCATGTTATTTTTTTTAAATTTTTTAGACATCAAATAATTTAAATTATTTATGACAATATAATGATGTAGTGTTTACCTCATTAATAAATCATTTAAGTAAATAAGATTATAAATATTAAAATATTACCCAAAACCTGTCCAATTTCTATTGGATGATTTTAATTCGACCATGAGTCATCATATCTTTGACTATAATGATTTTTGGACCATTATAAACCGAATATCATTATATAATAAAATAATGTTTTCACAGTTTCCAAAAGAGCCCCTCCCCCCTTATAAACGGAGACCTCTTCTAACCAATTCCTCACACATCTCAAGACATTTTTCTCATATATCATCTACCCAATTAATCTCCCTACATTCCTCTCCTCCTCCTAGAATCCTTAATATAGGATGAAGGCACTTCAAGAAGCCCTTTGGTTCAAACAAAAGGGAGTTACCCAAATTAAAGGTAACATTTTCTCTTAAATTGTTTTCTTTTATTTTACTTCCCCTACCCCTAAACACTTTTTATTAATTTATTTTGTAAAAACATCAGTATCCTCAATATACTAGGATGTTTTTATGAGAATGAATTGAACTAAACTTACACACATCTCATCTAATGGATGAAGAACATAATGTTTTTGTGGATGGAAAACTAACGCCTCACGAAACGATGATTGTTCAAATATCTCAAACCCTCTCTCATGGTGGCCATTATGATAGAAATATGTTTATATATGATATAGATTATGTTTATTTTATCTTTATTCTTTTTTATTATCCATTTATAGCATGCCTTTATGGTTTACATTATGCGTAAATGTGATAATCTCATTAGAGGAAGTGCGGACTACCACCCCCTCAAAGTGATATGACTCGTTCATACCCTATGCGGTACGTATAAAGTATAGATTTAATGATATTATATATGATAAAATACTGGAATTATAATACTACTATGTATCATTATGTTTTAAATCCATTAAATATGAAATATAAATGGACTTGACGTTCATGCGTACGTACGGCTTACCGTCTCCATGAACGGTGCATTTCATTTGTTACCTCTAAATGTTATATACTATTATAAATACATCTATATGTGGAATATATATGAAATATATGATATCTAAATCATGAATATAATTATGGATATAATGGACTATTGACCACATGAACAACATGTAATTATAAGAAGTCCATTTTTGACTGAAGTGCCAAATATCGAAAAAATGATCATTATTGACATAAATGAATACATAATGTTTATAACATGGTAATAATTGATATAAAAGGAATATTAAACTTCAAAAAGGTTCTTAATCAATTAGAAATTAACTTTAATTTATTATTTAGGATATTAAATAAGGAATGGGTCAGGTCGGACACGAGGTAAGGTAATTCGTCTCAATCTCCTTTCATTGAGGCATATTTAGTTTTAATACATGACTTTATTTTTGTGCAGTATAAACACCATAGAATTTTCAAAGGGAATATTTTTCTATGAAGCATTTTAAAAACTGACAAAAAATAATGTTTCTTTTAATGTATGTGGTGCAAACGACCTTTCCGCCACTGCGAGTATTATTTTATCTTCGGCTTCGTCAAAAAGCGGTAATGTTTTTAGAAAGAAAATAAATACCATATACTCTTTTAGGTATTTTGGTATTGAAAATGTTTTTGATAATGTATTTGTTATGTAAATATATTTATGTTATATATTGTGATTGAAATTTGGAAATGTTTTCTTTCCATTATATTTGTTTTATGTCTTATTATTTTATAATGGTTCTTAGACATTTGAAAGGTGGTTTCATGATAAAACAAATGACGGGTGGTGCTGTGAATACTGGGAGGGGTGGTTACATTATAACATCCAATGCATTGGGTATGGAATTCGGCCAAATGGCTATTCCATTTAGTGATATGTGTGGAATTCGACCGTATGGTTATTCCATTTATGTATGTGTATGTCCCATGTTTCCTTTATAAGTTATGTGTTCTTTATATGGGTTTTATAGTAATCTGTTGGTTAAAAAAGGGTATGTAATGATATTTTATTCACTAAAGAGTATTTACTACTTTATAAAGGTGAAAATTATTACTTATGTTAAAGTATTCATGGTTTACTTGTTGTTTGAGAAAAAAAATAGTTTTACTTCTTTGTGTATCCCTTACTTATCTTTTTAAGCTCATCCCATGTTTTGAAATGTTTTTTCATAGGATATAAAGTGGAATAGGGTCAAGGATGGGGTCAAGGGAAAGCCATGCTGTCAAAAACATGGAACTAGACATGAATCTTTTTTTCAAAGAGTTATACTTTATGAAAAAAATGGAAACTAAGTAGAAGTGTCTTCTTTGTAATATTTTTCAATGTAATGGTTATGGCCTACCTATCTAAAACTCTAATCATGAAAATATCCTCAATGTTAATTATTTATTTAATTCAAGATTATGTAATGTTTTATGCTTGGGTCCTTAAAGTTGGTATCAGAGGTCGGTTTAGACAACTTTAAGAGTTCGGGTATTGTTAAATTAATTTCTATAAAGTAATTTATGTTAATATTGAAATAATATAGCATTTACAGATTATCATGTTGCTTTTCCTAAGATATTTCTGTGTTTAGAACATTTTTTTGTAGAGGAAATAGAACAACTTTTTTGGGAAGGCATATAGAGGGAAATGACCTTCCAAATTAGCTTCCTGAGAAGGCCGAATCAAAGTTGAATAGTTTACTGCAGAGATGGATAAGTTGAATCAGGTGATAAATGGTGTTTGTGTTTATTGATTATATTTTAGTTTATTCTAAATGTAAAGAGGGTCATGAAAGTAATTTACGGGTTATCATTCAAACCATAAAAGAAAAGAAACTATTTTGTATATTCATCAAGTGAGTGTTTTGGTTACAACAAATTTCTTTCCTTGGTCACATTATTTCAAAAAATGGCATAAATGTTGATCCTACTGAAACAAATGTTGTTGAAGAATGGAAAAGACCCACAAATATATTCGATATTCATAGTTTTCTTGGTTTGGTAGGTTATTATTGGAGGTTTGTTGAAATTCATTCATGGTTATCTAGTCCAATGACTATGTTAACTTGAAAATTTGTTAAGTTTTTTTGGACAAAAGAGTGTGATGATTGTTTTCAGGAATGGAAAATAAGATTGGTGAATACTCCAGTTTTGGGACTCCCATCCATAAATGGTGAGTTTTTTATCTACTGTGATGCTTCGTTGAAAGGACTAGGTTCTGTCCTAGTGCAGAATGATCAGGTATTTACATATGCTTCACGTCAGTTGAAACCCCATGAGTTAAATTACCCTAAAAATTATTTGGAATTAGCTACTATTGTTTTTGCTTTAAAATTTTGGAGGCATCATTTATATAGAGTAAATTTTGAAATATATACTGATCATAAAAGGTTGAAGTATATATTCACTCAAAATGAATTGAATATGAGACAATGGTGATGGTTGGAATTAATCAAGGATTATGATTTCACCATGCATTACCATCCACGAAAATCAAATAAAGTGCTTGATGCCTTGAGTCGAAAAAGTAATGCTTCATTAACCATGTTACATTTGGAACAAGATCCTTTGGTTTTTGATTTGATAAACTTTGGCATAGATGTTGTTGGTGCAGGATATTATTCTGTTTTGTATCAGGTGTCAGTGAGATCATCATTATCCGACAGAATAAAGAAATCACAGAAAGAAGACAGAGCGTTGCAGAAAAAGGTAAAGTTGGTTTAGAAGGGTTAGTTTCATGATTTTAACATTGATAATGATAGTTTTTTGAGGTTTGAAAAGAGATTATGTGTGACTTGTGATTAATAGTTGAAGAATGAGCTATTATGTGAAGCTCATAATTCTCTGTTTTCAGTTCATCCTGGAAGTACTAAGATATATAGAGATCTTCCGGAGTATTACTGGTGGGATGGAATGAAAAGAGATATTACTGATTTTACTATGAAATGTTTGACTTGTCAGCAAGTTAAAGTGGAGTAACAGTTAACGAAAGGAATGCTTCAGCCTTTACCAGTGCCAGAGTGGAAATGGGAAAATATATCAATGGACTTTATTGTGGGATTACCAAAGACATCTCGAGGTAATAATGCAATCTGGGTTATAGTTGATTGATTGAATAAATCTGCTCATTTACTTCCTATTCAGGATACATTGTCTCTAGATCAACATTCTTGTTTGTATATTAAAGAGATAGCCAGTTTTCATGGAGTTCTCCTCTCCATTGTATATGATCATGATCCTAGGTTTACTTCTATCTTTTTTAAAGGTCTTCAGAAGTCATTTGGTACTAAATTAAATTTTTGTACAGATTTTCATCCTCAATCTGATGGGAAATCAGAACGAACAATTCAGACATAGGAGGATATGTTACGTTCTTCCTCGATCGATTATCAGGGAAGATGGGACCAACATCTTTCTTTGGTTTAATTCTCATATAATAACAGTTTTCATTATAGTATACAGATGGCTCTATTTGAGGAATTATATGGAAAGCATTGTCGAACTCCAACTTTTTGGGATGAAGTATGTGAAAGGAAGCTGATGGGACTAGAATTGGTATAAGAGATGGCAGAGAAAGTTCATTTGATTCAGAAACACATGAGAACATCTCAGAGTAGGCAGAAAAGTTATGCAGATAACTAGAGGAATGGTCTTTCTTTTGATGTAGGTGATTATGTCTTTCTCAATGTTTCTCCATGGAAAAGTGTGATGTGTTTTGGTAAGAAGGGAATGTCGAGTCTGAGTTTCATTGGACCTTTTGAAATACTATTTAATGTTGTATCAGTTTCATACAAAGGGGATTTACCTCCAAGTTTATCCCAGGTAGACAATGTTTTTCATGTTTCGATGTTGAGAAAGTATATGTCAGATCCATCTCATCTTTTTAGCCCATAGGTAGTTCAGTTGGAAGAGAGTGTCTCTTATGAAGAACAACCAGTCCATTTTCTTGACCGTATAGATCAAGTGTTGTGGAATAAGGTAATTCACCAGGTAAAGGTTTTTTGGAAAAACCATATGGTTGAAGAGGCAACGTGGGAATCTGAAAATGCTATGAGGGATAAATACCCCCACTTATTTGATAACTGAATAAAATTACGAGGACACAATTTCCAAAAGGGGGGAAGGATGTAGCATCCTGGGTAAATAAAGAATAATATATTTTTCATATATATTAATATTTTTTAATTAAATATTAATTTTACTTTAAAGGGGTTGCTATGTTTGATAGCGTACACAATACGCAACAACATGTTTCTTTGAAATCTTTCGTTGCATACTAAAAATATATTATTATTATTATTATTATGTTAAATGGTAGTTAACTCCATGCCGTTGTATTAGTGGAAATGAACGAAACTAACTAAAATATTATTATACATGTTTGTTAAATGTATTTAATTTTATCCAATAATATTTAGAAGCTTAAAAATGTGAATGAATGTAATTTAGAGCATAATTTACATTAAAAGGCCGCTTTATCACCTTTTAATGGATAACCCTCTATAAATCTAGTTTTGGTTACTTTAATAAATTATATATAAAAAATCCTTATTTATAATGGGGACATCAAAATTTACTTTGTGTAAATTTTTCGGATTTTTCGGAGAAAGTTCATTTTTAATGAATAGTGAAAATATTGTATTTTAATTCAAAAGTTCCTTTTAATATAATTTATTTATATGGTTAGATTATCTTTTTAATTTGTTTTAAAGTGTAATTAGAATATATTTTTACAATTTAATCCAATTTTGGTCATTGGAATTAATTTCACTTCGAAATTGGACATAAAAAAGTGTCGGTCTTTTGATAGTTATTGTTTCTTAAAAAACTCGCTATTTGTTTTTATAATGGGAATTAGCTTTTAAAATTACATAACGCCACGTCAATCTTTTGAATTTCTAAAAATAGACATCATTTTTTAATTCATAATATCAAATATATCTTAGGCTGAATTTTTGATATTTTTCTGAAAAACATCAATTTTTGATTAATAGTGACACCATATAATGGTAGTTAAAAAAAATTGACTTTTTCATTTAAATGAAAATTTACCACTTATGTTAATTGAATTTTGAAAACCTGACATTCATGATTTTTATCAAGAAGTTAAATGTGGTTCAATAAGATGAAAATAATTTTTGGTGAATAGTAACTTTTGACTTTTATTTACTGCGATTAAAGATAAATAGGTTAATTCAATGTAAAAAGAATATTATAATAATTAAAAATTACCCTAAAATTTATCCAAACATTATTGGTTGATTCATTAATGACCATGGGAATATTTGGGTCGATTTTGGGACCCCATTGAGCCACTTGTGAGTGATAATGACAATTTAGATTAATTAACTTAATGTAAAGGAAAAAGTGACAAAAGCAAATATCTTTTAGTAAATTTATTTTTAAAAGGGGTTATATATATTTTGTTTTCGACTATAAATATTAATTTTAAAGATAAAAATATTTCCTATATCATGGTATTTTTTTAATACTTTTTAGACATCATATAAATTAAATTATTTATGACACAATAATGATGCAGTGTTTACCTCATTAGTAAATCATTTAAATAAATAAGATTATAAGTATTAAAATATTATCCAAAACCTTTCCAATTACTATTGGATGATTTTATTTAGACCATGAGTCATTTTATATTTTATTATAATAATTTTTGTAACATTATAAACCGAATATCATTATATAATAAAATAATGTTTTCACACTTTCCTAAAGAGCCCCTCCACCCACTTATAAAACGAGACCACTTCTAACCAATTCCTCACACCTCTCAAGCCATTTTTATCATACAAAATCATCCCAATTAAGCTCCCTACTTCCCTCTCCTCCTTCTAGAAGCATTAACTTCGGCAGAAGGCCCTTCAAGAAGTCTTTAGGTTCAAACCAAAGGGAGTTACCCAAATTAAAGGTATCGATTTCTCTTAAATTGTTATCATTAATTTTACTTCTCCAACCCCTAAAATATTTTGATTCCATTCTTTTATAACAGCACCATTTTTCTCAATATTCTGGGATGTTGTTATGAGATGGATTCAAACTGTACTTACACACACCTCAATCTAATGGACGAAGAACATAATGTTTTTGTGGATGGAAAATGAACACCCCACGAAACGATGACTGTTCAAATATCTCCAGCCGCCTCTCATGGTGGCCATTATTACGGTACTGTATTTATATATGATTTATATTATTATTATTTTTTCTTTATGGTTCTTTATTTTTCATTTATATCATGCCTTTATGGTTTTCATTATGGATAAATGCGATAATATCAATAGAGGAAGTGTGGACTACTTCCCCCCTCAAAGTGATATGACTCATTCATAAACTATGTGATATGTATAAAGGATAGATTTAATGATATTATATATGATAACATACTGGAATTATAAAACTAATTTGTATCATTATGTTTTAATTCCATTAAATATGAAATATAAATGGAAGTAGCGAGCCTGCGTACGTAAGGCATACCGTCTCCATGAATGGTGCATTCCATTTCTTGCCTCTAAATGTTATTTAATATTATAAATAAATGTATATAATTGATATATATGATATATATGATATCTAAAACATTAATATAATTCTATATATAATGGAATATTGACCACATGAACAACATGTAATTATAAGAAGTCCATTTTTGACTCAAGTTCAAAATATTGACAAAACAAGCATTATTAACTTAAATGATTACATAATGTTTATAACATGGTAATAAGTGATATAAAATGAATAATAAACTTGAAAAATGTTCTTAAGAAAGTATAAATTAACTTTAGTTTGTTATTAGGATATTAGAGAACAAACAGGTCAAGTCGGACATGAGGTAAGGGACTTCGTCTCAATCTCCTTTCATTGAGGCATATTTTGTTTTAATACGTGACTTTCTTTTTACGTTGTATAAACACCCTTGACTATTCAAAGGGAATATTTTTCTACGAATGTGGTGAAAAAAATCTCTCTTCTACCGTGAGTATTATTTGATCTTTGGGTTCCTCAACAAGCCGTAATGTTTTTAAAAAGAAAATAAATACCATATACCGTTTTATGTATTTTAGTATTGAAAATGGTTTTGATAATGAATTTGTTATGTCAATATATTTAAGTGATATACTGTGATTGAAATGTGGAAATTATTTCTTTCCTTTATATTTTTTTATGTCTTATGATTTTATAATGGTACTTAGACCTTTGATGGGTGGTTACGTGATAAACCAAATGATGGGTGGTGCCGTGAATACCAGGACAAGTGGTTACGTTATAACATCCAATGCATTGCGTATGGAAGTCAGGAAAATGGATATTTCAATTAGTGATATGTGTGGAAGTAGGTTGTATGGTTATTCTATTTATGTATGTTTATGTTCCAAGTTACCTTTATAAGATATGGGTTCTTTATATGGGTTTTGTGGTAATCATTTGGTTAAAAAAGGGTAAGTAATGATCTTTTATTCAGTGAAGAGTATTTACTACTTCATAAAGGTGAAAAGTATTACTTATGTTAATGTATTCATGGTTTACTTGTTGTTTTAAAAAAAATAATAGTTTTACTTCCTTGTGTACCCCTTACTGAGCTTTTTATGTTCATCCCATGTTTTGAAATGTTTTTTCGCAGCATATAAAGTAGAATAGGGTCATGGATGGGATCATGGAAAATTCATGCCATCTAAAACATGCAACTTGTCATGACTCTTTTTTTTCAATGATTTTTATTTTATGAATAAAATGGAAACTGAGTATTTGTGTCTTCTTTGTAATATTTTGCAATGTAATAGTTATGGCCTAACTCCTTAAAACTCTAAACCTGAAATGATCCTCAATGTGAATTACTCATATAATTTTAAATTATGTAATGTTTTAAGGCTGGGTCCTTATAAAAGTACTTGAACAAATATAACACATTGATAATGACCACAATTCAAGAGACCAATACATATGTCCGTAGATAGGAATTTCTAATGACACCTGAAACATGTGACCTTCCTATAGGAATGTATGTCTTCATGATCTTATCTACTCAAGATCACCATGTGTAAACATTGTGATTATAAGTCTTAATGATTATGATCCCCCAACACCTAACAATCATAAATCATATGTGTCCCATCTAATGAAACCTAAAACATGTGATTTTCCTATTGGTAAGCATGTCTTCGTGATCTCATCTAATCATGATCAACAGGTGTAACCATTATGAGAATAAGTATAATGATTATTATCCACCAATACCTGATAGTCATAAAATATATGTGTCCCTTCATCTTAATGTTTCTTGACCATGAGACATATATATTTAAGATTATAAGTATAGTATCTTGGGGATCTCGTTATAGTTGTGACCTATTATAACCTTTTTTATGACACATAATCTTAGGAAATTACAATATAAATTGAATATGTATAGATATCTACACTATTATGGTAAGAATAAACACACACACACACATATCAAACTCTATACATGTAATGGTAATCAAAAGAACTGTTGAAGGTGGGTCTAGAGAACCTACTATTACAACACTCCTTTATCCACTTGGGAAAACTTTCTAACCATAATTTTTACCTCTCACATGAGAATATCATGTCTCTATAGAGTTATAACTTTATTCATGGGCCTACTCCATTTCCACTACAAGGATATTCTGCAATCTGTTACTTTATCACATTGAGTATCACTTCTTAATTGATAATATCCCGGACTATATCCCTTTAGTCCACTATCTAACAATGACATATTGGCTAGTACTAGTAATAGAATTATCATAATGATAAACCATTACTTAATTTGTGTGATTCCATGAACTGGAATAAATTATTACATATTTTACATTCCTTCTTTAGATACCTCAAAATCTATGTCAAATTATGTATTTGAAGATATGGATACTACTAGCTTGAATGATATTTTATGTCACACTACATTGTCTTTAATGTGATTTTATATCATATAGACCTTATTGAAAGGCTAGTTTGTGTACCCTTGTTATTAGTATCACATCCTCTCCCTATATTTGGTGCATATCTTTTGAACATTCTCAAGCACAATCCGATAGTTCTAAATGTTTCTCTTTCATTTCTTCTAAATATCACTGATATTTTTCAACTATAGAGTATATTTTGGAAATATCACATCTTGTAAATATCATGGAATATGTGATAGATCCATTGATGGGTATTATGTAATTTTAATCACCTCATTAATCTACTCCTATATGTATGAAAGACTTCATAGAGAGATTTAAGTCATGTGACACTCACAACAATTCCCTCTCAAATTGTTCAAAAATGAATTTTATCAATAAATTTTTAGTATATGTACTATTGACTAAGTCTAAAAAAATATTAAATATACCTAAGTATATATAATTCCATAGAACTTTGGTTTCTACTTTAATTCATTCATTATAGAGTTACAATCATCCAGGTCTTTACTAATTGTAAGACCAATACCCATTTTACATATGGTTAAAAAGATATTTTACATTGTAAATAATGGAACTCTCACTAGTATTTGGTAGACACATGGAAAATATTCATTTTAAATGAATATTTTATGATCCATTTTCTTAGTTTAACCTATAATTGGATTTTAGTAAATTTTAACCTTATTGGAATTATATGATGTCGCCATCCCTTTCTGGTTTCATCATATAAACGCCTTCCAGAATTCGTGGTCTTGACATCCAATACTCAATTTAATTATCATAGAAAATATCTTTGAAAAATAAAATTATAATGGATTTGGGAATGATGAATTGTTTTTGCCGATCGAGCCTTATTGGTACCACACATATACCATCTATGTATAGTCTCACTTTAATACCCAATGTAGTATTCATTATAATAATTCTCCTGTACTTTGATACATGGAACCCATTATTGAATTTTAATCGATCTTTTCAATTTTAGATAATTTCCATATACAACCTACTTTAAGGAGTAATTATTCTCAATGAATATTGTATCACCAACCGCAATTAATATAAAACCATAACCATTGTTGTGTCCTTCTTACGAGGTATGTGCCTCTATAGCATTCCTTTTCTACAAGATCCCGTAGAACTTCTTCCTATGTAATGTATTTAGGCATCTCTGGAATTGATTATATACAAATCAATATTTCTCCCCCTATCTGAAATAGTGTTATACACCCTTTTATTGAAATATAGTCTATAATATCACTATATTTATCCATCTTATGGATTTTCGTCAAATCCTTAAAAAAATTTAGGATGATTACTATAGATACACATTGAATTTTTATTTATGTATGTTTGATTATATCCTAAAAAACTATTTTCATCTAAACACATATTCTTACAACATTTGATTTATATCATACTAAAACTCATTTGATATCAATTTTTTAATATAGATGACATATGTTTATGGGATAATTTTGTTATTTTTAAATAATTTCTCAAAAAATAGAAGTATCTACAAAACTTGAGGTTTAAAATTGATGCTCTTTTTACTTACATCATGAATCTAATGTGTATAATGAAATGTGCATTTACGAATTTATCCATACTAAATTTTATTGATCAATGTTATCATTTATGATTCATCATCAATCCTCCTTTTTATCACCATAGATTTGATGTGTATATGGTAATGTACATTTGGGAACTAGTTCACACTAAATTATATTAATAAATGAATGCTTGGTCTAGATATTCTTAGGCACACCATCTTGAAGATTGTCATATCTTTTGACCATTCATATAATATACTTCACTTTTAGATTTCTTAAATACATAAATTAGTCTTATGAAGTGCACTAACCAATATGATACCCTTGTAATAGTTCATGCTTTTTAACCAAACTAATTATGAAATCTCTGTGGCTTACCTTTAATTCAAAAGGTCTCTTTGTCCAAAACTAAGTACACAAGTGTATCAATAATACCTAAGGTCATTAACTCTATAGATTATGAAACCATACTGTAGAAGTTACTATAGCATGTACTGTTCGATACTTTAGTAGCTAGAACTATTCAACTATTGTCACTAGTTTGGGCTTGGAGTCCTTAAGGCTTTTGGGCCACTTGGCCTTCAGGTCAGTTGGGATTTTGGTCTAAATATAAGGCCTTCGAGACACCTCATGGCCTTCGGGCCACATGCAGTTTCCCCAGACAGACTCTACAAACAGACGAGTAGCCCCAAAAGAGGATTCAGAACATGTGCACTCACAAAATCAGTGCCAAATGGATTTTTCAGAATCAGATGGTATGGCTAGGCCATCGGTACTAGCCTTTTATTGCATGAGAATCCTAGACAGATATCCATGCGAAGGTGGAGTGCTATTATCATGATGCAAATGCTGGGGAGGGGTAGTTCCTTATAGATAGTCTGGTTGAATTCCCTAAGACCTTCGGGTCATGCAATCTCCTAATCCTATGATCCATGTAATCTCTAAGCTAACGAGCCTTGTAAGGGTTCCCCCTCATCCCTTGAAAGGAGGGTTATCAAAAATCAATAAAAATGAAGGCCTTCGCACCATTCGGGCTACATGGTTAATATTATTTAAAACACATATGTGATATAAATATTGTATTTAATACCCAGTAATCATGTCATAAACCTCACAAAAAATGACAAATACTGTTGGAGAAGAAGTGACTCCTTACTTCTTCAATTCATTACATTTCATATAAATTCCATTGAATTATTTCATGATAAGAGAAGACAATAACCTCTTATCTAAAATCTATTTTATTTGAAGAACTTTGTGGGGGTGGATTTATAGTTACACTTTCCATTGACCTTTTTGCCCTGCCTTTCATATTTCTCTCTATATGAATTAAAGATTAAACTTATTTTTAATTTCTTTTTTTCTTAATAAACAATAGCCAAAAATGTAATCTAGAATTTTTCTCCATTTATTATTAATTTTATAATCTTAAAATAAACTAGAGTAAATGGGTAAAAATTAAATGGGAAATGGATGCATTTAAAGATTGAGGCCATCTTTTAGTGTAATCATCATCCAATCATATCTTGCATCACTTTCTCCTCACAATATTCTTAATGATGATACAACATATAAAATCATCAATTTCTTGATGTTTTATCCACCACACACATTATATGTTGATGATATAATTATTAAATAACAAACATATTCATCATACAAGAGTCTCTTGTAATAATTCTTACAACTTCTCTTCCTAATGTTTCTTAACTGGTATTGGGGACACCAGCACCTTGACTTTCAGATGTCTTAATACTTTGTGCAAGTTCTTATACTACTCTTTTTGAAAACTCATTCTCGTTGGGTCATTTTTTTTGTCCAATATTTCTACAGTGTACTTGTGGCATTACATTCCATTTTCTAAAAATATATATATATAAGATTAGTAATATTATCTTGATTACTGATTAAACATTTTCAAATAACTAATTTTAAATGCCCCCACTATTTTATAAAATACTAGTATACCTCAACTAAAAAAATCAGAATACAAAATTTCTTGAGTATTATTTTGGAAAGGATCCTTGAAACATCTCTTTATAGTCTAAACGATATGTCCACAACCCTACTCATAGAGTCCAAGGTAAGAATCTAAATAGACAAGCACATTATCTTATGGATCATTGGTATTTTGAGTGGAGTCCCATCTCCAACAAAATATTAACTTTCATTACTAAAAACTTTTCCTCTAAAGTTTCAACAAACTTGATATGGATTTTTTTTCTAAAAACATTAGTTATTTAAAACCACCACTCTCATAATAATTCTTCATTACTAAGAGGCACCATCATCTATGGAGGATGAGCACCCTAAACACCTGGTTTTTCTTAAATTTTAGTGATGAAAGGCATTTAATTACTTAATATTTTATTTTAAGGATTTGGTAATATAATCTTGAAAAATGAATTCCTTTTATATTTAACAAGATTGTTCCATTTGAAACACTAAAAACATAACCATTATATTAAATAGAAAACATTCACCAAATGTGTATATTTTATATTTTCATCATTGTTTATTATTATAATTTTTTATCATGATTAATATATACACATTCACAAAAAAATAAACCATGAACATGACAAAATAAATAAATAATGACATCATCATGAGATTTTAAATATTTGTTAATCCATTAAGAGAATAAATAATTAACTGATATCCTAGGGTTATTTCTTAAGCCAATACCTGACCAGAATTAGAACTCACAACTCCCATGAAATTCAATTTTTTGGTTCATGATGGTTCTCGACTCGAACTGATTTTCAAAAAACTACTACAATCAATAAAATGAATATTCACAAGTATGAGAGAGGAACTTGTGGTTAAAAAATACATTTTTTCACTTAAACATGGACACACAATCCCTTATACAAATTAAAGATAGAGGGAAAATGCACAAATTATCAAAATAAAATAAATATAACATTTTATATACCATAAATACATTAATTAAAATAAATAAATAAATAAAATTCATGGGTCATTTTTAGTTCATGATTAGTAAACATGTAATTATATTATATAATAAAAATTAAATTCAGTAAAATTACATTTTAGGGAAATTTTTTTTGCATCAAATTTCATTAAAATAAATTTAATTAATTATCTATATGACCCACAAGAATGAAAATAATTTTATTAAATTACAGATAATTAAATTAAGTTTATATATTTTTTTTAATATTTTTTTGGACCTAAAGAAGATCCTATCAAATTAATATTGGACTAGTGATGTGTTAAATGGGTCAGGCGAATTAGACCTAGACTGAATTGCTCTGATCTGAGATGGTTTTTATATTTAAAGGGTATATATATATAATAATAGAAAATGATAACAAGATTTTAATAGAAATTTTTTCCATTATATATATATTAAAAAATTACATGGGAATCTTTGAATACGTTTCCAAGGGATGCTTTGTCCCTTTAACTAAAAAATATTTCATGAGAATCTTTGAACAACCATTCATGACAAGATTAATACTTTTAATTAAACAAGATTCCATGAAAAGAAGTAAACTAAAATCCATGGGAATATTTACTCTTTTAATTAAACAATCTTAAATGAAAATCTTGAACTAGCTTCTATGTGTAGCTTTATCGTTTTAATAAAACATGCATCCATAAGATTCTTTAAAATATCTTACATGGGAAGATTTATAATTTTAATTTAACAGAAGAACAAAAGGTACAATTGTACTCCCAATTGAATACACCAACCATATTCTGATAGATATTACTACCATTAATCATAATTACATTATGATACGGCTAAGAAAACATCACATTAGTATCCATTAAAGTGAATAAAAAAAATTAAAAATATAATTTTTATAGAAACTTTTTTTACCAAACTCATTGATCTTTAATTGACCATTTCATGCTGATATAAACTCTGATAGATGCAAAAATATTTGAATTAGGACCGTATCAAAACACCCTATTTAAATAACAGAAAATTTAATTGAAATTTCAATGCTTTTGAATTAACTAATTAGACATTCACTCTGATATTTAATTGTAAGAACCCAGGGTGCAACAGAATCATGAAAAAAACACAATTAAAAATTTCGTGTATGGATTCATGGTAAAAAACACCAAATCCACTACACCCCTTTCTTGGATTTATAAAAGGATCAACTTTTTTTCAATTTAATCATGAAAAAAATAAAATGTTATTAATGTATAAATGGTACATTGTTGATTGATGTTTCGTATTTTATTATCTCAATGTTGATTTTTCGTGGCTAAAATGTGCCATACTAGGCTTCCTATAGATCTTCCACACATGATCCAAAATTGCTTGATCATTAATATATGATAATTAGGTGCTATCATTAGATATCAAAGAGCTTTACGACATCTCTTTGATCACATGAAGAATGCGAACTCGATTGAGAAAGTAGGATCGATGAAACCTTATTCTTCCTTTGGAATATCTTTATAAGAAATTTAGAGGGGATTAGAGGATATATTCTCTCACTAAATTCATGAAAATGATATATTTCACTTTTCAAGAGGATAAAATGAGATTTAATACCCATATTATATTCTCTAAAATTTCACTTTATTTCACGAAATGTAATAAGTTTCATTTTAGAACATTGGACACACATATGACTTAATAACCTTATCATAAATGTTGAAAATATTTTATTATTCACTTTTAACACTATAAAATATTACATTATAAAATAGTAACTTTTAACTTAGCCCTAATTCTACCAAAATAATCTAACAAACCTTGGATATTATATGTTTGTTTGAAAAAATTAATTTTCTCATATTCACTTTTTTGATCAAATAACTTTTGAATACCCTGAGAAATAAATTCAATAGTCTTTATTCTAAACTTGAATAATACAATTGAATTAGTTTTACATATTATTGGTCATACTCAGATGTTCACTAGTCCCTACACATGGGGACCACTTTTTCCTAAATTTTAATTTATTAGAATAGGTAGAAGTTATAGATACACATAGTGTGTGGCCCTTTAGGTATTAATATCGATAGTAGCGTGTCCAATACAAAGACCAAGAGAGGATTCTATCAACCCATCTGTTGGCGCCAAAAATGTGGCCCGAAAGAAATGAACGAAAAAGAAGGTCAGCGCCCTGCCTCGCAAAGCCCCGCCGCGAAGCACCCCGACCATGGCGGCATCGCGAAGCTCCGGAGGCGGTAATGCTCCGCGAACGCGTTTGACGTTCGCGAGCCACCGTGAAGCTCTGGAGGCGGTGATTCCCCGCGAACGCATTTGACGTTCGCGAGCCGCCGCGAAGCTCCAGAGCCGGTGATTCTCCGCGAACGCGTTTGACGTTCGCGAGCCGCCGCGAAGCTCCAGAGGCGGTGATTCTCTGTGAATGCGGTTGACGTTCGCGAGCCGCCGCGAAGCCCTTGAGGCGGCGCGCAGGCGCTGCTTCGCGGCGCCCCTTCCCTATAAATACTGGACTCCCCCTGAGTCCAGAGGATGGACAACCCGACCTTTCGGCTTCTCCTCTCCCGAATCGCGAAGCACGCTTTGCCCCGGGAATCATGAGCTCCGCGAGGTACTTCTACTTCACGAGACGACTTTGCTTTGTCTCGTTTTGATCCCCTCTTCCGAGAGGGATGCCCTTCGCGAAGCTCAAGGGCATTCGCGAAGGAAGGGGATTCCCAAGGGAACCCGGGCAGCCGCGGAGCACTTGTGTTTCGCGAAACAGCCAACCCATATGAGTGATCCCTATGCTAAGGCAGGATCGCTCCCCATTGTGAAGCACACTTCTTTGCAGGACCCTCCTTCGTGAGGCACCCCTCCTTCGCGAGACACCCCTTTTTCGCGAGGCAGTTCTCTGTTCCACTTCGCGAAGCACCTCCCATTCACACCCGTGGCCCATTCTAAGGCAGGATCGCTCCACTTCGCGAAGCACATTGCTTTGCGGGACCCTGCTTCGTGAGACACCCCTTCGTCGCGAAGCAGTGCTCCGCGAACCCTGTTCCACTTCGTGAAGCATCTTCTGTTCCAACCTACACCCCATACTAAGGTCAACGCACTCCACTTCGCAAAGCACACTCCTCTGCTTAGCGATTCCCCTTCCCGTGTGACCCTCTAGGTTTGCACGATGTGATTTCAGAGTCCCATGGACGATGCCACTCGTAGCGTTGCTTCGCCTAATGCCTCTTCGCATAGGCACGCTAACGGCTATTGATTCTTCACATATCCACGCTAACGTGGACCCCTCGATGGTTCGTTCCACGACCCCCCATGACCATGGCCTTACTGGTACCTTCCCTTCCCCAAGGACTAGAGGGTACCGGTTATGTAATCCCTAGGGGTGCGGAGTGAACCCACCTCGTCCGAGCTGCAGGACGTTAAACTGCCAAGCACCACCTCCTCAACACATGACGTTAAACTGTGATCCGACCTCGTCTCCCTCACGTAGGGTCCCCCCAGGTCGAAATTTTTTTACGCCCACTCATCTCCACGGGAATGGAACTCTTCCTCACATGGAATGAGATCCTCCTTGTCGGAGCGGCGTATGTTCGTAGGGGAAGGGCTGCCTCAGAGCGTAAGCCCCTAACCTTTCGTACGGATGATTGCACCCGTGCATCTCTGTACTTCCCCACTACTAAGGTCAGTGGAGGGCGTGATAGGAAACGAGGCACCCCCCTCTGGGCCTCCATCCCGGAGTAAGTCCCAACACCATGGGCCGCCTAACGCGTAAGCCCCTATTCGCTTCTCACGGACGCATCCTTCGCGACGTGATCGTTAGGTCCTTGCAACCTCTTGTTTCTCACACCGAGCATGACTCACGTGGGCTTAGAGTGAGCACCGACCCTGACCCACCCATCCAAGTGAACTACGAAGACTTTGATCCATGCCAAGGCATGGTACGCAGGAAGCCTCTATGAGGTTCAAGCCCACCCGTCACCTATTCACGTCGGGTCCCATTCCTGTCCAGACGACGTTAAACTGCATTCCGGTCCAATGGTAAGCCGTTGCAACCCATTCCACCTGAACTACGAGGTCATTGATCCATGTCAAGGCATGGTACGTAGGAAGCCTTCACGAGGTTAAAGCCCACCACTCATTGGACCAAGGTCCGCATTCACGTCGGTTCACTGACAAATCCCCTCCTGAACTACGAGGTCTTTGATCCATGTCAAGGCATGGTACGTAGGAAGCCTTCACGAGGTTCAAGCCCACCAATAGTAGACCACCGGGTCTACTTTCATGTCGGTTCACCGACACACCCATTCCATTGCGAACTACGGGGACTTTGATCCATGCTAAGGCATGGTACGTAGGAAGCCTCCATGAGGTTCAAGCCACATTGTTCGGTCGTTCATCCACATCGAGCTTCGCCCTTGTCCAGCATGACGTTAAACTACACGCTCACGTCCAGCACGACGTTAAACTTCCATTCCAGATCTGAACTATGAGGACTTTGATTCCCTGCCACGGGGATACGTAGGAAACCTTCCCAAGGTTCAAGCCCGCCATTAGCGAATCCACAGGTCTGCTTTCACATTTGTACACTGACAATGCCTGCCGGACTAAGGTCCACCCTCATGTTGGTTCGCTGCTGGCATTCATCGGACCAAGGTCCACCTCCGCCATCGTCCTTGCGATGGTCCCATTTCATTCCCCTCCATTCCATTTATCCACCTAGCACCCATCCCGACTCTCTCCCGGACCATAGTATCTCGGTGCGACTATGTCGGTATGACCCTCTTCACAGCCACCCATGGGCTGACCCGTCTCCGTTTGACGTTAAACTCGCGGCGTGCCCTGTGTTAAACGCGGGAAGCTGAGGAAAACCTCATATATGTGTCTATGACATAATTCACCACGCTCGATGTGGGATTCCTCGGGATTCCACGCCCTCGAGAAGCCCTGCAATCAGGGATAATTGACAAACACGACAGATTCCCCAGTATCCAGACAAGCTACTGGTGCCTCAACGTGACTACTCCCCCGACCGAAGGTTGCTGCCCTGACTGGACCCTTTGGAATGTCCCGACAGAAGCAGTGTAATTAACTGGCGTCCATGGAAACATGGCACTGGGAAGAGTTTCAAGAACTACGTATTAAATCTATGAGGGAGACCCGGACTAGGTGACAAGTTCCGAGGAGGAATTCACGGAAGGAAGAACCGACATCCCATCATCTCATTTCGATCAAGGAGAAAACTTACCTGAACAAGGAACGAATGCCGCCCGCTGGGAAGAAAGGAAGTTCTCCCGAGAGAATATTCAGGGAGCACCTTCATTGGCCAGCTTCAAATATTCTTAGTTTACACACTCCATCGTATGTGTGTACACCTTATTCTACACCGGTTATGAATGAAAAGTCTACTTAGCGATCGCCAAGCACACCTTCCATCCACCTCCTCAATCGAGGGAAAATGGTTGTAGATTAAGAAGTTAATCTTTAGACAACCATAGTGAGGATTACACCCACTATAAATTATCCTTAGAATTAACTCAAAGAATATTAAAAACATGGTCTTGGGTTCAAGAACCTGATTACTCCCTCGGGATATTCCTCGGATTAGTTACTCATGATCATGAGTATTATAGTTCACAATGGTAAGATGAGAGGAAGAAAAGAGGGTGAATCGGTGGACACAAAAATAAAAACAATGCATGAATTTATTAGAAATCTAAATTACAATTAAAAACTAAAAATAAAGAAAATAAATAAAATGGGGAAGATTTATGGTCGGCCTCCCTCGGTGGAGATCTCCTCCTTGGTGCCTTGAAGGAATGGACGGAGAATGGATATCTTGAGGGGGAGGAGCTCTCCTCCTTTTATAGGCAGAATTTGACCCCCGAAAGTTGTCGCGTTTTGGACCCCATAAATGACCTCTTAACGCGTTGAGGCCTTCTTCAATGTTGTTCATAATTGTCTTGGCCGTGTCCCCTCAAAAGTTCAGCGGATTTGGATAGGTATTCCGAGAGTTATGGCCAATTTCCTCTGACAATTTATTCTGTCCAGTCAGAATCATCAAACCGAAAAACACCGTTTTGTACTGAATTAATGTCCCTGAAAACGGCTATTTCAGGCCTGGCCTCCTTAATGAAACTTGTTCCAAATCTCCTTAACAGTCTATCCACAAAATATCAGCTCCATTAAAGTCGTTTTGAGCGAGTTATGGATATTTTACTGAACCTTCGTTTTTCTGGAAAAAATTTCCTGGAAGCTTCCTTGGCGTTCCTCAATATTCTTCAACTTCATTGAATTGTTTGGACCTCAAGATGGTAGAATCAGATCCTGGTCCAGAAGACAAAGATGAAGGAAATTAAATTAGGATTCTAAAGAAATTATAATAATAAAATTTGGATTTATATTTTTTTGTAAATGACCAAAATACCCTTGTAGTGAAAATCTGTCCAAAATGCCGAATTTGGTCATTTTTCACATTTGGGTTCAAAATAGCACTAAAACCTAAAAACATGATAATTACCCATTCAATAACACTTTTGTGGGATTATAAACAATGTTTACAGTATAAAATATATGAAAATGTGAGCTTCATCACTCCCCCACACTTAAACATTGCACTCCTGGGCAATCATCTTACATCCAAATCAAAATCCACACAACAATCAAAAATGAGAAAATATCAATGATTTTATCCAAAATAGAATTCCATAATGTCTCATTTATGAATAATAATTCTCTCATTTTCATTTCAATCATTAAAATTTGTTCACCCTCATAAATCAATCCATGGCCCAATCACAACCTACCTCACATTGATTTTTATGTCACTCTTCACTCAAGAGAAATTGATTCTGGAGTTATGCTCATACTTGAAAATCACATGTATCACCATAGGTTTGTGAAAATTATCATTTCTCCACAGCGTGAAACATGAAAATGAATTTAATCATGAGGGCTTTAATTAAAGGTTCAAATGATTCTGTGGCTTAGGGTCGGTGGTAGAATGATTGAAAAATGTTCCAAGCTAGAAAGAGGAGGTTGAACTTTTAAGTACAATGCATGATTAAATCAAGTGAAAACACAGGAAATTCCTCACTCAATACTGCTTGTAAATGTGAAAAACAACCCCACCCATCTTTATGACATGGTACATGAGCCAATAAGTGACTATAATGAATGATATCATCTAAGTTCTCCTCTTTTTTTTTCAAAGCTCCAGAAAGGCACATCTTTATTTTCTTTTTTTTTCTTTTTTTTATAGAGGATGAGCTGAAAAATTGAATACAATGAATGAATGACAATTCATGCCCTTGATTTTTTGGAGGGTCATGAGTTATAAAAGAATGTACAATGAATATTCAAGCTCATCTCCATTTTTCGTCTTTTTTTAGGAGAAATGGATGAACCAAATAAAGCACAATGAAATGATGACACATGCCCAATTCTCTTGTTATCCACTGCCCAAAATATTGACACACACTTCACACTACCGATAAATGATACACATCCCAATGAACGCACACGAAAGGCCCTTCCCCCACACTCAAACTTGAAATATCCATGCATAAATACTAAAAGTGCGGGTAGGTATGGAAAAATTGGCTTGTAATGTGGCTTAAACCTATAAGGCAATTCATGGCATCTAGGGGATTACGAAGGATAAATGTAAAGGTGGGTCTTAGGATAAAATGTGGCTAGCCAAATAGATGCCTCAATCATTTTAAATACATTCCATGAAATCCAAAGCTTCAAAAGAGAATATTCACAAATTCTGGTTCTCACACAAAATTCAAGTTTCCCTCAAGAAAGTGTGGGTATTAGGAAGAATATGTAATAGTGGTTCAGAATACCTCACAGGATTGGAAAAAAATATTTTGAGACAGTGTTTCATGGTCATGGATTTCAAAAATCAGTCAAACTCATAAAAATGATTGACAATCCAATTCAAGAAAATGTTTTCACATCAACAATCATTTAAAATCTATTATTTAAAAAATCATTTCAACTCTTTCAAAATAAATTGATGTGTGAAAAGTGATATGAATATTCATTAAAGCTCAAAAATACTAAAAAAAATGGAAAGCACACAAGAAGAACTAAGCAGGTTGACACTCCCCCACACTTAAATTTAACTACCCCTTATTTCAACTCAACAAAATATAAATATAAAAAAAAAATCAAAGGGAAGGAAAGATACAACCTGACATTATTTTAGAAGTGGATGCCTTGAGTTAAGCTCCTAGAAGCAACCACTTTAAGACTACAAGAAAGTAATAAAAATAAATAAGAAAAATAAATAAATAAAAAAGAATGAGAAAAGGAAAAGAAAAGAGATAATGCTTGGTTTAGACCCCCAAGCGGGTGCTAGGTTTTTACTGCCCCTAGTCAGGCAGTTTCAGTGGATTATCCCCAATCAAAAGGTGGGTGTGGTTTCTTTGAGATGAACCACCACATGTGAGTTTTCCCGATATCCATGAGTAAAACCTGAAAGTAGATAACCCCAAATAAGATTTGAATGTTCCCAACCCCCGAGAAAGAATAAAGAAGAAATTTGAGGTTCGAAGTGGGAGGGAATAAAAGATAAGGGTGCTCCCTGTTAACTTCGGTGGTGTCCTCCTCCATGTGGTATGAAAATTTTTGTTGAGGAGGTAGTCGCACCACCGCCACCTTCTCCAGATCTTCTTCCATGATCACCACTACTTTAGTGGTATCATTATCAACATCCAAGGCCTGATCCATTTGTGTTGTATCTGAAATTTCAGGAAAGGAGAAGTCAGAAAACAATTCAGTTTGAATAAAATTAAAACATGACGAATCAATAAAGAAATCTTCCCTTTCAAGTAATTCAACTCGGTAATTGATCTCTTCAGGCATGACCATTGGAAACTCCATCTCAGCAGGTGAATCTTCTTCTTCATCTTCCAAAGCAATAGTGAGGTCAAAAGGTACTGATTGTTCAATATCAAGCATGGGAAGATCATGTTTCAAGTTATCTTTGACAATGTTATTCCAAGATTCTTTGAAAAAATGTTGACCTCCCATCAGTGCATCAGTTAGAATGTGTACTTCTGGGACCTCCTTGAGCAATGGTTGAGTGCGGGATGATGTGATAAGTTCCTTTAAAAGTTCTTTCTCACCCGTCTCAGGTTCATTAACATAAAAAATGACGGGTGAAATCTCTTCCACCACTCGTTCTGGTTCAGGTTCCGGTTCAGGTTCGGGTTGTTCTTGGGATGCGCGTACATATTCTGCAATCAATTCTATTTGGCTCTCCAGTTTTTGAACTTTATCACTAATCCTATGAAATTGAGCATCAATTTCATTGCAAACATTTTCTGGCACCTGAGATTGGTCAGTCCATGCAGAATAATCACCATTGAAATACATCATGATCAAAAAGTTTTTTTTTAGTTTTTGAAATTTATGATTTTTTTGTTGTTTTTTTTAAATGAAAGGAAAATTATTTACACAGTGTGAATAAAAATAGTGAATGAAAACCACTTGGCTCCCCGGAAACGGCGCCAATTTGACGAAGCGTTGTCGTGTACGCTCTCAAAAATATTTATACTAAGTGCAGCATAGTGGCTGACCTAGGTCGTTCTCTTGAGGAGCTTTTGTGGTTAATAAATCACTACTTCTATTCCACCTAATCTAATTTCTTTTTGTTGTTTAATGTTTTATGAAATAAATGTAATTTAATAAAATAAATGAAATTTATAAATCAGAAGAAACTTAAATTTAATTCTAAATTACCATGCAATGCTAAACAGAATGTAATTAGGGAAGAAAGGAAGTTCTCCCGAGAGAATATTCAGGGAGCACCTTCATTGGCCAGCTTCAAATATTCTTAGTTTACACACTCCATCGTATGTGTGTACACCTTATTCTACACCGGTTATGAATGAAAAGTCTACTTAGCGATCGCCAAGCACACCTTCCATCCACCTCCTCAATCGAGGGAAAATGGTTGTAGATTAAGAAGTTAATCTTTAGACAACCATAGTGAGGATTACACCCACTATAAATTATCCTTAGAATTAACTCAAAGAATATTAAAAACATGGTCTTGGGTTCAAGAACCTGATTACTCCCTCGGGATATTCCTCGGATTAGTTACTCATGATCATGAGTATTATAGTTCACAATGGTAAGATGAGAGGAAGAAAAGAGGGTGAATCGGTGGACACAAAAATAAAAACAATGCATGAATTTATTAGAAATCTAAATTACAATTAAAAACTAAAAATAAAGAAAATAAATAAAATGGGGAAGATTTATGGTCGGCCTCCCTCGGTGGAGATCTCCTCCTTGGTGCCTTGAAGGAATGGACGGAGAATGGATATCTTGAGGGGGAGGAGCTCTCCTCCTTTTATAGGCAGAATTTGACCCCCGAAAGTTGTCGCGTTTTGGACCCCATAAATGACCTCTTAACGCGTTGAGGCCTTCTTCAATGTTGTTCATAATTGTCTTGGCCGTGTCCCCTCAAAAGTTCAGCGGATTTGGATAGGTATTCCGAGAGTTATGGCCAATTTCCTCTGACAATTTATTCTGTCCAGTCAGAATCATCAAACCGAAAAACACCGTTTTGTACTGAATTAATGTCCCTGAAAACGGCTATTTCAGGCCTGGCCTCCTTAATGAAACTTGTTCCAAATCTCCTTAACAGTCTATCCACAAAATATCAGCTCCATTAAAGTCGTTTTGAGCGAGTTATGGATATTTTACTGAACCTTCGTTTTTCTGGAAAAAATTTCCTGGAAGCTTCCTTGGCGTTCCTCAATATTCTTCAACTTCATTGAATTGTTTGGACCTCAAGATGGTAGAATCAGATCCTGGTCCAGAAGACAAAGATGAAGGAAATTAAATTAGGATTCTAAAGAAATTATAATCATAAAATTTGGATTTATATTTTTTTGTAAATGACCAAAATACCCTTGTAGTGAAAATCTGTCCAAAATGCCGAATTTGGTCATTTTTCACATTTGGGTTCAAAATAGCACTAAAACCTAAAAACATGATAATTACCCATTCAATAACACTTTTGTGGGATTATAAACAATGTTTACAGTATAAAATATATGAAAATGTGAGCTTCATCACTCCCCCACACTTAAACATTGCACTCCTGGGCAATCATCTTACATCCAAATCAAAATCCACACAACAATCAAAAATGAGAAAATATCAATGATTTTATCCAAAATAGAATTCCATAATGTCTCATTTATGAATAATAATTCTCTCATTTTCATTTCAATCATTAAAATTTGTTCACCCTCATAAATCAATCCATGGCCCAATCACAACCTACCTCACATTGATTTTTATGTCACTCTTCACTCAAGAGAAATTGATTCTGGAGTTATGCTCATACTTGAAAATCACATGTATCACCATAGGTTTGTGAAAATTATCATTTCTCCACAGCGTGAAACATGAAAATGAATTTAATCATGAGGGCTTTAATTAAAGGTTCAAATGATTCTGTGGCTTAGGGTCGGTGGTAGAATGATTGAAAAATGTTCCAAGCTAGAAAGAGGAGGTTGAACTTTTAAGTACAATGCATGATTAAATCAAGTGAAAACACAGGAAATTCCTCACTCAATACTGCTTGTAAATGTGAAAAACAACCCCACCCATCTTTATGACATGGTACATGAGCCAATAAGTGACTATAATGAATGATATCATCTAAGTTCTCCTCTTTTTTTTCAAAGCTCCAGAAAGGCACATCTTTATTTTCTTTTTTTTTCTTTTTTTTATAGAGGATGAGCTGAAAAATTGAATACAATGAATGAATGACAATTCATGCCCTTGATTTTTTGGAGGGTCATGAGTTATAAAAGAATGTACAATGAATATTCAAGCTCATCTCCATTTTTCTTCTTTTTTTAGGAGAAATGGATGAACCAAATAAAGCACAATGAAATGATGACACATGCCCAATTCTCTTGTTATCCACTGCCCAAAATATTGACACACACTTCACACTACCGATAAATGATACACATCCCAATGAACGCACACGAAAGGCCCTTCCCCCACACTCAAACTTGAAATATCCATGCATAAATACTAAAAGTGCGGGTAGGTATGGAAAAATTGGCTTGTAATGTGGCTTAAACCTATAAGGCAATTCATGGCATCTAGGGGATTACGAAGGATAAATGTAAAGGTGGGTCTTAGGATAAAATGTGGCTAGCCAAAAAGATGCCTCAATCATTTTAAATACATTCCATGAAATCCAAAGCTTCAAAAGAGAATATTCACAAATTCTGGTTCTCACACAAAATTCAAGTTTCCCTCAAGAAAGTGTGGGTATTAGGAAGAATATGTAATAGTGGTTCAGAATACCTCACAGGATTGGAAAAAAATATTTTGAGACAGTGTTTCATGGTCATGGATTTCAAAAATCAGTCAAACTCATAAAAATGATTGACAATCCAATTCAAGAAAATGTTTTCACATCAACAATCATTTAAAATCTATTATTTAAAAAATCATTTCAACTCTTTCAAAATAAATTGTTGTGTGAAAAGTGATAAGAATATTCATTAAAGCTCAAAAATACTAAAAAAAATGGAAAGCACACAAGAAGAACTAAGCAGGTTGACACTCCCCCACACTTAAATTTAACTACCCCTTATTTCAACTCAACAAAATATAAATATAAAAAAAAAATCAAAGGGAAGGAAAGATACAACCTGACATTATTTTAGAAGTGGATGCCTTGAGTTAAGCTCCTAGAAGCAACCACTTTAAGACTACAAGAAAGTAATAAAAATAAATAAGAAAAATAAATAAATAAAAAAGAATGAGAAAAGGAAAAGAAAAGAGATAATGCTTGGTTTAGACCCCCAAGCGGGTGCTAGGTTTTTACTGCCCCTAGTCAGGCAGTTTCAGTGGATTATCCCCAATCAAAAGGTGGGTGTGGTTTCTTTGAGATGAACCACCACATGTGAGTTTTCCCGATATCCATGAGTAAAACCTGAAAGTAGATAACCCCAAATAAGATTTGAATGTTCCCAACCCCCGAGAAAGAATAAAGTAGAAATTTGAGGTTCGAAGTGGGAGGGAATAAAAGATAAGGGTGCTCCCTGTTAACTTCGGTGGTGTCCTCCTCCATGTGGTATGAAAATTTTTGTTGAGGAGGTAGTCACACCACCGCCACCTTCTCCAGATCTTCTTCCATGATCACCACTACTTTAGTGGTATCATTATCAACATCCAAGGCCTGATCCATTTGTGTTGTATCTGAAATTTCAGGAAAGGAGAAGTCAGAAAACAATTCAGTTTGAATAAAATTAAAACATGACGAATCAATAAAGAAATCTTCCCTTTCAAGTAATTCAACTCGGTAATTGATCTCTTCAGGCATGACCATTGGAAACTCCATCTCAGCAGGTGAATCTTCTTCTTCATCTTCCAAAGCAATAGTGAGGTCAAAAGGTACTGATTGTTCAATATCAAGCATGGGAAGATCATGTTTCAAGTTATCTTTGACAATGTTATTCCAAGATTCTTTGAAAAAATGTTGACCTCCCATCAGTGCATCAGTTAGAATGTGTACTTCTGGGACCTCCTTGAGCAATGGTTGAGTGCGGGATGATGTGATAAGTTCCTTTAAAAGTTCTTTCTCACCCGTCTCAGGTTCATTAACATAAAAAATGACGGGTGAAATCTCTTCCACCACTCGTTCTGGTTCAGGTTCCGGTTCAGGTTCGGGTTGTTCTTGGGATGCGCGTACATATTCTGCAATCAATTCTATTTGGCTCTCCAGTTTTTGAACTTTATCACTAATCCTATGAAATTGAGCATCAATTTCATTGCAAACATTTTCTGGCACCTGAGATTGGTCAGTCCATGCAGAATAATCACCATTGAAATACATCATGATCAAAAAGTTTTTTTTTAGTTTTTGAAATTTATGATTTTTTTGTTGTTTTTTTTAAATGAAAGGAAAATTATTTACACAGTGTGAATAAAAATAGTGAATGAAAACCACTTGGCTCCCCGGAAACGGCGCCAATTTGACGAAGCGTTGTCGTGTACGCTCTCAAAAATATTTATACTAAGTGCAGCATAGTGGCTGACCTAGGTCGTTCTCTTGAGGAGCTTTTGTGGTTAATAAATCACTACTTCTATTCCACCTAATCTAATTTCTTTTTTTTGTTTAATGTTTTATGAAATAAATGTAATTTAATAAAATAAATGAAATTTATAAATCAGAAGAAACTTAAATTTAATTCTAAATTACCATGCAATGCTAAACAGAATGTAATTAGGGAAGAAAGGAAGTTCTCCCGAGAGAATATTCAGGGAGCACCTTCATTGGCCAGCTTCAAATATTCTTAGTTTACACACTCCATCGTATGTGTGTACACCTTATTCTACACCGGTTATGAATGAAAAGTCTACTAAGCGATCGCCAAGCACACCTTCCATCCACCTCCTCAATCGAGGGAAAATGGTTGTAGATTAAGAAGTTAATCTTTAGACAACCATAGTGAGGATTACACCCACTATAAATTATCCTTAGAATTAACTCAAAGAATATTAAAAACATGGTCTTGGGTTCAAGAACCTGATTACACCCTCGGGATATTCCTCGGATATCTACTCATGATCATGAGTATTATAGTTCACAATGGTAAGATGAGAGGAAGAAAAGAGGGTGAATCGGTGGACACAAAAATAAAAACAATGCATGAATTTATTAGAAATCTAAATTACAATTAAAAACTAAAAATAAAGAAAATAAATAAAATGGGGAAGATTTATGGTCGGCCTCCCTCGGTGGAGATCTCCTCCTTGGTGCCTTGAAGGAATGGACGGAGAATGGATATCTTGAGGGGGAGGAGCTCTCCTCCTTTTATAGGCAGAATTTGACCCCCGAAAGTTGTCGCGTTTTGGACCCCATAAATGACCTCTTAACGCGTTGAGGCCTTCTTCAATGTTGTTCATAATTGTCTTGGCCGTGTCCCCTCAAACGTTCAGCGGATTTGGATAGGTATTCCGAGAGTTATGGCCAATTTCCTCTGACAATGTATTCTGTCCAGTCAGAATCATCAAACCGAAAAACACCGTTTTGTACTGAATTAATGTCCCTGAAAACGGCTATTTCAGGCGTGGCCTCCTTAATGAAACTTGTTCCAAATCTCCTTAACAGTCTATCCACAAAATATCATCTCCATTAAAGTCGTTTTGAGCGAGTTATGGATATTTTACTGAACCTTCGTTTTTCTAGAAAAAATTTCCTGGAAGCTTCCTTGGCGTTCCTCAATATTCTTCAACTTCATTGAATTGTTTGGACCTCAAGATGGTAGAATCAGATCCTGGTCCAGAAGACAAAGATGAAGGAAATTAAATTTGGATTCTAAAGAAATTATAATCATAAAATTTGGATTTATATTTTTTTGTAAATGACCAAAATACCCTTGTAGTGAAAATCTGTCCAAAATGCCGAATTTGGTCATTTTTCACATTTGGGTTCAAAATAGCACTAAAACCTAAAAACATGATAATTACCCATTCAATAACACTTTTGTGGGATTATAAACAATGTTTACAGTATAAAATATATGAAAATGTGAGCTTCATCACGGGGCAACAAAGCTGCGCGTCCTCCTCCACAGACGGATGCGCGCGCGCCCCGGTGAAAGTGTCGAAAACAGAAATGGTGAACCCGACGTGAAGTTCTTCTCCTCAGTATGGAGATTAGTAGCTTTCGAGTCACTAGTGGATTGACGTGTCACCGGATCCAGATATCCGGTGCCTGGTCCCGCCAAGAAAATAGCGGGCCTGTCGTGAAACTCACCAGAAGTCGGGGCAGTAGAACATGGGGAATTCTACCCTACAGCATGTTGGCGTGGATCCTTCTTACAAACATGGAGAATGGAAGGACGCTGGGGCACTGGTTGTCAATCCTCTTCCCTCTCGGTGTTGATGAGTTGGTCCCTTTGTTTCTCAGGAACCAAGTTGCAGTTACAGAGGTGCGATCACCACCCGCGAACCTACACAGGGGCTAGGGCAACATTGCCATAGCCACCCCACATTGCGCCACTACCGCCACGACGGCTACCACGTCACGGAATACGGGACGCCCATGTCCCCTTTCCCCATCAGAGGCCATCCAACGAAGGGTGATCAACAGCCTCGTGCACAGGTATGAGGAGGAAGGGGTCATCCCGACTAGGGATATGGCCCGCTTCGACCTGGAGGCCTCCAGGCCCCGCCGTCAACGCCGCCCTAACAGGCCGCGCAGGGAGCCCCTGCTCCCCACCCCGACATTCAACCATTTCGGGAGCCTATCCCCGGAACGCCTTGACGACTCCTCACCTTATGCTGATGAGGTGGGTGCCATTTGGCTTAGCCCGCTCAGGGTCCCGACCCAGGGGCCCCTAGTGAGAGCCCCCGCCCGGCCCCGCCAGCGCCGCCGTCCGACTCCGCAGGGAGAGCAGGCAGCCCATGCCCCTGCGCCACCTGTACCGGCCCGCCTGACCCGACGTCAGCGCCGGGCCCGGGCTGAGGACGCTCGCTCAGGCGCGTCCACGTCGACAGTTACAGTGGCCCGAGCCACCGCCGACGTGCATCATGAATCCCCCGCGTACATTGAGCAGGGGAACCCCTTCGCCCAACCAAGATTGAGACCCCAACCGCCCCATGGGCTGGCTGGGTTGACTCCCCAGGTTGCAGGCCCAAGTGGTGATCGCCGCGCGCCAACCCGCGGCGGCATCACCTCATACGGAGGTCCTCCCCGTACTGTTGCTCCACCGAGCGTGGTACTACCCTGCTCCGAAGTTCGTCATGGAGGTACGCCTCGTGCTACCCCCATCCTGACGGAAGACTTGCCCCGCGGCAGTGACGTTCAGCGCGGAAACCTTTCCCGCGCCCACTACACAGGGTACGGAGCCCATTCACCTGCCCCCGACTGCCAATCTGAAGGCACGGTGCGTCCGACCCTTCTTCAACATGGGGGGTCACCCCTACGTCCTCTCTACGACTGGCGAAGGTCCTCCTCACCCCAGCAACTCAAGGAGTGAAGGTCAGCCTCGCTCCACCCGCATTGACCATGGAGGTCCTCCCCATGCTCCTGCCAATCCCAACAGAGGCTCCGCCTACATGGGTGTTCGTGGAGGCCCTCCCCACGTACCCTTCGATATTTGGCCTGGTTCCCCTCGCACCTCGGGCATCTCGAGCGGGGGCCCTCTCCGCCATGGTGCCATTGCCGCCCCGCGACTCCATGATAGGGATCAAACCTGTCCCGAAGAGCCACCCCGGGGCAGGATAGCGGGTCGCCGCCGCTACAAGAAGAATCTTGGGAAGGCCCAAGTGGAGATCAAACCTGCCCGCTTCTCCGACTCGGAAGCGGAATGCGATTCAGTGATGGAACCTTCTCCCCACTCCTCCGTATCAAGGACTGGGGCAGGAACCAGACGTGTTAGCCTCATTCTCCCAGAATTCGAGGTCCACCGAATTCCCGTCTCTCTCCGCAGGTACATCCAGGAGGAAGAAATCCTAGGAATTCCACAAGTCTCGACCGCGCAATCACCGCCTCTATCACCGGAAGAGCCCTCTACCTCTACCAGAGATCACGTAGAGTTATTTTGGGGGCCAACGACGGTAGAGCGATGACACGACCTGTCGCCGGTAGCCACGACTCCTGTTTCGGAAGATGTGGTTATCATCCCGTCATATCGTGACATCGTGGCCAGGTCCCCCCACTCTTCGGAGGATGGCCCGGAATTCGGCGGCCAGTCAGCTCGTTTGTCGTACTCTCCACCACCGAGCTTATTATCCCAGAGGTCCGCCTCAGTACCGCTACCGGTTCCTCAGCCGCCCCCGGTCGACGAGTGGGGCAACACAGGGCCAGACCCTGAGTCCGAGCCCAGGAGCTTCTGGAGTATTCTTGCAGCGGATTACTTCCCGGAGAAGTTCTGGCCGACGTCAGCACTGAATTTTCACGTACCGGAGTCTCTTACCCCTGAAGAAGTGGGGGTGTTTTTGTCGAACCCTCTGGGTGACGCACTTTCGCCTCCGTTGCGAATGGGTGTTATACCCCAGGAGTCGAGAGCACTTCGAGGAGATTGGCGAGCAGTGCCGCCTGATCGATGCGGCCGCGCTCCTTGTGGCCTAGCACCCCGAGTCGCCATGTCACCAGAGTGCCCTCCAACTAAAATGCATTCAGAGTTTTAAAGCACTCCGCAAGATCGTCAGGGAAGCCACCCCCCATGTGCAAGTCCGTGGTTGGGGACACTATGCTGCCCTTCTTTTCGATCCTATTCGACGGCAACCCGATTCGCTATGCGACATCGAGGACATGCCCTCGAGAGGAATCGCGGTCCCCATGGCCGACATTGTGGACAGGGAAGACGAACTGGAACTCCTTGATGGAGACTTCCCCCCAGAGGGCGCACCGCCACTGCTGGACCCATCAGAGAGAGTTACCCGTCAGCATAGGAACCTGCTAGGCCTGCCCGTACCCACAGAGTCGCTGGTACTCAGTCGAAACACTGGCAAGGGTAAAGAGCACGTCGGAACCGTCAATCACTCCGACCCGTCCGCTTCTGTGTAGAAAACGGACGAGGATCCCGAGAAGGCCATGTTACGCCAGCAGGTTGCTGAGCAGAAGAGGCTGGTTGAAGAATTCTTGGCTGAGCGCGTCACAGAGCGGCCACCCGACTATGGTAATGCCAGACCAGGGCAGCAGGGGCAGGAACAGTTTCCCCCTGGTGAGATGCCTCCGGGCAACCCTGATCTTGCTACTGCTGCAGACAGGGTAGAAGCCGGAACGTATGGAAAGAGGGTGCGATATGTTTCACCAAACCCCCTCGAGCGACGGGGCAATCCGAAGAGCCCAGCCCGGGTTCCCCCAGTCGTCCCGCAAGTCGTTCCGCCAGTTGATCCTCGAGCGGCTGAGGCAGTCTACCATGTTGAAGAACCCGGTAATGCACTGGTGGCTAGGGATCCCCATCAAGACAGGGACCCCCACCGGGATGACCTTATTGCGGCACTCACAGCCCGCCTCGAAGCGTTGGAAACATGGCAGGTGGCGGTTCCACCGGATGGAAGCCTTATCCCGCGTGGGTGGACGATATGCCCGCAACTCCGGGTTTTGGGAACCCCACTTTCTCGCCTTTTAACGGGACAGGGGACCCGCCCCAGCACTTGTCTCATTTCTCTTCTAGGTGTGGCCCCATGCTGGGGACCCCGGCTCAGCAAGAAGCCGCCAAGCTCCGATGCTTTGTACAGACATTAGAAGGTCCAACGTTCGTCTGGTACAGCCAGCTCCCTATCAGATCAGTGACCGGATGGGAGGATCTCTGCTGGCAGTTCCTGTACCAGTTCAGCTCTACCACGCGAAAGACCAGCATTGCAGACCTCTTCAAGTGCAAACAGAGGCCTGATGAGCGGGTTGCAGATTTCATCGCCTGGTGGAAGGGACTTACGTATTCCCTCGATATGCCACTGACTCAGGAGAAATTACTGACGATGTGTGTGGGGAATGTCAAGATAGAGCTGGTACCCTCCCTAATTACCCAAAACTACCCTGGAGGGTTCAGAGATTTCTCGGATAAGTCCCAGCGCCTCGAGGAAGCCCTGCAACAGGCTAGTCAGGCACATTTGTTTCCCACTATGATCCCGGCCAGGAGGACCGCCAGGGCTGAAGCCTCCGCAGTGGCTCAAATAGAAGCCCCGAGACAGCTGGCGTTACTGTCGGCGGCACCACCCCCGCAACCCGGCAGAGGTCCTCCACTTCAAGCACAGGCTCATGCCCAGTAGCGACCGCCTCAGAATCGATAGGTTCCCTCGCGCAATGCGCCACCGCCGATTAGGCAAGGCAATCAGGCGCCGCCTCCTCGGCAGGCCCCTCCGGCCCCTCATCAGGGCCAGGCCCCCAGGGCCCCCTACCTGGAAAGAAGGCACATGACTTATTCGTTTAATGAAAATCAGGTCCATGGCTACTTCCGAAGTTCTCTAGAGAAAGGGATTGTGCGCCTTCCTAAGTGCAGAAGGCCGGTAGAGGCGCATCTCACCGATCACCCCAACTACTGCCCTTATCATCGGATCCTAGGGCACAACCTTAAGCAATGCTATGTGTTTAAAGACTGGCTTCAAGACCAGGTCAATAACAACATAGTCAAGCTGGGCCCGGCTCCAGCCCAAGTGGCGGGTGTCTTTGCAGGATCAGGGATCAGCAGCGACAGCGAGGGTGAATGGCAACAGGTCCCCAACCGCGGATCCCGGAAATACGATGACTGGATGGCTTGAAAAACTGTCATCTGTGCCCATGGTATCATCCGGGTGCACCTGAAACAGTCGGAACCTTCAGAAGAAGTAGATGGTGCCTCCGCATCATCTTCACAGTCAGGACCTTCCCAAAAGGGCAAGCAGCGGCGACGCCAGCAGAAGCAACGTGCACCGCCGGTGCCATCGTCATCCCTCACTCTCTACGACTTTATGCCCCCCCGAAATGGGGATTCCTCCCAGAATCCGCACAGCGGTGGATGACTTCTCGAGCGACAGTCAAGGGTACACTTCGGTTAACACCGTGGAGCTGGTAAAGCCCTATATGACCCCCGATGGGGGGGAATGCCAGGCAGACCTCCCCAACGTTTCCAGCCGATGTCAACGTCAGCGGAATCGCAATCGCGCTGGTCATCGAGGAACGTCAGCAGGCACTTGTGGCCAAGCCGTGCACGCTACCGAGACCAGACAGCAGGCTCAGCACAGAGCTCAGCATGTGCAGCCCCATCTAACGCCCTCGACTTTACCTCCATCGCCTTTTGTGCTATTGGATTGGGGGGAGCCGCCTCGTTCGTGTCATAGTCTGTCTTGCCCAGCTACAGGCCTGCCTCTGCTGTCCAATCTTAGTCCGACGACTACTATCCAGGCTTCTACTCGCAGGCAGCAGGATGTACCCAGTGCTAGCCGACTGCCGGTTCAGCCAGCCGGACCCGCTGTGCCTCCAAATGCCGAACGACCCCCTGTAAGCAGAGGTTCGCATTTGGCATGCAAGTATGATGTCCTAAATCACCTGGCCGGCATCCTGGTGAGGCTCTCCATCCTTGAGGCCCTGCGCCTGTCATCCGATATGCGCGAGGCACTTGCCGAGGCCCTAAGGAGCCCCCTCCAGTTCGAGACGGAGGTAGCAGCTGCAGAAGCCTTCCATACCGAGATGATTGAAAACACCGAGTGTCCGGCGGTTATCTCGTTTTCCGGTAAAGATGAGGACCCTCCGATACAGGGGCACATTCTCCCGCTGTATATCACTGGACACTTCAACGGTGTGGAAGTCCGCCGCTGCCTCGTTGACACGGGTTCTGGAATCAACCTAATTCCGACCCGGATGTTGCGAAAGATGGGTTTGTCTAAAGGTGATTTGCCTCCCTCTGACCTTAGGATCCAGGGGTACGACAGGATTGAGCAAACCCCAGTCGGCAAGATCCGCCTGAAGACTTAGTTCGGTGGCTTAGTTTCCAGCACCGAGTTCATGGTCGTCTCTCAGGACACCACCTACAACGCATTGATGAGTAGGCCATGGCTCCATCTGCATGCAGTGGTCCACTCGTCGTATCACCAGTGCCTCAAATACTCCCTCAATGGTCGAGTAGGCGTGCTCCAAGGAGATGTGTCCCCTTTTGCTTCTTGTGAGACCCGCTACCTGGATGCGGGTTATTACAAAAGTAAGGATAAACAGATCCTAGTAAGTGAGGATGGACCCGCCCCGGTCACAGGTGATCCTTGGGAAAGCATGGATGATGCCTACATCCTTCTGATCCACCGGTTGGAGGCCACGACCCCCGACATGCAGCAATGTTTTGTTGTTTAGGGTACGCAAGGAAGGCATGTTCCCGTGTCCAAGTGACGGCGGAAAATCACCTCGTACTCCTACATCAACCAGGCTCGGGTCATCCCGAAACCTCCTACCCCTGTACGATACCAGGACGTCAAGCTCATGACGACGGCGGTACGCCATATGTGTCTCTTCCTTCGGGCTGGAATCCACCGACTCAGGCCGACACGTCACCACTACTTTGATATTATTAGGCGTGGCCCCTTAGGTCGGAGGCCAGATGGGATAGGATCAAATGCATTCATTGCTATGGTCTCAACGACAAGTGAGTCTCCCGATATGACGATCGCTGCTGCCCAAGCCGGCACCAGCTGCCCCTCGGGTTTTGAGAGGCCAGAAGTATCTCCCGTCGCGGGAAGTTCCCCACGGGTTGGGAGGAAGACTTGGAGGATGCTCCCCCCCGCCTTTGAAGAAGGCGTCTCTACCACGGTTGATGAATTGGTACAGGTGAACCTTGGCAGCAAGGCAGATCGGAAACCCACATTGATCAATGCGGCCATGTCCCTCGAGGAGCGGCAGCAGTACGCAGACTTCCTCAAACATCACTGTGATGTGTTTTCCTGGAGTTACAATGAGATGCCAGGACTGGATCCCCAGGTAGCCGTTCACCGTCGGGCCTCCCAGCAAAACATCGTGGGTTTAAGCAGCCTCCCAAGAAAATTCACCCTTCTCATGGTGCTATGGTTGAGGCCGAAGTTGACAAGCTTATCAAATCCAACTTCATTAAGGAGGTCCAGTACCCCAAATGGCTTGCCAACATTGTGCCGGTCAGGAAGAAGAATGGGCAGATCAGAGTCTGCATCGACTTCCGCGATCTCAATCGCCACTGCCCAAAGGATGACTTCCCACTCCCGGTGACGGAGTTGTTTATTGATGCCACAGCCAGATTCCAAGCCCTCTCTTTCATGGATGGGTACTCTGGGTACAACCAGATCCGGATGGCCCCTAAAGACGAGGAGTCCACTGCCTTCAGGGGCTCCCCAAGGTACCTTTTGCTACCAGGTTATGCCATTCAGTTTGAAGAATGCAGGTGCCACATATCAGAGGGCCATGCATCGCATATTCAAACCGATCCTCGGGACATTGGTGGAATGCTACGTGGAAGACCTCGTAGTAAAGTCACATCAGTGCCAGGGCCATCTCAAAGACCTCGAGAAAGTGTTCGGTTTCCTCCGTTCCCGTCGCCTGAAGATGAACCCGTTGAAGTGTGCCTTCGGTGTCGCCTTGGGAAGTTCCTGGGCTTTGTTTTCAGATACCGAGGTATCGAGATCGACCCGGAGAAGATCAAGGCCATCAGCCAAATGCCTCCCCCGAGCAACATTCGGGAGCTTCGAGTCCTACAAGGCCACCTAGCCTATATACGCTGATTTATCGCGAATCTGGCCGGGAAGTGTAAGCCCTTTTCCCAGCTCATGAAGAAGGGCGCCGCCTATGAATGGGATGAGGAGTGTCGGACCGCCTTCGAGGAAATCAAGCAGTATCTGCTCCAACCTCCGGTCTTGATGCCACCCGTCTCCGGAAAGCCGTTGGTCCTTTATGTGACCGCCCTGGAGAGATCCCTCGGCACGCTGCTCGCCCAGAAGAATAACAAGGGCCCTGAGAACAGTCTCTACTATCTCATCCGCATGCTTCTCGATACGGAGGTCAGATACTCCCCTATCGAAAAGAGCTTCCTTGCGCTCGTCTTCGCCGTGCAGAAGTTGTGGCACTACCTGTAGCACCACGAGGTGCAGTTGATCTCTCGGGTAGATCCGCTGAAGTACATCCTGAACCGACCCATGTTGACTGGCCGACTAGCACGGTGGTCGGTGATTCTCCAGCAGCTTGATATCAGGTTCGTACCTCAGAAGGCCGTTAAGGGACAGACATTGGCAGACTTTTTAGCTGCCCATCCAACCTCCGCGGATCAATCCCTAGACCTGGATTTCCCCGATGAGATGATCCTCTCAGTCGATCATGTTGTCCCGTATTGGAAAATGCATTTCGACGGCGCCTCCCGGAGCTCCACCGGTAGAAGGCTCAACAACCCCAAGCTCAACAGAGTGGGTCTGGGTATTGTTTTCATTACCTCGGTGCAAGCCGTCCTGCCGTACTCGTTCCTATTGTCAGAAGGTTGTACAAACAACGAGGCAGAGTTCCAGGATTTCATCACCGGCCTTGAGTTGGCCCTTGAGATCCATGTTCCCCATCTACATGTGAAGGGAGATTCCGAGCTGGTAATCAAACAGGTTAATGGCGACTATGTCGTCAGGAAGCCAGAGCTCGCACCGTTGCTGGAGTACACCCTCCTCCTAATGGCCTAGTTCTCTTCTCGACTAGAGGTTACCCATGTCCCACGGTCGCAGAACAGTCGAGCAGACGCCTTGGCTGGCTTGGCCGCGTCGCTCGCAGAACCCGAGCAAGATGACCTAATCATACATGTGGCACACCGGAGAGTCATTGCCCCCGTCACCCAAGAGGACGATGATGGCCTGCGGGTAAGTCATCTCACCGCGGGACCCTCCATATTGGGAGTCCCGGGTTCGTCAGACGCAGTGGTGGAAGCCACTCCCGACTCGAGGGCGCCTTTTGTTGAGTATCTCCAAAATGGTCACCTCCCGGACGACTGGGCTAAGCGTGAGCGAATCCAACGCCGCGCACATCAATTTACCCTCCAGAGCGGCCCCAGTCTTGAGCAGATCCTCTATAAACGGAGTTTCGATGGTGTCCTCCTCCGTTGCATCCAAGGAGTAGAGATACCTCAAGTTATGCAAGAGGTTCAGGCCGGTTCATGTGGCGCCCATCAAGCTGGGCCGAAGCTGTCCCATCAAATCCGGAGGTTAGGGTAATTCTGGCCCTCCATGATCCGCGATTGCATTGGGTATGCCAAGAGATGCCACGCGTCCCAAGTACACCCCAACTTCTTGCATCGGCCGCCGGAACCCCTCCATCCCACCAAGTACTCTTGGCCGTTTGCAGTATGGGGACTTGATGTAGTGGGACCGTATCCACCGGCAACATCCCGCCAATGTAGGTTCATCCTGACTGCTACAGATTTCTTCTCCAAGTGGGCAGAAGCAGTTCCGCTCAAAGAGGTCAAGGCCCGTTCCATCGTTGAATTTGTGAGCTCCAATATTATCCACCAGTTTGGAGTCCCTCATGCCGCCCTCACTGATAACGGCACCAACTTCCGAGCGGCTGAATTGAAGAAATTGTATGCTAAGTACGACATCCGGTCGAACCATACTTCCCACTACTATGCGCAGGCAAATGGACAGATCAAGGCGTTCAACAAAACCCTCTCTAACATTCTGCAGAAGATGGTTGGCCAGAACAAGGAAAGTTAGCCGGACAAGCTCCCCAATGCCCTCTGGGCTTACCGGACGATGACTCGCACCTCCACCCAGGTGACCCCATATTCCCTGGTGTATGGAGCTGAGGTCGTCCTACCCATTGAGATCCAGCTGCCGTCGCTGCGCACTGCCGTTTATGATCACCAGACATCAGATGAGGTAGCTGAGATCCGTCTAGTTGAATTGGAAGCACTGGACGAGAACCGACTTCATGCCCAGCACAATCTGGAAAGGCATCAGGACAATATAGCGAGGGCCTTCGACAAGAAGGTTTGTCTCCGCTCTTTTCTACAAGGTGACCTGGTACTGGCCCTTCGAGCGCCAATGATTCCCGGTATGAAACCGCCCAAATTAGAACCCAAATGGGAAGGGCCTTATATCATCCATAAGGTTTACCCCAACGGAGCATACTCCTTGGTGACCACGGATGGAGAGCGTATAACCCCTCCCACCAATGCCAAATTCCTCAAGCGTTACTTCACCTAGGGCAAAAGTGGTCCTGCACGACCCTAAACTGCGAGAGGGTCCTGCACGACCCTAAACTGCGACTTGGTCCTGCATGACCTTAAATTGCATCTTCGTCCTCTTTGCAAGACGCTAAACTGCAAGCCAGTCAGGCCTTCCCGACCGAGGCCCAGCCTCAGGCCCCTTGGCCTCCTTGGTCCCGCATAACCTTAAACTGCATCTTCATCCTCTTTGCAAGACACTAAACTGCAAGCCAATCAGGACTTCCTGACCGAGGCTTAGCCTCAGGCCCCTTGGCCTCCTTGGTCCCACACGACCTTAAACTGTATCTCCGTCCTCACTGCAAGACGTTAAACTGCAAGCCAGTCAGGCCTTCCTGACCGAGGCTTAGCCTCAGGCCCCTTGGCCTCCTTGGTCCCGCACGACCTTAAACTGCATCTTCGTCCTCTTTTCAAGACGCTAAACTGCAAGCCAGTCAGGCCTTCCTGACCGAGGCTTAGCCTCAGGCCCCTTGGCCTCCTTGTTCCTGCACGACCTTAAACTGCATCTTCGTCCTCTTTTCAAGACGCTAAACTGCAAGCCAGTCAGGCCTTCCTGACCGAGGCTTAGCCTCAGGCCCCTTGGCCTCCTTGGTCCTGCAAGCCCTTAAACTTCATCTCCGTCCTCACTGCAAGAAGTTAAACTGCAAGCCAGTCAGGCCTTCCTGACTGAGGCCCAGCCTCAGGCCCCTTGGCCTCCTTGGTCCCGCACGACCTTAAACTGCATCTTCGTCCTCTTTGCAAGACGCTAAACTGCAAGCCAGTCAGGCCTTCCTGACCGAGGCTAGGCCTCAGGCCCCTTGGCCTCCTTGGTCCTGCATGACCTTAAACTGCATCTTCGTCCTCTTTGCAAGACGCTAAACTGCAAGCCAGTCAGGCCTTCCGGACCGAGGCCCGGCCTCAGGCCCCTTGGCCTCCTTGGTCCCGCAATACCTTAAACCGCATCTCCGTCCTCACTGCAAGACGTTAAACTGCAAGCCAGTCAGGCCTTCCTGACCGAGGCCCAGCCTCAGGCCCCTTGGCCTCCTTGGGTCCCTGGCCCCCCCGTCTTCACCACGAGACGTTAAACCACAAGCTGGTCAGGTCTCCCTGACCGCGGTCTGGCCCCAAGCCCCCTCGTTTCTCCCCGACTTACCCTCTTATGGGATCATACGGTGTGGTGTAGGACCACGTCCTCATTCACGACGGATTACTTGCCGCACCGTACACATCCCCGAATGAGATGCCCCTCATCCCGCATGACGTTAAACTGCATGTCAAGAACTACGTGTGGCTTGATTCCCATCTTCATGGGATATGTAGGAACGCTCGGATGCGTCGTCTTGAGCCCAGCCCCAAGCATGTTTCTTCCACTATCCCCCCTGGGTTAGTTTCCTTGGATAATCTTTGTGCAGCAGGAGTAGGGTTTTTAGCCCCATTCACACGACCCCGCTTGCGCAAGGATTGTAAGGGTCACACCATGCACCCACTCCCATTCTTCTATCCTCCCACGTCCTCACCGCACGATGTTAAACTACATGGCTTTCAAGAACTACGTACGGCTTGATTCCCATCCTAATGGGATATGTAGGAATGCCCAGACATTTCGTCCGTAGGCCCAGCCCAAAAGACAAAATCTTCCCTTTGGGTCAAGACGCGGCAGGGTGCACACTTTTGCCCCAACTCACATCGAGCAAGTCTCGACCCGGCTGCACATTCCCCCTGGGGATTTTTGCCTCTTTCACGGATACAGCTATGCTTCGCCCACTCCTTGACTGGGATTCCATCATTTTTTCACACCCCGAGGGACCCCCAAGAATGGCCTAGATACAATGCCCAAGGGCTCTCCTACCGATATGGGCCAACGCCCCCCGAGGGTTTTTCAAGCAACAAGCCGATACAAGTCCGGCATTGCGAATTTGGTCAGCGGTCGACGCTCACTTGTTACTCCCATGTTAGGTTACCATAGGAACGTTGTGTTTCGAACATGGTCAACAGTGTCCTGGATCTTTGGGTCCACCCCGAGATGTCCCAGACACCGAGTGCGGTGATTCAGTCTGCCCCATCACGAGGTAACAATCTTCTCCCGGGGCGGTGCCTGCAATCGGGCCCACGACCCTGATCCCCCATAGGAGTGTACGGTGTGGTGTAGGACTACGTCCTCATTCATGTCGGGATCACGTACCATGCCGTACGACTCCCCTTAAGAGGCCCAGCCTCAGGCCCCTTGGCCTCCTTGGGCCCCTGGCCCCTTGTCCCCATATAAGACATTAAACTACAAACCAGTCAAGCCTTCCTGACTGATGCCTGAACTTAGGCCCCTTGGCCTTTCCGGGCCACATCCTAGGTCCCTTTTTACCCAGAGTGTATGGTGTGGTGTAGGACTAGGTCCTCATTCATGTCGGGATCATGTACCATGCCGTACGACTCCCCTTACAAGGCCCAGCCTCAGGCCCCTTGGCCTTTTCGGGTCCCCGACCCTCGTCCTCATGTAAGACGTTAAACTACAAACCAGTCAGGCCTTCCTGACTGATGCCTGATCTTAGGCCCCTTGGCCTTCTCCCCAATCTCTCACCCGGAGTGTACGGTGTGGTGTAGGACTACGTCCTCATTCACGTCGGGATCATGTACCATGTCGTACGACTCCCCTTACAAGGCTCAGCCTCAGACCCCTTGGCCTTTTCGGGTCCCCGAACCTTGTCCTCATGTAAGACGTTAAACTACAAACCAGTCAGGCCTTCCCGACTGATGCCTGATCTTAGGCCCCTTGGCCTTCTCCCCAATCTATCACCCGGTGTGTACGGTGTGGTGTAAGACTACGTCCTCATTCACGTCGGGATCATGTACCATGTCGTACGACTCCCCTTACGAGGCCCAGCCTCAGGCCCCTTGGCCTCCTTGGGCCCCTGGCCCCTCGTCCTCTTTGGAAGACATTAAACTGCAAGTCAGTCAGGCCTTCCTGACCGAGGCTCATCCCCAGGCCCCTTGGCCTTTCCAGGCCATAACCAGGGTCCTCTCTTATAAGATTGCATGGTGTGATGTAAGACTATGTCCTCATTTATGTCGGCTTCTTCTCCATACTGTAAACCTTATTAAGGAGTATATTACTCCCCTCGTCATCCAGTATGACATTAAACTAAACTTCAAGAACTACGTGTGGCTTGATTCCCATCCTCATGGGATACGTAGGACCACCTGAATGTCTAGGCTTTAGGTCCAGCCCCATCCCTCGGGAATCTTCATCCCATCTTGGCCCCTTGGCCTACCCTTCCTCCATGAGGGGGATTATGTGGTGTGGTGTAGGACTACGTCCTCGTTCATGTCGGTTTCGCAATGCCTACGCCATATACCCCTCCCTACTGAGCTATTTCGTTGATCCCTTTCCGGCAGTTCACCGATGTGCCTAAGAGTACTCTTGTTTATTACCTGGAATGCCATGCTTTACTCGGACATGTCCGGACCCGCTTTCCAGGCTTTGTGTATCCCTGCATCAGGGCTTCCATCATCTTTCACACCCGGAGGGACCCCCAAGAACGGCATGGACACTACACCCAAGGGCTCTCTATCGATACGGGCCAACGCCCCCAGGGTTTTTGGACAACAAATCGATAAAATCCCGTGTTGCGAATATGGTCAGCGGTCGATGCTCGTTTGTTGTTCCCACCTCGGGCTAGCCCGACATGGACGCTGTGTTTCCACGATGGTTAACAGTTTTCCTCTCTCTCCACGCCAAATCATTAGGCCCAAAATGTCGGGTGCACAATTCACACCCTTCATCACTTCATCGTGTCCAAGTAGAGTCTCGGAACACTTGGTACATTTCCTCAGTGCACGTCTGCGTGTTGGGTGAACAGGTCATGTCGATGGTGTCCTTCGGGGCTCTCTACCAATTCCTGTTTGACTCCCCCCAAGTATTGTAATGAGGATACCCCCCCCCTTGTTTCCCACACTGAGTTTATCTCACGTGGGCTTAGGTATTGGGTTGACATCTGTGCTTGCTTGGGAAGTTGCCACCATTCACGGTCCGAGCTCTAAGACCATAAACTAAGACTCTCATCTGGAACTACGCTCAGCTTGATTCCCATCCTAATGGGATACGTAGGAATGCCCAGACCTCCTATCTATGGGTCCAGTTTGAGTTCGGCAAAGTCACCTCTCTAGTCCTACCTTCAGGACCCCGACTACGGGACTGCGTGGCGTAGTGTGGGATTATGTCCTCATTCACGTCGGGTTTGCAATAGCTGCACCACGCGCACCCCCATTCTGAGAGTTAGCCCTCATATTCCTTGTCCAGCATGACATTAAAAGGAACCCTTCAAGAACTACATGTGGCTTGATTCCCATCCTCATGGGGTATGTAGGACCACCTGGATGTCTAGTCTCTGGGTCCAGCCCCCATCTCTTAGAAATCTCCCGATCTCCCGGTCAGCAAGGCCACATGGCCTATCCCTCTCCAGGAGAGGGATATGTGGGTATGATACAAGGTTTTGGGCACCATGCCCCCTTCCCCCGGGAACCTGCCATCTCTCGATCACCCTCAAAGTTGAGTCCCTTGACTCCTTGCAGTGGTTCACCCATGTGTTAAGAGCACTCTAGTCTAGGACCAAGAGTGTCAGATTCAACTTGATCAAGTTCCTTCCACTTTTCAAGCTTCGTGTTCCCCTCCATTCAGACTTTCATCACCTTTCACACCCGGAGGGACCCCCAATAATGGCCTGGATACTACGCCCAAAGGCTCTCCTACCGTTATGGTCCAACGCCCCCGAGGGTTTTGGACAAAAAAATAGATAAAATCCCGTGTTGCGAATATGGTCAGCGGTCGATGCTCATTTGTTAGTCCTCATTTCAGGCTAACGCGACAGGATGCTGTGTTGCGAACATGGTCAGCAGTAATTCTCTGTCATCACACCAGCCTCTTCAGTCCTCGAATGTTGGTTGCATGATTCACATCATCTTCCACCCCATCATGACTAGGTGGAATCTCGACACTTTTGGCGCTATCCCTCAGTGCACCTTTGCATGTCAGGGGGACAAAGCTGCAATATGGCATCCTTCAGGGCTCCCATGGTCCGAGCTATAAGACCATAAACTATGATCCAAGATCTATCTAGAACCATGTTCAGCTTGACTACCATCCTCATAGGATAGGTAGGACCGCCCGGACGCCCTGTCTTCGGGTACAACCCATTTAGGAAGCTAGTCTCTCCCCCTGTTTCACATCTTATTTTCACGTCTGCGCTACATGACGATAAAATGCATACTTGGTCCTATCATACGACCCTAAACTGTGACATTATCGTCCTGTCCGCATGACAAAAAACGACACTGCATTGTGGTGGCCTCGTTGTAGAGGACATCACGTTGGGTATTGGTCACATGCCATGCCATTTGTCAACGCCCATCACGGCTTGATCCTTGTGGCGACATAACTACCTACTATTCTAGGTCTGTCGCTTCTCAAAAAAACCCATTCACCTTAAAGAAAAAACAAGATTTATCAAATTCCGCTTCTTTTAGTGCATGGGCCATGCCCACACTTCCCTTTTCCCATGGCACTAGTACCTTACCGTGCCACCTTCCAGAACTACATATGGCTTGATTCTGTTCCTTCTGAGATACGTAGGAGCGTCCGGGTGCTTCCTCGCGGGCCCAGCCTAACCCTTGTGTTCGGTCCCTCGACTCGAGCATTTCCTCAGAGAACGCATGGTAAGTAGGACTATGTCCTCATTCACGTCAGGTTTTGGTGCCATGCGTCCCATGATCCCTTTACCCATCCATGGTTCGAATTCTATGACACTAAACTAAGATTTACCTATGGGAAAGGACTCTGCTCCCCCTATCAAATACGTATCGTTTCCATATTTAGATGTGTTTCGACAAAGAGCCCGAAGTATGGGATTTTCATAGGGACATTCCCCTCATCCCATGACCAAGCTTCGTGAGATCGCTATTTGGATCCTCATCCTCTTCCACATCCAAAAGGTCCCTCAGACGACGTGGATACTAAGCTTAAGGGCTCTCTATGAATGCTGGACCTAAGGGCCCTTCAATCGTTTCGGGCCAACGTCCCTACGGATATTGGACAACAAATCGATAAAATCCCGCGTTGCGAATATGGTTAGTGGTCGATACTCATTTGTTTGTCCCCATTTTAGGCTAACGCGGCAGGATGCTGTGTTGCGAACATGGTCAGCAGTAATCCTCCATCGTCACGCCACCATCATCGTGATCCGAGTCTCAAGCGTCATGATTCACACATTTCCACTCCCTCGTGTTCAAGTGGAACTCCATCATACTTGGCTCTTTCTCTTCGCGCATCTAGGTGCGCTAAATGATCGTGTTAGTGTCATTGGGCCGTTAGTCACCGAGCATCCCTTTGCCCTAACCTGCCCCTTTTGTGTCGGGAAATTCCCACCACTACTGCTTGTTTCCCACACCGAGCACGACTCACATGGGATTAGTAGTTTTGGTAGGATGTGTGCCAATACAGTCGGGCTGTTCCCCGTCCCGCATGACGTTAAACTGCGCTTCCAGAACTACGTACGGCTTGATTCCCATCATCATGTGGGATACGTAGAGAAACCCAGGCATTTCACCTAGGGTTCAGCCCCTGGAATCACAAAATCTTGTTCCCCCCCATTTCCAGCCCTCTGGCCTGACCCCTCGGGAAGAACTATGTAATTGCAATTCCACCCTGAACAAGTTCAGGATGCCCCAAGATCCCATTGGGCAGTGACAGATCCCCTCGCCAAAGAGGCCGTATCTGGAAGAAAGAATGATCCGTGATCAGACCTATGCGCCCATCTGGCGTACTCCCAGCACGGTGGTGTAACTACCTAAGTGTTGGATTCTGTTTGAACAAACCATCACTCCATATTCCACGCTTTGCGTGCCCCTTATTCGGACCCTCGTCCTCTTTCATGTCTGAAGGAACCCCCTAACGGCCTAGTCTCATGCCGCATCGGCTCACCTACCATCCTGGGCCAACGTTCCGAAAGATGGGTCATGCCTGGAAGGACCCCCTAACAGTATGGATGTCTGACATATAGTCTGCCTACTGTCCAGGGCCAATGTCCCGAAGGATTGATCGACAAAACTTGTGACATTGTCCCGTGTTTCGAACATGGTCAACCGTTGACCCTCATTTGTTGTCCCCATTTCATGCTAATGCAGTAAGGATACCGTTTGTCTGCCACGGTTAACGGTTTTCCTTTATTGTCACGCCATCCCCACAGTGTTCCGAATTTGGGTATCGTGATTCACACTTCCCATTTTCATCTGTTTGGACCAATTTCAGAGCCCCTGGCATTGCCTCGTTCGTGCAAAAGAGCACGCTGAAGAAACGGTAATTTGGCTATCTTGGAAGCTCCTTCTACGATCAAGCCAACTACCTCCTGCATCTCGCATTGGGCTCGACCCATGTGGGCTTGAAGGATTGTCGCCAAACATCCCGCAATCATTGTAGGGATGTAACAAGGCAATTCAAATAGTGGAAATCGTGCTTGCCACGACACTCAAAACAAAGGAGAAAAAAAGATTTGAAGCACAAAAGTGCTAATAAAAGTTTCTTTTGTGTTTGTAACAATACCCAGGGGTCGACTTCTCCCATAGATGGGTTGACCCCGTCAAAAGAGCGTTGCAGCTCCGCCACCCGCTGACTTGCGGCGTCCAAAGCTTGTTGCCGCTGATTCAACTCCCACTCCTCTTCAGCAGCGGCGGGGCGTAATTCGTCAAATCTGGCCCTGGTCCTTTCCACCTCGGCCTGGACGGCAGCCATCCTTCCAGAGGTCTGCCCCATATGCTCCTCAGCCTCTGCCAGCTGGGCCTTCAACCGTGATACCAGCTCAGACTGCATATCAAGAGTGGCTGAAAGCTCGTTGGCCCGGATCTGCATCTGTTGGACCTCGCCTTCAGCCTCCTGGAGCTTCCTAATGCTGGTCGGCTTCCTCCGCTGCCATCCCATGCTCAGCCCACGATCATGCTCCCGGATCTTCTCAGCCATGAGGTCTCGGATGAGCGCATGATGGCGTTGGGCATCCACTCCCCCGACACATAGTTCACGCAACCGCGAGCGGAGCCTATCCATTTCGGCCAGCCATTGCGCTTGGGGAGTGTCCCTGATAAAGTGCATGATTAGCTTCCATGACCGGCGATGGACTATGCTGCTATCTTCCTCATCGGAGGCCGTTTCGTCCCAGTCCGCCCGGTTGGCAGGCTTGTACGCAGGATATGCCTGCAGGAATTCCTCAGCGGGATCTGCATCTGGTGTTGAATCTGGTACGACACCTGACGCCGAAGCAGACACGACAGGACTGGGACCGACCGGTTGATCCTCTTCCTCAGAGTCCACCTCGATGACTTTAGGTACGACCCTGCCTGTGGTCCCGCCAGTGATGGTGTGCGTCGCAGCTTGAGGAGGTGGGGGGACTATCGCCACCATCACCGGCATGCCCCTAGGAGGGATGCCACCAGACATCTCGACCAGTCTTGCTGCAGCAGCCCACGCCAGTCGGAGAACTGTACGACAGGGAGGGACATGAACGTTAGTTGGCAGGCATAGTCTACATATGACGACAAGGGAACCGGTGGGGGGGACTTACAGAGATCGACCTCCTGGCGCTGCTCTTGAGCCGATACTAAGGGGACCCTGAGGCGAGGCCCTCCGTATATTGTTGGGAGGTCTGGAGACTCCAGGAGAGCCTCCACGGGTGCTCTGGTCCCACCAGACGCAGAATTGGACGCAGCCATGGGCGCGGGTTCTGAAGATCCCACATCATCACCGGCCAAGGGACGAGAACGAGGCCTGTGAACAAGTTCCTCCTGCATGGCCTAAACATCGGTGAGAAGTCCATAGTGGCTCAAGAACAGATCGTAAGGAGAGAAGTTCGGAATGCTACCTCGAGAGCCTCCGCGAAGTCGTCGGATTCTGAGCCTCGGTCTCCGACCTCACCCTCCTCCAATGGGCTCCCTCCTCCAGCCTCATCCCCCCGAGAAGAGTCCTCTGATTCCTCCGGCAAGGGGAAGCGCTCCCTCAGATCGGCAACCGATAACTGCGGGGGGACCGTCTGATTCAACAGTACCCTCACCCGATCCGTCATTGGGCGAGGAACACCGCTGGAGTGGATGTAATCCTCCAGCTCGTCCAGGTATTGCTCAGCCTCCGCCGGAGACACCATGAATCCAGCCCGAACTGGGCCTATGCTCGGCAATTCCATCCCGAGGCGATTCATGTGGGCCCACATCTCAGGTGGGATGAGGAATTGCCGGTTGACATCCCAAATGTCCCAAGCTTCCGGGAAGACAACATCTTCTGCCATGTCGATGTGACGCAGCCGCTTCCCCGGAGCCTGAGTGGATATCTGACGAAATCCCCTCGGTGTCCACCCCTCCGAATGGCCCTGCTCTTCCGGAACCACCGGATCCACCGCTGCTGCCATACACTCGGCCGGTGCGGGTCTCGCCATCATCACATCCTCGCTACCATGAGTGGCCCTAGATGCCCTCCGACCCCGACCTCGAGATTGAGGAGACCCACCGTCACTGACCCGGATAGTTGATTGCTTCAGCATCTCCCCTGGGTAGGCAGCCTCCCAACTGATGGCGTACTCCCTCACCAATCCGAAAGCAGCGGTGGATGGAGGCAAGATAATCCGCATCTTCCCATCTTACCGTGTGAACATGAGACACAACTGCCTCATCACACACGGGTGCTCCTCGTGGCGCACCTCCCAGTAGACCTGCGGGGTCAGCCGCTGGAGGCACCGGAACTGCCTCGCAAAACGATGTGGGGTGTACGGTTCGCAGATTGGCTCACGATCTATCCGAGCCACCAAAACTCTACCTCGGAAGGCCAGAAGGTAAGCCCGATGTTCTTCCGTTCCTCTCCCGTCGTCAGCAAGTATTCCCGTCGGCAACGGGAAGGGGTGGAAATTAAAATCATCCGCCCTCCACACCCGATTCAGTACCATCGGGACAACCAGTTTGAACAGGAAGCTCCCAACTGCGTTCAAGATGGAGGGGCGAAAGTTCGATCCTGGTGGCGAGATGGGGTTTGGATACTCGTAAATCCCCCTAATGTGCACTACGATCCACCCATACAGGAGGTGGAAGGGCCCGCATATCCTTGGCGGCATCTTTCCCTCACTAATGTGCTGCAGCATTCTGTACAGTTTGGTGAGCATCGGAATCCCCAGGTTGATCCGCTACCCCATGGCCAACATCGATGCCATGATAAATGAGCTGGGCCACACCCCCATGCTTGTATCCCTCACTGGTAGGATCCACCCACAGTTGAGAGCTGCGATGAACGCCGCCAGCCTGACTATTGGCTGTTGTTCGGTGCTGACACTGAAACCCCAAGTCTTCCATTGGCTGTCCTCCAAGACCCGCCAATACGAGTGCCCCTTGCCCCGTTGGGCCGCCCTCGGACAAGTTCGTGGCCTCGGCGGGAACTCTCGATCTTCTGGGAAATTCAAGAACCATTTGAACCATCTCCTGAAGTGGACATCCCTCACTGCCTCCTTGTCCTCTCCAGGGACGAGCGCCATCAGCGCTGACGCCAGTCACGGCATTTGCTCCGGATCCTCCCACGCGCTGATGACAAGGAGGAATTCGTCATACATGGCCCCCAAGATCGGGACCCCGGAAATCTGGTGGACATCCCATAGGCTGATGCCCACCTCCCCGTGATGAAGGTGAAAAGTGTTGGTCCTGGACGACCATCTACTCAGCAGCTCCGAGATCAGCTGCTTTGGTTGGTAAATGTGGAATTGGGAGGCCAACGCCGCCTCATACAACCCCACTCCCCTCAGCTCGGCCCCGAACTCCTCGCATGAGGCGCCTACCCAGTAGGCCCAGGCCCAGTAGTCGGTAAAATTGCCGCCCTGGCGCAGGTCCCACTCATCAGACCATCCTTTCCTTGGATCCTGCAAAGTCGCCTTCAGCATGGTGTGGTAGAGAGGAGGGGACGTCTCCGGTTGCAGTGGCCTCCCATCGATATCATTCACATGGTTGTAGAGACAGTCAGTGGTGATGGGTGTGAAGTCCTCCCGCGCATGACCATCGGCTGCCCTGAACTATTGGTGCTGGCATGGTATGCTCCTGAACCAGCAAGCTGGTTCGTCCCTACTCGCCTCAGGGATGAAGACGTCATCCCTCAGCCCGAAGCCGTACAATGACAGTTTCTTGCACTGTGGATAATCCTTCGGACCTTCCGACAGCAGATCTGTCAAAGAAGTGTGGTCCGAGTGGCTCCTAACCATTTCCCCCAAGCCTGGACGGTTGGCCATCTCGTCCCGACGAGCAGCATCTACAAGCACTCCCAGCGCAGCCTCTTGATGGGCCATTTTGATGCCGACCCTCAGAAAAGTTTTTTTTTCCTGGATAGCGAAGCTCGACCACGAAGCTGAATCGCGAAGCCGGATCACGAAGATCGGTCACGAGACCAAGCCGCGAAGTCTGGCCAAGGCCGACAAATAGAGGTTCGCTTGGCGCGGACGCGGAGTCGGAGACCCGCGGTTCGCCGTGAAGCTCGATTCGCGGAGGGCTGTCGCGGAGTACGCGGAGCTTTGCGAAGTTGAGAGCAAAAAAAGACAAGGAAGGCACGTGAAGACAAAAGAGGGAGGACCCCCTATTTATAGGCGGCGACCCCGGAGCATCGTGGCGCGCCTCACCCGTGCGAAGCATCGCGGCGCATCCGGATCTGTGGCCCCGGTCATCACTGCGGCCCCCTGCGCGAACCCGCTTTGCGAACCACCGACAATTTTGGTGATTTTCCCTCAGAATTCGACCCTTCACCCTCCGCGGCTCCAAGTCTGATGGGGGGAATTTTTTGGCTCCAAAAATATGGCCCAAAAGAAAGGAACGAAAAAGAAGGCTGGCACCCTACCTCGCGAATCCCCGCCACGAAGTGCCCCGACCACGGCAGCGCCGCGATGCTCCGGAGGCGGTAATGCTCCGCGAACGCGTTTGACGTTCGCGAGCCGCCGCGAAGCTCTGGAGGTGGTGATTCTCCGCGAATGCGTTTGATGTTCGCGAGCCGCCGCAAAGATCTAGAGGCGGTGATTCTCCGCGAACACGTTTGACGTTCGCGAGCCACCGCGAAGCTCCAGAGGCAGTGATTCTCCGTGAACGCGGTTGACGTTCGCGAGCCACCGTGAAGCCCTTGAGGCGGCGCGCAGGCGCTGCTTCGCGGCGCCCCTTCCCTATAAATACTGGAATCCCCCTGAGTCCCGAGGATGGACAACCCGACCTTTCGGCTTCTCCTCTCCCGAATCGCGAAGCACGCTTTGCCCCGGGAATCATGAGCTCCGCGAGGTAATTCTACTTCGCGAGACGACTCTTCTTTGTCTCGTTTTGAGCCCCTCTTCCGAGAGGGATGCCCTTCGTGAAGCTCAAGGGAATTTGAGAAGGAAGGGGATTCCCAAGGGAACCCGGGCAGCCACGGAGCACTTGTGCTTCGCGAAACACCCAACCCATACGAGTGATCCCTATGCTAAGGCAGGATCGCTCCCCATCGTAAAGCACACTGCTTTGCAGGACCCTCCTTCGCGAGGCACCCCTCCTTCACGAGGCAGTGCTCTGTTCCACTTCGGGAAGCACCTCCCATTCACACCCGTGGCCCATGATAAGGCAGGATCACTCCACTTCGCGAAGCACATTGCTTTGCGGGAACCTGCTTCGTGAGACACCCCTTCTTCTCGAAGTAGTGCTCTGCGAACCCTGTTCCACTTCGCGAAGCATCTTCCGTTCCAACCTATGCCCCATACTAAGGTCAAGGCACTCCACTTCGCAAAGCACACTCCTCTTCTTAGCAATTCCTCTTCCCGTGCGACCCTCCAGGTTTGCACGATGTGATTTCAGAGTCCCATGGACGATGCCACTCGTAGCGTTGCTTCGCCTAATGCCTCTTCACATAGGCACGCTAACGGCTATTGCTTCTTCGCATAGCCACGCTAACGTGGACCCCTCGATGGTTCGTTCCATGACCCCCCATGACCATGGCCTTACTGGTACCTTCCCTTACCCAAGGACTAGTGGGTACCGGTTATGTAAGCCCTAGGGGTGCGGAGTGAACCCACCTCGTCCGAGCTGCAGGACGTTAAACTGCCAAGCACCACGTCCTCAACACATGACGTTAAACTGTGATCCGACCTCATCTCCCTCACGAAGGGTCCCCCCCAGGTCGAACATTTTTTACGCCCACTCATCTCCATGGGAATGGAACTCTTCCTCACATGGAATGAGATCCTCCTTGTCGGAGTGGCGTATGTTCGTAGGGGAAGGGCTGCCTCAGAGCGTAAGCCCCTAACCTTTTGTACGGATGATTTCACCTGTGCATCTCCGTACTTCCCCACTACTAAGGCCAGTGGAGGGCGTGATAGGAAACGAGGCACCCCCCTCTGGGCCTCCATCCCAGAGTAAGTCCCAACACCATGGGCCGCCTAACACGTAAGCCCCTCTTCTCTTCTCACGGATGCATCCTTCACGATGTGATCGTCAGGTCATTGCAACCTCTTTTTTCTCACACCGAGCATGACTCACGTGGGCTTAGAGTGAGCACCGACCCTGACCCACCCATCCAAGTGAACTACGAGGACTTTGATCCATGCCAGGGCATGGTACGTAGGAAGATTCGATGAGGTTCAAGCCCACCCGTCACCTTTTCACGTCGGGTCCCATTCCCGTCCATCACGATGTTAAAATGCATTCTGGTCCAATGGTAAGATGTTGCGACCCGTTCCACGTGAACTACGAGGTCTTTGATCCATGTCAAGGCATGGTACGTAGGAAGCCTTCACGAGGTTCAAGACCACCACTCATTGGACCAAGGTCCGCATTCACGTCAGTTCACCGAAAAAACCCCACCTGAACTACGAGGTCTTTGATCCATGTCAAGGCATGGTACGTAGGAAGCCTTCATGAGGTTCAAGCCCACCAATAGTGGACCCCCGGGTCTACTTTCACGTCGGTTCACCGACACACCCATTCCATTGTGAACTATGGGGACTTTTATCCATGCTAAGTCATGGTACGTAGGAAGCCTCCATGAGGTTCAAGCCACATTGCTCGGTCGTTCATCCATGTCGAGTTTCGCCCTTGTCCAACATGACGTTAAACTGCACGCTCACATCCAGCATGACGTTAAACTGCTATTCCAGATCTGAACTACGTGGACTTTGATTCCCTGCCACGGGGATACATAGGAAACCTTCCCAAGGTTCAAGCCCGCCATTAGCGGATCCACGGGTCTGCTTTCACGTCTGTACACTGACAATGCCTGCCGGACTAAGGTCCACCCTCATCTTGGTTCGCTGCTGGCATTCATCCGACCAAGGTCCACCTCTGCCGTTGTTATTGCGATGGTCCCATTTCATTCCCCTTCATTCCATTTATCCACCTAGCACCCATCCCAACTCTCTCCCGGACCGTAGTATCTCGGTGAGACTGTGTCGGTATGACCCTCTTCACAGCCACCCATGGGCTGACCCGTCTCCGCTGGACGTTAAACTCGCGGCGTGCCCTGTGTTAAACGCGGGAAGCTGAGGAAAACCTCAGATATGTGTCTATGACATAATTCCCCGCGCTCGATGTGGGATGCCTCGGGCTTCCACGCCCTCGAGAAGCCCTGCAATCAGGGATAATAGACAAACACGACAGATTCCCCAGCATCCAGACACGCTACTAGTGCCTCAACGTGACTACTCCCCTGACCGAAGGTTGCTGCCTTGACTGGACCCTTTGGAATGTCCCGACAGAAGCAGTGTAATTAACTGGCGTCCATGGAAACATGGCACTGGTAAGAGTTTCACAAACTACGTATTAAATCTATGAGGGAGACCCGGACTAGGTGACAAGTTCCGAGGAGGAATCCACGGAAGGAAGAACCGACATCCCATCATCCCATTTCGATCAAGGAGCAAACGTACCTGAACAAGGAACGAATGCCGCCTGCCTTTGGAAAGTGGGAATGCGGGGCAACAAAGCGGCGCGTCCTCCTCCACAGACGGATGCGCGCGCGCCCCGGCAAAAGCGTCGGAAACACCATCATAGTCTCTAAGGTGATAAAGAATGTAATAGCTATGACTATCTCCAACAAACACGTTCTATGTAATATAATCTCTTTATACCTTGATATATCATAAATCATGATACATAATTTTTTTATCATCCATTTTTGTCTTTATATATTTTATGACATTAAAAGATGGAATTACCTTCATGTTCCATGTTCATTGATTTATGATGGTAATACGATTATGGTTAACCACGGCCCTCTAGACAAAAATGGATGATAATGGATGATACACCAAATCCATACCACTAATGATATCTTTATTATTAAACCAACTCCATAACACTAATGACACACCCAACACAGGATTCATTCCCAAAATTTCATTATCATGGTTTTTTCTTGCATCAAAGTTCCTGGTCAAAAGGTACACATTGATAGTGATCTAATGTCATGATACTAATACACATGTACATATATATGAATATCCAATGAAACTCAAAACTTGTGGTGTTCATATTGGTCAGTATGTCCTTAGGATCTCATCTACTTGTGATCACAAAGTTATAAATTGATGAGAAGAAGTCTCAATGCTTATGCGACTAAAAAACCTAATAGTAAGATATCATATGTGTCCTTTCAATCGGATGTATCTTGACATAAGGACATATATATTTAAGATTTCTATCATAGTATCTCAATATTATCATTATAGTTGGGAACTACTATAACCTTTTGATATGAAATGTAATTTAAGGGAATTATCATGTAAATAGTGGATATAGAAATATCAACACTATTACGAGAATAATAAACACATGTATATATCAAACTGTATACATTTAATGGTAATTAAAATTACAATTCAATTTGATTCTAGGGAACCCACTAAATTCAAAAAATACATTTTCATTTATAGTGTCAAATATGGGAATTGATAAAAATCCACATTATGACCTATGTCATTGAAATGGGTGAGTGAGATGCCCTAAACCCACACTCATGAATCTAGTTCTACAAATAAAAATATTATAAATATTCTATGTTACCAAAAGAGATAACCGAAACATAAAATTCATATATTTTACATCAATTTCATAACTTAAATATGATATCTCACAGATAAATTGACAACCCCAGAACCCAAAAGATGGGCATCTTTGAAGACAAACTATATAAATTTATTATCAAAAATTATATCAACAAAATATCCAATAAAATTCTTCACACATTACTAAATTATAAACATGACCTCACATATATTTCATTAGGGAGAAGGGAAATAAAATAATGGGTGATCTCAAATACACGGTAATGGAAAAACATATCAACTAGTCAAAAAGTGACAGATCATAAGCAAGATATGAAACATGAATATGGGAGAAATATCTAATTAAAAAGAATATGTAATCATAATATTTGTACATAAGGTATTATGAAAGGAAATATGTCCTAAAAATGTCATAGACAAACCATTAAATATGAATTCTTAGATAAGAGACAATAATTTTATTCCACGTAGAATAATATAGACATCTAGAATTTCAATGAAATATGGCATAGAAATGTATCATAAGAATAACCATAGGATACCAAATAATATATCAAGGAATGATAACAAGACTTTTATAACATATTTGATCAATAATCACAAACTATTTTCCATAACATTGTGAATTATGCATCACACCCTATTTTTTGTTGTGGATCAAACACCAAAAATCATTTCCCATAGCAAATCAAGCATCATAACTTGATTCCCATAATTATCTCATGATATATAAGTTATTTACCAATACATTGGAGGGATATATATGACCTACCCATCCTATAATGATAAAACATATATATTCATTCCATATATTATTTATAACACATCTCATCATAAAAACCCATATATAGAATATGAGTTACAAACCATTTTCAAATGGTATAGTATAAGATGACATCAAGAATTATATTAGTTGATACCAAATAATCAATTTCACAAAATAATTATTTTTTAAAAACCATGGAGAGTGATCATTAAGATAACTAATAGGATATTTATCATCTTAAAGTATAAATAAAAATAGCAGTGTAATCAAAAAAATATTTTTCATATCACATTTTTAACATTATTGTTAAAATATGGAGATATGAGTCACTGTCAAAATTTATTTTCAAGAAATAAGTATTTTTTAAAAAATTATTTTTAATTAATCATAAAAATTTTAACTTTGAAAAGAAATAATGGTAATGTTAGTCAATGTAATGTGGATGATAAAAAATAGGCGAAATTGCAAAGAAATTACCATTTAGGTTTTTTAAAATTTTTTTGAGAAGAAACCACATTTTTGAAAAAGTCATAAAACATCCTCTCGGACAGAGTTAAAATAAAAATAAAAATAGAGTAGAATATAAAACATATTTATGTTTTAAACTATGTGAAAAAAGAAATTATATAAAATAGAATACAGACATGGAGTAGAAACAACTAATATAGAGGATTATAATTATTCTCAGCATTGTGTCGTTTTTATGAAGAAAAAAATATACCAAGGAATAAAATATTGATAATAAATTCAAAATACAGAGATTTTTAATGAAATATATTAAGAAATTGTTTAATTATATAATATAATCAACTTATAAAAATATAATTAAGTAAGGTGGGTAAAAAAACATTTATGACTTTCTTAACTTTTGAATCAAAAGACCTTCAAATAAAGAACATGAAATAGAAATATCAATAAAATGAATATAAAGGGTAATTATATAATATGTCAATGATTCTGTATATAAACCATATAAATGAAAATAGGTGCATAATATAGAATATATTCTAGAAGGAAAATTAGGATGAAAAACCCATACATCGGATTCTTGTTTATTTGGATGCGATATAGTATACTGTAAAATTAATTTGGGTTTATTATTTATCAATATCAGAACTGTATTTATTTTTATTTTAAATTACACCAAAAATTTAGAATTATTTAATACTAAACTATTAATCATTGTTATTAAAATTAATATTTTTCTAATAATTATCCCATTTTTTTTCATTAGCTTTGGTATAAATATTTTTGGTATTTAATCCTTCATTATGTTTCCATCACCTCTGTAATGGTCCTGGATTTCATCTTTGTGTTTTTGGTATAGTTTTTAAGACTAATGGTTGTTTTATGAAATTTATAGTGATTACTGGTAAAGAGTGGTTAAAATCCATTTTTTTGAAATTTCCAATTAAATAAAAATTGTTTATTTTTATTAATCAATGTATTTCTTTAAATTACCATCCACAAATCATGAAATAATCTAAATTTTTTTATTATTACATTATATGAAGAAAAAAATTATTTTTTATTAATCATTCATGATATAAAAATTATCATGCCATTCATGTAGGTGGTTGAATCAACAAAAATGGTAACCAGTTATATCTATTGAATTAGTAAGAATGTGGAGTTATATTATGACTATATCATTTTTATAGAAAAATAATGATTTTAATATAACATCATTGGGTTTTTGGATGAGGTCAATGAATATTGGAGGTGAGAAAGTATATGAAATGGAGATAATAGTATCGTGTTACTTACTTTGATAGAATTTTTTCTTCTCAGGACTTCCTCCCATAGAACGAAGAGATAAAGCCTCCTTTTTATAACTAGAGTCTACCAAAAATGGGATAAGACTCTATTAAAAAAAATATGAGGGTATTAAATATGTATTTTAATGAGAATATTGGTTTGGTGTGGGTGGAAGAGATCTCCTTTTATAAGAAAAAATGAGGTACATTTCCTTTGAAACTTAAGTTAGGTGAAGGATAAAGATGGAATCAAATGGGAGTTATGTGAGTTAGGTAAGGATGTAATGTATTTGGTTTTTCAAATTAGACCCTTTGAATAATTTTAAATAATTGTTATAGAGTTATTTATGAAGTTGGAGTGGATTTTAGGCATCATACGACCTTGATGTTAATATATTAAAAATAATAAATTTATTAACTCATGTGTACACAAAAATTAAAAAATAATTGATTTACCATTAAAAAAGTATCATTTGGAAAATAAAATATTTACATTGAATCTAGAACATGAGTTTTACCCTATTTGTGACATAAGGTGTGTTCACATCATACTTATGGTCAATGCATAGTCGTAGCTAGATAATTGAGGAATTAAATTAATTAAAATAAATAATAATAATTTAATTCTATAATTAAAACATCCAACCTTGAGATAATCTATTTAAAATTTGTATGGTTGATATATAAGGTTTACCACATAACATTAATGGATCCATCAGGAGTGATAACCACCATGATGAGGATTTTTGGGCTGAAAATAAAATTAAACAAAACTCATGGGTTGTCAACAGAATTGGTAGGGATTGGAATCAAAATCACTATATACTTGTTCTTCACCAATGATTGATCCATGAATGAGGTGTGGATTTTTGTTTGGATTTATTCCATACTTTAATTACATTTCAATTACAAATTATTTCTATTAATATTTAAATCTAGAATTGACCTTTGCCTAAAAATATTAGTTATCATTTTATTGAACCTATGATTTGGGAATCATTTATTTTAGAACTTGAAATATATTTTTTCTCTTAATATTTTTTTAAAATTCAATGATATATGATTTCATATATTCATAATTGATTTTATATTTTTTGATTTTGGCTTTCTCCACACATTATCTATGTTTTTCATTATCCTGTGATATACTATTGATTTGACCATGAATTTGGTTCGAATCATGATCAAACCCTGAGTTCACATAAATTGGTTTGACCATTTGTGGAAATGATGATTTTGAGGATTATTATAATAAAAAATTATTCACATAAGGTAAATGAGATAAAATACTAATATTTTTTTCCAGGATGTGCAAATGACAAATGTGATAATGGGAATTCAAATTCCTGAAAAAGGATGGTCAAAATATCATTTTCAAAATAGCATGGATATTAGTCAACATGGTTTGTGGTTTTTTCAGTGAAAATAAAAAAGGTGGAGAATATAGAAAATCATTGGGGGGAAGATAACATTCTAGAAAATAACTAATGATACAACATATAGTTTAGAAGAACACACACCATGTGTATTATTGATGAAACACTAGGGTTTTGATCTTAGAAAAACTTCACATGATCGTGTGGTTAGTCCCACACATCATCTTACCCTAGATATACTTTTCGACATGCACATAAAGTACAAACCCTAGAAAATTGGGTGTAATATATGGTTTTGTATTCCTAGGATACAGCCAGTGTACCTCCCATTGAAACATGAATCTGGTTGTGTGGAACATACCATGTTCTAACCCCAGACCATCACACCATGTGACATATTCTAGATATCATATAGTTTCTCATTTTCATACTTATGGGTCTATTATATGATCATATGACTTATTATGAACTATGTGATGTGTACCCAAAGAATCATGTTTTGTAATGTCCATTGGATGAGACTCAGGACTTCATGTTTTCCCCTTTGAGGGGAATTACACATGGGTTTAGATAGTGTATTTATCTCAAAATATAGATATGGAAATCAAGGTGATGAGATTAAGATCAAACCCATCAATATCATGGAGATCAAACATGGATTTCAGGCACTCTTAATGAGGAGAAACCCACCCTGATAAGACCATTTTCTTAGTGTGAAATATCCTTTTACTATGTATAAGTATGGTAAAAAATCCCCCTATGGGATTAGGGTGATGGATCCTTTACCTACATATTTAATAGGTTCAATATCCCCTTAGTATTATAGGGTATAGGATTCTCTATCTGTAGGGTTGGTATCCCCCATGTGTAATCAACTTGGGGGGAACATGATCCTCCACTAGGGTTGACTTCCTCGTACACTAATTAGGATGAAGGATCCTCCAATATAGGTATAAAGGGGTTACATTTGTTGAAGGATCAAATTATATAATAATATTGGAAGACATTTGAAATCCTTAGAAGGGTTGTGATGTCGGAAACAATACCACGAGGCTTATATAGCTTCTATGAGAATATTTGGGTTTTCCCTTCCATCATTCAATTTATTATGGTTTTTATTTGACACTCTTTTGATTCATTACTTCTTAGTGATTTTGGGGTATCCTACTAGGTGTTTATATAATGACCCACGAAAAAGATCTTTCTGCATGGGTTGCGTCTTATGAAAATTAAATTTTATTTGATGGAGATCTCGTTTGACCTATTGTGGGTGGTGATTAGTGGTTCTTATAATCTATGGTACCAATAATATGGTCTCAATAGAGATTTAATTATTAGACTGTTCTTCATCTTTTTTTATGTTGGAAGTACTTTCTAGTTATGAGGATTATATTTTTTCCCCATCATGCATTAGTTATGACCTATCATAGTGTTTTGTAGGTTGATATAGGTTTTTCATTCATTTATTAGTATAGTTGCGCACATCTCCACATTTATATAGTGTTTATAGAGAAATGTGTTCATCTGTAATGGTGTATTAAGCTAATGACCCACCATATATGTGATATTCATACTCGGTTATATTCCCCAACCCCTATTCTATTTGTGGAAGGGTTGATGTGGCAACCTTGGCTTATCACCAGTCAGGAGAGATATGATTGATAGGGTAATTTTATAGTGGCACTAGAGCGTAGGTTATCCTAGGGAAGAGTTTTGAGATAGTTAGAGAGATTAATCTTGAGGATTGGTTTTAGATTTAGGAAAAAATATTGAAGTACCTCAAGTTTAGTTCTTTGGCTAGGGATTTGAGTGATGGTGAAATGATTGATATATCTATTCACCAAGATTATACTAACCCTCTTATCCATTAGGTATAAAATGACATTTATTATAAGGAATATATGGTTCAAACATCATATAGAAATGGATTGTGATTTCCATGATCTTTTTGATTTAGCTCCCCAGATATGCGTGATTGAACATGATAAATCTTGGATATTTTGGGTTTACTCTATATAGAAACCATCTAAAGTTCTGTAACTGGATCACTATAAGGATCATCTTACACTAAAGCATTAGTTTAGGGAAATTTTAAAGATCATTTTACTCTAGCTAGAAAAAAAGTTGTACTTCCACCAGTCAAGTAGTAATCAGACCATCCTCTAATAATATAGCCTGATATTTTTTCCTCACACTAGGAAACATATCCTTCTAGTAATTTAGGATGATAATTTATGTAGGTTGATAATGATTTAAAAGTTAAAATGATTAGGCCACTAAGGTTCTTCTGAAAAATAGAACCATAAGAAGCTGTGGATATGATACAAGCAATGGTTCATGTATTTCTACATATTACGATTCCTCCAGAAGATATAGGGGTTCTATCAACTAGTCTTCTATATTACTCAGCAGGATGATGGTGGAGTCTGGAGACTCAAATGTATGATGACATGAACATTACTTTGATATAGTTCAAGTTCCTCTTATCAGAGGGGTATTTTATAGTGAACCTTTGATCTATGTGAATCCATGAGCTTCTTGATCTATAGAAAGGTATAATTTCAGTTGCTTAGTATGTGTCTATTTTTACTGACCTAACACAATAATATCTTGATATAGTTCGTGATGGGTACTTTTGAGAGTGGGAGTTCAGTCTTATATTTCACAGACATATTCAAGATGGAGTAGTGTCCCTCTATATCCCAACCGATGTCATGGTGATGGAGAGATCCCATGTATTGGGGAATGTTATGGAGAACGGTCATCTAGTTTATGAAGATGCCAACAACCTTCATAAAGGAAAGTCATTGGGCTCATATTGTAGACATCAAGATGGTGGATCGTGATGTAGGATATAACCACATGACTAGGATCATATATAGAGTTTATTATTAAATGGATCCCATAAAGGATTGAGTCATCCATCAGGAAAGAGATGCTTCACCTATGGGGGTTGGGGTTATTTTGCACGAGACTGGTCAATACTCCATACAATAACAGATAGACATATAGTATATGGTCCATTGAGGTAGAGGAAGTTATTCAAGAAGGGTGATATGAAGGGAGGCAACCATAGAAGAGGTTTTGGGAGAGTTATTGGAGGTGGATGATGTTATGATATGACACTATCACCACCACCTCAAGGTGAACTATGCCATGATCAGGGATCTGGAGACTAGTTTTGTTGTTAGTTCCAAGTAGTAAAGGACTAGGATCGATATTTTATTGTAATTACCGGAGTTATTATATTTTATTTATCCATCCATGAACCTGTATTTGTAGACACACAAACTAGACCTTTTTTTGAACTATCTCCTGTTTATATACTGAAGATTCTTATAGAACCTCTAGATCGACACTTAAGGATATAGAATGCTATTGGATTTGATTCTATGATCACAAATTTTATTCAGTAGTGTGATTTGAATCTTAGAGGATAAAATTTATCATGGTTCCATTATATATTTATGATGAGATTGTATGATTTCCATTTTTATGGAATGATTTTCTACCTTCCATACCCAGATTTATTTTTTCTGACGAAGGATGTAGTGGACCTAGGATGATGGGTCATGATTTTGATTCACTAGAGAGAATAAATTTTAATCAGAGTATGTTGGTAACATGTACTAGTTGTTATAATTGATTTACTATCAATTTAATGGCTTCACTCTCAGTGAATAAAACATAACAGATGTTCATATCCTTATAGTAGTAGAGGACTCGATGAATTTATTCCATGAGGATGAACTTGGTTCATATCCTCCTTTGGAGGCTAACATATATATTGAAATATACCCTATAACTGGTATGGTATCTTTAGCATCATATCAAATAGATCCTACTAATCTTTGATAGTTGTGGGTGCATTTGTAGGAACCTCATGGGAATTAATTTATTAGAACCTAGGTGTCCCCTAAGAAGTGATGATTTTATTATTCAAGAAGGTGGATGAGAGCCTGAGGTTGTGTATATATCACTATCACTTGAACAAGGTAACCATCCCGAATAAGTATCCACTACATATTTTCAATGATTTATTCATTTATTTAAAAGGGGAAAAGTGGTTCTCAAGATCGGCCTCATGTTTGGATATCCCCATCTGTGTGTACATGAGGGGGATATAATGAAGATGACATCTTGCTATCTCTATAGTCATTATGAGTACCTGGTGATTCTATTTTACATAATTAATCCCAATTGGTGTTTATGAGACTTATAAACCAGATCTTATATAATTTCCTACATCATTTTTATTTGATTTTTATTGATGAAATTCTCATTTAATCGGCTTCAGTGGCTAATAATATAGGGTATTTGATGATGGTCTTAGACATTATTCGGGAGAGTCTACTACATGGGAAACTCTCAGAGTGTCCGTTTTGAATAAGAGAGGTCCAATTTTTGGGACATGTTATATCATAAGAGTGATTAGTGGTGTACCCAATGAATATTGAGGTAATTATAGATTGGGAGATTCCCAAGAGCATGATGGAGGCATGAAGATGCCTGGGGTTATAGTGATATTACTAGAGGTCCATGCCAAATTTATGTAGGATTATGAGACCCTTTACTGACTTTACCTAAAATCTAAAAACGTTCTCCTCATTGAAAGGTGATAAAATGAATTTGAGGAGTTATTATAGAGGTTGACTAGAGTGCCTTCCTTGATTTTTCAAGAAGAGGGGTTTGAGTTCTTATTATTCTATAATTCCTCTAGAGCTGATCCAATTTCTGTGTTGATATAGAGGTAGGTAGTGATAGAGAATGGGTCTAGGAAAATGATAATTCAATAGTAGAACAATGTGATATATGATTTAAACCTAGAAGCTATGGTGTCCTCATGGATGTCCTGGAGACAATGCCTTCTTGGTGAGTGGCTTGTTGTTTATTATAGACATTAGAGTCTTAGGTACATATTCACTCAGAGATAATGAAACCTGAGGAATAGGTTATGGTTGGATATCCAATAGGAATATGAAATTAATATAGACTATTTATATTTGAAGGGGAACATGATAGATAATTCTCTCAATAGTAAATATTTTTTACAACTGCTAGGAGAGGCATCGGTGCAATGAAATTCATTACATTTTTCCTTTGTGAATATGGGAGGAGATGAATTCCTCCGACTGATGGTTATGAACCTTTCTCTTATAAAATGATTAAGTTAATCACAAATTGGAGATATTTTTCTGTGGTATTTCATAACTAAATATTAACATGAAATGATATTGATGGATTCTATGATGATGGAGATAATGCCATCATATTCCATAGATGGAATACGACGCCAGTCACGATTTGAGAATAGATTCTAAGATAGTATCATATATCTCCTTTAGTTGTACATCTTGAAGTGGAAATAATTTAGTATGACATTGAGAGATAGTTTTGGTGGCCAAGTATGGATTGGTGTTTTTTAGAGTCCATATCTCAATACATCACCTTTTAATAGGTGAAAGATGAGAACTATGATCTAATGGGGGAGGCCCATCCCATTAAAGTTTTATAATTAATTCAGGATAGTATACACTTGTATTTAATGATGGTAATTCCATATATGTTGAGGGATAAGGATACCATACAGGTGATCATATAACAAATAACTAATTAATCCCACTTCCATTCCATTAGAGAACAATGCTTAATTGAAATATTAGGATACATATATGTGTATGGGATCACCTGACTTCATGGTATTCCATTTATGATTATATTATACATTGACACTTTCTCTAAAAATTAATTTTATGGTAGATAACAATATCTTTTTAGTACCCAATTGTAGATAAGAAAAATGTTCTGCTCAAAGATAGAATTCTAGATCAAACAGGCCATTCAATCTCTCAATATCATGTTGTGGGTATGTATACTAGACATTGAATGATTATGGGGGGATCACCGAACCCTATTATAGTTATTTATAAATAACATATCACTCTACTATTGGTATGAATCTATTCGAGGTACTTTTTTGTGAAACCTTATAGGTTACCACTGTAATGGTCCGAGTTAGGGGGATCAGAGATTATTGGGATAGAGTTGGTGTGGAATATGGCATAGAATGTGTAGATCATCCAAGGGTAGATAATAATAACACATGGTTTTTAGAAGTTATATGTGGTCTAACTATGAATGAATTTGTAGTTCAGTGAAGGAGACCACGAGTTCCTAAAGGTCTCACCAAATCATGGTTTTGTGGAAATTTGGTCAGCATGGAAAGCTATATTCGAGTTTCGTCAATTATTTTTAGATTTTGTGTAGGATTTGCAATGTTTTATACTTTTTGGATTTACCTTTATAATTAAACCATGTTCCTGAATAATTACACACGTTGTAGTAGAGGAGGTACATACATGATCCATTACACATTATTGATAGGGGTGAGTTTTATATTGAATATAGAGTCACATTTTAAGATTTCATGGTGATTATTAATATCCATAGGGGAAGATTATTTATGGGAAAGTGATTTCCTTAGAGTGTATTCTTTTATAGTATATAAATTATCAAGAGAGATCATGTTATTGGTAGAACTAGATTTGATATTAGTATCATCTCATGTTTGATTAGATCTTGTATTTGAGGTTGAAAATATTTGATGGTAGAGAGAATATAATAGTATAATTTTTTACTATTATATCCTTTAAATATTTATAAATTATATCTATAGAGCTATTAATATACTTGACATAGAGTTTAGGAATCCTATATACTCAATATTTATTTAGTAGAAATATTAAATATATTAACTCACATGAAAGAAATAAAATTAAAAAATAATGTATTTAACACTGAATGGAATCTTAGATAGGAAAATATAGAACATCATTGAACTCAGAACAATGGTTTTAAAATATCAAGGGAATAATGTTTTATGAAATTGGACATCTGGTCAATTTATAATCACAGGCAGATAGTGGAGTAATTAAATTAATTAATATAAAATATTAATTATATTATTTAATTAAAATGTTTAACCTAGTGAGCCTCTATTTAAATCTCATCATTATAGATCTATAGGTTTATCCATGTAACATTGAGATATCTATAGAGAGGGAGACCCAACAAGAGGGGGATTTTTGGGATGAAAAACATATTTAGTATAACTTGTGGGTCATCAATAAAATTCATTGTGATTTCCAATTACATTATCACAACTTCATTCTTCACTAGCAATCAATCCATCGATCAAGACAGGATTGTATTTTGTGGATTTGTCCTTGGGTTTGATATCGTTGTGATTATACAATTATTTATAAAAATATTTTAATACATAGCCAACATTTTCATAGTAATTCTATTTCACATTTTTTTGAACATATGATTTGGGAGAAATTTATTCTTGAACATGCAATATATGTTTTTTTTCATATTTTCTTTACCATTGATAATGGCCAACCACATATGGTTTCAATATATTTTCATGTTTTTATTGTGTATTTATACCTTAATTATTAATTCTTCTCATTGGTCTATGTTAGGTCAAAGATTCAACCATAAATCCAGTACAAATCAAAATCAATCATTGGATTCACATTTCTCTTTCTGACTGTTGGAAGAGAAGATTACGGTAGTCATTATCATGATCAGAAATTGTTTTTGGAAGGTGGATAAGATTAAATATGGACGTTTTTAGTCAAGACCTTAAAATGACAAATTAAATAATGATGATTTGATTTCTTGATGAAAAATAGTCAAAATCCAATTTTTGAGATAGTATTGTTGATGGTTAAGTCTATTTTTGGGGTTTTTTAGTAACAATCATAGAAAGGGAAGTGCATCTGATGAAACATCAGGAAGAAGTTAGAGTTATAGAGAATACCCAACTACAGGGAGTCTAGTTTATAAAAAAACACTCCATGCATCTCATTATAGTTGTGTTAGTGTTTAAATCTGAGAGTAATATCGCATGGATGTCTATAAATTCCAGCACATTGTGTGAAAATGGATGGATTTCATGATGTATACAAAATATACACTCCTTGGGAACCTGAATGGCCAACACAACCATGTATTCCTAGGATACGCTCTATGTACCTACCCATAGAACATTATATAAATTGGGAGGAAGACACAGAGTGGTAAAACCAGACACACACACTATATTGTTTCCCATTTTTATGCCATATATGGTTCCAGTGCATAAGCATCCAACTTCTTATGTGTTGCATGATTTGTAACCCTGGAAATACACAATCGTAATCATATGGATTGGATTGGGGCCATAATGTAAGATTCTTTGAGTGTAATTCCATGTGGGATAAAAAATTAATTTATACCCAAATATAACGATATGAATAAAGGTCAAGTGAGAATGATTAACTGCATTAATGTCTTGAATAATGGACATTGATTTTATACACTCTTAGTGAGTATAAACCTACCCTAACATGAAAATTGTTTCAAGGAATAATATCCTCTCACCATCCCTTGGTTGGTTCAATAATAACACAAATAGTATTTTGGTAGGGGATCCTATACCTATATATCAAATAGCATAGGTGTCCATGATATTATTACATTGGGTGAGATCCTCTATCAATGAGGTCGGTACCCCTGTCTAATGAGCTTATATGGGGAAGAAGATCCCCCCACTGGGGTCGGCATCTCATACACTACTAGGGGTGTGGGATCCTTCATTATAGGTATAGAGAAGTTACATGAGTTAACAAATAAAATGATACAATGATCTTGGGAGAAATTACGAATCCTTAGGCTACCCAAGAAGACATAAACCATACACTGATGTTAATGTAACTTCTACAAGCATATAAACATTTTCCATTCCTCTGCTCTATTGATTATGATTTTTAATTAACTCTATTCTGATTATTTACTTCTTTGTGGTTTTGAGATGTATTACTATGTATGTATATACACACCCCTATATGAGATTCTTCCACACACATAATTTCATATGAAGACGATAGATAATTCACCTATGATATAGGTCGACCAAGTGCGGGTGGTGCTTCATAGTGCTTGGCATCTATTGTATAAGGATTGTTTTTGGATTTAGATTTTTTATTGAGATTTTATTACCTATTTTTGTTTTATTGGACCCATTTTCTGTTTAATGGGCATATATTTTACCCCGTGTGATATAGTTATGAGTTTTTTCACTTTTTTGAGTTGATAGAGGTTGCGCCTACATTTATTATTCTTGTTTTTTACATTTTGTAATTTCTATAGTGTTTAAGGATATACACGTGTATATGTGTATAAGTGTATTAGGGTAAGGCCACCCATATATGAGATATTACTTCTGGGTGAAAGTCACCATGAAATGACATGATATTTTTTATACTAAATCCAATTTTAAATGAATGAATGAATTATTAAGTAATGTAGTTATCGAAAACACAATCACTACTTTGGATTAAAATCTTATTAATTATTTTAACCATTGAAAATATATTTTTTTGTATAGTGACTGGAAATATTAGTATATTATGGGATATTATAAAGTCCAATTAACTAGGAAAAAATATAAAATGACCTCAACTAGTTGGATCATACCCTATAAAAATAATTTATCAGAGGCTTATAAGAAGATAGAATTATAGTTATTTTCCTTTTACCAAGACCAAGATGAGATTCAACAAATAAATCTTGATCAAAACCATTTACGAGAGAATTTAATTATTATCGAGATCATGACCCAAACCATTTTCATCGAAACACTCCAATAGTGTTCCATAATCACACACCTTACCCTTAGGATTTACATTGGTGTAATAAGTGGTTTTGTATCTAGATCTTATAGTATTAATATTAATATTTTCTTTAAAATTGAATAATGATTATATTTATACCATTTTAATGTTATTTTATAAATGATAATATAATGAGTTTGATAAATATTAGTTTTTGATATGGTGAATTAAAAAATCATCATTTGAGAAATTTTTGGTTTCAATTAAAACAATCTTTTTGATAAATTGAAGATTTTTTAAATAACTATGTTTTTATTAAATTTTGTAATTATTAAATAATATTTAATAGAATATATATGATAATATATTTTAATGAAGTCTAATGAAATTTTTATAAGGGCCACGCTGTTGATAATGTTGTAAAACTAGTATTTTCATGTAAATAAGTATTTTTATGTAAAACTGAAAATTATCATATTTTGATAATTATTTTGGTAAAATAAATATTATTTTTGAAATCTAAATTTATTTCTAAGATAGTAAATTTTTGAGTAAAATGAAATACGGTATAACCATACAGTCTATATTATTACACCACAATAGCACAAAGGTACAGTAAAAAATGTTATAAAAGGCATTCAAGAGGAAATATAGATTAACTGTTTAAAATAACATGTTTTAAGAAATTTAATTTATTTTTTCAACCTTTAATGAATCATAAAAAACATATATTGTATTTTAAGGTTTTAAAATAAATTATTTCTGATCATGGCTCAAATCCATATCACCAATGAAATTATTTTAATACATTATATTATTGGCCTTATAAAATATTTAAAACCACTCAGCTTTGGTAGAAACTATGGTAGAAAATCATGGGTTGGTTTTTGGTTTTGATTATTTTATTATATAGAGTCCAAAACCTATGTTTTAAAATTAATAAATAATTCCCATCTTTTTTTCTATAAATAACTACCCAACTACCCAATCCACTTCACTCAAAACCCATTAAGCAGAAAGTTCATCGACATATCCCTCTCTAAATCCCTCTCAAGGTGTTCCCAATCACTTAAAAATATCATCACAATATTTTGGTAGTTCCCTATCCAGGTAATGGATTCTCTCTTCTTCCATTTAATTTAATTCCATGATTTATAAAAAAATGATTTTATTTCTAATTTTCAAGTTTTATTGTTTTTTATGCATACTATTACTATCTTTATGATTACCTATTATTATATACCACCTTTCAATCTCATTAAACCCTTCCATGATCCTTTATGTACACATGTTATTCTTGTGAAATTATCTAGTGATATGCAATGCCAAAACTTTGTGTTGTGAATAGCCATCCCCATTTCCACTAAAAGGTATTGACCTAGTTTCACCTATAATTTTGAATAGTAATTCTATTTATGTTACCCAAAATCCTTAATCTTGGTATTAAAATTGATAAAATATTTAATTATTATAAGGATATGAATATAAAAATTATATATTCTATTATTTTTGATCTAGAATTAATTTATGACATTATTTTTAGTTTATATTTTTAGATAATTAGTCAATAAATCATACAGAACAACTCAAATATTAAAATTAGACACTTCTACTAAATATCCATTTTTTCACAAAATAAAACATGATATCCTTTTCATGAAAAATATTCATAAATTTGAACATGTATTCCTCCATTTACATACCTATTCTTATACTATGTGAAAAATATTTTAAATCTTGGGATGTGAAAACAAATATTAGTAAGAGACATAAATAAATAAAATTGTTAGTCTTGTGAAAATATGAACACCCATTAAATACTGTATTCCTAAAAAAGTATTTACATGAATAGAAAAATCATGTTGGTTACTTAGAAAATAAATACCATATCACTCTTTAGTTAACCCATAAGAATGAAATAAAGATATGGTATACTTCCGTCTTTTGATTACCCAATGCATTGGCGATCTATAATGGGGCTCACTCATTATATCATGTGCTATATTGGGGCTCAACCCATCTTATCTTGACTTATTGTAACACCCTGACCCTAGTTACCTTGAGTCAGTGCATTGTTACATAACATTGGCATGATCACAAGAAAGATCAAATCTCAAAAGACCGATTGGTTTAGTAGCCTTGGAAACACTAGATATATTCATAAAGTTTTACATTATATCATAAAATTGAAAACTACAACAATATAGCCTCCATATTCCACACTCATATCCCCACATACTATCCCTGGGGGTCATTCATAAATTACTTCTTCACATCCTGGGAAAAATAAAACATACAAAAGGGGTGAGCTCAAATGCCCAGTAAGGATTACAATATAACGGAAACTTTAATAAATAAGAATAAACATTAAAAGCAGTATATAACTAAAACAAAAGCCTTTTAAACTTGAACTTCAACATATTATAGAAAAAATAAAATAAAATAATGCCATTTACTTATTCATATGGACATTCTACTAATCTAATAATCACATGGAATATCAATAACCACTTTCATAATGATGGAATGCATAACGCCAGACTATCATAACCACATAGCCAAGGCCTCTTTCCAAGACTACAAATAACATTTTTCCAAGGCCTTATGCCATGACACTAGTTTGTCCCATGAGACCTACCGATACATCAAGGAGCTATAGCGGGCTCCACCCGTCACATATTAAGTCCAATGCATTCCCATATGAAAAGGTTTAAACATAACATAAACATTCGTATTAAAACTAGCATACAAACTATCAATACATTCACCATAAACTATGAATGGTATAAAAATAGCACATCCACAGTCAAATATATCACAAAACCTTCAATACAATATAGAAGTTTTGTATCATAATAAATCAACTTCAAATAAGCATAAAATCAATCAAAGGATGTTGACATAGATGAAATCAAAACTCTTTTTAGAGAAATATCTCTTTCTATTTTGAAATAATTTAAGAGTCATATATTTATAAAATAAAACATTTTATTTTAAAATATTCTTATAACCTTGTAAGGGAAGCTTTGATGATTTTATAATGGCAGAAAATAACCGCACCCACCGTATAAGTTAAAAAAACATTCTTACCTTAGTTATGTCAAAAAGGTTAAAAGCACCTTGTTTGGAAAACGATGGAAAGATTACTTTATAATGATCTTATAAAAATTTAAACAAGGATATAAATGACATTAACCCATATTCTTTTAAATAGTAAAAATGTATTGAAATACGTTTTTAAGAAACATAGATGTGGATGTTAAAGAGATCCCAGTAGATTATTACGTATAAACAACCTCGGATAATGAAGAGATTGTGAAATAACCCTTAACTTGTACTTTTCATTTGTTGGGGTAGGTTAAACTCATGTTTAATGGTTAAATGATTGTTATTAAATTATACAAGAATCAAATACATTAATATGATATCATATATGATCTTTTAACATTGATTTGTTAATAATATCTTAGTATTATCGTTGTTTCGGGTGTTAACTTACTCATTTTCTTTTATATGTTTTGTTACGCAAGCCATGTCTCTAATGGATAGGTTGTATCTTAATCATATTCAGAATGATATCAAGTCCTTAGATACAATTTTTAAATCATAAAATGATAATTATACTTGAATGGATATGATGGAGAATGAATCTCATCGCGTTCGTGGAGATGGTAGTCCGTACATACGCACGAGTGACAATATCATTATTTTGATATTAAAATAATATATAATTGGATGGTATATCATATATAAAGAATCATTATAATGTTATATTTATTATTTACATGAGTTACACATCATTATTATACCCATCCAAATAATAATATATTGAATAACAATCACACTACGACGTGGAGACGGTAAGCCGTACGTACGCACGTATGGTGACAAGTTATTTAAAGGGTGGATAGAATACTGAATATGGTTGTACCATATTTATAATAACATCACAGTATATATATGATACTTGAGTTATTATTTTATAATGGTAATAACAAAGAAAGAAGAAGTGGAAGAAGAAAGGAACTTGGAAAGTGGCGGTGAAAACATTACCTCTTCTTCGGGTTCTTCCTTTTGATTTGATCAAAGGGCTCCTTAGGATGGATTTATGATCAAACTAAGGATTATATGTTGTATTGAGGGAAGTTTAGACAGTATTTGGGCAGGGTGTGGCTGAACCAAAAGGCTTTTATGGTGTGAAGAAATGAGAAAGAGGAGTTCCCTTTTATAAGAGGGGTGAGGGGCACCTTTGGAAAATCTATAAATATTAATTTATAATAAATTCATATTCCGTTTCTAATGCCTAAAAAGTTTATTATTTAAAGGTTAAGGTGGTAAAAGGTCTAAAACCATTCAACCAATAGAATTTATACTGGTTTGGGTTACTATATTAACCATATCTTTAAGTATTTACTCTAAGTTTATTTGTTTCACTTTTACAATGTCTCTTTGTATTTTTATATTATATGGTTAATAAAATTACCATATACATCCAAGAGACCCCTAAGTGGTCCATTAATTATACACATATCATGATATAAGTATCTTGGCCGAACCGTAGATTTTTAGGAATTTAATATCAATTAATAATATAATATTTGTTTTAAAAACTCTTTTATGTCAATTTTGACACTATTCAATAGTTTATTTTTTTGAAACTCATAACAGAATGATTACTTCGAAAAAAGTTAATTAAATCAATAATAATAAGTCATATTAACCTATAAAATTAGTTTAATTCAATAAAAGTCTCAAATTATATTTATTTGGGTATTTATAATATCAATTATTTTAATTTTTCACTATTATAGTAATTACTGCATCATCATTGTGTCATAAATAAATTAAATTATTTAATGTCTAAAAATTATAAATAAAATATCATTATGTAATAAATCATTTTATCTTTATAATGAATATTTATAGTTGAAAAGCCAAAATATATAACCCTATGTAAATTTTTTTTTCTAAAATATATATGCTTGTGTCATTTTTGTATTCATTTTAACATAATTAAAATAAAGTGTCCCTATCTCCTAAAAGTGGCTCCATGGGGTCCCAAAATCGACCCAAAGATTCCCATGGTCGGAAATTTATCCACCAATAATGTTAGGATACGTTTTAGGGTAATTTAGTATTATTATAATATTATTCTTTTAACCCTTATTTACCGGATTTACCCTTAACCATGGTAAATAAAATATTTACCGCAGTAATTATTCAAAATGTCTAAAAATAAAATTTACATATTTACACAATTTGAACATCCTGATTCCAAATATGGAATTCATTTTTCCAAATTCAAAATAGAGAAGTGGTAGAAATTAATTTAAAATTAATTCCCGTTGTTAAAACAAAAAATGTGTTTTTAAGAGATAATAACTATCAAAAGATTCACACTTGTTTATGTCCTGTTAAATTGTAAAATTATATACGATGACCAACATTATATTAAATGGTAAAAATATATTCTAAATATACTTTAAAACCACTCAAATTCATTATTTATCAATATAAATTATTTCGATTAAAAATGTTGTTTTTAATTAAAATTTTGTAATTTTCACTATTCATCAAAATATATGTGTTATCTGAAAAGTTCCAAAATTTCACCCTAGCCTAAATTCGATATTCTGAATCCAAAAATGAAGTCTATTTTGAAATATAAAATATATATAATTTCAAAAAGTTGGTATTACTATTCATAATAGCTAGTTTGATCGTTTATGGTTTGTTAGAACTTGGTGTTGCGTACAACACACGCTATCACATTATTCAAAGAGAAGCGTACAGCATAAGATTGTGGTGTTACATTCTCCCCTCCTTCAAATAATTTCATCCTCGAAATTTCTAGAATACTTATCACATGAAAATACTCAGGTGGTTCTTCATCATAAGTTCCTCGGGTTCCAACGTTGCCTCTTCCATCTTATGGTTTCTCCACAAGACTTTTACCAGACGAGTCGTCCGGTTTCTCAGTACTTGTTCTCTCATATCAAGAATCCTGACGGGCTCTTCGCAATAAGACAGATCGGGTTCTAGTTCTAATTCCTCATAGGTGATTACATGCATTGGGTCTGGCATGTATTTCCTCAATAGAGATATATGGAACACATCGTGAACTTTGGAGAGATTTGGCGGCATTTCCAATAGGTAATCTACAGCCCCAATTCGTTATAGAATTTCTAAAGGTCCGATGTACCTGGGACTAACTTTACCTTTCTTACCAAAACGTATGACTCCCTTCCATAGAGATACCTTCAGGAATACATGATCACCAACTTGAAATTCCAAATCCTTCCTTCAATTATCGGTATAGCTCTTCTGCATACTTTGAGCTGCTTTGATGTGATTTTGGATTACCTTCACCTTTTCCATTGTTTCCTCTACCAATTCTGGATCTAAAAGTTTTCTTTCACCAACGTCATCCCAACAGGTTGGTGTGCGACATATCTTTCTGTATAACGCTTCATATGGTGCCATCTGAATACTCGTATGGAAGCTATTGTTATAGGAAAATTCTACCAGAGGTAAATATTGATCCCACATACCCTGAAAGTCAAGTGATCAAGATCTCAACATGTCTTCTACAGTTTGAATAGTCTGTTTTGATTGTCCTTCTATCTGAGGGTGCTAGGAAGCACTCAAATGAAGATTAGTATCTAGGGATTTCTAAAGACTCTTCCAGAATCCTGAAATAAAACGGGTATCACGATCAGAAACAATCGATAGGGGTACTCCATGAAGTCTCACAACTTCATTAATATATAGTCTTACTAGACGTTCCAGTGGTAGATCATATCTTATAGCAAGAAAATGTGCTGACTTAGTAAGACGATCAACAATAACCCATATTGCATCATTCCTTCTAGGAGTCTTTGGTAGCCCCATAACAAAGTCCATTGTAATAATTTTCCCATTTCCACTCCGGTATGGGAAGAGGTTGCATGACTCCTCCAGGGTGTTGCCTTCCAACTTTCACTTGTTGACAAACCATACATATTGACACAAAATTAGCAATCTCTTTCTTCATATTGTTCCACCAAAAATGTTCCTTCAAATCTCTATACATTTTTGTGCTCCCAGGGTGTATAGAGAAATTGGAACTATGAGCATTATCCAACAATTCCCTTTTTAGATCAGGTATATTGGGAACACAAAGTCTCATCCAGAATTTCAAAATTCCATCTTCATACACAAAGTCTCTCAATCTCCCATCATTCACAGCTTTAATCTTCTTTTGAAATTCTTCATCATCGGGCTGAGAACTCTTAATCCTTTCTAGTGAAGATTTTTTGGAAACCATTTGAAAAAGCATTAATGTTTCTCCTTCCCTGGTTATTCCCATGTCTATCTTCACTAGATCCATGAAAATTGGATCCCTTTCAATTATCATCATGTTCAAAACTCCATGGTCTTTTCTGCTCAAAGCATCTGCCACCTTGTTTGCTTTCCCCGGGTGGTAGTGTATCGTACAATCATAATCCTTGAGTAATTCAATCCATCTCCTTTGCCTCCTATTGAGTTATTTTTGTGAGAAAATATACTTCAAACTCTTGTGATCAGTATAAATCTCACATTTTTCACCATAGAGGTAGTGCCTCCATATCTTTAAAGCAATGATCATAGCTGCTAAATCAAGATCATGAGTAGGATTGTTTTTTTCATTAATTTTCAACTGTCGTGATGCATAGGCAACAACCCTATCATTATGCATAAGGACACAACCTAGTCCTTCCTTCGATGCATCACTATAAATAATGAACCCGCCATTCCCCGATGGTAGATTCAATATAGGAGCATTGACTAATCTTCCCTTCAGTTCTTCAAAACATTCTTCACACTCTTTTGTACAAACAAATTTAACCCCTTTACGTGTGAACTTCGTTAATGGGTTCGCCAACTGGGAAAAATTCTGGACGAAACATCGATAATAACCTACTAAACCAATAAAACCACGTACCTCAGTTATAATCATAGGTGTAGCCATTATTGGATTGACATGGTCTTAGAAGGATCAAAAGAGATTCCATATTTAGAGACAATATGTCCAAGAAAAGAAATCTCCTTAAGCCAGAATTCAAACTTTCTAAACTTCCCATACAACTCATGTCGTCTCAGAGTCTTCTGGATAATGCGCAAGTGATTTTCATGATATTCATAGCTTTTGGAGTATACCATGATATCATCAATAAATACCACCAAAAATTCATCGAGATAATCCTTGAAAACTCTATTCATAAGATCCATGAATACAGAGGGTGCATTAGTCAATCCAAAAGGCATTACTGTAAACTCGTAATGCCCGTACCTGGTTCGAAATGATGTCTTCGGAATGTCTTCATTCTTCACACACAACTGATGGTATCCAAATCAAAGTTCAATCATTGAAAATTATTTATCACAATGCAATTGGTCAAATAAATCATCAATGTGAGGTAGGGGATACTTGTTCTTTATTTATATAGCATTGATCTCCCTGTAGTCGATACATAACCTCATCCATCTTTCTTTTTAACAAAAAGAACAGGGGATCCCCATGGAGAAACACTAGGGCGAATAAATCCCTTATTACTCAATTCCTCTAGTTGTTTATTTAGTTCAACTAATTCTACAGTGGCCATTCTATAAGGGGTCTTCGATATATTCCTTGATCAAGGAATTAAATAAATGGAAAACTCAACTTCTCGTTCTAGAGGATGTCCATGTAAATCATCCGGAAATACATCTACATATTCTTTCACAACAGGTACATCCTCTATTTGAACATTCCTTTCCTCACCCATAGTCATTTAATTATTTTTTCCCAATAAATGAATTTAGTTGAGCTACTGGGGGTGGATCTAGATAAGAATTAGGTGGTGACGATTCTTCTCTAAATATAAGGTGTTCCTTATCATCATCATCAAGAATCGTGACCTATTTCTTCTTACAATAAATCTTCACATCATAATCCAAAAGCTAGTCCATACCGAGGATTATATCAAATTCAATCACAGGTATGATGATTAGATCAGCAGATAAAGAACATTTATGTTCTCTAATGGAGACTGATTCACCAAAACTTTATTACAATGATACATCCCTTAGGAGTTTTAACTAAAAACTCCCTCGTTAAATCAAATTGAAAATATCTAATTTTCTTAGAAAACTGGGAAGATATGAAACAATGCGATGATCCAGAATCAAATAATGCATTTGATAAACTTGAGGAAACCATTAAATTACCTACCAACATGTCTTTCAGAGCTTCTACCTCAGCAGTAGTGATATCATAATCTTGGCCTTGATCCCTTGGCCTTTTTTGAGGTATGTTCTCTTGATTCTTAGGACATTCATTTTCATAATGTCCCATTTCCCTGCAATTGTAGCACTGAAAATTTGTAGCTTCCTTCTTCCCCTTGCAATCACGAGCTTGGTGGCCTTTTTCACCACACTTGTAACAGACTCCCATTCCCTTCAAACAAGTACCGGGGTGTTTCTTCCCACATTTACCACAGGATGGATATTCAACCTTTCCCTTTTCCCCTTATTTCCATTCCCAGATTGTTCAGCAGATCTCTTCTTCTCTTTCTTTGCTTTAAAGTCATAAGACTTAGAGAATTCCTTTTCAGTCTTGATAGCACATGAGATAATGTCTTCGTATGACGAGAAGGATTGTGAGACTAATGCTCGACGGAGAAATGGTTTTAACCCATCAAATAAAAAATCAATCATACTTCTTGGCTTATGTATATAATCTGCAACATTACTTGCTAACCTTGTAAAGTTAGCCTCATACATTGCGACATTCTCATCCTCCTTCTGTCTCAGACTCAGAAATTGCCTTTCCATATCTGCTCGATGGTCACGAGGAAAGTATTTTTCTAAAAACAGATCTTTGAACTCCCTCTATTCCATATTTGATACTTCATCATCTTCCTTCATATTTTGAATCAATGACCACCATTGATCAACATCTCCAGTGAGGCGGTAAACTGCCATGATAACTTTTTCCCTTTCACTACTTCCCAAAGCATGAAATATTTTCTCTAGGGAAAATATCCATTTCTCAGCTACTAAGGGATTTGTACTCCCATTGAACGTTGGTGGTTGTTGCCTCATGAATCGATCTAATATTGATCCTCCACGATGCGGATCAGGGTGCTCCAAACGGGTAAGGTTATTATTCATAACCTGAGTAAGTTATCCCAGTATGGTGATTAGCTGATCGGCACCAGTTGCATCACCAGCTCCAGTATAATTATCTTGAGTAGGAGGGCAATCCCTACATGGAGTTCGTGCATTGATACAGTTTCCATTTATTCCACTAGGTGCCATTTCTAAACAATGGCATAAACTATATCAGTTTATGAATCAAAATACATTATCCCATACTTATAAAACACTTAACATAAATTAAACAATTTATGGATATAATCCATAATCATAAGAATGTTTTCTTTGAGGATGTATATACTCATAAACCCTTCATAATGATTTGTAAATAAAATGAGATTTATCCTAAGAATATACCCCGGGAGTGTCGTAACCAAGAGTGCAGCAAGGCCCGTTGTCGTGCACCAGTTCCCGTTCGAGTCTAGATTAGAGCGGTGTTTTCGGGTTTTACCCCTAGGTACATCTATGCCAGAGCCACCTCTACTTGCTTGTATCCATATAGGGATGTATTTCTCGGAAAACTCACAAAATCTCTACAATACCAAAATTTTAGGAAGTTCTTCTATACTAATCCTCAAAGATCATCTTGGGTCTTCGTGCTCTAATCAGAGTTTATCTAAATATAGCTTCCAAGGTTTGTACTAAACATCCTCTGATACCAACTACAACGTCTCGACCCTAGTTACCCAGAGTCTGTGCATTATTACATAACATTGGCCTGATCACAAGAAAGATCAAATCTCGAAAGACCGATTGGTTTAGTATCCTTGGAAACACTAGATATATTCATAATGTTTTACATTAAATCATAAAAATGAAAGCTACAACAATATAGTCTCCATATTCCACACTCATATCCCCATATACTATCCCTTCAGGTCATTCATAAATTACTTCTTTACATGCTGGGAAAAATAAAACATAGAAAACGGGTGAGCTCAAATGCCCAGTAAGGATAACAATATTGTGGAAACGTTCATAAATAAGAATAAACATTTAAAGCAGTATATAACTAAAACAAAAGCCTTTTAAACTTGAACTTCAATATAGTATGGAAAAAATAAAATGAAATAATTCCATTTACTTATTCACATGGATATTCTACTAATCGAATAATCACCTGCAATATCAATAACCAAATTCTTAATGATGGAATGCATAATGCCAGACTATTATAACCACATATCCAAGGCCTCGTGCCAAGACTACAAATAAGATTTTGCCAAGGCCTTGTGGCAAGACACTAGTTTGTCTCATGAGACCTACCGATGCATTGAGGAGCTATAGCGGGCTCCACCCATCACATATTAAGTCCAATGCATTCCCATATGGAAAGGTTTAAACATAACATAAACATTCGTATTAAAACTAGCATACGAAATGTCAATAATTTCACCATAAACAATGAATGGTATAAAAATAGCACATCCACAGTCAAACATATCACAAAACCTTCAATACAATATATAATTTTTGTATCATAATAAATCAACTACAAATAAGCATAAAATCCATCAAAGGATATTGACATAGATGAAATAAAAACTCTTTTTAGAGAAATATCTATTTATATTTTAAAATCATTTAAGATTCATATATTTATAAAATAAAACATTTTCTTTGAAAATATTCTTATAAGCTTTTAAGGGAAGCTTCGACAATTTTATAACGGTGGAAAATAACTGCACCCGCCGTATAAGTTAAAAAAACATTCTTACCTTAATTATGTCGAAAAGGTTAAAAGCACCTTGTTTGGAAAATGACAGAATGATTCCTTTATAAAACTCTTATAAAAAGTCAAACAAGGGTGTAGATGACTTTAACCCATATTCTTTTAAATAGTAAAAATGTTTTGAAATACATTTTTAAGAAACATGGATGTGGATGATAAAGAGATCCTAGTAGATTATTACGTATAAACAACCTTGGATAATGAAGAGATTGTGAAATAACACTTACCTTGTACTTTTCCTTGGTTGGGGTAGGTTAACCTCCTATATAATGGTGAAATAATTTTTTTTAAATTATACAAGAATCATATACATTAATATGATATCATATATAATTTTTTAACATTTATTTGTTAATAATATCTTAGTATTATCGTTGTTTCGTGTGTTAACTTACTCGTTTTCTTTTATATTTTTTGTTACGTAAGCCATGTTTGTAATGGATAGGTTGTATCTTAATCATATCCAAAATGATATCAAGTCCTTAGATACTATTTTTAAATCATCAAATGATAATTATATTTGAATGGATATGATGGAGAATGAATCTCATCGCGTCCGTGGAGACGGTAGTCCGTACGTACGCACGAGCGACAATATCATTCTTTTGATATTAAAATAATATATAATTGGATGTTATATCATATATAAAGAATTATTATAATTTTATATTTATTATTTACATGAGTTACACATCATTATTATACCCATCTAAATAATAATATATTGAATAATAATCACACCACGACGTGGAGACGGTAAGCCGTACGTACGCACGTATGGTGACATGTTATTCAATGGGTGGATAGAAAATTGAATATGGTTGTACCATATTTATAATAACATCACAGTATATATATGATACTGGAGTTATAATTTTAGAATAGTAATAACAAAGAAAGAAGAAGTGGAAGAAGAAAGGAACTTCAAAAGGGGTGGTTAAAACATTACCTCTTCTTCGGGTTCTTCCTTTTGATTTGATCAAAAGGGCTCCTTAAGATGGCTTTATGATCAAACTAATGACTCTAGGCTGTAGTGAAGGAAGTTGAGAGGGTATTTCGGCTGGGTTTGGCCGAACCAAAAGGCTTTGAAGGTGTGAAGAAATGAGAAGGTGGAGTGCCCTTTTATAAGAGGGGTGAGGGGGACCTTTGGAAAATCTAGAAATATTAATTTATAATAAATTCATATTCGGGTTTTTAATGGCTCAAAAGTTTATTATTTAAAGGTTAAGGTGGGTATAGGTCTAAATCCATTCAACCAATAGAATTTAGATAGGTTTGGGTTACTATATTAACCTTATATTTTAGTATTAACTCTAAGTTAATTTGTTTCACTTTTATAATGTCTCTTTGTATTTTTATATTATATGGTTAATAAACATACAATATACATCCAAGATACCCCCAAGTGGTCCATAAATGATACAACTATCATGATATAAGTCTCTTGGCCGATCCTTAGATTTTTAGGAATTTAATATCAATTAATAATATAATATTTTTTTAAAAAACGCTTTTATATCAATTTTGACACTATTCAATAGTTGAATTTTGTGAAACTCATAAAAGATTGATTACATAGAAAAACGTTAATTAAATCAATACTAATATGTCATATTAACCTAGAAAATTAGTATAATTCAATAAAAGTCTCAAATTATATTATTTTGGGTATTTATAATGTCAATTATTTTAATTGTTCACTATTACAGTAATTACTGCATCATTATTGTGTCATAAATAAATTAAATTATTTAATGTCTAAAAATTATAAATAAAATATAATTATGTAGGAAATATTTTTATCTTTCTAATTAATATTTATAGTCAAAACTCAAACATATATAACCCTATGTAAAAATTGTTTTTCTAAAAGATATATGCTTGTGTCATTTTTGTATTTATTTTAACTTAATTAAAATAAAGTGTCCCTGTCACCTACAAGTGGCTCCATGGGGTCCTAAAATCGACCCAAAGATGGTACTGGTCATACATTTATCCACCAATAAGGTTAGTACATGTTTTAGGGTAATTTAGTATTATTATAATATTATTTGTTTAACCATTATTTACCAGATTTATCCTTAACCATGGTAAACAAAATATTTACAGCAGTAATTATTCAAAATGTCTAAAAATAATTGTTACCTATTTACACAATTTGAACATACTGATTCCAAATATGGAATCCATTTTTCAAATTTCAAAACACACAAGTGGCAGAAATTAATTTAAAATTAATTCCCGTTGTTAAAACAAAAAACGTGTTTTTAAGAGATAATAACTATCAAAAGATTGACACTTGTTTTTGTCCGGTTTAATTGTAAAATTATGTACAATGAACAAAATTATATTAAATGGTAAAAATATATTCTAAATATACTTTAAAACCACTCAAATTCATAATTTATCAATATAAAGTATTTTGATTAAAAAAGTTATTTTTAATTAAAATTTAGTAATTTTCACTATTCATCAAAATATAAGTTTTATCCGAAAAGTTCAAAAATTTCACCCTAGGCTAAATTCGTTATTCCGAATTCAAAAATGAAGTCTATTTTGAAATATTAAATATATATAATATCAAAAAGTATGTATTACTATTCATAACGGCTAGTTTGATCAGTTAGGGTGTGTTAGAACTCGGTGTTGCATACAACACACGCTATCACATTATTCAAAGAGAAGCGTATCGTAGAAGCTTGGGGTGTTACAATTATAATGGGGATACACCCATAATATCTTGATATATAAAGGGATAAACCCATAATAAATTTTTAAGGAATATATCATGAATAAAATCCTTTAAAATTATTTTTAATCCAATGAAAATAAACTTTCAGATACTGAAATATCATTTTCTTGTAAAATTACTTTTAAAATATAAAAACCTCACACAAAATAATGAAATACTTTTCCTCAAAAAGAACTATAAAAACTTTTAAATAAAATATTAAAGATACCTATCATTATGAACTTTAGAGAAACCACCCATTTAGTATAGGTTAGAAAAAACATTCCCTTATAATATTTTAAAAAGATTTGAAAAAGGAATTTTCAATGAGGGCCTTTTTTTAAAGAAATTCTTTTATGCTGAGTCTGATTCATCATGATCAATATTTTTATACAATAAAAATAAACATAGGTTAGCTATTTACTTTATTAATAACATTTTTAAAGTTTATTATTCCTTCTATATCACTTATTATTATGTTATAACAATAACTTACTTATTTAACTTCAGTCGGACGTTTTGTCGATATTCTGTACTTGAATCTAAAATGACCTTCATATGATATCTATAGTCAATGATTCAATTATTCCAAAATCACTAGAATAATTTTAATGAAATTTAAATAACTTTCATAAATAAATTATACTTTTAAATACATCTATTACACATGGATATGAAAAATTAACTATATTACAATCATGGAGATGGAAAGTCATACAAACACATGAGTAACATCTCCATTTTCAATGAACATTAAGGAAAGAAGGTAAATTTTATTTTATATTTCTATAATTATAATTATTTAATTAAATAATATTATTCATTTAAATATACTTATATATATCATCCATGTGATGTGGTGATCAAAAATGAATCAATCGCTTCGTGAAGGTGATAGTTCACACGTAGCCCGAATGACATTATCAATTTTATGTGCATGGATAGGTAAGAATTTAAATGATATATTATTAATTATAGTGATAAATATGTCATGAATATCACATATAAACTTTAATTCTATCATTATTACCAGTATTGAGATATTATGATGGAAAAAAAATTATATCGGTTCGTGATGTGATAACTCACCCCACACATGAACAATTAATTCTTTTATCATTTGATGAAAGTTGAGATGGATTTATGTTATGATATTAAAATAGGAAAATGTAAGAATATTTTGGAGATTTGAGTTATTATTTTATCATGGTTGAATAATATTTGATGTTAGTGGAAGAATAAATAAAATAGAAACACTTAATTAAAACGATAACTCTTCTTAGGATAATCTCGTTTGATTAACACCTTACCACATAAAAAGATGCTTTTATACCTAAAATAAGGCCTATGTAATGTCTTAATAGATTAGATTAATGTATTTGTGTAGATAATGGAAAAAAATAAGTTTTTATTTGTGAACAAAAGGCAAAAACGAGTTCCCTTTTATTGGAGAGGAGAGGGCCACTCTTGGAATTCTTCCAAATATTAAATTAATATAAATTAATTTTATAATGATAAAGGATCCAACATATTAATTTATAATATAATATGATTTTGGGTCAAAATAATTTCTTCCAATTAATATTATACAGGGTTTGACTCTATTTAAATCCTTATAAATTTTTTCACCCTTATTTAACCTTTTAATTTATTACCGTGATATCATTTAATTTACACTTTGAGGGTTAATATAAGTAATATAGAATATAAAAATACCAATAAAAGAATAATTTATTATATTTTAAAAATTATTCCAATCATTTGGTTAAATTTCAGTTTTTATTAATTTTATATCATTTAATAAAATATTATTTATTTGAAAATATCATTATTTTCAATTTTAACAACATTTACAACTTGACTTTTTAAAAATATCATAACAACCTGATATCTTATAAAAAACTATTTTAACACTTCAATACAATTTCAAATGAATCTATAAAATTCAGGGATTACATTAATTATACCAAATTATATATATTGCAATATTTTTATATCATTTATTTGATTCTTCCCTTAATTAAACAATTACTACATCATCATTGGGTCACCAATCTAGGTAAGTATTTTATCACCAAAAAATACAAATAAATTACCATGATGTAGATAAATATTTTTACATAAAATTAATACTTAAGTCGAACAAATCACCTATATAATCCCATATTAAATATATTTTTCTTGTTAAATAAAGTATGAAAAAATTGACTTTTCTTTAATATAATACTATAAAGTTTATATTCTCATCCAAATGGCCATAAATAGACTCATAACTGATCATTTGATTAATAGGCATGAAAATAATCATCCAATAAAAATATGAAAAGTTTTCGGGTAATTTTAAAATATTTAAAATATTTTTTTCCTTAATTACTGTATTTACATTTAATCATGTTAATAAAAAAATTCAAAAGATACTATTTATAATGCCCCAAAATAAATGGGAAATATTAACTAAATCTTGGCCCTTTGATTCCAAATATGGAATCAAAATTTTAAAATTCATAATTGACATTAACCAAACCCATGTCGACTATGAACCAGTCAGCTGATACAGTCTGCGGTATGACACGAAGGGCGTTCCCGATCCCAATAGGCTGACAACTAGTTTCAGACATCAAAACATAAATGTGGAAATAATTTGAGCCCAAAAAAACTAGAATAAATATAATCAAAACAAAAATAAAAACACAAGAAAACTATATATCTAAGACCCCAATAATTAATCAATAGACCTATATATAAAGTACAAATGAAAAGAATACAAACTTCAAACAAGACCTTGAGACCATGATCTCCATGTGACTTCTTGGTCACCCCCAACCAATAAAATGAACATACTCCACAATAATCACCTACCAGGAATCCTGAACAGAAGCATGACCTTCAACTAAAATGATAAAGTAGGAGTGAACACTAAGATGCTCAATAGGGATTCCAAGATAAACCACTAAATCCAAAATCTTCCTTTCCCAAAACAACATCAACACAAGTTTGAAATATAGTTACAAAAGTATGTTTTTTTAATTTTATATAAAACAATATCATTTTCCCATTTTAAAATTCCCACAAGATACCTTTCAATTCCAAAACTAGATTCCATTTTATAACAAAATTCCAAAACAATGAAACCTAGGGTATTGGTAAAAAGAACTAGATAAACAAGATGGAAAAGAATCTAGTATAAAAAATGTATACAATCAATATGATTAATAACCATGAGTGATCCTAAAAATCCCTAGAAGAACCATATATGTACTTGGTTCAGAACAAATTTTTGGAATATAGAGAAGCCCCTATGTCTATAAACAACTGGATTCTCTCACCGCCTCACCAATGTTGAATCCCTCATGTCCTGTCCACAACCCTTGGAGGGTACCAACCTGTCTAATCCGGGCTATTAAGAAACTCTCACTCGATCATCTAAAAGACTCCAAGGAACCCATGGTGGTAATAGTAATAATGTGTAAGTAGGAGTCCCTCGCATAGGTGACTCATCTCACTACACTTTCCCACCCCAAACATAGACACCAATATATGATAACCCGTCAAAGGGTGTAACCCTTCTATAAATGTTCCTCATCTTTATATACAAACATTTTTTATCACACAGAGTTTCCAACCGATCCTTCATACCATTAAAAATTTAAACCATTTCATAAAACATTTCATGTTTTTAATTAGGAACTCACATATTTGAAAACATCTTGAAAAAACCACTTTTACATTTACAAATCCAAATGGCCACTTAGGTTCCAAACAGATATTCAAACACTTCAAAATTACCAAACACGCCTTTAACTTTTTTTTAACTCACACGAAAACATGCTTCATTCCAAATAAAAAAACCTTAAATAACCCATTAAAAACAATGTTTTCCAAAACACATGAGTTTCAATTTGTAAAATTCCATTTAATACCTTCTTTAGAAACCCCAAAAGGGGACCAACTTCTTTTGAAAGCTAAAATCCACGTAATAAACAAGGGTTTTTAGAGAAATTAACATTTTACGAGTACCATATTTATTTGAGGGAACATCCATGTGTGCACCTAGTGCACTCATGTATGTGTCAAAATCAAATGAAACCCCTTTTATCCAAGAAACCAATTGAAAACCAAATCCAACAATTAATTATTTAAAAGAATATAGCCATTCCATTTTTTATATAAAACCTATTTAAAGACCATTATACCCACATATCAAGACACTCCATTGCAGAATTACATAGAAAAAACCAAGATCAAAACCTAATAAGTTCCATCACACAACATAAGAGTTATGAATTTCATAAAATAACTAATTCCAGATAAATAGAACAAGGTATTTCAAAATAAGCGCCATATGTTCCTTAAACCTAAACATTTAAAAGAAATATATTTAGGAAACTATCTTTTAACAAAATCAATCAACATAGAATCATCATTTATATCTATTCCTTGGTATAACGGAGGTGCAAGTAAAATTGAAGAAGAAAATAAAAACATGCAACTGCCAAAGGATTATTCCAGAAATGAATAGTTGGATTCACCTACCCCAAATCAAGTGTGGATGTCGTAAAACATCAAGAAGAAGAATATTGAATCCCCATGAGAAGTATGCACAACAAAACAACAAGAAAATGAACCTAAAATCATCCCACCCTAACACTAGGGTTCTCCCAAGAAGGATAATCCCAAAGAAAACCCAGAAATGGAAGTGAGGGAAGAGAGGAGAATATGAATGATAATGATTTGATAGAGAACCACTAAACTTTGGTAATAAATCACCCCAAAATGGAAAACAAAGATGGATAACAAAGGGGGAGGCACCTCTGGTCGATACCCAATAGGTATGGATTCATTTTGGAGGTGGAATCACTTAAAATGGGTTTCCACATCAAAATGTATTAAGCCCATAATGGGCAGCATGGTTTTGCAGCACGATTTGGAAAACCATATGTAAACTGTGCTAGAGCTACTATAAATATTCTAGAAACATAAAAGTTTATGTTTCATGGTTTTTGGAAACCATTCTAAATTTTTACGACCCTAAAAATTGGCTAAACCCCCCAAATAGCAAACTAAAAACTAGGGAAGTCCACCCAATGATCCTCGAATGTTTTAAACACAATATAGAGACACTGAGGGAATCCCAAACTCCCGAACATGCCACATTCTTCCCAAAGATTTCACAGTAATCTTGAATAGGTACAGAAGAAAAACATTACCCCAAAAAAACAAGGACATTTATCATAAACCCAACCCAAACCATAACGAAAATATACAACATTGAGAAATAAATTAAATGAAGGAGTATCAAAAGCCAGGGTGTGACAATTCTCGCCACCACAGACACTTTCTGCCCCCAAAATGTCACCAAGACAAAAGATGGTCAAGATTTGAGTCCCTTTTCAAAAAAAGCCAAAGAAAAATGGGAATCCAAGGATTAATACACTCTCAATAGGTCACACAAAACTATTTCAAGAAGAAACTGATGCCCAAGATTGAGGGAGAACACAAGAGGGTTATCCCAACCCCAAAAACACAACTATGTTGAGAACCTAAAAACCACAACACACCACCCCAAGGGGGGACTATAGAGACCAAAATCTTGACATACATGGACATTAAATTACTTTAACGAAATACTTAATACATGACAAAAATAGACACACAAGGACCATAATAGTTTAGTGTCTTTGGAAACTTGGAACGTAATCTTCTAATCGTGGTGAAAAATCTTCAACATCTCCCATAAAGATATTTTTTTTCTTACCTAAAACCTTTATTTATATCCTGGGGAAAATAAAACATAAAAAGGGTGAGCTCAAATTCCCAGCAAGGGTAAGCATGGATAAAATAAAACATACCATATACATTTGAACTTAAAAACATGAACATAATCTTTACACATCAAAAGCTTGAGAAATGACACAAAACATGGAAGTATGTAAGGCATAGATCATAAAGAAACATTATGAATGATAAAATTGAATGGGAATAAAACATGTAATTGTGCCAACCATTAAGCACATGATATGATTTCCATAGTAGTCAAGGCATTGCTGCCAAGACCATCTTAGTGGACAAAGTCCCTTTCTGAATCGAGTTCACTCCTCGTTCCAGTCCTGTATTACTGAACTAGTATAACTTGCCGTTCCATCCATGTCTATCTCATGAAATATAAATCTTTACCCAATTTATTGGAGGGAGATATAGGTCCCACCCATCTCATAATGAAATCATTCTAACTTGTGCCACAAAATAAACATACATCATTCATAGTAACCCAATAAATAAAATGGGTTTCATAAACATCATCCCATAATGACATAATCCATATAAAAGAAATGGATATCATTTCATAATAAGAAAAGTGAAATCATGTAAATCATAGAGACTTTATACTTGAAACATACACATATGAAATAGTGTCATCTTAGATGGAAAAAGGTTTTGATAAAACACTGAAATTAATTCTTGAAGAAAATATCCTTTCTTCTTCAAAATCAATTTCTTTTCACAAAACGTCATGCTATTTTAAAATAAAGAGATTTTGTTGAAAATAGTCATGAAATATTTTTAGGAAGCATCATGAAAATAAGTCTTTATAAAACTGTAAAAATCTGTTTGTGCCATATAAGTTAAAAACATTCTTCTTATACTTTTGTCGGAAAAGTTAAAGTACCTCGTAGGGTAAACAAAAGAATGATTCCTTCCATACCATGGGGTAAAAGTAAAAATGGGTATAAAAAGACTTTAAAAATACATGAATACACTTTTATAAAACATGGACATGGATGATAACAATAACCCCAGTAAATACTTACGAATAAGTAATCTCGGATAAAAATGAGATTTGCACAATTATCCCTTACCTTAGGTCTGATTTTCTTCATAAGTGTCCGAAACTCCTGTATAATGATTTAAATAATGTCATTGAATTATTCCAGAATAATTATCATTGTTATGATATCATATATGGTTCACTTAGGACTTTATACTACCAGTTCTTTTGTAAATTCCATGTTAAAGAGCGTTTTGGGTAAAATCGTTTCACTTGTCGTCCGTGTTTTGATTTGTAATTATTCATATGATTACTTAGATCATGATTAATTAATTCCAAAATATAAAACGTGATTTATATATAATATATATTCAGAATATACATATATATAATAGATCAGTAAATGGAAATAAATACAACGTTCATGGAGACGGTAGGACGTACGTACGCATGAAAGCTGCTTTCCTTTACTTATTGAGTTGAATGGAATTAAGTAGACAACATACATATATATACACATAAATCCAATAAAATTAATATGTCATATATTTCATGATTACTTATTATATATAATTTATAATCATTAATGAATGGTTAATGTGGAGAATGAATCTCATCGCGTCGTGGAGACGGTAGTCTGTACGTACGCACGAGCGATGATATCGTTCTCATGATCGTGGAATTGTATTAGAGTGTATGTATACTATTTAAGAATCAATATCACTTTACAATAATAACATATAGTTATTATGTACACCATTATACCCATCCAAGTAAGGTGTTGGTGGAAAATAGATTACAGCACGGCATGAAGACGGTATTCCGTACGTACGCACGCGCGGTGATTTTGTTTTCCGTAGGATGGATAGATGGTGAAATAGGGTTGTTTCATACTTATAATAAAATATCATTATATGTGTGATACTGATGTTATTACTTCATAATGCAACAACCTAATAATAAGAAGTGGAAGAAGAAATAAAGTTGAAAGAATCGGTAACGGACATTACCTCTTCTTTGAAGCGCCTCTTTGAGACCTCCACTTAGGGCACTAAAATTGGTCTTTGAAGAAGACCAGGACCTCTAGGATGTTGATAGGGAAGTGTAGAATAGAATTTGTCAGGGTTTGGCCGAGCTTGAAGGCTCAAAGTGGTGTGAGGAAGAGAGGGAGGAGGTGCCCTTTTATAAGGGAGGAGAGGGGCACCTTTGGAATAACTAAAAATATTATTTTCTTATAAAGCCAAATTCAGTTTTAAATTGCTCCAAATTGATTTAGTTCAGAGCTAAGGTGGGGATGGGTCTAAATCCTCTCATCCAATAGAATTTAGGCAAGTTTAGGTTCCTATTTTAACCTTATCATTTAGATTTAACATTAAGTTAGATAATTTTACTTTTACTGTGTCTTTTTGTGTTCTTACACTATAAGGTTAATAAACTTACTATAAGAAGCCAAACGAACCCCAAGTTGTTTATTATTAATATATATAAAATTATATAAGTCATTTGGCCGAACCATATATTTTTAGGAACAAAATAACAATTAATAATATAATATTTGTTTTAAAAACTATTTTATGTAAATTTTGACACTATTTAGTAGTTGATTTTTGTGAAAATCATAATATACCGATTAGTTCGAAAAGAGTTAATTATAGAAATACGAACATGTCATATTAACCAAGAAAATTAGTGTAATTCATTAAAAGTCTCAAATTACATTTATTTTGGTATTTATAACATCAATTATGTCAATATTTCATTAATAAGATAATTACTACATCATCTTTGTGTCATAAATAAAGTAAATTATTTAATGTCTAAAAATTTCAAATAAAATACAATTATATAGGAAATCTTTTTATCTCTCTAATAAATATTTATAGTTTAATTTATCTTATGTATAACCCTATATTAAAAATGATACACTTATTAAACATTGATTTTAACTATTTTAACCCTCCATTAAATAAATTAATAATAAATGTCCTAATCTAATCAAAGGGGGCCTTAATGGTAATATTTTATTCCTAAGGTTGTTTTTGGTAGAATAACAATTATCCAATAGAATTAGGACATGTTTTAGGGTAATAATAATATCATTTTAACCCTTAATTAACCTATTTACTTTTAACTGTGGCAAAAAAAAGTAAAAAGTAACTATTCACCAAAAATTATTTTCATCTCATTGAACCACATTTTACTTACTGACATCAACCGTGTCTCTCGGATTTTTGAAATTCCACTCACAGAAGTGGTAAAATTAAGTTTTATGAAAAATTTATTTTTTTAACTACCACTTAGTGGTTTCACTATTCATCAAAAAATGAATGTTTTAGAAAAATACAAAAAATTAGGCCTAAGCTATATTTGATATTATGAACTAAAAAATGATGTCTATTTTACCAAATTCAAAACATATCAGTTGCATTACTTAATTTAAAAATTAATTCCCATCGTCAAAACAAATAGCGTGTTCTTAAGAGATAATAACTATCAAAAGATTGACACTTGTTTATGTCTGGTTTAAATGTGAAATTACATCCAATGACCAAAATTATATTAAATTGTAAAAATATATTCAAAATATACTTGAAAACCACTAAAATTAATAATTTATCACTATTAATTATTTCGATTAAAAAGGTCGTTTTTAATTAAAATTTAGTAATTTTCACTATTTATCAGAAAATGAAAGTTCTCCGAAAAGTACCAAAATTTCACCCTAAGCTAATTTCGATATTCCGAATCAAAAAATGTAGTCCATTTTGAAAAATAAAATTTACAAAATTTCAAAAAGTGGTTATTACTATTCATAACGGTTAGTTTTAATAATATTTTAATAGTATATTGTTGTTTTGTGAAACTCGTTACTGCGTACTACACACGCTATCGAGGAAGGTCGCCATTGCGTGTAATGAAAGGCAATTCAAGGATGCGTGTTGTGCCAGCTCCTTTTAGTTTAGCGTACAACACAAGACATTAATGAAATTAAAAAGAATATTTTTCATAAAATCTCGGGGTGTTACATTCTACCCCCCTTAAAATGAATTTCGCCCTCGAAATTCGTCAAGGTTAAAAATGGTTTACTCATCAAAAGTTTCTTTAATAGAAACCCACATCGCAAAAAGGAATACCAAAACCAATCTTTAAAAACAAAAGTATGAAACGTAACGGTTAACCAAATAAACTAATCACTGTGTTTCCACATAGATGAAAATATGGATGTGGAAGAGAAATCTAACCATCATGTTCTGATGGAGAGTGGTAGAGAACATGGCTATGGAAAATCCAGAAATCACAAATCCATAGATTTGTGATGATCTAAGGTACCATCTGATTCATCGGATATAATGGCACTAGGACAACATTTTTGGTTTTCAAGATCATTTCCCTAAAGTTGATGAATTAAAAGAAATACTTACATGATTTTGGTACAATCTCACTGTTGATCGTTAATTGAACAATTTCCACTTCATCCCTTAATTAAATGAAGTTGAATTTGTTATTCGTGATGTGTTAGCAAATCATGTGATAGAATGATGAGTCATTCCATCTGTCTCAAACAAAAGGTTATAATACATAAGTCCATTTATAGTGAGATTAATCATATATGGTTCCTAAAATGGACTTATACTTCATATATCATACTTCTTAATATAATAAAACTAGTTTCTACTAAACAGGGACTTCCTGTAGGCTAGTGGTAGGCGATAAAGGTCAGTCGCACTTCGGTTGTGGGTTTGATTCCCACAGCCTTGTCCGACGCGATGGGTTGTCGCCCGTCCTGCAGGTTGTCCTTTTTCTAAAACTACATTACTATAACATCCCATAAATAATATAAAAAAATGTTCTATCCTTAAACAATACTAACTTATGTCCAACATAATCCATTCTAATCTTTAGGATTATCTAAAATACTTCGGTCCAAGCTCATAGTATAAAGAAAATGATTACTTGAAATGTCATCAACCAAGCATGTGAATGCCATCATTTATCCCCCATATATCTGGTTGGTCACATTCTAATCATGTTAATACCTTAATCATGTATTCTCTTGAAAATGAATACCCATTAAACCTTAGTGAAAACATGAATGCTGTCAAAAGTTAACTTTTTCCACATACCAAAATCCAAAAATTCTATATACTGAAACCATGATATAACCTTCTCCTTATATCAGTAATGAGCTCATGAATACTATCAAAAATTTAATTTTCTCCTTATCCCTTCATTATGCGCATATCATCTACATTCCAAAAATATCTGAATAACCTTTCATGGATACTGGTACCATTAATCATACACCTTCAAAACTCAAGGAAAGACAACAGTGTAACAATACTTAGATGTCTCTTTATTCCATAGTACCATGAGATTACTTATACAACATTACACATGATAAACATCTAATCATTCCACTAAATTCTTAAACCATGGACCGAGCTTCAACAATTCTTTCATCTCACATATCATTTGTTGTCTCTTCATCATCATCATCATAAATACTACCCATACGACCATACTGATTCTATTCATTAGACTTTCCCTTAGGGAATTGGTTTGCATAGTGCCCGTACATTCCACATTTAAAACATTTATCCATTGTTGATGTCGTAGCAATACCATTATCCTCATCCCTGGTGTTAACTGAAGCTTTTCCTTTTCACTTACTGGGTTTGTGTCCTTCTGTTCCACACCCAAAGAATCTTCCAGTTCCTTTGAAAAATTCTCCTTGATGCCTCTTCCCACATGATTTACATAGGAGAAATTGAACTTTCTTTCCTCTATGATCATTATGAAACTCCATCATTCTCTTATTAGCCGAGTTAGGAAACTTACCAAATTTTACATTATTGATCATATTATGAGATTGATGATTCGGCATAATAATGATGTTTGGACTTCCAAATCCCATTTCATTTGGTTTCTCATGAAGAATACCATTCCATTGTCCATCATATCCTCCATTATCGTGAATCATCTTGTTTCCAGCCATTTTCTAAAACCCAAAAAGAATAGTGTGAGAGGAAAAAATCATAATAAAGGGGGAGTAAATTCAATATCTAACATCTTTGGTTTAATCTAATATCGTTACCATATTTCTAGGACTATATCCTATACGTATACTTATTCTTAGGGACATCCCTCGACATACCTTAGAAATATCTCTAGGGATCTCACTAACGTTTTCGCATCCTGGTTTCCAAAGGTTGACTAAACGTTTCCTCTGATACCAACTGTAGAGACCCAAAGCTTCACGTACATGGACATTGCATCACTTTAGCGGAATACTTAATACATAACAAAAACAGACACACAAGGACCGTAATAGTTTAGTGTCTTTGGAAACTTGGAACGCAATCTTCTAATCGTGGTGAAAGATCTTCAACATCTCCCATAATGATCTTCCTTTTTTTTCTTACCTAAAACATTTCTTTATATACTGGGGAAAAGAAAACATAAAAAGTGTGAGCTCAAATGCTCAGTAAGGGTAAGCATGGATAAAATAAAACATACCATATACATTTGAACTTAAAAACATGAACATAATGTTTGAACATCAAAAGCTTGAGAAATGACACAAAACATGGAAATATGTAAGGCATAGATCATAAAGAAACATTAAGAATGATAAAATAGCACGGGAATAAAACATGTAATTTTGGAAACCATTAATCACATGATATGATTTCCATAGTAGCCAAGACATTGCTTCCAAGACCATCTTAGTCGACAAAGTCCCTTTCTGAATCGAGTTCACTCCTCGTTCCAGTCTTGTATTACTGAACCGGTTTAACTTACCGTTCCAGCCATGTCTATCTCATGAGATATAAATCGTTACCCAATGCATTGGAGGGAGATATAGGTCCCACCCATCTCATAATGAAATCATTCTTACTTGTGCCACAAAATAAACATACATCATTCATAGTAACCCAATAAATAAAATGGGTTTCATAAACATCATCCCATAATCACATAATCCATATAAAAGAAATAGATATCATTTCATAATAAGAAATGTGAAACCATGTAAATCATAGTGACATTATACTTGAAACATACACATATGAAATAATGTCATCTTAGATGGAAAAAGGTTTTGATATAACACGTGAAATGAATTATTGAGGAAAATATCCTTTCTTCTTCAAAATCAATTTATTTTCAGAAAACGTCATGCTATTTTAAAAGAAAGAGATTTTGTTGAAAATATTCATGAAATATTTTTAGGAAGAATCTTGAAAATAAGTCTTTATAAAACTGTAAAAATCTGTTTGTTCCGTATAAGTTAAAAAACATTCTTCTTATACTTTTGTTGGAAAAGTTAAAGTACCTCGTAGGGTATAGAAATGAATTATTCCTTCCATACCATGAGGTAAAAGTAAAAATGGGTATAGAAGTACTTTAAAAATACATTAATACACTTTTATAAAACATGTACATGGATGATATCAATAACCACAGTAAATACTTACGAATAAGTAATCTCGGATAAAAATGAGATTTGCACAATTATCCTTTACTTTAGGTCCGATTTACTTCATATGTGTCCGAACCTCCTTTATAATGATTTAAATAATGTCATTGACTTATTCCAGAATCATACTCATTGTTATGATATCATATATGGTTCACTTATGACTTTATATTACCCGTTCTTTTGTAAATTCAATGTTAATGAGCGTTTTGGGTAAAATCGTATCATTTGTCATCCGTGTTTTGACTTGTAATTATTCATATTATTACTTAGATCATGATTAATTAATTCCAAAATATAAAAAATGATTTATATATAATATATATTCATAATATACATATATATAATAGATCAGTAAATGGAAAGAAATACATCGTTCATGCAGACGGTAGGCCGTACGTACGAATGAATGTTGTTTTCGTTTCCTTATTGAGTTGAATGGAATTAAGTAGACGACATACACATATATAAACATAAATAAAGTATCATTATTATGTCATATATTTCATGATTACTTATTATATATACTTTATAATCATTTATGAATGGTTAATGTGGAGAATGAATCTCATTGCGTCACGGAGACGGTAGTCCGTACGTACGCACGAGCGATGATATCGTTCTCATGATCATGGAATTGTATTGGAGTGTATTTATACTATTTCAGAATCAATATCACTTTACAATAATCATATTTAGTTATTATGTACACCATTATACCCATCCAAGTAAGGTGGAGGTGGGAAATAGATTACACCACGGCGTGGAGACTGTATTCCGTACGTACGCAAGTGCGGTGATTTCACTTTCCGTAGGATGGATAGATGGGGAAATTGGGTTGTTTCATACTTATAATAACATATAATTATATTAGTGATACTGATGTTATTACTTCATAATTAAACAACCTAAGAAGAATAAGTGGAAGAAGAAATAAAGTTGAAATAATCGGTAACAGACATTACCTTTTCTTTGAAGCGCCTCTTTGAGTCCTCCTCTTAGGGCACTAAAATTGGTCTTTAAAGAAGACCAGGTCTTCTAGGATGTTTCTAGGGAAGTGGAGAAGATAATTTGGTAGGGTTTGGCCGAGCTGGAAGGCTCAATGTGGTGTGAGGAAGAGAGGGAGGAGGTGCCCTTTTATATGGGAGGAGAGGTGCACCTTTGGAATAACTAAAAATATTATTTTATTATAAAGTCAAATTCGGTTTTAAATATCTCCATATTGATTTATTTCGATGCTAAGGTGGGGATGGGTCGACATCCTCTCATCCAATAGAATTTAGACAAGTTTAGGTTCCTATTTTAACCTTATCATTTAGATTTAACATTAAGTTAGATAATTTAACTTTTTCGGTGTCTTTTTGTGTTCTTTCACTATAAGGTTAATAAACTTACTAATAGAAGCCAAACGAACCCCAAGTTGTTTATTATTAATATATATAACCTTATATAAGCCATTTTGCCTAACCTTATATTTTTAGGAATAAAATAACAATTAATAATATAATATTTGTTTTAAAAACTATTTTATGTCAATTTTGACAGTATTTAGTAATTATTTTTTGTGAAAATCATAACAGAATGATTAGTTAGAAAAAAGTTAATTATGTCAATAATAAAATGTCATATTAACCTATAAAATTATTTTAATTCATAAAAAGTCTCAAATTCCATTTATTTTGGTATTTATAACATCAATTATGTAAATATTTCATTAATAAGATAATTACTGCATCATATTTGTGTCATAAATAAATAAAATTATTTAATGTCTAAAAATTACAAATAAAATACCATTATGTAGGAAATCTTTTTATCTATCTAATTAATATTTATAGTCGAATTTATCTTATGTATAACCCTATATTAAAAATGATGTACTTAAAAAACTTTGATTTTAACTATTTTAACCCTTCTTTAAATAAATTAATAATAAATGTCCTAATATAATCCAAGAGGGCCTTAATGGTCATATTTTATTCCTATGGTTATTTTTGGTCGAATTACACTTATCCAATAGAATTAGGACATGTGTTAGGGTAATAATAATATCATTTTTACCCTTAATTACCCTATTTACTTTTAACCGTGGTAAAAAAAGTAAAAAGCTACTATTCACCAAAAATTATTTTCATCTCATTGAACCACATTTTACTTACTAACATCAACCGTGTCTCTCGGATTTTTGAAATTCCACTCACAGAAGCGGTAAAATTAAGTTTTATGAAAAATTCATTTTTTTAACTACCACTTAGTGGTTTCACTATTCCTTAAAAAATGAATGTTTCCAGAAAAATACCAAAAATTAAGCCTAAGCTAAATTTGATATTATGAAATGAAAAATGATGTCTATTTTACCAAATTCAAAACATATCAGTTTCATTACTTAATTTAAAAATTAATTTCCGTCGTCAAAACAAATAGCGTGTTTTTAAGAGATAATAACTATCAAAAGATTGACACTTGTCTATGTCGGCTTTAAATGTGAAATTACATCCAATGACCAAAATTGTATTATATTGTAAAAATATATTCTAAATATACTTTAAAACCACTCAAATTAATAATTTATCACTATTAATTATTTCTATTAAAAAGGTTGTTTTTAATTAAAATTTAGTAATTTTCACTATTCATCAGAAAATGAAAGTTATCCAAAAAGTACCAAAATTTCACCCTAAGCTAATTTCGATATTCCGAATCCAAAAATGAAGTCCATTTTGAAAAAGAAAATTTACAAAATTTCAAAAAGTGGTTATTACTATTCATAACGGTTAGTTTTAATAATATTTTAATAGGATATTGTTGTTTAGTGAAACTTGTTATTGCGTACTACACACGCTATCGAGGAAGGTCGTGATTGAGTGTAATGAAAGACAATTCAAGGATGCGTGTTGTGAAAGATCCTTTTGGTGTAGCGTACAACACAAGACATTAATGAAATTAAAAAGAATATTTTTCATCAAATCTCGGGGTGTTACAGGTACCATGGTAACTTTAATCTAAGATTTATTGAAAGTCTTTCCTGAACAAAACAAATCTACCCCAAGGACATAGATAGAGAACCTACTATAGAAAAACCTGAAATAACAGTGCCAGAACATGAAAACCCCAACAACATCTGACAACCTTCTGTACGAGGTTGATCAACAACACCGCCAGAGTTAAAATCCTCCATGCCGGCTAGGAATCATAGTACTAGGGGAAACCTCAAGAAGAAATCAACTGAAAACCTCATCCAAGAACATGAATTATTATCACTAAACAAGCACCTCCAAAACCAAAATCCATCCCAAACCAAACCAAACACACCCATAGAAATATTAGAAATTACAAAATCAATGGTCAATGAAATGAAATGTTCACATCATAAAAGAATAGGTCCATCACACCCTTAATCTAGAATGATGAACATACCCGCACTGGGAAATGAAAGAAGGAGAACTTCAGATGTTTCCAATATAGGAAAACGTAAACCGTGTTGAGATATCTCACACACTCGACAACCCTCAACATGTGTAAGCTTCACCCTGAGACCTGAGGCTAGGGATCTATTGGATGAAGCATATTTTGACTTAGAGTTAGGTACTAGAATCCCCCGATCAACACTCCTTCCACGAATGAAACTACCTTTATAATTTTACTCGGCAACTCGAACTCTCAACATGATAACAAGACCTTGGATGGATGTGGAAAAACAGATTAGAATACCTGAACTGGCCACATTGGATTCATAAAAAAGAAAAGTTTGATGATATAGAAGCTGGAGCTGATGGGTAAGATTCATCAACAATAGGTTCATCTCACACACCCCACTCTCCAGATAGGCAACCCTCAAAAGATCAATCCACCACCAACTACACCTCAACCTTCTGCCACAAAGAAACACTCAACCTCCACTATTCTATAACCAAACCCTCAAAAAAATCTAATACAACACAGATTTTAACAAAATTGGGAGTTCAAAACCAACTATAATCATACTCTACCTATTTAAACCACTTTCATGTCTCTAATGGACCACTTCCACTCAAAAAGACAAAAAACACTCGACAAGAATCAGGAATTGGGAATGACTCACTTGAAACATTGGAGACCTTTCAGAGAAATATATTCAGAACAATATGAAAAACACATTTGAAACTAGTGTCAAGCCAAACTCAATCAAAATAAATAGTCCAAACTGAGGGAAATATGCTTACAATCCAAACATATACAAACAAAAACAAAAACCACCTTTCCAAAAAATTAAAATTTCTTTAAAATTACAAAGATGCCTTCTCCAAGTCCATTTTTCGAATACAAAAAAAAACCCACATTCCAAGAAAAACCAAGAATTGGAAAAACTTTTCCATTCAAAACCATTTTGGAAAAATCAAGCCAAGCCTTAAATTCCAAAACCACACCCATGGAATCCAATGAACCATCACACGTGTGTCCACCCAATTCCTCTCAGTTCATCCACGAACAAGTTCCCACACACACTTTCCATATACACCCACACATGTGACCCTTTATAAAAAACACCAAGGGTCAAAATTTTATATTACTTTTCATGTCCAAACCTACATCAATTTTTTACCAAACCAAAATACTCCCTTATTTAAAACCCATTTCATCAATTTCGAAATCAATTTGAGATAAAAACATTTCCATTTCAAAACCACTTTCATATTAAAACTATTTCCATTTCAAAAATGAATTTCCATTTTCAACAGACGCTCACAAAAACCAAGTACAAAACAAAGATTGACCAGCAACAGACTACCAGAACAAGGAACTAGTGTTTAGGCCGTACTCGGTGACACGACGGTGGTTATGCCCCAAGTAAGGAATAACACTAAGAGGACATTGATCTGGGAACTTGGACTCCACATTGTCCACCACTCCAAGTGAGATCGGAATATGACATCGCTATGCATCCATATTCATTACTCACCCCAAAACCAACCAAGATGAGGAATCACTCCTGGACTACCCCTGGTAACTCCGGTTTCATCACAACTGGGGATGATCAGGAACCGACCCGTGACATATCTCATGAGCCCTGAAAACCCTAGGATCTTTCTACCAGACATCCCAAATAAAAATGGCCTCCTTTGATACCGTTTTGTCACAAAATAACTCAGGATGAACCTGATAAGGTTACCTGAGCAGGTCCGTAGCATGGCCTGAGGGAATTCCTGATCCCCACAGACTGACAACTAGTGAAAGGCATCAAAACATACACAAGAGAATTATTTGAGACCAAAAAAAAATGTTCAATATAGATACAACCAAAAAAAACATAGTAAAAATAGATATATGAGTCTCAAAGGAATAAACCACAGATCCATATATAAAGTAAAACTGAAAGAATCCAAACTGAAAATCAGGCCCTAATACCATGATATTCATATGACCACTTCGTAACCTCCAACAACTAAATCGAACATTATCCACAACGAGTACCTACACAAAATCCTAAAATATATCTAAACCTACAATTTATAAGATAAAATAGGCATGAGCATTGAGATTCTCAGTAGGGATACAAAGATAAACCACTGAATCCAAAAGTTTCCTTTCCCAAAAAACCATCAACACAAGTTTTAAATATAATTAAAAAATATTGTTTTCACATTATTAATAAAAAAACATTATTTTCCCAATTTAAAATCCATCAGACGATACCAATAATTTCTAAAACTAGATTCCATTTTATAACAGAATCCCAAGACACTGAAAACCAGGGTAGTACAAAAAAGAATCAGATAAACAAGCAGAAAAAGAATCTAGTACAATAAAAGGTAAAACAATAAATACGATCAATAACCATGGGAGATCCTAAAAACCCTAGAAGATCCCAATACATACTCAGTTCAGAACCACCTATGTAACACCCCATGATTTCATAGTACGTTAATTCTTCACAGTAATTTAATAACTTGCACTACACGCAACACCGAGTTTAAGCGCACCACGACTTACTGAAATAGCCATTAAAAAGAGTTCATGAATAGTATTAACTAAAATTTGAACTTTATAGAATCCTTATAATATTCGAATCCATATTATGAGTTTCTTAGACATAAGGAAAAAATCATTTTTTAGATAAAAGTGGTATTTTTTAATAAAAATGCATTTTTACTGCATTTTTTTGGAGAACCCTTTTTAAATTCAATATATAAAAATTTTATATATTTAATTTGGAAAAATAAATATTTTCTTTAGAATCGGGACATAATAATTTAGTTTTAATAAATTTTTGGTCTTTTTTGATAACTTTCATATTTGGTTGAATAGTGAAAAATTCTATATTTTAACTAAAAACAACGTTTTTAATCAAAAAAAAAATTAGTGTCAAATTATACATTTTAATGGTTTGGAACTATAACTATATAATATTTTTACCTTTTAATCCAATTTTATTCATAGGAAATAATTTCACTTTGAAATTGAACATTAACAAGTATCAATCTTTTGTTAGTTATTATTTCTTAAAAAACACATTTTTTGGTTTTGAAAATAGGAATTAATTTTAAATTAATAAATTAAACTTATATGTTTTTAATTTGGTAAAATTGACTTAATTTTGGAATTAAGAATATTAAAATTAGTTTACGGTGAAATTTGGTATTTTTTTTGAAAACATTCAATTTTTGATGAATATTGAAAAACACTGAGTTATTGGTTAAAACCGACTTTTTATTTAAATAATTATTTATTTTATTTAAATTTATTTTATTAAAAAATAGATATATAATACCTACACAAGTGAAATATATTTAATTTGAGTCATTTTATAATAAGTTTAGATATATAAAAATTTTATTGAACTTTTTACCGTCTTTTACACACCTCCTAGGAGCATTTGAAAATTTGTATAAAACTTAATTTTAACGCTTCTCTGTGTTGAATTTAAAAAAATTTAGAGACAAAGTTAATATCGGTATGTAAAATGTGGTTCAATAAGATGAAAATATTTTTTTGCGAATAGTAACGTTTTTCTTTTATTTACCACTATTAAAAGTAAATAGGGTAATTAAGGGAAAAATGATATTATTATTAACCTAACACATGTATTAATTGTATTGGATAAATATAATTCAACCAAAAAACCTTAGGAATAAAATATGAACCACTTTGAACCACTAGGATTAGATTAGGACATTTATTCTTATTTTAATTAAAGAAGAGTTAAAAGACTTAAATTCAATGATTAATAACTAAACTATTTTTTTGTATAGGGTTACACATAATATAAATTCAGAAATAAATATTAATTATAAATCTAAAATGATTTCCTACATAATGGTATTTTCTTTATAATTTTTATACATTAAATAATTAAATTTATTTATGACACAATGATGATGCAATAATTACAGTATTAATGAAGGATTAAAATAATTGATATTATAAATACCAAAATAAACGTAATTTGAGTCTTTTGATGAATTAAAATAGTTTTATAGGATAATATGACATGTTAGAGTTGATTCAATCAGTTTTTTTGAAGTAATCACTCTATTATAATTTTTACAAGAAAACAAATACCAAATAATGTCAAAATTGACATAAAATAGTTTTAAAACAAATACTATATTATTGGTTGATATTATATTCCAAAAAAATATAAGATTTTGTAAAAAGGCTTAAATATTATTATAAATTTCATTAATGAACCATTTTAGGTTCTATAAGATGTTTAGAGTAAGTTTATTAACCATATAGTGTAATAATAAAAGAAGACATGGTAAAAGTTAAACTATTTAACTAAGAGTTAAATATAAAATATATGCTTAAAATGGTAACCTAGACATGACTAAAACATATTGGTGGAGAGTTTTTCAACCCATAACTACCTTATCCTTTAAATAATTCTTTTTGGAGCTTTTAGAAACTGAAAAAAAAATTATTATTAAATAATATTTCAATCTTTTCTTTATGTGACCCTCACCTCTCTTATAAAAGAGAACTTCATCTACTCTTAATTTCACACCTCCAAAGTAATTTGGATCGGAAAAAACCTACCTTAATAACCTACAAACATTCTTAACTTAATCATAGAGTAATTCCTTTGGTAAGAATTCCAACCTATGGACCCTTTTTGATCAAATAAAAATGAAGAACCTGAAAAATAGGTAAATATTTCATCACATCTTTCAAGTTCTTTTCTTCTTCCACTTCCTCATTCTTTATGGTTTCCATTATAAAATAATAACTCCATTATATTATATATAATGTTATTTTATTATAGAAATGGTAGAACCATATTCATTATTCAACCCATCCTATAAATGACAAAGTCACCATATGTGCGTACGTATAGATTACCGTCTCCACGTCGTGGTGTAGTTTTTTATTCATACACATCTTTATTTGGATGGGATAATAATGAGTATACCTGATTTAAATAATAAATTAAACATGTTAATGATTATATATATATGATATAACACCAAATTATATATGATTTCTGCATCTATATAATTATATTATCGCTCGTGCGTACATACTGATTACTGTCTCCACGACGTGATGAGTTTCATTTCCACATACACTATTCAACGATGATTATAATATATATAAAATTAATAAGGTTGTAATATATGACATAATAATGCTATTGGAGATATATATATATATCTGTGTGTGTGTGTGTGTGTTTTTGTGTGTGTACTTACATATATCTTATTCACTTAGTTCCATTCAATATTATATGAAAATGGAAACAACGTTTATGCATACGTAGAGACTACCGTCTCCATAAACGTTGTTTTTTATTTCACATATTTGTCTATTATAGATATTTATATTCTGAATATATATGATATATACATAATGGTTTATATTTTGGATTTTTTTAAATCTTTATCTAAGTGATACACTCAAGAGTAAAAAATTAAAACACACACGATAAAGAAAGCAATTATTACCCGAAATGTTAATTTAACATGGAAATTATTATTATATGGGTAGTATAAAGTACAAAATTAATCATTTATGATATCATAAATATTAATATGTTTCTGGTATAATTTAATAACATACTATGGTTTTCATACAAGAGGTTAAACGTACCCTTGATTAAAGGAAAGTGCAAGGTAAAGGTTAACTTCACAATCTCTTTATTATCCGAGATTGTTTTTACGTATGTATCTTCTGGGACATATTTATTATCCATGTACATGATTCATAAAAGAGTTTTCAATGGGAATATTTTTAACGTAATTTTTACTAAAACATAATTTTAAAATGTTTTAAATATTTATTCTTCTAATCCTTTCTTATTATTGTTCAGGTTTTCAAAATAGTTTTAAGGATTTATTTGTATAGACATGAATATTTTAAAATGACAATTCATTTAAAATATTTTAAAGTGGTATGGGACATTTTGATTCAAAAATATATTTTAAATGACTTCCGTTATAAATTATGTGACTTTTAAATGATTTCATGAAAAAGGGATATTTCTCTCAAATATTTTTACTGATCATTTTCAACTATGTCAACATCCTTTAAAGGATATTGTTCTTGATCAAGGTTGATTTATTGTGAAAAAAATATTCCATATTGTATTGAAGGTCTAGTGATATGTTTGACTATGGATGTTTTATTTTTATACCATTCATGGTTTATGGTTAAAATATTGACTTTTCGTATTCTAGTTTAAATACGAATGTTTATGTGATGTTTAACCCTTTTCATAAGAGGAATGCAGTGGACTTAGTAAGTGACGGGTTTATCCTGTTGTAGCTCCTCAATGAATTGTTATGTCTCATGAGACAAACAAGTTTCTTGGAATATAGCCTTGACAAAAAATTATTTGAGTCTTGGCACACGGCCTTGACTATGTGGTTATGAAGTTTGGCATTATCCATTCCATTATTATGAAATTGATTATAGATATTGCATGTGATTATTCGACTAGTAGAATATTCATGTGAATAAGTAAATGGAATTATTTGATTTATATTTTCCATATTATGTTTAAGTTTAAGTTTAAAAGGATCTTGTTTTGGTTATATACACTGCTTTAAATGTTTATGCTGATTTGTGAAAGTTTCCGCTGTATTGTTATACTTAAGGAGCATTTGAGCTCACCCCTTTCTTATGTTTTCTTTTCCCAGGATTCCAAGAAGTATATTGTGATTGATAAGCAGGATTAAGCTATGGGAAAAATTTAATTCCCAAAGGATTATTTTTTTTGTTGTATGTTAGAAAGTGAAATGTACTATTCATGTATGTAATCTATTTTCCTTGAATGCTAAATTTATCAGTCTTTTGAGACATGATTCCTTGTAATCAAGCCAATGATATGTAATAATGCACTGAATCTGGGCTTCTGGGGTCCGGGAGTTATAGTTTGTATCAAAGAAAGATTAGCAATAACATTGGAAACTAGATTTAAATAAACTCTGATTAGATCACATTACCCTAAGATAGGCATTGAGGATTAGTATAGAAGAACATCCAAGAATTTTGGTATTGTAGACATTTTGTGTGTTCTCTAAGAAAATACATCATTGTCTAGATATGATTAGGTAGAGACAGCTCTGGTTTTGATGTACCTAGGGGTAAAAGCCGAAAACACTACTTTTTGCTAGACTCGAACGTGAACCGGTGCACAACAACGGGGCTTGTTTCACTCTTGGTTACGACACTCCCATGGGATATTCTTAAGATAATTCTTATTTTCATTACAAATCATTATGAAGGATTTTCGAGTGTATACCTCCTCAAAGACAATATTTTTATGATTATGGATTATATCCAAAAACTGTTCAATTTACGTTAGGTATTTTACATGTTTGGAATTACTCATTAAAATTCATAAACTAACCTAGTGTATGCCATTGAATAGAAATGGTGCCCAGTAGAAGGAATGTGAACTCCAACAATACGTATGTTCTATAGAGTAAGAATGATCATATATTTCATGGTATTAAGCCATCATTTAGAAGGGAAATAGTCTCCCATGTATTATCAACATATGAAGAAATAGTTTCATGTGTTAATATGATTGGTAAAATATTCTTTGAGACCTATGGCTTTAAAGGGATGTAAGAGAAAAAAAGGATGGAAGATAGAAATATGGATAAAGGGAAGAGGGAAAAGAAGTATTTTCCCATATGTGATAGCTATGGAAAGAATCACCTTGGTAACCTCATTAAGGGAATGTGAGTTTGTTATAAGTGTGGAGAGAAAGGAAACCAAGAACATGATTACAAGGGTAAGAAAAAAGTTTCAAATGTACAATGGTTCATCTGCAAGGAGTTGGGAAACTACGCGAATCAATGTCCAAATCATCAATGTATACCCCAAATTATACTATTGGATAATTATAAATTTATGATACTACCGAATATGAAGAGGAATGATTAGATTTATTACATTGTTATTAAAGTATTGTGTCATTTGAGTATTGTATTAATGATTTACATATTATAAGAATTATAGAGTAAATATGGATTGTACTGCAGTACTATTTTATTAACGGCTTGAGATTGTGTGGAAATTAGAAAAGTGACTCAATAACTAGATAAATTTTTGGAAAATATATGGTTTTGAGAAAGATAAACCATAATATAGTTCTGATACTGAGGTAGTGATTTTGGAATAATATATGATTGATTTGGATAAATTATATTGGATATTCTGGACTACCTTGAAACTGATTAATGATTTGTATATTCCATCATTGTTGGAGTTTAAAACATTTTTGGATAGAATGGGTATATCTAGTATTCTATAAGGAATAAGAGAGCATGAATGTAATCAATATTGTTTTATGGTAATTCAGGAGGTTTCGGTGTTTTAAAAGAATACATGATGAAGGTGTTCAAATGTTATTACGTGGAAACAAGGATCTTCATTATATTTAACTACCTTATAAAATTTTTACTGTGAGTTTGGATAGAAGTATTTGGGATAATTCTAGTTTGAGTTTATTTTTGGATTTCCATAAAAAGGGAAACCCAGAGTTCAAGTGGAAACTCGTCGCCTCCGGCAAGTCCACGTGACTTGAACCTGCAACCGAAGGGTGACAAGGGTGAATCACCTACCACTGGCCCACGTGATGTCCTGGATTGAATAATGTAGTTTTTGTTTTAAATGTTCTGGTAGATGAATTATAAATTAATTTTTTTTGGAACCCTATAAGAAAAGGATAAATTGAAAAAACAATTATGTTCTATAATCTTTTAGAGTAAAAGATGAGTTTCTAGAAGAAATTAGTTAAAGGATGGAAGCCTACTTGTTATGTATATTTTTTTCTTCTCTTATTCTATGAAGAAATTAATTCTCAAACATTAGGTAAGATACCTTATAACTAAAAATTTGTATCCTAATACCTTATGTTTTGTTGAACTAATGATATTTTAAATCATCATAGATTAATGTCTTTGAGGCCTTCAATTCTACAATTGTTTGTGACTGATGACCTCAATCACTCCTATAAATATTTACATTTTCCCTCCAATTATGTGTCTCTAATTTCCAACAATTTTCTCCTAATAGACATCATAAATTGTGGTGACTTTTTCATTCCCCTTTTCCATCTTATTAATACAAAAGTTTATTAAATTAATTTCCGATGTGGGTTTTCCCACAAAGGTATTTTCTATTTTCATCCTTTTAATTTTGAAGAACAGTTTCATATTTCAAGGATGAAATTTATTGGAGGAGGGTAGAATGTAACACCACAAGATATCATAGGACATTATTTCTTCAATTTAATTTAATAACTTTCACTACACGCAACACTAAGTTCCTTCGTACCACGATTTACCAAACTAGCCATTCAAAAGATTTTATGAATAGTATTAACTAAATTTTGTACATTATATAATACTTATAATTTTAGAATATATATTATGTGTTTCTTAGACATAATGAAAAAAACAAACTCATTTTTTTCAGATAAAAGTAGTATTTTTTAAAAAATGCAATTTTACCACCTTTTAATGGCGAACCCTTTTTAAATAAAATACTTGAATCTTTTATATTTTTAATTTGGAAAAATAAAATTCCTTTTTAGAATCAGGACATAATAATTTAGTTTCAATAAATTTTTGGTGTTTTTCTGATAACTTTCATATTTTGGTGAATAGTGAAAAATACTATATTTTAACTGAAAACAACTTTTTTAATCAAAATAATTTTTTCTGTTAAATTATAAATTTTTATGGTTTGGAAGTATAAATTGATTATATTTTTTCCATTTAATCCAATGTAATTCATTGGAAATAATTTCACTTTGAAATTGAACATAAACAAGTATAAATCTTTTGTTAGTTATTATTTCTTAAAAACACGATTTTTGGTTTCAACAATGAGAATTAATTTGAAATTTATAAATGAAAATTTTAAAATTTTAATTTGGTAAAATAGATGTAATTTTTTAATTCATAATATCAAAATTAGCTTAGGTTGAAAATTTGTTATTTTTTTGAAAACTTTCAATTTTTGATGAATAGTGAAAAAGATTAGGTTATTAATTAAAACCGATATTTTATTTAAATAATTAATTATTTTATTTAAATTTATTTTAGGTCAAAATTGATACATAATACCTATAACAGTTAAATATAATTCATTGGAGACATTTTATAATAAGTTTATATATATTAAAATTTTATTGAACTTTTTACCCTCTTTTACCCACCTCCTAGGAGCATTTGAAAATTTTCCAAAAACTTAATTTTACCTCTTTTGTGAGTTGAATTTCAAAAATATGAGAGACACAGTTAATATCATTATGTAAAATGTGGTTCAATAATATGACACTAATTTTTGTTGAATAGTAACTTTTTTACTTTTATTTACCACGGTTAAAAGTAAATAGAGTAATTAATGGTAAAAATGATATTACTATTACCCTAAAACATGTCCATATTCTATTGGATAAGTATAATTCGACCAAAAATGACCTTATGAAAAATATAAGAATGTCTTTTGTCCTTATGGATTATATTTGGACATTTATTATAATTTTATTTAAAGAAGAGTTGAAAGAGTTAAATTCAAAGTTTAATAACTAAACCATTTTTAATATAAAATTACACACAATATAAATTCGACTATATATATTAATTAGAAAGATAAATATTGTTCCTACGTAATGGTATTTTATTTATAATTTTTAGATATTAAATAATTAAATTTATTTATGATATAATGTTGATGCAGTAATAACCTTATAAATGAAATATTAAAATAATTGATATTATAAATACCCAAAAAAATGAAATTTGAGACTTTTGATCAATTACACTATTTGTATAGGTTAATATGATATGTTAATGTTGATTCAATCAATTGTTTTCGAAGTAATAATACTGTTATGATTTTTACAAATAAGAAGATACGGAATAATGTCCAAATTGACATAAAATAGTTTTTAAAACTAATACTATAATATTGGCTGATATAATATTATAAAAAATCTAAGTTTTGGCAAAAAGGCATAAATAATATTATAAATGTAATTAAGGAACCACTTGTGGTTCTCCTAGAAGTTTATAGTATGTTTCTTAACCATATATTATTAGAATACAAAAAGAAATGGTAAAAGTTAAACAATTTATCTAAGAGTTAAATCTAAAATATATAGCTAAAATGGTGACCTAAACTTGTATAAAACCTATTTTTTGAGTTTTTTTCAACCCATACCCACCTTAGAGTTTATATAATTCATTTTGAGCCTTTAAAATGATTTTATTATAAAATAATATTTCAAAATTTTCCTAAAGTGACCCTCACCTCTCTTATAAAAGGGAACTTCCCCTTCTCTTAATTTCACACCTCCAAAGACATTTGGATTGGCCAAACCCTACCATAATATCCTCACAACATTCATCCCTTCTTCCTAGAGGCCTTTTATTGTCATAAATCCAACCTATGGAGCCTTTTTGATCAAATCAAATGGAAGAACCCAAAAAAGAGGTAAATATTTCATCACATCTTTCATGTTCTTTTCTTCTTCCACTTCCTCCTTATTTGATGTTTATATTCTAAAATTATAACTCCAGTATCTTCTATATACTGTGATGTTATTATAGAAATGATACAACCATATTCATTATTTTATCCATCCTATAAATGACAAAGTCACCATACATGCGTACGTACGGATTACCGTCTCCACGTCGTGGTGTAGTTTGTTATTCAAACACTTCATTATTTGGATGGGTATAATAATGAGTATAACTGATACAGATAATAAATATAACAAGTTAATGATTTTGTATATATTATATACCATCCAATTACATATGATTTCACAATCGGTATAATGATATTGTCGTTCCTGTCTATATACGGATTACCGTCTCCACAACGTGATGAGATTCATTTCCACGTTCACTATTCAACAATGATTATAAAATATATATCATTAATAAGTATGTAATATATGAAATAATAATTATATGATATATATATATATGTACTTACATATATCTTATTCGCTTAGTTCTGTTCAATAAGATATAAAAACGGAAACATCGTTTATGCGTATGTACGGACTTCCATCTCCATAAATGGTGTTTTACATTTAATATATATGTCTATTATAAATATTTATAAGATAAATATATATTATATATAAATCAGATTTTATATTCTGGAAGTATTTAAATATTATTCTAAGTGATACAATCAAGAGTAAGAAGTTAAAACACATAAGATAAAGAAAGCATTTTTTTCCCAAAATGTTAATTTAACATGGAAATTATTATTAAATGGTTAGTATGAAGTCATAAATGAATCATGTATGAAATAATAAATAATAATATGGTTTTGGTATAATTTAATAACATATTATTGTCTTCATACAGCAGGTTAAATGTACCATTGACTAAATTAAAGTGCTAGGTAATTGTTAAGTTCACAGTCTCTTTATTATCCGAGATTATTTTTACGCAAGTATCTAATGGGATATCATTATTATCCATGTGCAAGTTTCATAGAAGAGTTTTAAAATGAAATATTTTTAAGGGAATTTTTACTAAAACATCATTTTAAAAAGTTTTAAATATTTATTATTCTAAACCTTTCTCATCATTGTCAATGTTTTGAAAATGGTTTTAAGGATTTATTTCTATGGACATGAATGTTTTAAAATATTAATTCATTTGAAAATTTTCAATGTGGTATGGGACACCTTGATTAAAAAACATCTTTTAAATGACTTCCTTTATAAATTATTTATCTTTTAAATTATTTCATGAAAAAAAAGGATATTTCTCTCAAACATTTTTACTAATCATTTTCAAATTTGTCAACATGCTTTATGGGATATTATTCTTGATCAAGGTTTATTTATTATGAAACAAATATTCCATGTTGTATTGAAGGTTTTGTGATATTTTTGACTGTGGATGTGTTATTTTTATTCCATTCATGGTTTATGGATAAAGTGCTGACATTTCTTATGCTAGTTTTAATACGTATGTTTATATTATGTTTAATCCTTTTCATATGAGGAATGAATTGGACTTAGTAAGTGACAGGCGGAGCCCACTATAGCCTCTAGATGCATCGGTAGGTATCATGGGACAAACTAGTGTCTTTGAACAAAGACTTGATAAAATATTATTTGTAGTCTTGAAAAAAGGCCTTGACTTTGGGGTTATGATGTCTGGCATTATGCATTCTATTCTTATGAAATTGAGTATAGATATTTCATGTGATTATTAGACAAGTGGAATATCCATGTGAATATGTAAATGGAATTATTTGATTTATATTTTCCATATTATGATGAATTTTATGTTTATAAGGATTTTGTTTTAGTTATATACACTTCCTTAAATGTTTATGTTGATTCGTGAATGTTTTCGCTATATTTTTATCTTTACTGAGCGTTTGAGCTCACCCATTTCTTATATTTTATTTTCCCAAGATTCCAAGAATTATATTATGATTGTTAGGTAGGGTTATGCTAAGGTAAAAATGGCATTCTCAAAGGATTATATTTTTTTGTTGTGTGTTAGAAAGTGTAATGTCACGATCATGTATTTAATATATTGTCAAAGACTACTAAACTGGTCAGTCATTTAGGACATTATTACTTGTAATCATGACAATGATATGTAATAATGCACCGTCTCTTGGCTTCTGGGGTCAGGGTGTTACAACATATAGGAGTATAGTGAAAACCCTATATCTGTTACCAATGGGAAGATCTCAAAGCCTCACCAGTGGCGAAGCCCTCTTTCCCTATTCACAACTCCATGAGGGTACCAAACCATCAAATCGAGGCTAATAAACTACTATCACTTGATCATCTAAAATACATCCAGGAATCCATGGTGGTAATAGAAATATAGTTTGAGTAGGATGCCCTCGTATGGGTGACTCATCTCACCACACTTTCCAACATCAAACAAAAACACAAATAAATGATAACCCCTAAGGGATATACCTTTAATAAAGGTGGCCCATATTTATATACATACATTTCATATCATGTGAAGGCACAAACTGGGCCTCCAAACTATTAAACATTTTAACAATTTCAAAAAACATTCTTGTTTGCCAATCGGGCACTCATATTTTCCAAAAAATCTATCTAACACAACTTTTACATTTAAAAATACAAATGGGTACTAGGTTCCAAACACAAATTCAAACACTTCACAATTACCAAACATACCTTTACCTTTTTTTCTACTCACACCAAAGCATCTCTCATGGAAAATGAAAAAACCTTAAAGAACCCATTAAAAACCATATTTTCCAAAACACTTGAGGAAAAAATTCTAAAATTCTATTTTAAACATTAATTAGAAACAATACAAGGGGACCAACTTTCATTGAAAGCTAAAATCCAATTAAGAAACGAGGGTCTTTAGAGAAAGTTCTATTTTCATTTGGAGGCACATACATGTGTGCACCTAGTGCACTCATGTTTGTGTCAATATCCAATGAAACCCTTTCATCCAATAATCCATTTGAAACCCAAATCTAACCATTCATTATTTAAAAGAACACAACAATACCATTTCTTTCCTCCAAAACCCCTTTCAAATACCTTTAAACCCACCTATCAATCAACAAAATTTCCAAATTACACAAAAACACCAAGATCACAACCAAATAATCTCTATCACACAACATAAGAGTAATTAATTACATAAAATAACTAATTCTAAGTTAATAGAACAAGGAATTTGAAAACAAACGCCCTATGTAGCATAAACCAAAAGATTTTAGACAAATCACTTTAGGAAACAATTTTTTTAACAGAATAAATCAACACCAAATCATCATTTATATCTAGTCATGGGTATAATAGAGCTGTGAATAAAATTTAAGAAGCAAATGAAAACATGGATATACCAAAGGATTCTTCTGGAAAGGAAAAATCTGAATTCTCCTACATAAAATCATGTGCAGATAATGTAAAATATCTATGGGAGGGAGATCGATGCCCCATGAGAAATCCACACACCGTAACCGCAAGAAATAGAACATAAATGAAGCCAACCCAAACCCTAGGGTTTGAAAAAGAGGGAGAATCCCAAATAAAACAAAGATAATAAAGAGTTGGAAGAGGTTAAAAGGGGAATGGGGAAGATTTGATGGAGAACCACTGACCTTTGGTGATAAATCTCCTCAAAATGGCCTAAAATGATGTAAAATGAAGGGGTAAGAACCTCTGGTTGATACGTAACATGTAGGGATTTATTTAGGATATAAAATCTCTCAAAAGAGTTTCGATGTTTAATTTTATTAGGTCAATAATGGGTTTCATGGGTTTTCTCTCTAGTTTCCAAAACGTGCAAAAACAGTGTGAGTGCTACTAAAAAGATTATGGAAAGTTGTTGGGTTAAGTTGCACGGTTTGGGAAAACTGTGCTCAAACTGTGCGACCCTGAAAATTGGCCAAAAACATTTAAATTACACCCCAAACACTAGGGAATTCCACTCAATGATCCTTGAGTATTTTTAACACAATATAAAGACACCAAAGGCATCACAAACTCTCCAACATGCCACTTTATTCTCCCAAAATTCCTAATAACCTTAAATAGGTCTAGAAGAAAACAAATACTGCAAAAAACAATGCTATTAGAAACCTAACCTAAACCTCAACCAAAAGATCCAAAACTAAGAAATAAATAAAATTAAGGAGTATCTGAGTTCAGGGTGTGAAAAAAACATAAAAATTTGGAATGTTATTAAAAATTAATCACATTGAAGGATTGATAAAATGGGGTTTTAAAGTAAAAACTATCGAATGATTGAATTTTTTTTATATCCAAATTAAATGTGAAAAAGATTTATAATGACCAAAATTGTGTTAAAGGATATATAATTTATCTAATTATTCTTTTAAACCATTAAAAATATAATTTAACACTATAAATAAATTTTTTGAAAAAGAAGTTTTCAATTAAAATGCATTATTTTTTAACTATTCATCAAAAAATAAATCTTATAATAAAGATACCAAAAATATCTACCAAATTAATTTTCTATATTTCAATTTCAAATAAGAGGTTTAGTTTTTCAAATAGATTTAATAAAATTTTAAAAAAATAGATTTATATCAAGTGCGCCATCAAAAGGGGTAAAAATTATTTTTTAGATAAATAATTATATTACTCATAAAATTGGATTTCCTCATATAAAATTTATAGAAAAAACATAAGATGAACATTGAACATTATATTAAATATTATATATATATATAGTTTATTAATACGGTACAAAAATATTGATTTATTTATTTACTAGTATAAAATGCACGTGTGCGTATTTAAATAGTTTCTTAGAAAACCATTTTCATTTATTTTAAAAAGTTATTCATTCTCATTTATTATTAACTGGTCACTAATGAATTACATTTTTAAACCATATTTTAACAATTTAGTTTATACTATTTATTCTTGCTATTCCTATAACTCGGTTATAACGGTAAAATGTAAAAATATATTATTTTGTTTTTTTGTTTATGTTAGATTTGGAATATCTTATAGCTATTAAATAGTCTTTATTTTTTTAGTAATCAAAATTTTACATTTTCCCCCCTTTAAATTTCATCCTTAATGTTTTGAATTTGGACTCGGTAACTAAGATTTGACTTTTCAAAATACCTTCATTGTAATCCCACATTGAAACAACGATCAATAAAACCTCCACTTTAAAAGAAATAAAGGAACTATGATGGTCATATTAGATAAAACATACCAGGGTTCCATATAGGAATATATGGAAATGGATGAAAAAACTAACTATGCACTTCTTATAGAGTGTGATAGAGAACATGTTCATGAGAAAGTTATCAATCCCAAAACCATAAATCTATAATGGGTGAAAAGTCACCAATTTTTAGTAAGGAAAGTAAAAATATAATAGTTTTGTTATAAAATCCTTTTCATGTCATTGAGGAATAATTTTATTACCTAGACTAGGAACGTAAGGAAATATACTTACTTTACATGTAGAGTTTCATACATGAATCAATTTCCACTAAACAATCATCTGTTTCTCCAAGTGATGAGTATTTAAGATGAAATTTTCATGCCTGAATCACCAGAAAAAACTTCTAGATAATTAAATAATCCATTAAATATTAACTATATATTTCTTTAGTATTTTTTCATTAACCAATACCAAAAAATTTAGAACAAGATAAGATAATTCCCTAAAAATAATAAACTTTATATTGTGAAAAATTACCTCAATTTCCTAAATTCAATAGTAATACCCAAAGTTCATCATAGACTGTTCCACAAAAAACTATCCCTAAAATAACTAAAAAATATTATAGAGTAATGTTGAAAATCAAAAATTATTTGATCAAATAATATTCAAAGATAAATTCTAAAAATTTTATCCAAATAACATCAAATAATAATTAATTCTTATACCAAAAAGTAAATGTACTAACAATATTCAATACATGTTAACCATTTCCATAAATAACATGAATCACAATAAATCGATAACTAAAAAATATATTATTCCAAAAATATAATACAACCTTTATTACTCAAATAAGATTTAATAACATTCTATTTACCTTATCTATTCAAAAAAAATTTGTTTCTTAAATAATATCATTCTTACACATCAAAAAATTTAACTAAAAATAAAAATTTATAATAACCAGGACTTCACGTAGTCTAGTGGTTATCCATTCATCATTATATCACTTTGGTTGTGGGTTTGAATCTTGCATCTTTTCTTAATGTGATGGTTTGTCACCCATACGCTTTTTCTAAAGCTATATAATTAATATAAAATTCCAAAAAAATGATAAAATAATAAAAAATAACCGTAACATGTTTTAAACTTATATTTTATCTTATACCTTTAATTTTTCATCCAAAAAATGTAATATCTCATAATTACCTCAAAATCACAGGTCATCTAAAAATATTTATCTTGTTGAAAAGAAAATTACGAAAATATTGACTTACTTGAATATAGTAATATAATGGGTTATTCTCATCTTAATGGACATAAATGGTCTCATAACTGATTCTTTAATTAATAGGGGTTAAAAATAATGATCCAATTAATTTAGTACAAGTGTTATGGATATTTTATAATATTTATAATATTAATTTTTATCTTTAATTAGGCGAATTACCTTTATCCATGTTAATAAAAAATTTACTAGAGTTATAATTCATAATATCCAAAAAATAAAATGTGAATATTCATTAAATTTGAATCTTTCGATTCCAAATATGGAATCCATTTTTCAAAATTTAAAATAAAGAAATTTCTGAAATTAAAAAAAAATTAATACTATTGACGGAATGATTAGACGAGTTTTTAGAATCCTTAAAGAGATTGAAATGTCTTTATATCCAAATTCAATGTGAAATTGATTTATAATTATCGAAATTTGATTAATTGATAAGACATTTATCTTAATATACTTTTAAACATTTCAATAAATAAAATTTGACACTATAAATAAATTTTATGAAAAAATAGTTTTCAATTAAAAATGAATATTGTCTCACTATTCATTAAAAAAATAAAACTTATCAAAAAACTACCCAAAATTCAGAAAAATTAGAATTTGATTTTCTTATTTCAATTTTTTTTTACTTTTTAAAATAAAATTTATAAAAGTGTTAGAAAATATTTTTAAAACAAGTTCTCTATTTAAATGTGGGAAAACATTCTTTTTAGAGAAATACTGATTTTATTCTCAAAATTGGATTTTTTCCTTATATCATATATAAAAATACCTAAGATGAGTAATGAAAATTATTTTTAATAATATATATATATCATGAATTTAATACAATAAGAGTTTTTTATTTATTTACTACCATAAAACACACTTGTGCACATTTAAATAGTTTTTTCAAAAAAACATTTACTTTTATTTTTAAAAGTGTTTTAGATTAATTTATAATTAAATGGTCACTAAAGAATTACATGTGAAAACCATATTTTAAAAATTCAGTTAATACTATTCACTCCAACCATTTTAACAGCTAGGTTATAATGATAATGCTTAAAGTACAACATTTCATTGTTCGTTTAAGCATGATGTGTCCTATCATGCATGCTATCAAACAAAGTATTTTTTTAAACATGTGATGTTTTTACTCCTTCCATAAAAGTCAAATTTTTATTCAATGAAAGTGGTAAACAAGGAAACCCCAGGATTAAGGAGGTCTAAAATAGTGCAGACCAAGTGCATCCCCTATGATATAATTGACACCTTCTAGTTTCAAACAGTTAATTAAGATAAGGCTAATGATGATTGAGCTTTGGTCAGCTAAAGAAGCCACATAATCTGCAAAATTATTCTCCCCGTGCCATGTGTGAGTCACTTGGATGTTGTGCCAAAGGAGAGATTGACATTTCCTAACCACATAGCATATAGACAAAGGACTATATCTTTCACTGTGTAGGGCATCTTGAAGGATCAAGGAGTCTGTCTTCACATGGGATATATCTAGATTCATCTGAATGTAGAGAGAAAGATCCTAGAGAGGACATCCTTGGCCTCAGCCAAGAGGGGAGTTCCAGAACAATAGAATGAAGTGAATTACAACACCGCAATGCCCTCGACACCTTGAACCACACCTCCTCCCTTCATCACACCTAATGAGCAGAACCCATATTTGTTGAAGTTGTAGCCAGTGACAGGAGGATGGAAACCCACCCTTTTACCCTGTAATCTGACAGGGGGAGGGTGTACCAAGCGTACACTTCCTTACAAGAAACTAAAAGCATGAGCCTCCTTCCGTATTTTTTTTGAGCTCAAATATATCAGTCAATAGGAAATGGGCCTTCACAATAATGCACCTTACCGTAGGAGCCGTGTCTTCGAACCATGCCTGATTATGAGCTTTCCACAAGCACCAGCACCCAACATTGAATAATAGGTCTTGGGCCAGCCGATCCGACTCTAATCCCAGTGCACCATAGAACCAATTCTCCCATAATGATAATTCATTCTTATCTTTGGTGAAGAGACCCGAGATGCCTCCAAGGAACGACCAAAATGAATGAGACCATTTGCCATCGATGAAAAAATGCTCAGAGCTCTCCTCCTGCCTGTTGCTGTACCAGTGACACCCAGAGGCTATGCTGATCCCCAGTTTCATGATGTTCTCATTTTTAGCGATTTCTCAGTTCCTGATGCACCAAATGTGTAAATTGATCATCATATGGTCTTAGGACACTGGACCTTTTCATTCCACTGGTCGTGGTGATCCTATGAATAAAAGATCCAAAAACAATCTACTGACAAAAACCGGATGATGAATGAGTAAACTACCAACGACATTGTTCCAACATGATCTTGATCGACTCGAGCAGATCTTGCTGGTCCACGTTCAAAACAACAATGATGAGTATGGGATAATGCAACGCCTCCTTCATTGTGATTAGAGGAGCCCGAAATCCTTGGAAGGTGAGGATGGAACCTACCCACTTCTTACGCCAAAAAAGGTGATCCCTAGTGCCAAGGACCCCCCTTGAGCTTTGTTGCAGGGTATGGACTAGATGATAGAGTTTCTACCAGAGGGGAAAAACATACCCATAACTATCTGCGAGGTTGTTCCCACCGATATCCGACATGGTCAGACCCCAGAGCGAGTGCTCCTCAAGGATTTCCCATGCCATCTTGGCATGCATTCCATGGAGAGTACTCCTATGACTCATGATGCAAATCCCACCATCGTGAATGGGTCCCACGATCCTTCCCCATGAGGCATGGTGCCTCTTTTCTTTAGTTTTTGCATCCCATACAAAGTTGCATAAAACCTTGTCGATAGTGTTGATCACCCCCTTTGGAAAATTTGTGGAGGCCAGAGCATGAATGGGGATCACAGACAAAAAACTGTTAACCAAGGCTATACAGCCCCAAACGACAAAACTATTTTTTCTAGTTGAGAATATGACTCATGATACTATAAAAAAATGTGATCAAAATCACACAAGTGGAGACTACCTGAATAGATTGGAATTCCCAAATACCCCATCGGGAAAGAGCCCTGTTGCATGTTCAGGTGGCTGCATAGAGAGGAGGACCATCTGGAAGAGATCTTGCATGATATGAAGAATCAAATATTTGATTTGCTGATGAGTTGTCTACTCCAGAAATAATAATCCAACATAAAATTCTTGATATCTCAAATCGAGATCCTCCCCCCATTTATGAAGTAAATTGTATCGTTCGCAAAAATCAGGTGGGAGATCAAAGAGATCTTATTCTCTCTCTTATAAAGGATAATTCCTCCTTGACATATTCCAAGATTGATGAGTTGGATGAGAGTATCCTAAACTAGGATGAAGAGGCTTAGATAAAGCAATTCCCCCTGCCAAAGGTCTCTAGTAGTCTTGAAGAAACTGTGGGTCTTCCCCTTAAAAGACACCTCCAGCCAGGAGGAGCATATGAATCTGAAGATGATATCCACTGCCCATGATGACAACCGGATCATCAAGAGAACATTTTTCTTGAAACTCTACTCAATATTTTCAAAACCATTATTCATATCCAATATGATCAGCATATTTGAACCGTGTGTCTTAAAGTTGATGTCCCTTACCATCTCTTGTGCAAGATCTATTGCACCCTGTATGGAACGACCCTTCATGAATATATGCTACTCTAGAGAGATCCAGCCCAAAAGATTCTTGGAAAACATCTGATTGATAACGCACACTAGAATCATGTAAGGGAAGTTGGATTGGATCACCGGACGATAGTGAGAAAGAAGTAAGGGGTCCTTAACATTGGGTATCAGAATAAGATATGTGGAACTTGCAACCCGTGGGAGGATCCCTCCTCATAGAAAATCCTGCACACCTTCAATGATATCCATCTTGAAGACACCCCATTCTACTTTTTGAATGATCCAAGAAAGCCTTCAGGGCTAGGTGACTTGTCTGGGTTATGTTTCTTCATGTCCATAAAGATTTCTTCCTCATAGGGAGCCGCTTTATGTTGAATAAACTATCTAGGACACAAATTCATGTACTTGATATATATGTGATGTTTGGACCCATAATTATATATCCCTCCAATATATTGGTTAATTTTTTTATATCATTAGATACCATGTATGGTGCATGGATAGTTAGACTAAGCACACTATGTTAAGATATCTTAGTTTTTTGACAATACTTATTCTTATGATTTCATGTTTTTTATTATTTCCAAATACAGATTTTACCTTGATGTTATCATCTTATATCATTATTATATTCTCATGTTTATTATTATCACACCTTTTATTTCCCCTTGATAAACCTCTTGACTCATTTTTATTACTCTCTTCATATTATGCTATGATTATTTCCTGACTGGGATTTACAGTACACCCTTCATTTATGTATGTCCTCAGGTAATCACATAAATTTTAGAAGACAAATGGAATTTTAAGAGTATGTTAATGAGTTTTAATTGATATCATTATATCCCATCTTTAATTTTTTGTCATGTATCTAATTACCCAATAATACTAGGCCTATGAATCATTTGTCAGTGTATTATGTGTATATTTATGTAATAAATCACAAGTTAAGATTTATAAAAGATATATATTGTAAAAGTTGATATCATATGTAGGTTCTATTTTTTATGTATTATGATTGGAAGACCTTAGAGAAATCCCCAGGGATAAGAATAAACATAGGAAAGAATCGCTAAATTTTGGTAAAGTATTGAGTCAGTGGTTTCAAAGAAACAAAATACATATTTATATACTACTAGTGGATGTGGATATGTCATAGTTGTACCTAGGAGTAATAAACCTAGGAATTAGTAACTAACTCAATCACCACCTAGTGTATGACAAAGAGGCCTTCCAGAACCCCTAGTATGACACCCTTATGGGACATACCTCAATAAATTTACAAGAACTTTATAAAACATTATGAATGGAAAAAATGATTATAAAATTTAGTGTTTCACAATAAATCAAGGATAAATTATACTGAAAACAAGAATGTAATGGGTTAATTAATATATTTCATTTATGATTTATCACTTAAAATTTCATAGTTTTCCATTAAATGTTTAAAAGTTTAAAAATTCCCATTTATAAGTCTATTTTTTGAGAATTAAATGATTGTAACCAGAATAAAATAGTTTAAGGAAATATTATCACCCATTAATAATATTTATAAGTATTATGTGACTTTGTTTATATTTATTCATTCACATGACTCATGTTTATTAATACTATTTAAACACCACCTCAAAGCATGGAAGTGGAGCCATCTGCAAAAATGGAAAATTGGGAAATTATTGCATCCAAAGTAAAAAATTTATTCTGTTCCAATAATTGCTAGCTAAACTTCCCAGGAAACATTATATTACTTCCTTTAGTGTAATTAGATGAAATCATGGGTATGAATTGGATTTTCTTGTATAAATCCATCATAAGTTGGATGGAAAAGGAAATTGGCCACCATATAATGGATCACCCTTTGATTATATAAATGTTCATAGAGAATGATGAATATCAATTAGAATCGTCATCTCAATTATGGATATTATTTCACTATGTAAATGAATATCTAACTCAAATAATTGAGACTATGAAAAGGAACATTCTTTATGACATTCCCATTGTAAGGGAACATGCTGATGTGTTTCCGAAATATTCTCCTCGTCCTCCTCCAAACCAAGTGGATGAGTTTTCAATTGAACTCATGCTAGGATATTCTATAATTTCCATGAATCCATACATAATGGAAACAATTTAACATAAGGAGATGAAGAAGAAACTACTATATAATCTTAATAAAGGGTTTATATTCCCAAGTACTTCATAGTGGGGTGCACAAGTCTAACTAGCTAAGAAGAAGGATGAGTCAATATGCCTCTTAGTTGATTATATTGAGCCCAAAAAATCATGATAATGAAAATGAATCATCTTATATTGATTGAAAAAGTTTCAATTAGATATTTGAGGATTAGTACTTATCTAATGTTGATTTTTTGTGAAATTATCAATTAAATTTGAAGGAGGATATCCCCATGTCTGCTTCTCATACAAGGTACCTACATTAAAATTTCATGGTGATGCCATTTGGACTCACTTATTCTCCAACTATCTTTGTGGAATTAATGAATATATTCTTTAGGGATTACCAAAAAACTTATGGAAATCTTTGTAGGTGATATTATTGTCTACTCCAAAATAAACAGGACCATGAAGAGAATTTGGATTATATACTTAAGAACTTGTGAAATGAGATGTTATATGAAATTTATTGAAAAATTGTGTTTTAGATAGATAAAAAAATATTCTTGGAGCATTTATCACCAGCAAAGGGTTATCTTTGGTTTCTTTGAAAAAATTAGAAATTAATGGTTGGACCTAACTAACATCTATTTGTAGGATTGAACTAATGAATATAGATACTCAATATACAAAAGGGGGGAGAATTGTATACATTAAAAAATCATGTGTAACTTTTAACGATGGTAATGTTTAACAATGTTAAACAAGGTAAATTCACAAGATCTCTTAGTTTTACAAACATGATTGATTCCAGAAATGTTGTTCCATAAATTAAACTTAAGAAATGTTTACAATGATAAAGATTATACCTTAAAGTGTATAGAATCATACTAATTAGAGTATATAAGAACAAGAAAGTATAATATAGTTATACTTTCTTTATCCATTAAAAGACAGAGGGAAACCTGAAATAATACAAGTAACAAGTAGTGAATCTCATAACCCAAAAAGAAATGTATTCAAAAACCTTGGATAAAGGTACCTTGATTCATACTTTCAAGAATGTATGTCTTCCCACACCCGGGTAAGTCCACGATACAAATATCAGAGTCTGTCTTGCTATCCTTGCAGGCCCTCAAACTTCAATATAGTCTGCACCTCTGTCTTCGTATCCCTGGAATCCCTCGAATGTGCTCAGAAACATTCAGAGTCGCATGAAGCAATTATGAACAAGATGTTCAGTATGAACAAAGCATGGCAGTATATCTCTAGAAATCACATCAACAACATCTAATCTCTAGATTCATAGAACAATATTGAGATCTTTCAAATGAGCTCCTATTTATAGGCACATCTTCAATGATCAGCTCTCTTATCCAACAGTCATATTGTTCCTTGAATTTCATAGGGACATGTACATGTGTCACTCAAACAACAGTTAGTTAGAAACATAATGAACGACAATGTTTTTATAGATTAAACAACAATATTTAAAATAAAGTTGCGCAACAAAATTCATTTTTCAGAGTCTAAGGAAAATAAAAGTTGATAGTCTAACTAAAAAACCATTTAGTGTCAACAATACATGAATATTCAGATTATGTCTTTACTAGAATTCGAACCCTGAATTTTGTAGAATTCTGAAGTATGAATTTTAAAAAAAAATCAGAGTCCGAATTCATGACAATTCTGTGTCTGAATTCAGAATTTTCAGAGTATGAATTTAGAGAATTTGGAGTCTAAAATCAGAAAGTTCAGAGTATGAATTCAGAGAATTCAGAGTCTGAACGTAGAATGTACGGTGTCGGAATTCAAATAATTCGGTGTCTGAATTAAGAGAATTCGGATTCTGAATTCGAATCCTGAAAACATAATACTCTATATCTATGTATTTAAAAGATTCTATGTTTTTATATTTGAAACCAAATTTTATACTTATAAATAAAATTAGTTCGGTTTAGATAAAATATGATATGATCAATGAAAAAAAGTTAAGGATAAATTTTTCTTGCGGATGGAAAATCTTCCTTATAAAGGAAAATAATATTTTCCTCGAGATAGAGTGTTTGTGATTTCCAAACATGAAGGAATGGAGAAGTCATAACGAAACCATATTGTCTCAAAAATATCCCCCTTTTTAGAAATCACAAACATCCTTACAAAAATAGAATATAAGGACTTAGAAATATTATTTCTCATCTTTCAAAATAAAACATATCTCTCTTAACACATGGGAAATGATGAATACAACTAACTCCCTCTTATTATTTGGAAACATTACTGATTATATTCTTGATTTCTGGATTGAGACTTAGTAATTTATTGCATGTGAAAATGTTCTTAGATAAGAACTCCCCCTTAGATGAACTCTACCTTACTTAGGGAAATATCATCTTTACATAGTATTGTTTTTAACATTCCTTCCCCACCCCTTTGTAATAAAAAAAATACATGGAATGAAAAAGGAAATATGGTACCTAAAACACTACCACTAGACAACCAAATTTAAAAAGAGTAACCCAAAATATCATTGTGACTAAAATAATTATACAAGGAAGAGATACAAAAAAATATTAGTGTTGAACAAGATGATCCTTAATTCTCCTTCAGCATCAACTTCTTCAGAATAGTTTTGAGCTTCTTGAGTTCCTTGTGATCCCCTTTTGCACATTTGAGAAGCTTATCCTGGTCTTCTATTTTCTTCTCTAAGGATTTTATTTTTTCTTCCTGATCCTTAGGATATTCTTCCTGACCCTTCAAAACTTATTCTTGCTTGACTAGCTTCTCTTCTATCTCAATCCTGAGATCCCTTTATCACTTCGAACACTGAGTAACCAAATTCAATTTTCCATTCAGTTGCTTCACTTCTTTCTTTCAAATATTTTCTTCAAGATATTTATTTTATTTAAAAGACATGGTGAGATCTTTAAACATAATATCTTCAGTTTCAAATGCATCCTTGACATTATCTTGAAACTCATAAAGAATTCATATTTCTTATACAATTTTATTTGACAAGCTAGTTATCTTCTTGAAGATATTTTGTGGGCGTCTTAGTTTATGAAAAGGTTTTGAAATCAGCCTCAAGTTTGACACAAATATCCATCACCATGGATACTAAATCTGATTTTTGATTTAATATATGCTGAAGTATCTTGCATCATGAGTTAATGCTTTGAAATAATGTGATAGTACAAACAATATTTTTCAAATATAGGACTACAAAATCATGTCTAAGAGGGGATGATTATGAATCAATGATTTCTCTTGGTGATGATTCTTTTTCTATATCAATAACTTTCCTCTTTAGTGAAGCACCCTCTTCTTTCTTTTTCACCACTATTCTTCTAGGTGTATCAAAAACCACATGTCTTCCCTTATCATCTTTCAGAATGATATCTTCTTGATTTGGTGATTCGTGTTCACTATCAGATAGTTGCACAATTTTATCGTCATCTACATCTTCATTCTCTGCTCCCGCCTCAACAACCTCTGGCTGAATGAAAACATGGTTCTTGCTTTATTATTCAGACACTTTTTTCACTTCTTCTCCACTTGTCTCATCTTTCCCTAGGGTAGAATGTTTTGAAGACTCAGCTTCAGAGGTTTGGAATAATAATTTTTCATAGGGGATTTCTTTCTCATGAAAATCCTTAACTTGCTTTATCAAATCTTTTGTATCACCACTCTCTTCTTTTTTTTCTACGTCCACTTCCTTTTGTTGATCTTTTTCCATAGTCACAAATTTCTTTCCCAGAGTCTATAGTAAAGGTTCTATCAGAATGGATTATGGTACCGGAATATTCTCGGATGCTTTCTCAACAGCCTTCAGAAGTGATTGAGCTATCTCCGCCTCAGAAAACATTTTCTTCTATTTCTTCTCTTTCTCTTGCTTCACAAGCTATTCATTTGTCTTTTCCTTCAATGATTTTTCCTCAACAGGGTCCAGTAAAAATATAGGCTCCCCTTATTTCTAATTCTGCATGTCTTCTCTCCACTTTTGACTACCTTATCAGGATGATATTTTTGTTTTCTTGGCTTTGAGGGTGCTAACTAAATTTCCTTTGCCGCATGGGTCTTTGTCTTATCTTCCAGTTCCTCTACCTTATTCTTCATTCCACCCTTTTTAGAGGTTTCAGCCACCTCCTATTTGTTCAAAAGAGTCTCAACTTCCTCTTCAGGAAAATAATTAAATTATTCAGATTCTTTGGAAAAACAAATTTCCATCCTTCTCAATGTATCATCACTCAACAACATGACTTTTAAATTACTAGACATAGAAATGCATGGAATTTTGAAGTATTCTAAACACCGAACAATTATCTTTGAAAAAATGGCCGGATACATAATAATTTTTGACTTCAAATTCCCACTCTTGATATTCTCAATCATAATCAGAATGTACATTACCAAATTTATCTCTCCTAGATTCACCAAGAAATCCAAAATATAGATTTCACTCTTTTTTAGATTATCTTTATCACATTTTCTCAGAATAATGAATCCTTAAACTCACAATTCAAGATTCTAAAAGATTATATATAGGTGAAGAATCTTCATAGTGTTCAATTTTGAGAGACTAAGACAAGCCATGAATTTTTACATAATAAAACATCCTTGAACAACAGGTAGCTTCTGAGTACAAAACTCAGTTTCCCTCTCATAAGGATTACCAACCAAGATCACTGCCTTGGTGTAAGAAAGTGAATATGTCTTTCCATAAACTTGAATGAAAAATTACTTCTACCTTCCTCCTTGAAAAAATCTGCTAACTCATAGAACTCTACTAACAACTCCAGATATACCAAATCCTGAGATTTAGGATTTGAAATACATACAATATCTTAGCCATTGAGTTTTATATTCTTGGAAATAATGGAATCAGACATAGAAAAGAAATTCAGACAAACCAAAATTTATCTATAAATCTTCCATTTAGAGATTTCCTTAATAGACGACATTTCTTTTTGAGACAAAGCTTCAGCAAAAATTCGTAACTGAGGAATCCTGGAAAAACGGGAATGGTCTTACGTATGAGGTGTAGAGTTTCAGTACACACGATCTTTGAGATCGATGTGGGACAACCATCTAGGGGTCCTTTATTTAAGAATTTGAGGCGGTAGTTCAGTATACAAACTCAATCCAATGGTTGTAAAAACCTTCTATCCAGATCTGACGGCTAAAAAGGTGACTGAGAAAGAATTTTGATAAATTCTGATCTTTTGAGGTTTTTTATGAAAAACAATCAGATTTAAGGAAAAGTGAATATGAAAATTTAAGAAAGGAAACATACCCTTTGGATTTCTAGGAAGATTAATCGAATGAAGAAAATTATTCTTGAAGAATTTTATATTTTTAAAATTTGATTAAGAAAAAATTGACTACAAAAAAATATAAAACTACAAAATATTTTAGACTACAAAAAAATTTATTCTATGTAAAAATTTTAGACTGTACAAAAAGTTATACTATGAAATAATTTTAGTACAAAAATTTTTATTAAGAAAATTTTAAATACAAAAAACTCCATTACGAAAACTTGTAGTACAAAAACCTCCATTACGAAAATTTTAAGTAAAAAATCTTCATTATGGAAATTTTGAATATGAAAAATTTTTATTAAGCAAATATTAAAACTACAAAAGATTTATATAATGAAAATTTTCATTACGTAATTTTTCTATTACGAAAAATTTCTATTATGAAAGATTTTCATTCTAACTAACAAAAAGATGTACTCCCTCTATTAAAAGTAGTTTCTTACTGTAAGGAGATAAGTTTAAACAATAAATTAACATGGAATATTACCTTACAGTTATTATTCCTAACTTCTATTTATTGTATTCAAATCTATCGGATGGTAAAGATTTTGTGAAAAAATCAGCAAGTTGATCTTGTGTTCCGATAAATTTAATAATGATATAATCTTTTTGTGTGTGATCCCTAAGAAAGTGATGCCTAATATCTATGATTTTTGCACGAGAGTGATGTGAATGGTTTTTAATTAAAGCAATGGAAGTTGTATTATCACACAAAATTTGTGTTTTCGTAAAAATCAAGACATAATCTGTGACTGTGTGTTGTATCCACAACACTTGAGCAGAACAACTTCCAACTGCTACATATCCAGCTTTAGTAGTGGAAAGTGCTACATAGTGTTTTTTGCATGACCAAGAAAACTAATGAATCATATAATAAATGAAAATATTCTGATATACCTTTCCTATCCATTCTATATCCACCAATGTCAGCAGACAAATTTTTTTTTAAACAAAATAATTTCCAGAAGTATAAAAGTGTCCTATATCCATGGTTCTCTTTATGTTGTGAAAAATCCCTTTCCCTGCCTTTAAATGAGATTCTGTAGGATTGGGTTGATATCTTGAACATAAGTATACTGAAAACATTAATTCTAGATGGCTAGTTTTCATGTAAAGAAGACTTCCTATCATACCTCTAAAAGATATTTGATCTACTTATTTCCCAGCTTCATCATGATCAACTGAATTTGAGGTACCAAGGGGAGTACTTATACTCTTAGTGTTGTCGTATCTATACTTTTTAAGAAGATCATTAATATACTTATGTTGTGATATATATATTTCTTCTGGTTTTTGAGAAATTTATAAACCAAGTAAAAATGTTTACTCACCCATCATACTCATTTCAAACTCAGATTTAATTAGATCCATAAAATAATCAGTTAAAGATTACTGAGTTAAACCAAATATAATGTCATCAACATAAATTTGAACAATAAAAAAAATTTCATATCTTTCTATATAAAATGAGTTGGATCAGCATTTCCCTTAACATAATTATTTTGAAGCAAAAATCATGTAAGTCTATCATACCAGGCTCTTGGAGGTTTCTTAATTCCATAAAATGGTTTGGTATGTTTTTAAACATGTTCATGATTATTTGAATCCACAAAACGAGAAGGTTGTTCAGAAAAAAATCCTCTTGTACAAAACCATTAAGGAAAGCAGATTTAACATCCATTTGAAAATGTTTGAAATTGAAAAATGTTGCAAAGGCATGTAGAATACGAATAGATTCAAGTCTAGCTACTGGAGCATCGGTTTCTTCATAGTCTATTCCTTCTTGTTGATTATAGCATTTAGCAACAAATCTAGATTTATTTCTTAAAATGATTCCATTCTCATCAAACTTATTTCTAAAGACCCATTTTACTCCAATAATAGAAGTTCCCTTAGGTCTTTCAACCAAGTTCCAGAATTTATTCATTTCAAATTCATTTATCTCATCTTGCATAGCTTTTATCCAATCATCACCACCTAAAGAATTATCAATGGTTTTTGGTTCTAATTGGGAAAGGAATGATAGATGTTCTACTTCATTTCTTAAGGAACCTCTAGTCCTTACAGGTTGATTTATATAACCAATGATAGTATCACTAGGATGACTCTTATGAAACAACATATTTGGGTTTTGTAAAACATGTTCATCAATTTAGTTTAGGAAATATTCTGGGTAAATGTTTTAGAAATATCTTCTTGAAGAATTTCATTATCAGAAGGATCTTCTAACATGGGTTGATAATCAGTTTTTTTAAAACAAATTTGATGATGTAGAATGGGGATGTTTAAGAACAAAAGGACCAGTTTCATCAAATTAGACATGTACTATTTTTCAACAGTACAATTTTTTTTATTGAAAATTTTATAAGACTAAGAAGTTATGGAGTAGCCTATGAAAATTCATTCATCATTTTTGATTGCGAATTTGTGTAGATTATCTTTAGTCTTCCTAAAGAATATCTTACTACCAACAACCTTGAATTAGTAAAGTCTAGGTTTTCTACTATTTCATAACTCATAAAGGGTTTTATTAAGAAAAGGTCTAATCAAAATATGATTTATAGTATAACAATAAGTACTTAATACATAATCCCAAAAATATTTGGCCACCAAATATTCACTTAAAATGGTTCTTGTTATCTGTTGAAGAATTCTATTTCTTCTTTCAATAACAACATTTTGTTGAGGTGTTCTGTGTGCTGAGAAGTTATGAGTAATGCCTTTTCTACTAAAAAGGGTTTCAAAATTATAATTTTGAAACTCACCTCCATGATCAGTATGAATAGTTATCAAAGGAAGGTTTTTCTCATTTTTAACTTGGGCTCTAATTGTTTCGAAATAAGAAAAAGCTTCAGATTTATTTGCTAGAAAATAGTCCCACGTAAATCTAGTGTAATCGTCCACAAAAACAAATAAATAATATTTTCCTCCAATGATTCTAGTTTGTGTTGTAAAAAAAACATCCATATGCACTAACTGTAATGCATCGGTATTTGGTACTTCACCAACTGATTTAAAACTTGGTTTATGTTGCTTTCCATATTGACAAGGATCCCAAACTATTGAAGAATCAAATCTAAGCTCTGGTAGATCCTTAACTAGTCTTTTTATAGAGAGTTTTCATAGGTTCCTAAGGTTACAGTGTCCTAACCTTCTATGCCACAACCAAGAATGATCTTCCATTGCACTCAGGTAAGGTAGATCTTAGTTTCTAAGGTCTTTTATGTTTTGTGTGTAAACATTCTATTGCCTATGGAATGAAAGAAGAGACTCTTCCTTGGAATCATGTACTATGAACTTTTCATTCCTAAAATTCACAAGGTAAACTTAATCACATAATTAATTTATGCTAATGAGTTTTTTCTTAAGACCCTTAACAAATAAAATATTTTAAATCAATGTTTTTCTAAGAAGAACAATGTTACCTATACCTATAATTTCTCCCTTAGCATTATCTTAGAAAGTTAATTTTTCTCATTTCATCTTGATATTCATTTCAATGAAGTTTTTTCTACCAGTCATATTATGAGAACATACTCTATCCATGTACCATGTATTGATTTTGGTACTATCTTTATTTTCTTGAAAATACTAGATTTAGACTTTCAGAATCCAAACATTCCTGGATCTGGAAACATCAGAAAGAAAAATTTTAGGATTTCACATTTTCATTGAAAAATAAGATTTATGGAAACATAAAGAATGGTTTTTTGTTTAAGGAAATTTTTTTCCCAATTCCCACCACACTGACACTTAGTATAGAATCGAACACTTTGAGGAACAAAATAATAGTTACTAAAAATCAGGTTTGAAATAGTATAAACAAAACCGAAATTATATCTTTATAGGTCGAATTTGAGAATACATCTTATCAATGTTTTCCTTTCCTAAGGTAATGTTTGAATAACACATCCTCAAAGAAAATATTTCTTACTTTAGTCTAATAACTATGTTTTTATCCTTAAAAACTTCAGTTTTAGCACTAGATTTAGGCTCAAAAATAGTTTTCATAGAAATTACTTTTTTTAGATGCTTAAAAAGTTTATCCTTCTCAGAAGTAACTTCCTCAAGGTTTTTTGAAATACTTTCAAAATCAAGGTTTTTTTATCATGATCTTTAGAAATATATTATATTTCTATAGAAAGAATATAAATTCTAGAATTTTCATTATCATGTTTTTTCTTGACATTAGAATTTTCATTCTCAGGAAGCTTAGCAAACCTAGAAACTTATTCATAGGTAGGTAAAGAATTATCTTCATCAAAAAAAGATTCATCATCCAAGGATTGATAATATTTACCATCACTATAGTTATCATTCAATGATACTTTGGTTATGAATTCAGCATTGTGTACTTTAACCATTAAACAATGATTTTCAATAGGTAGATTGGGATGTAAAACAAGATTCTTCTATCCAAAAGATTCGTAATCCGTGGATTCATCAGAAGAGTCTCCACCAATGGAACTGCAAGTGTCATTAGATTTCAAGACATTATTAGCTTTATCATTGTAGTACTTTTTTCTATTCCTCTCAGAATGATTTTCCTTTATATATTTTCTCTTAACCATAGGACAATATGGCCTTATATGTTCAGCTCTTTTGCATTCATAACAAGTGACTTCACTATCTTTCTTATCATTCCTTTATTTCTTCTTGTATCTATACTGAAATCCTTTCTTCCCAAATATCTTGTTCATCCTTCGAGCAAGATTAGCTAGTTCATTATCAGAATGTTAACTTTCACTAGATTCAGATAAAACATTGACCTTCTTCAATTTATATCTTGTAACTCTCTCAGGAGTCTTGTCATTCATGTGATTAGATGTGGTTGTAAAAGGAACACATCCATTCCCATTCTTCTTCATAACATTTTCACCATCTCTCTTCATTCTTTTCTCATGTTGAAGAAGAGTTCCAAAAATTTCATCAGGAGTGATCTATGAGATTTTTCTGTTCTCATCAATAGATGTCCTATTGGATTCCCACACATTTGGAATGATGTCTATAATATTGTCTACAAGTTCCTCATCATCTAAGACTTTTCACCCAAGGATTGTAAACTGTTGAAAATAGTCATAAATCTCTATTGTACCTTAAATATAGGCTCTCCATATAGAAACAAAATACCAAGATACTCATATCTATGCATAACTCTTCTAGTTTCAATAACTATGGATTTTCTAAAATGTGTTACAGTAAGCTTCTTCCAAATAAAATTTTCTTCTTCACAAGAACAAGTCTGGCTATATATATTCATGGTCATGGAACACAATAATGTATTGTGTACCATGTAGTTTAATTGATATTCTGAATTCTCTTGATTAGTAAAAGTTTCGACATTAGTTATTAGGAAACTTGTAGTCTCCAGTCAGGATAACAAAGTATTCCACTCCAGTAATAATAACAAAAGTCTTCATATTATCTCTCCACTATTCGAAATCATTACCATAAGAAATAGGAGGTCTAGTAGGATTAAGATTTCCAATTGAACCAACATTCATTCCTGCCATCTCAAAGAAAATATCTTTCCACATAAAACTAGTTAGTAATAAAGGTTGTAAACAAGGATAAAAATATCCTATGCAAGGAAAATTTAGAACAATGAAACACATATGCAAGAAAACTAATATATAAATATAAGTGTTTCATATACCTCTTCTGATAACAATTGTAGGATCAAAATAATAAATTTAGATGCTCAATATACAAGACGGGGGTGAATTGTGTAATATAAAAAATTATTTTGTAACTTTTAAAGATGGTAATGCTTAATAAAGTTAAACAAGGTAAATTCACAAGACCTATTAGTTCTAAAAACTCACTTGATTCCGAAAATGTGGTTTCGAAAATGAAACTTAAGGAAAGTTTATACAGATAATGATTCTTCCTTAAAGAGTATAGAATCTTACTAATCAGAGTATACAAGAACAAAATAGTATAAGATAGTTATACTTTCATTATCAATCAAAATGCAGTGTAAAACATGAAACAATACAAGTAACAAGTATTAAATATTTTAACCCAATGAGAAGGGTATCCAACAATTCTGGATAAAGGTCCCTTGATTCATACTTTCTAGAAAGTCTGTCTTACCCACAATAGGGTAAGTTCTCGCTACGAATATCAGAGATTGTCTTTTTATCCCAGCAAGACCTTGAACTTCAAGGTAGTTGGAACCTCTCTCTTTTTATCCCTGGAATCCCTCAAATGTAATCTCGAACATGCAGAGTCGCATGAAGAAATTATGAACAAGATGTTCAGTATGCACAAAGAATGAAAATCTCTCTCTAGAAATAACTTCAACAACATGTAATCACTAGAGTCTTAGAATAGTATTGAGATCGTTTATATGAGCTCCTTTTATAGGCACATCTTCAACAATCGACTCCCTCCTCCAAATGTAATATTTTTCCAAGAATTTCAGAGGGACCTGTTCACCTGTCACTCAAACAATGGTTAGTAAGAAACAGAATGCACGACATCATTTTCTGACATAAACAAGAGTAAGTAAAATAATGTTGGTTAACAAAATTCAATTTGTAGAGTCTAAGGAAAATAAAATTTGGAGTCTAACCAAAAAACCATTTGGTGTCTATAATACATGAATATTTAGATTCTGTCTTCAAAAGAATTGAGAACCTAAATTCTACAGAATTCCAGAGTATGAATTTCAAGGAAATTGAGAGTCTAAATTCATAAGAATTTGGAGTCTAAATTCAAAAAGTTCGGAGTTTCAATTAAGAGAATTTGGAGTCTGAACTACGAAATTTTGGAGTCTGAATTCAGAGAATTTGAAGTCTGAATTCATTGAATTTGAAGTCTGAATTCAGATCCTGAAAACAGAATACTCTATATCTATGTATTTATAAGATTCTGAGGTTTTTGATATGAAACTAAATTTTATACATAGAAATAAAATGAGTTAGGTTAAGAGAAAATACTATATGAACAATGAAAACAAGTTGAGGATAAATTTTCCTCAGTGAAGGAAAATCATTCTTATAAAGAAAAATAAAATTTTCCTTAAGATAAATTGTTTGGGATATTCAAAACATTAAGGGAATAAGAATTCATAAGGACACCTTATTGTGCCAACAATATTATGGAGATTTTTAGTTTTCATGTATTAGATGGGAAATATCATCGATATTTGAGAAACTTCTCACAATTTTAAATCCCACTAACTAAGATAACATTGAAGAGATCAATGTTTTTATAGACTAATGAATAAAATGATGTTTTTAATTATTTTAAGAATAGGATAATCACTCCACCTATGTGCACATTACCCACTAATGAGAAACTATTTTTTATCTACAACAATGTGCCCCAACAACTCTTCAGTTTTGTGTTCTGGAAGGACAAAAATGTGATAGCCTATGCCTCCTTCCAATTAATGACACGTGAGAAAAACTACCGAAACCAGGATATAGAATTCACTATAGTGATATTTTCATTAACTATTTAGTGACATTATATTTATGGGGATATGTGTGACATATTTACAGATCATTAAATCTGAAAAATATATTAACACAAAAGTATATCAATATGTACCAATGAAGGTGGATAGATATTATCAAGGATTTTTATTTTTCAATCTATTAAAAAATTTGGATGTGGGAAAAAGTGGTGTATTCTTTGAATAGAAAGGATCCCACATACCTATCCATGAAACACAATCAAAGGGGTATAATTTTCTTAGAAAATAAATGCTTGGATATCTGAATGATAAATTGATATTCATTCTATATTTCATAAATAAATTCTCAAACATCCATTCATAATAAGATCAAGGAGTCCAAAAAAGATGATGAGTTTCTATAGATAAAGTTATAAAATATTCTAGAGGTCCTATTTTCTAAAGAAGGATTCATAATGAAAAATAGAACTAAAAAGTGAATATCTTTTTATGCTCATATCCAATCATTCTCTAATCATCTAGGAATTAATAATATATATATGGAACTAAATAAAAAAATTATAGTGGGTTAATATAAAGAGGATATTGTAAAAATTTTATCTCAATACTCGATATGACAACAAGTCAAGGGTGAATGAAAAAGTCTAAGGGTATGATTCAACAATTCCCTATACCAGAATGAAAATGGGAAAAAATAATCATGGATTTCATTATAGGATCACCAGGGCATATAATGATAATAACTCCATTAGGTGGTAGTATATCACCTCTAAAATATAGTACATTAAAATTTTTATCAGGGAAAGTTAATATTTTTACCAAATCACTATGATATATAGATGATAAGTGGTAAGAATATGTGGGGTACAACTCTCCATTCTATCTGATCGAGATCTGAGGTTTACCAAGAGGATATACAGAATCCTTCAGTAAAAACTTGATATAGAGTTCAGTTTTAGTGCTACTATCACCCTTAGATGGATGTTCAATCTAAGAGAACCATTAAAACAATATAAAATATTTTAAGATCATGTTCAATGGATTTCTTCGGATATTGGGTTCAACACCTTTCTCAATTAGAGTTATCATATAACAATAGTTTTGTTTATAGAATTTAAATGGATCCTTGATAATATATATAAGGTAAAAGGTGTCAAACTCCAAAATATTGGAATTAATTTAAGGCGTAGAAACTTATTGTAACAGATCAAATCCAAGAGTTGACATATAAGGTTCAATCCATTGAATGTCATATGAAATCTTCACAAATACAATAAAATATATATGTATATGATCATTCAACAGACATTGAATTTTAGGTTGGAGATATTGTTTTCCTATGGATATCACTATATAATAACATAATGTTATTTTAGAAGAAAGTAAATATTATTCTAAGATACATTGAACCATTCGAGACCCTTTTTTCCATTAGATTTCAAGCGTATCAACTAGCACTCCCACATAACCAATCCCAAGAGGATGATCTGTTCCATATATCCCTCTTGAGGAAATACATAATAAACCACTCACATGTACTAAATCTCTAGGTGATTCCCTTAAAAAATGATCTTTTATATGAGGAGAAAATGGTGATGATATTTGATTATAGGTAAATAGTTAAATGAAACAATAAAACTCACCTATTTAAAGTATCATGGAAGAAAAACATGTCTGAGGGAAAATCTTGGGTACCATAAGAGGATATGAAAAAATTACCCTTATCAATTTTAGTATATGAAATAAAAGTTCAATAGAGGAATATATGATGGAGGGAAGAATGTAATGACCAAAAATTTTAAAAATGAAATTATATTTTGAATGAAAAAAATTAAGTATTAAGTAATGTAGTTATTGAACTATCATGAACTAATTTGGTTATATAGGACCATTACAACATACGACCTATCAGATTTAAAAGGATTGAAATAATCTTAACTATTGATAATATATCCATTATACAGCTATTGATAAGATTATTATTTTAAGAGTTATGATAAAGTCAAATTGACACAAATGAAACAAGTGATGACTTCGACCAATAGGATTGTACCCTACAAAGCCATATATCAGATTTTTTAAGGGTGATATAATCAGTAGTATTTTCCATTAAAAATCCCAAGATGATATTGAATAATATACTCTCAAAGAAAACTTTTTATGGGATAATTTGAAGATTATTGAGATCATATCCCAAACCATATTCATTGAAGCACCCCATGAAAGTGCAACCATTGCACACCATACCCCTTAGGCATGAAGTGTTGTAATAATGGGTTTTGAAACTAGACCATAGATAGATTTTTTATATTTTTTTAAATAAAATAATTATTATATTTATCCAAGTTTATTTTTTACTTTTTAATTGATTATGTAACAATTTTGTTAAAAATTAGATTTTGATATGAAGAAATAAAAATTTATCTTTGGTAAAAATATAGGTTACATTAAAACAAACTTTTTGATATGTTTAAGAATTTTTAAAATAAATTTATTTTAATTAAATAATATTATTATAAAATAATATTTAATTAAACATATATGATAATTAAATTTAATTAAGTCCAATGAAATTTTTACAATGGTCAAAAAGTTGTTAGTGTTTTAAATACCATTATTTTTTAGTAGATTTGTATATTTATTTAAAATTGAAAGTTATCTTATTTAGAAAATTATTTTGGTAAAATAAATATGATTTTTGAAATAAACTTTTTGAAATTATCCAATGGTGAATTTTTTATAATTTTTTGAGATAGTCAAACTTCTTCGTAAAAATGAAATTCTTTATAAATAGATGGTCTTTATTAGGACAAAATAATATTATAAAAGTGATGAAATAGACGTTATAGAAGGAATAAATTAATAGTTATATATTAAAAATTAAAAATAAATTATTTTTAAATTTATTTTATAAATATTATAAACCTTTAATGAATCCACCAAAACTTATATTATATTTTAAGGTTTTATAATCAATTCTTTATAAACAAGACTCAGTTACACATCAATAATGTTATTATTTAAATATTATTATTTCTTGGATATAAAAAATATTTGTAACCAATTCTATTTGGTAGAAACATTGGTAAGTTTTCTACTTATTATTAATTTATTATACATAGTTCAAAACCTAGGTTATGTAATTAATAAAGAATCCCCCTCTCTTTCTATAAATACTCACCCAATATACCACTACTCTCCACTAAAAACCATTTAGTAATTAAGTTCTTCTACATATCCATCTCTAAATAACTCCTATGGTGTTCTTAAAATCTTAATAATCTCCTCCTAAAATTTTAGAAGTGCCCTCTCAAGGCAAGAGAATCTATCATCTTCCCTTTTTATTTAATTACTTTTATTGTACAAGTCCTTTTTATTTACAATTTTCCATGTTGAAATATCTTTTTACACATCCCTTTTCTATCCTTATTATTTTTTTATAATGATATACTAATTGTACTATCATTAAACCCTTCCATGAACCTTTATGTATAGTTATTATGCTACGAAATTATACTATGATTTTTCCATGCCAAAATATTTTATTGTAAATGGACATCCCAATTTCGACTAAAGGGTATTCAAATAGTTTTAACTATTATTCATTGATTGGGAACATACAATTACATAACCAAAAGCCCTTAATAATGGGATTAAAATTGATGGAATATGATCTTTTGTTTTATGATCTATGTGGTAAAGAAATGTATGTATATTATATTAATACGATGAGTGGTCCTAGAATTATATTGCCCTCCAATGCATTTGGTAATGTTTTTATCTCATTAGATACCATGTATGGTGAAAGGGAAGTTATCCTAGGACCACTATATTATGATTTCTATGTTATTTTTCATTACTTATTCATTTGATGCCATGTTTTAGGTTTCTTCTACATTCTTCTGTTTCCTTGATGTTATCATCTTATATCAAGAATCAATGATCACGTTTATGATTTACACAACTTTTATGTCAAAATGGCATTTATTTTTAAACACATGTATTAATTTCATCATGTTGTTGTTTAATTATTCTCTTACTCTGATTTATAGATCATCCATTTATTTTTTAATCCCCTAGGTTATCTTATGAATTTTAAAAAGAGAGATGGATTATTAATAGCATGTTTAAGAGTTTTAATTGATTTTATTGTATCCCTACATTGACTTATAGTTCATTATATCAAATTACACTATGGAAGATGGACTATCTATCCTTCGATATTTTATTATTCATATATTATGAAATAAATCACGAGTTAATGTTTTTAAAATTATGTGTTGCCAAACACCAACCCCTAGTCCTTTGGAGGTAGGCTTAGTTTGGCCCAGTTAGCTTACCACTGGAAAAGGGGGCCCTAGTGGTTGGTTTATTTCAAAGGAATAGTTAGTGAGACATTTAGCTTTGAATTATAAACCAAACAAAGGACATATATAGTGTATCACTCTCATGTTTATCTAAAAAAACATGAGCTATGATAATTTACATCCTTTTACACCATTTTACCTTGATTAATTATTTACCATTGTAATTATTTGGTAACTAAAAATATAATATTACCCCTATAATTGAATTTTAACATAATTATTCCAAATATGAACTCTATTTAATCAATTCAAGTATTAGTTATCGGAACATCAACTTTAAAATGAAAATATAAATTTTATATATAATCTATTTTTAGAGAATTAGAGACTTTTTAAAATTTATGTGTTCTTAATCTTATGTCATATCAAATTTAAGTGTTAAAATATATGTTATACATTTAACAGTTAAATTAAATTAATTATTTAAATTGAATAATTTAATTTATTAAGATAAAAATACACAGTACAGAAAAATTTATTTCTTTGAAAAATATAATTTTTTAACATTCAATAATTTCAAGTGCATTACATTAAATTTATTTATTAGTATTCTATCCATTTAATTATATAAATCCATTTGTATTAAAAAAATTCTTTTAATTAAAAAAACCAAATAACTGATTAATAATAATAATATGTAACACATAAGTACATATTTTTAAAATAAAATAATTATTGAAGTATTGTATTTTTATTTCATTCCATAATTATATTATTTTGAATTTATTACTAAAAACTTAACAACTTCAAAATACCTATTGGATATAATTATACCCAGTATCCATATATTCAATGACTATATTTCAAGAAATCATATTTTTAATGACCATGTATGCAATGGTAATATTTAATTCTTATATATATATATATATTATTACATATATTGTTAAAATAATTATTCATATTCATTTACTTCTTTGTCAACATTTCTATTATATTTCCTTATTTCCATTAGTTCAATCAGGGTGATGAAATTCATATAAAACCATGAGGACATAGATTTTATGTTTTTGGAATTTTTATTTACTTGTGGATTTATTACTCTTATAATGTTCTTTCCGATCTTTAATATTATATTCTCATAATTTGTTAACTATTTTCTTGAATTGTAATATTTTATATCAATGAAATGTATCACAAATCATTTTTGTTTGGTGGTGTGTTTGAAACAAGCTATTAAACATGATATTTATTTAAATACAAATTCATAATATAATATATGGTTTTCACATTCTCTCCCACTTAAAAATAATTTATCCTCCGAAATTATATAAATTAGATGAAAAGAAACAATGGAAATTTTGTCTCATAACATTTTAATGTTCTCACATAGCTTTATCAAACGTATGATTTCAACAAATAAATTTGATCTGGTGGGTAATATTTTTCACAAGACTTTATCTCTTAGATCCATGATCTAAACTAGTTATTCCTCACAAGAGAGATCATGGTCAAATTTTACAACTTTTTTGGTTAATACATGTGATGGAATTGGTATATATATCCTCAAAAAATATACTTGGAACACATCATGCACTAATGAGAGGTACGTTAGGAGTGATAAGTGATAATATACAATCCCCACATGGTAAATAATCACAAAGGGGCCAATTTATCAAAGACTTAACCTTACATTCTTCCATAATCTAATTATCCATTTCAAGAAAATATATGAAGCAATAATTTTTTCAACAACTTTTAATTCCATATCTCATTGATAAATATCTGTAATTCTATTCTATAAAATTTTTACTATAATGAAAGGCTTGAAAATTTATATAATTTATTAAATAGGATTAGGTACTCACAAATTCATCTCTCCAAATTTATTCCAATATTTTGGATTTCAAAATAAATTTCTATATAAATTTTTATATTGTTCTATTTTGATTCTAGAGTGGAGAATTTTTTATATAATAACACAATATGATTAATATTTTTAATCCAAAATCCTTTTAAATTTATTATGAATGATTTGAATATATATTAGAGAGATTAAATGGTCCTTTTATATTGACCATTAGACTGATATTGAAAAGGTTTTATAAATGTTATCAATGTATCAAATAAGTATAGAATATTCCTCTAAATTTTTTATTTGAACATTGGAACTCAATAAAATACAATTAAAACTGGTATTCCAAAAAATCTTACAACTTATTTTATGTATAACTTTTAATGTTTATATAATTAGAAATCCCTTTGAAAAAAATAAATAATGATTAATTTATAAGTTGATCAACCACTAAAAATATGATATTTTACCCTTTATAAGTCATAAGATTGTCTTCGATGAAATCCATGGTGATATTCTCTCAATTTTGTACTGGTATAGTAAATGGTGATAATATCCACTTATATTTCTTAACGTTCAACATTTACTTAGTAGAATAACATGCATCAAGATATATTCTCTCCAATCTCCCTCTTTATGTTTTCCCACCATAATTTTTACTTAATATCTATATACATCATTGTGATTCCTGTGTGAATAGATAAGGATAAGCTATGTGCATCATCCAAAAGATCCTTGTTCAGTTTTGTTATGGATGCGACGCATATCTATATTCCAAATCTTATAAATCTATATCTATACAGTTTAAACTATAGAATTACCTCTACCTTCCTATGAAGCCCCATATCATCTTTATCGGCCTCTTGAACATTATATAAATGTATGGTTTTGAAAATAATTTGGCAAAGTAAGGATTTCAAACATTCCAATAATATTCTTTGGTCAATCCTTTACAAATACCTCGGTATTGGTTCTCTTTCAATCCTTATCATATTTAAGGAAACATGATCCTTCCTTCTTAGAGAAACAATTTTTTTTAACTTTTTAGATGGTAATGTATTGAGTTTCCATAGTCTTTTATTAGTTCTAAACATATCATTTGTGGTATGTTCAACTATTTATATGTGAATATTCACTGTAAAATATTATTATCAATATATATTTCATAAATTTTTCAATAGTGATAATTCAAACAAATATTTAATTCAAAAATTGCCGTTTCTACCTCATGATTATGATTCAGATAATTTTACTCACGAAAGTTGAATTTTTGTGAGGTATAATCTGTCAACTTGTAATTTTTTAAGGCCACATCCCAAGGGATTCTTTAAAGAATAATTATATATCACAAACCCTGATATACTGTTGGGTAGTGTATATAAAGTTACTAAGAATAACTTCCTCTCAACACCTAAAATATTCCTTTATATTGTTTAATATTGAGTATCTTAACACCATTTCTTGTTAGCATGGTTTTTGGATTTGATAATCATGAGAAATTTATCACAAATCCTCAATAGAATTCATCTAATCTATGAAAGCTTTGAGTATGTATCATAGTGTAGAGTCTAGTCCATTATTTAATAACCTATGTCTTCAATTGATCCATAAATATACTTTTTCTTGTTATTAAATGAGTCAAAAAGGATATTTTTTGTAATAAAAATTAATAGTAACTGAACATGGAATACAGGTTCTCCATATATATGGTCTTTAGAAAAAACCTCAAATTTTCTTTCTGTTCATTATTTCTCTTGGAATATATAAAAATATTATACATTGGGACAACAATAAATTTTTCAATGTAATATTTAAAGACTATATTTATGAAATTCATGAATATAATAGGCTAATTTGTTTATGTCTAAATGAAATCACCATGAATTCATGGTGTCCATATCTTATATAGAATCATATCATGGGAACATCATCATTATTTACTATTAATTATATGTATTTAGATCAAATATCCACCTTTTTGAAGTATTAATATTTTATATGTTGATTGAATAAATTATCAATTCAAGGAAAAATATACTTTTTCTTGATTACGATCATATTAAGTTCACCATCATCAATAAATATATATATTGAACCATTATTATTCTTGAAAGAGTATCAATTGACAACATGGTGAAGCAATTGACTATATAAAACCCTTTTCCATTTTATCAAATAGTGTTTCTTTAATTATTATAAATCATTGAGAGAAATTATATAAGGACTCTTTGATATATTCGTAGAAATATGTATAAATTCAATTGCAAAGTAAACCTCACATTCTATGGGAAGACTAGAAAATATTTTGAAAAACACATTTATGTATCCCTACATAATTGGGACAACATCATCATTGATTACCTCCCTTGGAAATTGAGATAGTATCCCTCACTATTTTTAATCAAGACACATATTAAGTAATTTGTTTCCAAATGGATCCCATAATTATCCTTCAATCAATATTGGTTAATGTGGTGATTTGGTATATAAAATGAGAAATATCTATCCTGATAATTAATATGATCACAATGTAAGGAGATCCAATATGTTCCTAGTATCATATTTAATTATACCAAGGTAATGTAAACAAGATTTTCTAGAAGTATATTCACAACAAAAACACAAATTAAAAAGAGTTATATACCATGGATATAATCATCACACCACTATGTGTTTTAGTTGATAATTTAATATCTAATGATTGGGGTCGTAAATAAACATTATTAGAGATAAAGGATGACATGAAATAATGTGAAGAATCGCAAAAAATAACATTTTTTATATAGGATAATAAGTTAACTTTTTACCATGTCATTATCAAGATAAACATTAGTAGTAGTTATTTTATAGGTTATTCCAATTCACTTTAGTCTTGGAGGTTTCATATTCTTTTTTTCTTCATTAGTGAATGGATTGGGTCATTTATTATTATAATTACTACACTACTTTAATTTGAATAATTGATGTGTGGGTGGTTCATTAGTTGGGTTTTTATTATCCTCCATTGTGTTAATTATCCTATTTTCATTTCTTTGACTAGAGTGTAATTGATGTCCCAATATATCAGCATTGAAACACTATCTTTACCAATTTAATAATTTTTTCAGGTGATTTTACCATATTTTTTACATGTAGGTAGTTGAAATTTATTTTCTACATGTGATTTATCATTATAGTTTCCATAGAATGATAATTTAATTTTTTTCTCAAAATCCACAAGAATATTGAGTCTCAGAATTCCATTTCCACCTTAAGATCACATAAAATTAATTCATCATTACCATTGATGTCTCTTATAAATAATTAGTTTCAAATACTTGTTTTTAGGAAATTAAATAAATGATAGATCTTATATTAATATTCAATAATAAAAATGAAGGTATAACTTGATATTCATGTTAATGTTTTTCATAGGCCCCAATGGATTTACCCTCTTTTGTTCAATCTCTTGGAATTCTCTGTCTATTTTAGTGAAATAATTTTAGGGATGATATTTAGTGAATAATATTATCTTAAACCTATATTATTATAAAGATTCAAATTATTTATTTTGTCTCATATTCTTAAGCGGAGTCCATCATTGGTCCACTTCAACATCCAAATGATTAATGAATAAGATAACTATTTCAAATTCAAGGTAGTAGAGTATGTATAATATATTTTCAATTTTTTGGATCCGTTTCTGGAAAAAAAATAGTTGATTAAAATAACCACTAAAATATAGAGGAAATTGTTAAATGATGGAATAAATTATGCATTATTACATTCTTAGATTACTTGATAGTCTGATGTGGTTCTCATTATTATTCATTTATTGATAAGGTTGGGTGATAATTGTTGTGATATTTTTACAGTATCTCTCGTATCATTTGATTTCTTGTTTGGCTAAATCTGTATTGTAAATCAAACTCATTGTTTACTAGATTTATCCTAGATCAAAACATTACTAAAAATTAATTAACATGCATAAAAAATAATAATATTTTAATATAATCAATGTAAATAACCATATGAAAGTCCAAAATCATGATATTTTACTCTATGTGATGTTCATTTTAACCTATGATAATTTTTGTTCGAACTAGGTTACTATAAGTTGGGATCTACAATAATTTTTGTCATAATTTCCAATAATAACAAAACCCCAATTTGATACTAGTTGACAGACCCCAAGCCCACACTCCCAGATCTATTTCTATAAATACACACTTTACAAAAATTATTTGATATCAATTGAGATGACCCAAAGAAAACATGTATGTATATTAAATAAATTATATAATTGAAAAAATACATGTCACAAATAGACTCACAACCTGAGAAAAAAAATATTTAGTGTCTATTGAGATTATATACATAAATAAATTATCACAGATTATGTCATCAACGTCACCTTAAAATTATCGATACATGAATTCCTTATAATCATAATCCTATATATAATTCCCAAGGGAAAGAGGAAAACAAACAAAAGGGCTGATCTTAAATTATCTGTAAGGGGAAAAGTATCAATGACTAAAAAAGGATTAAATCATAATCATGTGAGAAAAAATGAATATGGGAGAAATATATAATTAAAAAGAATATTAAATTATAAGAGTAATCCATAAAGTATGATATAAGGAAATATAACCTTAAAAGACCATAAAGTTAATATGACATAACAATATAGAGACATGAGATAAAAATCATGATCCATATAGAATTAAGTAATCATATAGAATAATGTAGAAATGCAGCATAAAAAATATGGCATGGGAATTTTTCATAAGCATTGATATAATATATAATTACATATGTCAAGGTTAGCTACCAGGACCAACATAACATTGTGTATTGGTATTCAGTACTTATTTCTCAAAAAAATTATATTTGGTGGAAATAATTATTTGTTATAGGGGATCAAACATCATAACGCATTTCTCATAGTCTATTATCCTTCACAACTCATCTATCTATAGTAGATCAAGGGTCATAACACATTTCCCATAGTGTATTGAGCGTCAAAACTCATTTCCCATAATTATATCATTATATATATTGTTTTATGCAATGAATTAAAGAAAAATATAAGAACATATCATCATATAATTATAAACCATACATATGTGATCCTTATAATATCAATCATAAATCTCATCATGAGACCCATTAAAAAGATGATGGGTTGTATAATATTTTTAAATGGTATTGCATAATATTATATTAAAAATTAGACTACTTTATAATAAAAATTCAATTCACCAAAATAATTTAATCATAAGATTATTTATATATTGTTTATTAACATTAGACAGAAGATATATAAATTTTCTAGAGAGAGTAAAAAATATAAGTGAAATCAAAAGAAGAGTTTTCATAATTTTTTTTAACATAATCATAAATAGACAAAATTTTGAGTCACTTTTTAAAATAATTTTCTAGAAGGTGGAAATAAGTCTTATTTAAAACATTATTTTTAAATAATATTTAATAATGGAACCATTATAATGAATTATGGTATGGTTAGTAGATGTGGAGTGAAATATAAAAAATATACAAACGTGAAATGAGAATATATATTTAGTTTTTCATGTAGTTTTAGGGAAAGCCCCACATAGATGAAAAAGTTATAAAACATGATTTATAAAAAAGTTGAATAGAAATAATAAAACTAAAAAATATAATACATATTTATATTTTAAACTATGAGATGATTTTTTTTGAAAAAAAATAATATGTGCATTAAATAGAAATAAATAATAGAGAGGATGTTAATTATTATTAACAATGTTACATTTTTATGATGAAATAAATCCATAAAAGAAGTTGATTTTGAAATGAAAATATAATTCCACCCTATATAAATAAAAATATCTTATGGAATATGGGAATTAAATAATATAAAAAACATAGAAAAATATAGTTAAGGAAGAATGGTTATGACCTAATCAAATAGAAGTTGAGTCAATAAAACCCCATATGAATTTGATGAAATTTGAATCCAAATACCTTGAACGAAATAACATGAAATAGAAAATCAAATAATATAAATTCTACTAGAATCATCATATAATATTTGAAATTGGAAATTATATACAACTTATAAATGATAATAGGAATGTAGTATAAAATATGTCTCGAAGAAGGAAAAGTGAGATGAAAAAATTTACCTTCAATTATTCCTTATTCAAACATGCTATAAAAACAAGAAAAATCAATTTATGATTATTATATATATATATATTATAATAATATTTATAATTATTTTACCTTATATTATTCATTTATAATTTATTATTACTCATTTAATAATTATTGTTATTAAAATAAATATTTGGGTATTAATTTTCTAGTTTTTTACACTAACTTCGGTATAGCAGTTCTAGTACCTGATCCTTTATAATGTGTTCATTACTCATAAATGTCTACCTAGGTTAAATAGATGTTTTTTATATACTTATGATGTGTAATGGGTTTATATATGTTATGTAGTTTGTTTGTTGAGAGTGTTAAATATCCCCTTGTGAATTTTAATTTAATAAAAAGAGATTCTTTTTATTATTGAATTTAATTATTTATATTAATATTCTAGAATAATATAGAAATATTAAATTCATAATTATTATATTAAATTTTATTTATATAGTTATTATTAATCATACAATATATATTCATTATAATTTCGTTTTTGTGGTTGGTTGAACCTACTCGAATGAGAATGTATAATAACAAATTAATGATTTAGAATGTAGAGTTATATTGTGATAATATAATTTTTAAAGAATAATATTTCTCATTAGGACATAATTGGAGTGGTGAATTTGGTTTAATAATATTGGTGGTGAACAATTAAATAAAAAGAAAATATGAAAAACTCATTATTTATAATTACAGAATCACTCCATCTCAAAATGTATTCCATAGGAATGAATTTCTTAGGAATAAGTATTGTGAAAAAAGAATATGGAAAGTGGTAGAAGAATCTCGTAGAAGAAAAATGATATGGTATTATTGTTTTATTCAAATGATAATATTGGTTTGGATTGGGCTGAAGAGAGTTTCTTTTATAGGTTCAAATGAGGGATATTTCCATGGAAAACATTTTAGGTGAAGGGTAAATATGGAATCACATGAGGTTTAGGTGGAATATATATGAAAATTATAGTGATAAATTTATGTTTGACACTCACACCAAAAAAATTTCTTCTAAAAAATTTAACTATAAATTTAATACTATAAAATTAGAGCCATGATAATTTATCTCTTTTTACATCCTTCTACCTTGTTTAATTATTTATCATGCTAATTATTTAATTATTTCAAATATAATATGACTCATATTACCCAATTTGGACTTGATGATTCCAAATTTTGACTCAATTGAATATAATTTAATTTTTAATTATGATAATTTTATTTTTTAAATGAAAGCATAAAATATTTTTACATGCTATTTTTAGAGAGAAATAACTTAATAAACTTTAAGTGCTCCGAATTTTATTTCATATCAATTTGAAGTGTTACCATTTTTATAGATATTAAAATTATATTATATTCATTATTTTAAAAGTTTTAATTTAATTCAAAATATATAAAAATACCAAATACGTAAAAAATTTCTATAAAAAATATTATTTTCAACATTATACAATTTTAACCACATATTATAAATTTAATTAATAAAATTATAACCATTTAATTTTACGAATCCATTGGTGTTAAAATAAGTATTTTAATTGTATAATTATATCAAATAATTCATTAAAAATTTAAATAATAACACGTAATGCATAAAAATATATATTTATAAAAAATATTTAAATTAAATATCCTATTTTTACTCCATTCCAGAATTATATTATTCTAATATTTTTACAACAAATTACACAACATTAATAAGCTTATTGGATAAATTATTACCAAATAACTATATATACATATCCATAGAACATATTTCCAATGAACATATTTCCAATAACCATATATATAATAGTCATATTTCTTTCTTATATATTGTATTTCTTTCATTCATAGCATCATTAATCATATTTATTTAATTATCATTGAAAATGTGAATTATATTTATAACTCTCCAACTTATCCCCACAGTTGAAATAAAACTGATTAACTTTATGGAAAACCAAAATTATAATTATTTTATATTTATGGTATTTTTATTTAATTATGGATTTATTAATCCTGTACTTTTCTTAATGATGTTTCATATTTCATTCTCATAATGTATTAATTTTTATCTTATATTTTAATATTTTATCTCAATGAAAGGTATCTTAGTTCTTTTTAGTTTGGCATTTCATGTGAAACAATATATTCAATATATTATTTATTTAAATTGAAATTCATACTAAAATATGAATGTGTTACATTCAATCCCCTTAAAATAATTTCTTACTCAAGTTTTATTACTTAAATGAAAATAAATGGGGGTGATATTTTTTCCTTAATTATTTAAGTGTAACACCATGAGATTTTATGAGAATTCTTTTTTTATGTATTATGTTATAAACAACACCAAAAGAATCTTTCACTACACACAACACTGGCTTGGCTTGTGTTAGATGCAAACACGACCTTCCTTGATAGCGTGTGTAGTACGCAATACCGGGTTTCCCAAAACATCAATATATTGTTATAATATTATTATGTACTATCCTTTATGAAAAATATTAACAAAATTTTGAATTTTATAACATTATTATTCATATTACCCTTTACTAGAACATAGTACGAGAACAAAATAAATTTTTTGGGTAAAATACGTATTTTTAAAAAAATGCAGTTTTGCTGTCTTTTGATGGTGTACCAACATTAAATCTAGTTTTTGACATGTTTATAAGTTCAATTTAACAAAATATAATTCTTATTTGAAATCAGGATATAATAATTTACTTTGGATAAATTTTTCATATTATTCTGATAACATTCATATTTTAATGAATAGTAAATACATGCTATATTTTAATTAAAAACAACTTTTTATCGCAATAATTTATATGGATAAATTATAGTATTGAATGGTTTTAAAGTATAAATAGAATATATTCTTACAATTTAATATAATTTATTCCATTACCATTAATTTTACATTTAATTCAAAGGTAAAAACATTTCAATCTTTGGAAATATTTTAACTTCTAAAACTTATTTCTTAACAATGGGATAAATTTTAATTTAATTACTACAATTTATTTGTTTTGAATTTTGAAAAATTGATTATATATTTGGATCTCGTGGGTCAAAATAATGTTAATAGGTTACTTTTATTATTTTGATATCACAAATAGTAACTACTGTTATTTTTATTTAGTACAGTTAAAGATAAATCAGGTAATTTAGGGTAATCCTAATATTATAAAATTACCCTAACACATTCCAAAATTCTATTGGATGACTAAAAGTAGACCCATATCACCCAAGGGTCTTATTAGATTCATTTTATGGACTTTTGACTATGAAAATAGTTTAATTATTTTTTTAAAAAAAGAAAGTGACAACATGTCACTCTATTAAATATTATAAGTATAATAATGTTAATATAGTGATAAACTTCATGAAATTTTCTACATGAATAGTTTCCAGAAATCTAATAAAATTATCTACATCATGTTAATTTATTTATAATTTTTGGGGATTAAATAATTATCATTAAATGTGACACAATAGTGATGTTGAAATTATTTTATTGATTGAAATATCAAATAAATGGTTTTAAAAATATTAAAATAAATATTATATGAACTATTTTATGTTCTCAAAAAAAATTCGAAATAAATACGACATGATATGAATCTATTAATTAATTTTTTTGAACATATATTCGACTTGGATTTTATTTAAATTCAAATAAATTAATTGTATCAAAATTGACCCTATTGATATTTTATATTATTAAATTGTTTAAAAATCACAAACATATTTTACAAATCACAAATTAAAATTTATATGATCTAAAATGTAATTAAATAAAAAATTATTTATAATTAAGAACACATAAGTTAGTATTTATTCCAATATAAAATTTATAACATTATTACCACAAATAAAATTAATTAGATTAAATAAGGATAAATCAAGATGATAAAGTTTAAAATAAAATTAAAACATGTCTAAATTTAATTGGTTGATGAGATTACTACCCTATATTATCTAATTTCCTAAATTTGAGTCAAATTGAAAGTTTTTATGTGGGGTTTAGATTTATTATAAATTAATATTTTAGAGGTTTCCAAAAGTGCCCCTCTCCTCCCTTATAAAAGGGAACCTCCTCCCTCTTCTCTTTACACAACATTGAGCCCTCAAGCTCAGCCAACCCATTCCCATTACTCTTCTAAACTTCCATAAAAATATTCTTGAGGTCATAGTCTTCTCAAAATACCAACTCTAGTCCCTTAAGAGGAAGTTTAAAGGAGGCACGTCGAAGAAGAGGTAATCACTTCTACATATTCTTTCAAGTTTCTTTATTCTTCAGCTTCTTCTTATTTAGTTGTTTCATTGTAAAGTAATAAAATAAGTATCACTAATATAATGATATAATATTATAAATATGAAACAACCCCATTTCACCTTCTATCCATCCTATGGAAAATGAAATCACCGCGCGTGCATAAGTATGGAATATCGTCTCCACGCAGTGGTGTAATTAGTTTTTCCACCACCACCTTACTTGGATGGGTATAATGGTGTAAAGAATAAGTATATAGAGTTATTATAAAATCATATTGATTCTGATATATTATATCATTCACTCCAATTCTATTCAATAATTATGGGAACGATATCATTGATCGTGCGTACGTACAGACTACCGTCTCCACAAATGCAATGACATTCATTTTCCATGATTAACCATTCAAGTATGATTATAAAGTATATATGTAATAAATAATAATGAAAGATATTACATAATATTGATACTATATTTATGTACATATATGTTTCATTTAATTAATTTCATTCAATTCAATAAGGAAACGAAAATAGCGTTCATGCGTACGTACGGCCTACCGTCTCCATGAATGGTGTATTTCATTCCATTTATCGATTTATCATATATATTTCTATAATGAGTATATATTATATATAAATTATTTTTCACATTCTAGAATTATGTAACTCAGGATATGAGTAATAATATCATGAATAACATATCTAAACAAGTATGATAAATGAAATGATTTTACCCAAAACGTTGCTTTAACATGGAATTTACAAAAGAACGGGTCATATAAAGTCATAAGTGAACCATATATGATATCATACCAATGAATATGATTCTATAATAATTCAATGACATTATTTAAATCATTATACAGATGTTTCAGATACATACGAAGAATATCAGACATAAGGTAAGGGATAACTTTTCCAATCTCGTTTTTATCCGAGATTGTTTACTCGTAAGTATTTACTAGGGTTATATTTTTCATCAATCTCCATAACAATGATGTTAATAAAGTGTTTAATATTCTTCCAGTTATTTTTATAGTCATTTTTACCCCCCTTTGACTTTTACATTGTGTTATGGAAATAATAATTCTTTTGTTTACCATACGAGGAGATTTTTGACTTTTCCAGCAAAAGTACGAGGAGAATGTTTTTTTATCTTATACGGCATGAACATATTTTTACGATTTCATAACGCCTAATTTTCATGAAGCTTCCTATACATGTTTTCATGGTTATTTTCAATGAAATCCTATTCTTTTAAAATTGTGTGGCATTTTGTGAAAATAAAATGATTTTGAAAAAGAAAGGATGTTTTCCTCAAGAATTCATTTCATGTGTTTTATCAAAACTATTTTCCATATAAGATGAAATTATTTAGCATGATTATGTTTGAAGTATAATGTCTCCATTATTTACATGGTGTGATTTTTATTATAATTAAATCATATCCATTTGTTTTATATCAATTATGTTATGATGGGATGATGTTTATGAAACCCATTTTATTATATGGGTTATGATGAATGTTTTATGTTTATTTTGTGGAAAAAGTAATAATTATTTCATTATGAGATGGGTGGGACCTATATCTCCCTCCAATGAATTGGGTAAAGATTTATATCTCATGATATAGACATGGCGAGAATGACAAGATAATCTAGTTCAGTGATACAGGACTATAATGAGGAGTGAACTCGATTCAGTAAGGGACTTTGTCCACTAAGATGGTCTTGGCAGCAATGCCTTGGATACTATGGAAAGCATATCAACTGCTTAATTGTTTTCCACAAATAAATGTTTTATTCCCATGATATTTTTTCAGGATTGATGTTCTTTTATGATATATTCCTTACATACTTCCAAGATTTATGTCTTTGCTCAATATTTTTATGTTTAGATTTTATGTTCAAGTTTTTGCATGCAAATGTTTATGGATTGTTTTATATTCTCTATGTTTACCCTTACTGAGCATTTGAGCTCATCGTTTTTATTTTTTCAATTCCCCAGGATATAAATAATGGTTTTAGGTAAGAAAACAAAAGTGGAAGATCTTTAAGAGAGATTTTGAAGATCTTTCATCATGATTAGAAGATTACGTTCCAAGTTTCCAAAGACACTAAACTATTATGGTCCTTTGGTGTCTGTTTTTGTTATGTTTTAATTATTCTATAAAAGTAATGTAATGTCTATGTATTTCAAGCATGGGTCTCTACAGTTGGTATTAGAGGGAGGTTATAGTCAACCTTCAGAAACTTGGATGTGGAAGCCTTAGTAAGAACCCTAAGGATATGTCTAAGCATAGAGAAAAATCATAGTGTTTTAGAAATGGCCATGAATAACCTATGATAAGGCTAAAGGAGTGAAATTTTATTCTTGAATATGTGGTTTTACTATAATGATTAGTGTTTCTCACACTATTCTTATTGGTTTTATCAATGGTTGGAACCCGAAGGAACCGTGTTAATGCTGAATGCGACGGGCAATGCAATGATTGTCCCCCTGAGCAACCAAACGTTATGGGAGATGGAATACAGAATCTTGTAGCCATGCTCACACAAATTTCACAAGCTATGGATCATGCAGGACTTTCAAATGAGAAAATGAAGGAGCAACATTCTATTGAATCCTTCATGAGGACGCGTCCACCCTCAATCAGTGGGTCTACTGATCCATTAGTGGAAGAACAATGAATCAGTACCACATAAAATATACGTTCAGTTCCTTAATGTTTTGAACAAGATAAATTCATCTTAGCAGTATATTGTTTGGAAGGTGAAGCTGATCAATGGTGGAATCTTATTAAATATACGAGGCCAATAGATGAAATTGAGTCCATATAATGGGATGACTTCAAGAACATATCTTTCAATAAGTACATCCCTCTTATTATTCTAAAAAATATGGAGAAGGAGTTTCTTGAACTGAAGTAAAATGATGATGAATCTGTTTGTACCTACGAAGAAAATTTTACCAGACTTGCAAGGTACGCTTCTGGGATTATTATCCAACCTGACAGTAATATTGATCGATTATTTAGTGTCTTAAAACCAAGTCTTCAAAGGGCGTTATCCATAAGGGACATCAATATCTACGAGGAAATTGTTCGATGTGCTCTCAAGGTTGAGATGGAGATTGGTGAAACCGATCAGTCATATGGGTTTGATAAAAATAAGAAAATGGAATTCAAAGAGAAATATAAAGACCATAGTGAAAAGAATATTGATTTTCCCTTATGATCAAAGTGTGGAAAGAAACATAGAGGGAATTTTCTTAAAGGGACAATAAAATGTTTCAAATGTGGAAAAGATGGTCATTGGGCTTTTGGATGTCGCAATGATGGGAAAAATATCTCTAGTAATGCGTACAATGAAAAGCCAACACAGAACTCACCTACTACACATCAATGTTACAAGTGAAATTAAATGGGGCATTATGCTAATCAATTCAATAATCTAAGGGTTGATAATGATGATCGACGTCAACAAACTCTTAAGGCCGAACATAAAGGAAAGTCACATTCAATTTCTATCGGTGATGTGGAGTATGATAATGAAGTGGTGAAAGGTACACTTACCGTCCACTCTAAAGTAGAAAAGGTTTTATTTGATTTTGGATCCACCCACTCTATTATTTCTGAAAAAATTTCTAAGGTTATTGTCGTATTACCTCACCAATTAGATTTTGATTTAGCTATGACCATCCCTAATGGCACAACAGTCGCGTCAAAAGTTTACAATTCTTTTCTAATTAAAGGTTGTGGGAAATGCTTTTGGAAAATCTTATGATCCTTCCTATAGTAGAATTTTATGTGATTATTGGCATAGATTGGCTTTCTTAAAATGGTTCTCGTATCAATTTTTAAAGAAGGGAAGTCAAATTTATTATTCCTGATCAATCTATGATTTTCTATCGATGCAAGGATGAATATAACCTTCCAATGGAAATTTCATCCATCTTATTGGTCTTGATTCCAATAAATTAAGGTTATTTATCTCAAATGGCTGGAGAGAAGCTCATGATTAAGAATACGCCCATTGTACGGGAGTTTGATGATGTCTTTCTGGAGGAATTGACATGTCTTCCACAAAATCTTGATGTTGAGTTTTCAATAGAACTCGTACTGGGAGCTTTACCTATTTAAAGGCACCTTATAGAATGGACCTAATTGAGTTTCAGGAATTGAAGATGAAACTCCAAGAGAATTTTGATAAGGGATCCATACACCCTAGTGCATCACCTTGGGGAGAACCTCTTCTATTTATTAAGAAGAAAGATGGATCAATGAGACTCTGTATTGATTATAGAGAACTTAACAAGATCACTATCAAGAAAAAATATCATATCCGATGTATTGATGACTTATTTAACCAACTACACGAAGCTCAATACTTTTCCAAGATTGATCTTCGTTCAGGGTATCATCAATTAAGTGTCAAACGGGAGGATATGCCAAAGAGGTATTTCCATACAAGGTATGGACACTATGAATTTGTAGTTATTCCATTTGGTCGTACTAATTCCACTACTATCTTGATGGATCTAATGAATAGAGTCTTTAGAGATTATCTTGATCAGTTTTTGGTAGTCTTTATAGAGGATATTCTTGTCTATTCAAGGAGAAAGGAAGAACATGAAGATCACTTGAGAATTGTATTAAAGGCCCTGGGAAAGGAGAATATTTATTCCAAATTTACCACGTGTGAATTTTGGCTTAAAAAAGTTGCATTTTTGGGTCACATAATCTCAAAAGAGGGGATATCTATGGATCCAGCAAAAATGGTGGTTATTGGAAGATGGTCAAGACCAAAAAAAAGTAACTGAGATCCAAAGTTTTCTTGGTTTTTCTTGGTACTATCGAAGTTTTGTGAAATATTTTTAAAGATTATCTAACATAATCACCAAATTAACATAGAAAAAAGGTAAGTTTGTTTGGATAGAGGAATGTGAAGAGAATTTCAAAGAGCTAAAATGAAGGTTATCCAGTGAACTTATGCTCATACTGCCTTGTAGTGGAGAAAGGTTTGTGATCTATAGTGATGAATCCAAGAAGGGGTTGGGGTGTGTTCTTATGAAAAATGATATGGCGATAGCTTATGCCTCACGACAGTTCAAAATCCATGAGCAAAATTACCCAACTCTGGATTTGGAGTTAGCTGTGGTAATCTTTGCATTAAAGATTTGGAAGCATTATCTTTATGGTGAAAGGTGTGATATTTATACTGATCATAAAAGTTTGAAATATATTTTCACACAAAAGGAGCTGAATATGCACCAAAGAAGATTGTTGCAGGGGATTAATCATTATTACTGCTCAATTCATTACCACCCTGGGAAAGAAAACAAGGTGGCAGACACATTAAGTCGACAAGACCATGCTAGCTTATCCGCGATGAGGATCACAAAAGATCAAATATTTATGGATTTATAGAGGATGGATATTGGGATTATAATGGAAGGGGAGAAATCTTATCTTTCTCAAATTAATGTTCAACCATCTATACATGTGATTATTAAAGAGGCACAGAAAGAAGATGTAGAGTTGCAAAAGAAGGTGAGAAATGTTCCTGATTTCCAAATTGATTGTGATGAAATAATAAGGTTCTGGAATCAAGTTTGTGTTCCTCCCAACCTATAATTAAAGAAGGAAATATTGTATGAGGCTCACAGTTCATCATTCTCTATTCACCCTGGAAGCACGAAGATGTATAGGAAATTGAAAGAGTACTTCTAGTGGGATGGAATGAAAAGAGATGTTGCTGAATATGTCTCTTGATTCTCTATTTTCCATTAAGTAAAAAGCTAAGATACAAAATTATAAGGGTATGTTACAACCGTTACCCATACCAGAATGGAAATGGAAAAACATCACTATGGACTTGTCACTGGACTTCCTAAAACATCCAAAGGAAATAATGCTATCTAGGTTATAGTTGATCATCTTATGAAGTCAGCGCACTTCATTACTATTAGAGATGATTTCTCTTTTGATCATCTTTCTAGGATATATGTGAAGGAAGTGGTAAGATTTCATGGTGTACCACTTTCTATTATATCTGATCTGGATCCGAGGTTTAACTCAAAGTTTTGTCAATGTCTTTAGCATACTCTGGATACATAGTTGAGTTTCAGCACTGCTTATTGTCCTCAGACAGACGGTTAGTCTGAGAGTACAATTCAAACTCTTGAAGACATGTTGAGAGCTTGCTCTATGGATTTCAAAGGTGGTTGGGATCAACAACTAGCATTTGTGGAATTTTATTATAATAATTTCTTTAACTCTAGTATTCAGATGGTTCCTTATGAAGGTCTCTATGGAATGAAATTTCAAACTCCAACATGCTGGGATGGAGTTTGGGAAACAAAGCTATTAGGACCTGATCATGATGGTGAGATGGAAAAAGGTCAGATCTATTCAACAAAACATAAGAGCTGCTTAGAGTCGACAAAAAAGTTATGCCGTTATTCGAAGAAAAGACCTAGAGTTTGAAGTGGGTGAAAAAGTGTTCTTACGAATATCTCCCTGGAAGAGAGTAATGAGATTTGGAAAGAAGGGCAAGCTGAGCCCTAGGTATATTGGTCCTTTTGAAATACTGGATCGTGTTGGGAAGGTAGATTACCGATTGGCACTTCCACTAAATCTCTCACATGTTCATGATGTGTTCCATGTATCTCATCTGGAAAAGTACTTACCCAATCCTTCACATGTACTAAGCTTAGAAGTTGTGCTGCTGGAGTAAGATATTTCTTATGAAGAACAACCAATAGAGATTCTGGATCATAGTGAAAAAGTTCTATGAAACAAGACCACTCGTTTGGTTAATGTTTTATGGAGGGACCACCAATTAGAATAAGCTACATGGGAACTTGAGGATATGATGAGAGAGAGGTATCCTCATCTGTTTATTACAAAATGACGAATTTCAAGGGAAAAATTCATTTTAAGGGGGGTAGAATGTAACAACCTAAGATTTCATGATAAATATTTTTTATGTCTAATTTTATAAGCAACACCAAATGAATCTTTCACTACACACAACATAGGCTTGGCTTGAGTTATACGCAAACATGACCTTCCTTGATAGAGTGTGTAGTACGCAATACGGGGTTTCACGAAACATCGATATATTTTTATAATATTATTCTGGACTAGAATTTATGAATAGTATTAACTAAATTCTTAATTTTATAACATTATTATTCATCTTATACATTACAAGAACATGGTATGAGAAAAAAATAATTTTTTTGAATAAAATATGTATTTTTCAAAAAAAAAGCAGTTTTGTCGCCTTTCGATGGCACACCAACTTTAAATCCAGTTTTTGACATGTTTATAAGTTCAATTTGAGAAAATAAAATTCTTCTTTGAAATCAGGATACAAAAAATTACTTTGGATAAACTTTTCATATTATTCTGATAACTTTCATATTTTAATGAATAGTTAAAACACACTATATTTTAATTAAAAACAACCTTTTTCATCCCAATAATTTTTATGGGTAATTGTAATATTTAATGGTTTTAAAAAATAAATAGAATATATTTTTACCATTTAATATAATTTATGTCATTACCATTAATTTTTCATTGAATTCATAGTTAAAAACATTTCAATCTTTTGAAATATTTTTTCTTTTAAAAAATGTTTTCTTAACAACGGGATAAATGTTAATTTAATTACTGAAACTTCTGTGTTTTTAATTATGAAAAATGGATTCCATATTTTGATTCAGTGGGTCCAAATTTTGTTAATAGTTTACTTTTATTTTATATATATAATGAATAGTAACTACTGTAATTTTTTTTACTTCAATTAAAGATAAATAAGGTAATTAAGGGAAAACCTATGATTCTAAAATTACCCTAACACATGCCAAAAATTCTATTCGATGACTAAAATTAGACCCATATCACGTAATGGTAAGATTAGATGCATTTTATGGACTTTTGACCACGAAAATAATTTAATTATTATTAAAACCAAAGAAAGTGACAACATATCACCCTCTTAAATATTATAAGCATAATAATTTTAATTTAGTTATAAACTTCATGAAACATAGAACATGAATATTCTCCATAAATATAATAAAATTAAATACATCATATGAATTTATTTATAATTTTTAGTAATTAAATAATTATCATTATATGAGACACAATAGTGGTGTTGAAATTATTTTATTGATTGAAATATCAAATAAATGGTCTTAAAAATATTAAAACAAATACTATATTAACTGTTTAATGTGTTACACGAATTTTCTAGTTACATATGAAATGTTATGAATCTATTTAATATTTTGGTTCTAATATATCTTCTGTGTGGATTTTATTTAAATTCAAATAAATTAATTCTGTCAAAATTGACACTATTGATACTTTATATTATTAAATTGATTAAAAATCACAAAAAATTTTTAAAAATTAAAAATTAAAAATCATATGATCTAAAATGTCATAAAATATCAAATTATGTATAATTAAGAACACATAAGTAAGTATTTATAACCTTATAAAATTTATAACATTATTACCACAAATAAAATTAAATATATTGAATAAGGATAAATCAACAGGATAAGGTGTCAAATAAAATCAAAACATGTCTAAATTAAATTGTTTGATGAGATTACAACCATATCTTATCTAATATCTGAATTTGAGTAACTTTGGAAGTTTTTATGTGGGGTTTAGGTTTATTATAAATTAATATTTTAGAGGTTTCCAAAAGTGCCCCTCTCCTCCCTTATAAAAGGGCACCTCCTCCCTCTTCTCATTACAGAACTTTGAGCCTTCATGCTCGAAAGACCCATGACCATTACTATTATAAAATTCCCTAGTAATATTCTTGAGGTTCTGGTCTTCTCAAAAGACCAACTCTAGTCCCTTAAGAAAAAGTTTAAAGGAGGCACGTCCAAGAAGAGGTAATCTCTTCTACTGATTATTTCAAGTTTCTCTCTTCTTCAGCTTCTACTTATTTAGTTGTTTCACTATAAATATATAAAATCAGTATCACTAATATAATAATATAATACTGTAAATATGAAACAACCCCATTTCATCTTCTATCCATCCTACGGAAAATGAAATCACCGCGCGTGCGTACGTACAGAATACCGTCTTCACGCTGTGGTGTAATTATTTTTTCCACCACCACCTTAATTGGATGGGTATAATGGTATAAATAAAAATATATATGGTTATTATAAAATCATACTGATTCTGAGATATTATATCATTCAATCCAAATCTATTCAATAATTATGGGAATGATATCATCGCTCATGCGTACGTATGGACTACCATCTCCACGAACACGATGCGATTCATGTTCCATGATTAAACATTCAAGTATGATTATAAAGTATATATGTAATAAATAATCATGAAATATAATAAATAATAATGATACTAGATTTATGTACATATATTTTTCATTTACTTAATTTTGTCCAATTCAATAAGGAAACGAAAACACCGTTTATGCGTACGTACGACCTACCGTCTCCATGAATGGTGTATTTCATTCCATTTATCGATATATCATATATATTTAAATACTAAGTATATATTATATATAGATAATTTTTTAAATTCTGGAATTATGTAAATCAGGGTTTTAGTAATTATATCATGAACAACAAATCGAAACACATACGATAAATGAAACGATTTTACCCAAAATACTGCTTCAACATTGAATTTACAAAAGAACAAGTTATATAAAGTCATAAGTGAACCATATATGATATCATAACAATGAATATGATTCCTTATTAATTCAATTCCATTATTTAAATCATTATACCGGAGGTTTGGATACAGACATAGCATATTGGACAAAAGGTAAGAGATAACTTTTCCAATATCATTTTTATCTGAGATTGTTTACTCATAAGTATTTACTGGGTTATAATTTTCCTCCATGTCTATAAAAAAATTTCATAAAGTTTTTAATATTATTACATGTATTTTTAAATTCATGTTTACCCCTCTTTTTCTTTTACGTTGTGTTATGGAAAGAATCTTTCTTTTATTTACCACACGAATAACTTTTTGACTTTTCCAGCAAAAGTACGAGAAGAATGTTTTTTTTAACTTATACGACATGAATGGATCTTTATGATTTCATAACGCCTAATTTTCATAAATCTTCCAATACATGTTTTCATGGTTATTTTCAATAAAATCATTATCTTGTAAAATTGTGTGGCATTTTGTGAAAAGAAAATGATCTTGAAAAAGAAAGGATATTTTCCTCAAGAATTTATTTGAAGTGTTTTATCAAAACTATTTTCCATCTAAGATGACATTATTTATCATATTTATGTCTCATGTATAATTTCTCTATTATTTACATGGTGTGATTTTTATTATTATATAATTATATCCAATTGTTTTATATGGATTATGTGATGATGGGATGATTTTTATGAAACCCATTTTATTCTATGGGTTATGATGAATGTTTTATGTTTTTGGTGGCATAAGTAAAAATGATTTCATTATGAGATGGGTGGGACATATATCTCCCTCCAATACATTGGGTAAAGATTTATATCTCATGAGATAGACATGGCTGGAATGACTAGTTAATCTGGTTCAGTGATACGAGACTGGAACGAGGAGTGAACTCAATTCAGTAAGGGACTTTGTCCACTAAGATGGTCTTGGCAGCAATTACTTGGCTACTATGGAAATCATATCAAGTGCGTAATGGTTTTCCACAAATACATGTTTTATTCCCAAGCTATTTTATCATGATTGATGTTCTTTTATGATATATTCCTTACGTACATCCAAGATTTATGTCTTTTATCAAGATTTTTATGATTAGATTTTGTGTTCATGTTTTTTCATTCAAATGTTAATGGATTGTTTTATGTTCTCTATGTTTACCATTACTGAGAATTTGAGCACACCATTTTTATGTTTTCTTTTCCCCAGGATATAAAGAATGGTTTTAGGTAAGAAAACAAATGGGGAAGTTCTTTATGGGATACGTTGAAGATCTTTCACCATGATTAGAGGATTATGTTCCAAGTTTCCAAAGACACAAAACTATTACAATCCTTTGGTGTATATTTTTGTTATGTATTAAGTATTCATCAAAAGTAAAGTATTGTCTATGTATTTCATGTATTGGTCTCTATATTAAGTTACCACATTACAACCATAAATTTATGATTTTCCACATAACTTTGATCAGGAGGGTGGTCATCTTTCACAACACTTTATCTTTGATATAAAATTTTCACTAGTTATAGCTTATAATAGTGACCATGTTCAAATTACATATCTATTGAGATTCATACATGGGATTTATTTGGTATGTAAATCCTGAAAACATATACATGGAACACATTCTAAACTGTGATAGGTATGAATAGGATGGTAAGAGATGTGGAATAGTCCCCACATGATCAATAATTCAGAAGGGAATAATATATATAAGGCATCAGTTTTCATTCAACCCAACCCACATAACCCATTTTAAATGAGAATTTTAAGGACTAATTTATCACCACCATCAAATTATAGATCCCATTGATGATTATTATAATAGATATTTTATTAAATTTTCACTACATTGAATAGTTTGAATAAATTTGTGTTATTTTTTAAAAAATATCTGGTCTTAATGGCTTCCTCCCTCCAACTTCATTCTTTCATGTTGGAGCTCTGCATCTCTTGGTGTGTAGAGATTCATATGGTTTCATTTGGATGGTATAGTAGAAACAATTATTATATGTGACCTCACCTAGTGGAATATGTTTATCTCAATTTCCTTTTCAATCCGTTGATCATGATTTCAATATATATTCTAGTGTTTGAAGGGTCCTTTAAAACCAATCATGATTTTAGGACGATAACATGTTATAATGATTATCAATGTATCCAAATCAATTTTAAGACTCTTCTATATATTTTATGTGAGCCTTTTATCTCTATCAGATTCAATTGAAAGTGATACTCCATGCAGTCTTACCACTTCCATTATCTATGACATTAAATGTTGATCGAGTGAGAAATAATCTTGAATAAAATGAAAGTTTACTAACTTTTTATGTTGATACACCATTATGTATATTCCATTATCTAGTTTTGAAGTCTTGGTATGGTCAATGATGAAATTCATGGTGATGATACCCTATTTTTAAAGTGGTACAGTTAATGATTTTAACAACCACATGGATGTCTGAAGTTCATCCTTTATATACTAGAATACAAAGCATAAATATATATAGTTCATAATCACCTTATTCATATTCTCACCATAAGTGATACTTATGATCTATATACCTATTTGTGCTTCCTAGGTGAATAGATAAGGATTATCTATGTGCATCATTCAAAATCTCATTCATAAGTTCTGGTATGGATGTGATATATATATATATATATATATGGAATCCAAATATTATAACTATATTTCTATCAAAGTTAAATTATATAATTATTTCATCAATATTTTGTAGATTCATATCAACTTTACAAGTCACTGTGATATTTATATATATAGATAGTTGGGAAATAATTTGGGAAAGGTAGAATCTTTTCACTTCCTTTATGATTCCTAGGTTCAACATTCAAAAATCTATCAGTATTGTATCTATTTCAATCATAGTAATAGATAAAGAATCATGATCCTTTATAATAAGAGCATATACCAAATTTTCATATTTAAAGGGTGGTAACATATCAAGAATTCATAGTCCTTGATCCGCTCTATCCATCTCTATTGTTGCATGTACAATTATATTAGCATCCATATATACTTTAATCTCTTATGATCGGTATATATGGAAACAATTTCACCATAGAGATAATTCCATAAAAAATTTAATGAATTGTTATCTCTAGATCATGGGTTGGATAATTTTTCTCATAGGTCGTTAATTGATATGTTGTATAAGTTATTACTTTATCATTTTATATACAATACATCAAAATCCATTCATTAAACCATCACTATATATAAAAATTATTCTTCATTGTAGGATATTGTATTAACAAGTGTAGTGACTAACCTCCTTCTATGTTCCTTAGAGAAATCCTCACATTTTTCCTATAGGGACTTCACTCTCTTCTCCGTTAACATGGTTTGTCGATTTGATAATTGTGATTAATTTATCAAACAAATTTGAATATTTTCATTCTAATATAAGAAAAATATGGATCTCTATCAAAATGATTTCTCTAGTTCGTCCTTCAATTTCCTAAATATTCTATAGATCCATAAAAATACCCTCCCTTGTGATTATGTGACCTAAGATGGATACTTTGTTATTACTTGATTCGTTCTTTCTAAATATGGAATATAATTTATCATTTTATAAGTTCTCTAGATAAATACTCAAATTTTCTTCATTTTATTCAATTATCTACGAATATATGAGAACATCCTAATAAATTATAACAAAAATTTGTAATGTTAATCATTAAATAATTACTTTATTAATTCCATGATGACAAATAGGAATTTATAAGTCTTAGTGGAAACACTATGAATTTATAGTGTTCATATCATGTGGAGAAGTCTATGTTGGGTATATACGAATTCTTTATCCTTAATTAATTGTATCTAGATCAAAGATACACTTTATAGAAGTAATGATCTCCTCCAAGTTAATCAATTAAATCATCAATATAGGGTAAATGATACTTGTTCCTGATTTTCATTTTTTATGTTCCTGATAATAAAAGAATATATACATTAACCCATACATTTTTTTGATAGAGTATTGGTGTACCAAATTGTGTAGCACATGGTAATATAAACCCCATTACAAAATTCTCAAGTATTACTTCTTCAATTATTCTGATTTTATGGGGGATATTCTATACGGAGTCTCTATTATATTCATATTACTAGGTATAAGATTGATTGATAATGCAACCTTAATTTATAGGGAAGACAAGGTAATAAATTTGAATATACATCCATATATTCCAATAAAATAGGAAAATATTTATTATTGGGTCCCTCTCCTATCATTTTATACATGTAACCCTAATTATTGGGTATCAATATCCATATTAAGGAATTTGTTTCCAAATAGAGTTCATCATCATTATTACATCAATATTGTATAATGGGTTGATTTGAAATGTGAAATGAGATTCCCTATATCAAAAATTGATATGAGATCTATGAAGGGAGAGTTAATCCATTCCTTATATTACATATAATTCTAGAAATAGAATAAGAACTAGATTTTAGGAGGTTCATTCCCCCAACTATACCATCCAAACCTAGCAGACACTTAACTGATTCCTTAAGTCGATCAGTCACATGGCCTCAAGAGAACCTCTTCATATTCTAGAGGCTCATGACTATTATAAAGGGTACATATATGGCATTGTGGAGAGACTATACCATCATGATCATATTATCGCATTGTTACATAATAAATAATTCAATAGTGGAAGTAGTATAAAAGAAATGGATCATAAATAAACCTGATAAATTGGGAATTCCAAAAAAGTAAAACATTGTCCATGTGATGATATAATAAAAAATATGAATAGAAAAATTGAGTAAAACATAAAAAATACAAAAAATAAAAGGAAAAGTTCCCCAATGGTTATCATTATGATGATTCTAAACTCTGGACCATTCTTATTCTTCTAAGACATAATATTAAAGAGTAAGGATATAAGCATAATATATGATCCAAAACCTACAACCATGAGGTATTTTTGTGTAAAAAATGACAACATGAAAATTATTGGGGATATTCCTAGTAGGTAACCACCCAAGGTGTCAAAATATATCCATTATATGAATATAAAATAAACAGTAGTTTGAAGGTATATCAATAAAGCAGAAAATAATTGAATAGAAATAAGTCAGTCTTAGGTTCCTCAATGGATTCCTAAACAACCATACCAACTTTAGCCTAAAATATAATATCTATGAAATTCCACCATATATATATATATACATATATGTAAACAGATATATGTAGAGATATATGTGAACCAATGAGGACTCAGGGGGCCTAAGACCAAGGCATCCAAAAAATAGCATCAAAAGAGTCACTTATTTGAATAAGGGATCAACTGAAATATCCCAACTAGGTAATATATCTTAGGTCATTAAAGTATAATAGTCATATAGGACTCTAGTTAAACCCATGGTTTCTATTTATATGGTTGATCAAGTATATAATAAAACAAATTTTTCCATTGAGATCATGCATGAAATTTCTACTCAGGAATCCATGTATCCCTTAAGGAATAATGAATATCATTTAACCAATGAGACCATCCAAGCTGTTAAATATAAGGAACCCATTTACTTCTCATGAATTAGAATAACTCACTTAACCTTTGAGACTATCCAAGGTTTTTTTCCTAAGGAACCTGAGGGTTTATCATTGTACATGTAGTCTCAATAATCTTATGATCCTATCCAAAGAATTCATTGTAAGAAACTAGAGTATCACCCATGCTGTACATAATTCATCCAGCCTAGGAGACCATCCATTGAATTATATAGAAAGAACCAAAATATATCTCAAGTTGGAAAAGAATTTATCTAACCAATAAGACCATCCAAGGAGTTCATTCTTGGGAAACCATGGTTCAGTCAAGGTATGGTGTAATTCATCGACCCATTTAAATTTATGTTACAAAAATTTATATATTAGTAATCATATCGTGTAATAATTAAATTATAAATAATAAATAGTATATGTTCATAACTATCCCATATCACAATCCTAGTTAACAATTTGGGCCTTTTCATTTATAAGAAATTAAGAAGCACATGGAAAAGTCTATGTCATTTATTATTACAAATAATGCAATTAGACCATTTCACCATTGAATCACCAAAGGGAAAATTTAAACATCTATACCAACAATGGTTAACACAACACATCACATATGACCCAATCTAATACAAAATAATTACATTAATTCTATTTATCTCTTTATGAATTAGTGAAGGATTCAAGAAATCCATTTAATAATTTGGTAATATCCAAGGGTAAATCTGCACCTTAAGTGTACCAATCAATTCTAATTAGTTATTTATTTTAGGAAATGTTGATCATGAAAATTAAAAATAACGATCATAAGATAATTGAGTCATAAACACCACTTATAGTTCATTTAATTCCATTCAACCATTTTATTTGAAGAAATAAAAGTTTACATAATCGAAAGGGTGATTTTAAATCTATATATAAAGCATAAGGGTTATAAAATATAAGTTAAACACCCAAATTAGGTTTTCTATGTTGAGGTGAAAATATCTAATATTTAAATTAATTTTACAATGTCTATGTAATTTTAGTCATTAGTTTCAACATAATTTATTTCATATTTAAAGGGAGTCACCTGAAAAAATTAACATTTTACATAATGATTTATTTTATAAAACAAAAATATTTTAAGAGAAAATATATAGACCACCTACCTCATGCTTATAACTCTTCACTCATACACTATCAATATTTATTCAAGCTGATTTGAGAGAAATCAGATGAATAGAAAAATGTCCGGAAAACACGGTATAAGAGTTCTCATGGAAATAAAATTTCACACCGAAAGATAGAACCAGAAAAGAGGAAGGAGGAATCATGGAATCACAGAGGGATATCCAATTCACTTTATAGTGTTAAATTCAGAATAATAGTGATGGAGATCCATGGATGTATTGGGAGGAATCTAAGGAGAGATCGAGTAGCTACTAGGCATCAAAATGGGAGAATAATTAGGATGAAAAGAAATTAATTGAGTCATGGGGAATGGGTAATTTCACTCTTTTTAATTATGTTCATGGTTTGGATAATTTTTTTTACCAAATCATGTGCCAATAATGTGGGATCAATGCCTAAGTGTAACTAACTGCGCGGTCTAGGAGCGCGTTTGTCTAACTTTACTATTTGGTACTATAATTTTCTACTTATTTCTCACACAGTTGAGTGGACTTGGGTTTATGGTTTAACAAATTAATTGACTCCCTATAAAAACATCAAGGTTTAGGTGAACAGTTATCACTAACCGTGTTCATATTTTATGCCATAATTTATCATTCCAATAATTAGGATTTCGAAGCCCGAGGGTCCTAAAACTGAATAGAACACCTAAGATACCACTTGAGCCTTAAAACCCATCAAGAAAAAATATTTTTAAGTATTTAAATTTTTGTTTTTATATTAAAAATCATGGTTTATAAATCATACAATCTACCAAATGAATAGTTAAAATTCCTTGAGAAATTCCATGGTATAAAAACCTGAGAACTTATAATCTACCAACCATAGAAATTATTATCCCTGGGAATACTTCAAGAACAAAGAAAAAAAACCTAACCTACATGGGTCTCATAATTTTACATTGCAATGGCCACATGGTATTTTAAATTATTAACATTCTTACCATTATCACTATAAAATACATGGTACTTAAGCTGATGAAGCTCGACCCAATGCTCATATTCAAAACCAAAACATCAAGAAAACACTTACTCAAGCCCCAAGAAATAAATACATGATGACATCATGATTTATTTTTCCAACTGGCTTGTGATGATTCCCACCATAGCTTGTATGTTTTAATGTCTAATCCTATTTCATAATATCTCAACCATTAGAAATTTCAATTTACATATTCCATTTGCATTCTAATGATGATCTTGGATCATTTTTCAATTTGATAAAATAGTGTATTCTCAATTGAAAATATCTATCCTAGTTTTTCCATGAAAATGAATCATCCAAATTTTGTACTACACTCCCCTAATCTTGAAGACATACTTGATGTGATTCCCCACTGACCGTATGCAATAAAATAAGAGGAGTCAATTTCGAGCCACTACTAAATGAATATATCCGAAAATAGTTATATTTAGTAGCTGAGGCATCCAAAACATGATTACGATGAGTTTATTATAATTTATACCAGTTTTATTCTAATAATTCTCCCTGAATCCTATAACCAACTTCCAGTGATAATTTATACCAAACTGATCATTCTCATTAACATGCCTCAACAAAAACAATGGTGTATACCCAATCTAGTAAACATGGGATGTCACCCTCAAAATAAATCATACAAGCCCAATTATAGATCCGGGGTAACCATAGAATCAACTACTAGAGTCCATTGTTCTTATCCAAGGTAGTCCATTCATGTTAGTTTACATGTGAGATATCAATACATTGTTGAGACATCCATATATCAAGATAATTGATTGATCCCCACTATAGTATCATAGATTCTGACTGAGTGAAGAATTTTAGGGTGTCCATGAGTTTATCCAAGACCGTCATATATGGTAATCCTAGTATAACTATAGATAGTCTATATCACCATGATTATCCATGCTCCCAGAGAGAAACTCTAAGGGAGTCTAATATCTAGACAATAGGCTGTTTAATTTCCTTAATTATCTTTGTGTATAACTGATGCACTCTTAGTGTACATGGGATGATGTCATTGTTGGGAACATGATCATATTTGATCCATTAGTACACAAATATGATATCATGCAAACCAATAAGAATTGATCCACTACCATCATATCTAAAAAAAGTGCCCAACATGGTTTCCAACCAACCATATACAATTAAACATAAAAAAGAATAGTAAAAACACATCATGATGAGTTCATTGAGGGGATTTCAGATGCACCTACTGATACACTATTATTTATCGACCTCTATGAATCACTAACAAGGAAATTTTTTTAATTTTTTGAAACCCCACTATAGTCGAACCTTGACTCATAGATTCCTCATGGTTTGTGTACACAACCTACCATTTTATCATTGTGCTACCTTGAGAGGAAGAAACATGTTAGAATAAATACATTATGGGTTTTTTACACACCATGAGTCTGAATATAGCATACAAGATAGATCACAACCCATAACTTGGTTTTATCTTGAGTACCGTCTCAAGGGATTGATAACCTGAACTACTAACCACATAGATTTCGGAAGAAAATGTTACCACTTCCAAATTATGTTTTATAGTTTCTCTCTATCTATAAGGAATGAATCACTTTTCCCCAATAAACATGATGTTCCCCATCTTATGAGTTTATATATTTTCATTTACTTAGAATGAGAACTCATCCCAAAACACACACTCTATTCTCCACTAAGAACAAGTTACAGATGTGGCCGACATGTCTTTATCAAGCTCCAATTCAAAGGAGAGGAAAATCAGAATCTTAGAAGTGTGGTATATACAAATTAATATATACATATGTGTGATTATATTCTAATACTCTATCACTCATTTAATTTTAATCATGTATAGAGTCTAACACTAAAACTATCAATAGTGTTATAACACTCGATTCATTTTTAACATCATTTTGAGTATAAGGTCAACTCAAACTCCTATAATTCCTAAGTCGCGCTAATATGAAGAAAAGAAAAGAACACAGTGTCATTATTTTTTTATTTAATGATATACACCTAACTGATATAGTTCATTGCATCATTTTTACCGACTCAATGGGTGCCACATGTTTCACTCCATACTACCCCAAGATTCCATAAACTTAATGGAACATAATTTTATACTATCCATATTCCTATAAGATTATATATCCTTGTAGAATATGTACCATTTAAAAATTTTATCCCAGAGTCATATTATACCATAGAACTATTAATCTTTTCAATGAACTATTGAGTCATCCATCATTGATGAAGAGGAATAAGAAGGGTCACATGTCCTACTAAGAGTGCAACTATACTTTAGTCTTGTCTAACCCACTAGACTATATAATTACACAATGATAAATATTGAAACAAGGATCAACTATAACATGACCACCACCCAACCTAGGTGTCATTCTATAAAATAATATTCCTACTCAGGACAATCAACACCCAATCATAACCTCTTGTCTGAAACTATTTATAAATATTAATAGAGATATTACACCTAAGTGTGATACTAAATTGGGATAGCCTCTCTTTTAGAAATAGAATCAAAATGTAAACTATAGTCATATTAAAAAGGAAACTAGGATCTACTTCTGATCATTGAGACCAATAGATAGTAGAAGAAGACTATAAGAAATGCCTCAATTACTATTCCAAGGAATATATCAAGTACATATTAGAATTTACCCATACATGGGGAACCAATTTAAAAAACATGTAAAAGGTTTAATTTTATAAATTTTCACAGAATCACATTTATTTGAAACATTATGGAGGCTTAGTTGTTTGAAAATAAAGTACAAGATATGACGGAAAATTATGGTTGGTACATCATTTAGCTAAAACCATAATGAAACATAGACAGTTTATATAAAATTAATTTCAAGGAATATTTATTTAGTTGGTGTCCTAACATAATTCAGGTAATTCATCTTATAAATTAATTTTATCTATTTTATTCATCCATACCATTTTCACAATATGGATTAGTTAATGAAAATTTCAATATGATATTGTTGAGAAAGACAACATTTATATTGAAATTGGAATTTTAATTAATAGATGTCTCATTATAGTAAATATCAAAAGAAGAATGAAAAATGATTTTGATAATTTTAGGGAGATTGTTCAAGTAATATTCCACCAAACCTTTATATCTAATGTCATGCATGTGGTTATTGACACCTAAAATAACCATCCATATGTAGTATGAGTATACCACAATGGTGTTAAGTACTAAGGAATACCATAATAAAGGAAACATATGATGGAACCTTTATTAAACCAATTTGTGTTCATATAAGGGAATCCAAATAAATTTATTTTTATTAAAGGTTAATTATAACTATAATGGGTTTATCACATAAGAAAAAAATCCCCCAATTAACCTAGATGTGGAATTTGGAATTTTGTCTTCTGATTCATCGTGCCCATGTTATATAGGTACAAGACTTTGTAGGTGAAAAACAATAAATTTTTCATTAATTTTTTTTCCATATAAATTAAAATTTACCATATATATATAAGAATCATGGTTCAATTAGATGAATTACCATTTCTAGTTATAAAAATACTTCCCTCTAAAGTTACAATTGACGTTTATATAACTGAAACCAATTTTTCACCACCGATCTCACAATATTACAAATTCTTGTCTAATGGTTCAACTATCAGGGTCACAATTATCCAATTTATAAAGGACCATATATTATAAAAATTGAACCAATGTCCACCATTTAATTGGGAATAATAAAATTTCATCCCATGCAACTAATTGTCTATGGTTAAAATGTGGCATAATTGATTTGTAAGGTTCCACCAACAATATATATTGGAAAACCCATTTATGTTGATATAATAAACTTAATAAAAAATCAATTTAACATAATTAACAAGAATACTATCACATTAGTAAGGAACATAGACATATAAATAGGAAACCACAGAATCATGGTATATAGGTAAAACATGCTAAATAACCACATTTGACAGTAAGGAAATGTAATTTACATGGCATGGAATATACATGGAATGTGAATCTATATTTGAATATAATGATGAAAATAACAATACTTACATTCCATAACAAGAAATTGGTAAAATACCATAAGTCTTATAAATCAAGAAAGCAATGGAAATTACACCAATCAATCAAGGTGAAGAAATAATAAGTTGTAATAATGAACAGTAGTCCCATCCATGGCCACTCAAGATTTCCCTCATGTCTGGGTTGATCACCCACATACATGATCTAATTATCAAGTTAAAACACATTCCTAGAATCCTATATTCCATCCCTAAATAGTAAGAAAAAGGAAAAAAGATATGTTACAAAATTTTAACATCCTAACCCAAGATCCGCTAAACCGATTCCCCAAGTCAATAGGTCAAATGCCCTCAAGCGTTTCTCCCTATATGCCAGTGGACACTAACAAGTAGTGAGGTTCCAATGATGGTATGGTGGTTAGATAAACAACCATATTTAAAGTATCATAGTTGTAAAGAATAAATAATTCAACAACAGAATTAGTACAAAAAAATGAAATAGAAATTAATTATATAACTTAGAATTTCTAAATAATACAACCATTTATGTGTATATAATGAAATAATATATAATCATAAGATATAATAAAAACAACCCATAAATAATACACAATGTGGAAAATATCCCCAAAGGATATCTCCATGAAGAGCTTATGCTCTCGGTCATTCCTATGCCCCTAATAACCCACGTAAAAGAGTAATAACACAAGCATAATCCATGATCTAAAACCTAAAACCATGATAACTATTTGGGTACAAGTTGGAATCCTATACAGGGTGTAAGATATATGTTTAAATAGTGGGTGCCCAAGACCCAACTATTTAGTGCTTTTTATTACCATATCATGTATATAGTAAGCTAAGTAAGGTGTCATCTTACCATTACTGTGTAGACTTTTCTACGTCCACTATTGAAATGGTAATGTCCAATGATTAATTGTCGTATTGAAAGGTTATAGAAGTTTGTAGGATATAGTGAGAACCTCTAGAAACTATGACATTAAACTTAAATATATGTTCTATGGTATAGATACATCTTACTGATTGGGCATAGTAGTTGTCTGAACATCAGGTGCTGGGGGCTCATATGTATTGAGAGTTTTTCTCATGAAGTTTAGATTTGGTGATCTCTAGTAGTGAGATCATGAGGACTGGCCCACCAATAGGAACATCGCATGTTTTAGGTATCATTGGATGTTCATATCTATGATCATGTGTAATAGTCTCCTAAATTGAGATCATTACCTATGTATGTCATTTGATTACGTACATTGATGCAAGACAAAAACCATGGCAATGAAGTCATGGCTAGGTAGTTTATGTTTGGTGCGTTATTGGTGGCATGACATTTCTTGAATGGTCAAAAATGGATTTGTCTCTTCCAGGTTATGGATTTAATATATGTCGGGCCATGTTGATATGGATGGATGTACCTTTATAAGACCATGTCCATGATAGTCGAGGGTAAATCCATCTAGTTACATCAACAAACAATAAAGAAAGATAAGGGAGATGACACATGAGTACATCCTTCTTTATGATATATTACTGACTAAGAGACTATATTACCCAGTGTGTGTTCGTAGGTTGGTTGTTGATGATGTGAAAATCCTTATCTCTTTAGGGTCCATGATGGGTTAGTAGATCCCACTCTTGGTCTGTGAATACTATTCCCTACTATCAAGATAAGGGCCTAGAGGGTCACACACAATAGCGTATTCAGGAATCTTCACTATTCAGTCGAATTAGATTTTTGGACATAGTGGGCCCCACCAAAGGTGTTCAGGATTTTTCCAAAGTTAAATGATCACCAATGAAATAAATAAAATCATATTATTCGTTTTTAGAATAATGAGTATTAAATTTATTTATTAAATGTATTTACATGTTTCAAGTAAATTCATGAAAAATATTAATTGACGAATATTATATTATTCAAGGGTCAATTAATATTTATGGGAGAGATGAGTCAAGTTAGTGACTTAATTATTATTGTGTAATATATTTTAATATATTACAAGTAAGTGATAATAATATTTATGACTCAGTTTAGTAGTCATAAAATGTATTTGATTGTGCGTTAAGTATTCGGGGGCCGGGTTGGCATTTCCATGTAATTAATTAACCACTATAAATATTAGAGGAGAGGAGATTTATAATTACTATTCATGGAGATTATCTCTCCTCTCCTCTCTCCCACACTCTAGAGAGAGATGTTTTGGATCCATGGAGCTCAGATGGAGCTCTCTCTTGGGCATTGCTAGCGAAGAGATGCAGTATCATTGGAACATCGAAGGCATCATCAGTATTCCATGCTAGCACCCGGACTATGACGAACGATGCTCCTATGGATTCCTTTATGCGTGTGTGGATGATCAAGTGAAATTCGGCTTCTGATTCTACGAGTAGTGATCGCTAACAACAAGTAGATGTCGTGCATGGCTTCAGAATTAAACCAGTTATTTTTATGGTTTATTTTTTTGCTTAAAACCCTTCAAGAATTGTCCTCGCCTTTGACCAGGATGCTCTTCACTGATGCCCAGAAGTTCATGTCGAACGGCGATGGATATTTTTCAAAAACCCACCCGTTTAGGGCTTTTGCTGCTCACCCAGTTCTATCAAGTTGTATCAGGGGGAAAACGTGTTGAATTTAAGCCAAGAAAAATTAAATTTGCATTATGTTATGAAGAGCACATTGAGACGGTCCCAACACCATAGACCACATTATAATATGATATAGGATGACCATTCTGTGGTCATCCAATGTTTTAAATATGGATTGAAAATAGTAGTTTAACAAAGTTCTAAATTGATGAACCTTTTTTCCACTGTGTGCATAGTGGAGAACATAGCCGCAATACCTACTCCCGAAGCACCAAGCGGAATCCCCAATAGGGGATGACTTCTCTAGGCCTACGTCGACAAGGTTGGCATCATTGGAAGCATTATTTTCAATAGAGCCCTACCCGACTTCCCCACATGAGCACCAACCGGGTCTTCTTCCCATGGTGGAAGCCGTTACTCCATGTCGGCAAGCCCCGACGGTCGGTGTCCTAAAAGTCTGCCTCATCCCCGGTTAGCTATGTGGGCTCCTGTGCATGGCTATCTTCCTATGTGTAGCAGCACACCCTACCCATACAACGCCCCAAAGGCCCTGCAACTGTCTTCCCCGCGTAGCCTCTGTGCTGCTACCTCTCGCAGTGCACTGGTCCCAGCTCCTCCGTGTTGTGCAAAGCCAGCGCACTCTGCCGCTCTCACCCCACACTCATGCGCTGTCAATAAAGCCCCGAACTCTCCCACAACTCCTCCCACGTGGAGACCCTGGCCAGGCCGACACTATCCGACGAACCTGAGACTGCTATCCGCATTGAGCTGCTGCGTACCAGCGGACCAACCTCCACCCTCGTCCCCTTTTTTCTCCACGGGCTATCAGCCACACTAGGCACATCAGATGAAGGGGCGTCAGACCATCTCAGTCTGGCCTCCTTCCCCTTGGTGGATCTCCACAACACCTAGCCAGGTCTCACTCGGACTTTGTGCACCAGCGGCTGCCCTGCATGCCTCCTCACCCTCATCCAGTGACCTCCTGCCTCCTTAGAGGAAGCCGCGGCCACATGCTGCCCCTCCGCATCGTGTTCTGACGCACCCCACTAGAAGGTAACCTTCAACACATGTTGGGTTTTCCCCGAAATAGGCTCGGATGGGTCTTCCTAGCTCATAATGAACTAAGGCAGACATTCCCATCCCAAAATGCCCTTGTATGGGGTCATTATCGCCTGGACCAGGCCTGTGCAGGTCTTCTCTGACCCGCATAGGCCTTGCCCGATGTTAAATGGGCTCAGGTGATTTAGTTTAATCAAAATATAATTTAAATAATTAATTAAGTACATTTTATTATTAAATTAATATAATATTTATTTTTGGTTATTAAAAATTATAAGAGGATTAATTAATTTAATTTAGAGATTAATTAAATTAATTTATTAATTTATTTTTTAGTTTTAGAATTAAATTAATTAACTAGGACCGAACTACGTTAAATAGAATTAAAAACAAGAGTAATCATGTTAATTCAATTAAATGACCTCATGTTGTTTTTAATGTATGTTTTTTTATTCATAATTTATTTAATATACGTGAGTTTAATGCGTATGTGACTGATCATGAGCTAAGCTCGACCAATTCATGTTTGATGTCTTTTATTTAATCATTTATTTAATTTGTTTACTTAATTATTTCATCATTTGTAATAATTATTTTTAATTAAATAAATGATGATTTGAATGTCGTCTCAGGGTTCATTATATGTATAAGGGCCTATGCGCCAATTATCAGAGATTTATTTTATACTCCGAGACCCCATCTTCTGCATGCGAGTACAATTGTATAATGATGAGACGACGTATAACACACTTCGTGCCAAGTGACGGTGACACACCAGACAACAGTTGGATGCATTGGATGAGCAGACGATGTTATTCAAGTTGCAAGCCACACGACTAAAGGTACTTTATCATAGTGTTTTGGTTGGTCTGTTATTCACTCAACAGATCAGCCAGTAGTACCAACTCATGATCAGATTTATCATTTTATTTCTACATGGTTTTATTATTTTGTGAATGTGTAGTATAGTGCAATCACATTGAATAATAAACCAGCATGGATGATAAAATGAACATGTGATGTGATGATTTTTCTATTTCTTTCACGGTCAGTTGTGTGTGCGATCACATAGTACGTGCTTATAATAATATAATAGGATTTCTTTCATCACACTAAAAATAATAAAAACCAAAAAAATATATTAAGTCAAAACAGCCTTCCGTCGTTCAAATGTTGACAAAACCGGCTATTTGAGGTGCCGATCATTCCATAGATAAGGGTTCCCCTTACTACTGGGGAGTAATTATAAGAATTATGGGTCGACTTAACAACAATTTTATCAAATAAATATCCATATCTATCTTATTGTAATTTAAGAGGCAAGTGTTTTTCAAATCAAGTATCGATTTTATGAAGCTGGGACGTCACTAAAAAGATCAAGGAACTGCATGTTTAAGCAGTCGGTCAGCAAAAAGCCAACCTATAACCCTACAAGTAGTAGTGTAGCCATAGCTTGTAGACTATGAGTGGTGGTTTTGGGATCCTTGCCACTATAATACTCTAGCGACAGAGTATTTCGATTCTAGTATAGAGGGTTCCTAGAATCCGATAAAATAGTGAGAGATATTTCATGATTTAAGTAATTTATCAAAAACGTGTAAACTGGTACACATATAAAAGGAATTCATCTGCTAAAATTTATTTTGTAGAAAAAAATGGCAAGTAATACCACAAGATTAAAACTATGATATTATAATGGACAATGTAAATGTCCACACTGACATGGGTATCCATGAATAGTACAGGTGCATGCACATAGTACTATAATATAGGAAACTCAAGGTGTTAGTGTCCCCAAAAATGTTAAACTACCTCAGGAAGCGAGGGTGAAAAGTAATTACATGCGACTAATGTACAAAGCATTTGATAGTTATATCATTATGATTTCATCAACATGCGGTGTCAGTTGCGTTGCTATACCAGGACATGGATGATAAAACATGAAGTCTCATCTATGGGATGTTTGCTAGGAGAAAGTAAAGAAATGATATAAATAAGGAAACGTTTACACCTACATGTGTAAATTGAAATATTGATCATGATCTTTAAATATCATTTTCACTACATAACTCAAGTCTCGTTTTAAGTTATAAAACGAACATATATTGAGTAAATGATTCATTACAAATTTAGGTAAGATTCACCAAGATCATAAGAATAAATGACAAATAAGCATTAATTCTTATCGAGGAAAAATTGAAAGAAAATGTGTAAAGGTAAAAGGTATTTAATTACAATGACACATTCACGACATCCTTCAATTAATGATGTGTTAACAATGGTTATTTTCATTGCATATTATAAAATAATATTATAGAAGTTTAAAAGCAATGAACTGATTTATAGATGAAAGTTGTCACTTCTATATCAGGCATATTCATCAATGTAATGTTTCCTTTTACTACTTGGATATTTAATAGTATATTATTTTTACATATTTGTATTTAAATACAACAACCAAGTAAGTATAGAATAATTACTAGAAGTCAGGTGTATTCCCGAAGTGGCTGTGAAAGGGTGATACCTAGGCCAGTGGTGAGAAGTACATGACTTCTTTAATTTCCAAGTGAAAGATTCATGTGGAACTATTATTGATGACAAACACAAACATTAATCTCATGTATCCTTGGACACAAAGATACTTTCTTTTAAGTTATGTAATGAATGTTGTTTTTGGTTAACTCAATCTCTAGTTCAGTAATACATAAATCATAGGCAATTTTTGATGAATATAAATGTAATACTTATACCCAGTTGTGACAATATATTTTTTTTCTAAAATAATACTAAAAGTGGATGTCATAAATATACCTCAAAAGGTATTTAGGCTCTGCACATCTAAATACTTTTGGTATTATCGATGTCGTTAGTTTAGAAAAAGGAGCCTTTAGAAATAAAGGTATGTCACAAAGCTTTTGGAAATAGTTTAACAAGTGTGAACTATTATAATTAAAAGCTAGAGGTAGATATACTTCATAAGATTCCTTTAAGTAATTAATTAATAACAAAGTGAAAATATGCATGTTCCAGAGATATGAGTTTCTTCAGGTTAGGATACCGAATAATATCTCGACCAAGCATTCATCAATCATGATAATGTATCAGGGAGCAATTCCTAAATGCACATTACCTTATCCACATTACGACATTGATGTTAAGAAGTAGGATTGATGATAAATTCTTACATATCAACATTGATCAACAAACATGTAGCGTAGAGCAATTTTTTAACACATATGTCATTCATCATAATTTTGATTTTAGTAATATCAATGATGCAACTAGTAGAAACATCCATTATATTTTAAGAAATGATTTCCAAATAACAGTGGTACACCATAATCATATGCCAACTATAATTAAAAATGGATATCATGTTTGTCATAGTATGCCATAAATCCATTATGTCATAAGAAAATGTGTTTGGACACAAAGAGTTTGTTAGGACATAAACAAACATGCGCCAGGACAAAAACATTGTGAATTTAGTGTAATAATCCTAATAGTTCTTTAGGATGTTACATAAATCCCTTAAGACAGAAGAGTAGGTAGTCAATAAATAGAAAAAACTTCTATGTAAGGGTGCACATATCTATTAGAGATAGTGTGAGCTATATCGAACTGTGTTTAGTCAATGTTCAAAATGCACAAGTAGTTGGCATAAGAACTAGTTCTACAAGTGCATCCGGAACAAAGTTTGTTCTAGAGACACATACTGTGTAGGAAGGATAAACCCATGTTGATGGTTTTTATATTCACAATGATTGGTGATCTGTTATTCAATGTGAAAAAAATTTCCTACAATTAATAAGTACATGGAAATTAACGAAAATTGAATTAATGGATTACATGTATCAAAGTGAAAAGGCATTATTATTTTTGAATACTATGGTGGGTATTCAAGTGAGTTGATACATGGATGGTATGATCTTGGTACCAATAAGGCATGACTGATTTGAGCAACTCATTATGCCTAAATCCGTTAGAGTTTTACTTATCATAGCTAATATCTATGATCAATTTATTTAGCAATGGATGTCCAGAATAACAGTTGTGGATGGTGTCTATATGACACAACCAAAAAGGGTTGGTCATGTCACAGAAAGCTAATAAAGGTTGAAAGTTACTAAAATATGGCTCTGGATTTAAGTAAGAAACATGATCATAGAAATTAAATTTGCAAAAATGTTTTCCATGTGTCTATGTGAGGTTTGTGGGAGCAAAAATGATTTCAAAACAAAATATGTTCAGAAACATTTAGAAAATTGACATTGGTCTCACAGTTAGTTAAGACCAAAATGAAATTTACTCTCCAATGATTGACTTAAAGTATCAAACTATGTTCTAGGGAAAATAATCTACTAAGGTAGATCTATAGTTTACTTTGTCCTAGTCAATCACACATATAGTGACATTGTATTAAAAAATATAGGTTGGAACAATTCAAGAGTTGAATTGTTGCCTAGATCACAAGGCATAATCTCTCCATGTTGACCTATCACTGACATGGGTAGAGTTAAATGAGGGGAGTTGAAATCCATACATCTAAACGATGATTCAATCACATATGCCATGATATGTACAAGAATCGATACTGTAAATGTATATTTTACAATAGGAAAATATTAATTATATCCAGGAGCACTGCAAAGGATGTAGTCGGAACTATCTAATTGTACTTCAGCATGTACAAAAGATATGTACCTGGTAAGTGGAGAAGAAAGGATACTAGTTTTTTGGGGATACAAACAAGTCATCCATATGATCAAGAGATAAACTATTGCAGTTAGAGATAATGAGCAAGACAAGCTCATATAATACAGCGGTATCCAAACCTACAAAGACTGAGTATATTTAAACTTCTAAGGTATCTAAGAAGAAGATATGTAAGAATATGTTCCAGTTCGTAGAATCATACATGGTAAGAAAAATATTATCATAATCTAAATTATGGAATTCTCACTGGACAAGATTTGAAGCTATGAAAGGGGACAAAAATTGAGATATACTCAGGATACCATCTATTGAGTAGTTTTACTCAAAGAGATGAGGTCACTATAGCAGAATAACCACACGGTGGAACCATGGTGGACCTAGTAGCTAAAGTCATTACTCAGTAGAAACATGATGTTTATCATGTGAGTGGCCAACAAGTTTCGTTAGAAATTTGTCCATAGTGCAAGTGGTTGTGTTTAAATTGTGGGTGCCCTAGACCCAACTATTCAGTGCTATGGATTACCGTATCGTGTATACAATAAGCTATGCATGATGTCATCTTACCATTACTATGTATACTTTTATGCATCCAGTATTGAAATGTTAATGTCCAAACATTAATTGTCCTATTGAAAGGTTATATAAGTTCCAAGTCTATAATGAGAACCTCTAAATACTATGAATTTAATCTTAAATATATGTTCAATGGTCTAGACACATCTTTCTGATTGGACACAGAAGATATCTGACCATCAGGTGATGGGGACTCATAACCATTGAGAATTTTTCTCATGAAGTTCACACTTGGTAATCTCTAGTAGTTAGATCACAAGGACTAGATCTCCAATAGAAACACCACTTATTTCAGATGTCATTGGATATTCCTACCTATGATCAAGTGTAATGGTCTCCTGACTTGATATCATTACCAATTTATGTCTTTGTATTGAGTACTTTGATGCAAGACAAAAACCATGGAAATGAAGTCGTGGAGAGGTAGTTTGTGTCGGGTGCATTATTGGTGGCATGACATTGGTTAAATTGTAAAGAAAGTGTTTGTCGATTCCAGGTTATGGAAGTAATATATCTTAGGCCATGTTGATATGGATGGAAATACCTTTATAAGACCATGGCCATTGATGTCGAGGGTAAATCCATCCAGTTACATCAGTTAACAATAAAGCAAGAGAAGGACGATGACACATGAGTGCGTCCTACTTTATGAGATATTACTGACAAAGAGACTATATTACATAGTGCGTGTTCATAGGTTGGTTGTCGTTACTGCGACAATCCTTATCTCTTTAGGGGCCATGATTGGTTTCTAGATCCCGTTCTTAGTCTGTGAATTCTATTCACTGCTGTCGAGAAAAGGGCCTAGAGGATCACACACAATAACATATTCAAAAATCTTCCCTATATAGTCGAATAGGATTTTTGGACATAGTGGGCCCCGCCACAGGGGTTTGAAATTTGTCCAAAGTTAAATGATCTCCAATGCAGCAAATAAATTCATATTATTTAAGTTTAGAATAGTGGGTATTTAATTTATTTATTAAATGTATTTTCAAGTTTTAAGTAAATACATGAAAAATATTAATTGAAAAATATTAAATTATTCAAGGTTCAATTAATATTTATGGGAGCGACGAGTCGAGTTAATGACTTAATTATTATTGTGTAATATATTTTAATATATTACAAGTAATTGATAATAATATTTATTACTCACTTTAGTAGTACTAAAATGTCGCTGATAGTGCGTTAAGTATTCGGGGGCTGGGTTGGCATTTCTGGGTAATTAATTAGCCACTATAAATATAATAAGAGAATAGATTATTAATAACTATTCACGGAGATTCTCTCTCCTCTCCTCCATCCCACACTCTAGAGAGAGATGATCTGGATCCATGGAGATCGGATGGATCTCTATCTCAGGCATCACTAGTGAAGCGATGCGGTAATCATTGGAACATCGAAGGCATCATCTGTATTCCACGCTAGAACCTGGACTACGACGAACGAAGCTCCCACAAATTCCTTGAAGCGCGTGTGAACAATTTAGGGAAATTTAGCTTCTGGTTCTTCAAGCAGTTATTGCCAATGATGAGCAGACATCATGCACAAATTCATAATTAAACTAGGAATTTTATGGTTTATTTTGTGCTTAAAACCCTTTACGCATTGTCCTCATCTTTAACCGGGATTCTCTTCACCGACTTCCACATGTTCGTGTCAATCATCGATGGAAATATTTTCAAAACCCCCTATTTGGGGGTTCTGTTGCACGCCCGGTTCCAACAATATACTCAGTCGGACACCACCAATGGTGTCTAAATCTATAGCTTGTGAATATAAAATAAGAAGCAGTGTACTTGTGTATTAATTAGGCAGTAAATAAATAAATGGAAATATTCAGGCTCATGTTCTATAGTGGACACCAAGAGGACCATACATGATTCAACCTAAGTTGGAATATATCTGACATTCCTTCACGTATATATGTATTTATATAGACATATATATAGAGAGATATACATTCACCTACAAGAACCTGAGGTGTAAAACCAAGGAATCCATATAATAGTAGCACAATATTCATGTATTTTATTAAGTCATTACCAAAAACATCCCAATCAAGGAACATAGACAAGCTCAAAAAGTATAATAATCATATAAGAATAATGGTAAACCCAAGGAAAACATGTATAATAGTGATCAAGAATTTATTAAAACTCATTTTCTCCTATGATCTGATGTATTAAATTCCTACTTATGAATATATGTATGGATCAAAGTGTAATGTAAACTATTTGACCAATGAGCCCATCCAAGGAATTCTATATAAGGACCTTGGGTATCACCCATGCATTAACATTAATAATATATCCTCTAAGCTCATCCAAGGTGTTCAGAATAAGGAACCTGAGTTTTATTCATGGTACAAGGAGTCTCAATTGGGCTATTATCCCATCCAGAAATTAATCTTAAGAAACATGATTATCACTCAAGGAATGAGTAATTCATTCATATTATGAGAATCTTCATGTTATTCCATAGAAGTAACCGAAATATCACTCAATTCATAATACAATTAATCTGACCAATGAGCCTGTCCAATCAGCTTTTACTAGGGAAACCATGGTTCACTCATTATAAAAACCCATACTTTATATACATTGTTATTACTTCAGATTTTAAGCACACTTATTACAACATATAACAAAACCAGGAAAGGACCGTATAGGTATAGTGTCTTTAGAAACTGGGAAACATAAACAACTGGTTCATAAAGCGTCTACACTGTCTCCCATTTATTTCATCATATTTATAGTCCCTTTTGGCATATCTTACTTAATAACCATCTTCCTGGCCTGGGGAAAGAAAACATACAAAAGGGTGAGCTCAAATGCTCAGTAAGGGTAAACAAAAGAAATATCAATCACAACATATACATAAGAACATAACTTTTGGAAATCTTAACCTGCAAAAGAAATCATAATTTCATAACATGGGATAAATCATAGTAGTGAAATTTAATCCAAATACTCATAACTTAAAACATGAATCATTGTGGAATACACACATAATCTTAGAGAATCATTTCATATTAGTCAATACTCATTGCCAAGACTATCTTAGTGGACAAAGTCCATTTCTGAACCGAGTTCAGTCCTCGTTTTAGTCCTGTTTCACAGAACCGGTTTAACCTACCATTCCAACCATGTCTAACTCATGAGATATAAAATCTTTACCCAATGAATTGGAGGGAGATATAGGTCCAACCCATCTCATAATGATACCATTCTTATGTGTGCCACAAAATCATAAACCATACATCATAGCATAACCCATGTAATAAAAATGGGAATCTTAAACATTGTGACATCATAAAACAATTCAAGAATTCATAAAAATATTTCCATCACAACATAATCAAATCCATGTAATAATAGGAATTGAAACAGAACCCTATATTATCTTATACGGAAAATAATTTTGATAAAACACTTGAACTCCATCTTGAGGAAAATATCCTTTCTACATTAAAAACACTTTTCCTTTCTTAACATGTCATACAATTATAAACTAAAAGAAGTTGATTAAAAATAAACGTGAAAACTTGTAAATGAATCTTCTTGGAAATAATGATTTAAAAATCCATTCATGCCGTATAAGTTATAAAAAACATTCTTCTCGTACTTTTGTCGGAAATGTCAAAAAGTACCTCGTATGAAAAACGATAAAAGATTCCCTCCATATATTTTACTAAAAACTCACCGAGGGGTAAAATTGTATATAAACTACTAAAGAAAGATATAAATATTACATATTGATGAAACATGGATGTGGATGATAAAATACACCCCAGTTAATACCAAAGTATAAACAATCTCGGATAAAAATGAGATTGTGATATTTTCTCTTACCTTAGGTACGATTTTCTTCGTAAGTGTCTGAACCTCCTGTATAATGATTTAAATAATGTTATTGACTTATTCTAGAATCATACTTATTTTTATGATATCATATATGGTCATATTATTAGCTTCTTATTAGTAATATTTCATTACTACTTGTTATTCGGGTGTTTATTACTTTTTGTTCTTATGCGTGTTTTGTCGAATAAATTATTATAATTATTTTTAGGTTATAGATACCTCATTTAAAAAATGGTATTAGTGTAATATATATCATATTTATTCACTCAATTCATTTATAAAATCATTATACAATGAAGATCATGTAGAACGAGTCGCATCACAACGTGGAGACGATATTCCGTACGTATGCACGAGCGATGATATCATTCCCATGATCGTGGAATTGTATTGGAGTGTATGTATACTATTATAGAATCAATATCAATTTATAATAGTCATATATAGTCATTATTTACACCATTATACCCATCCAAGTAAGGTGGTGGTGGAAAATAGATTACACCACGGCGTGGAGACGGTATTCCGTACGTATGCACACGTGGTGATTTCATTTTCCGTAGGATAGATAGATGGTGAAATAGGGTTGTTTCATACTTATAATAACATATCCGTATATGAGTGATACTGATGTTGTTATTTCATAATGAAACAACTAAATAAGAAGAAGTGGAAGAAGAAATAAAGTTGAAAGAATTGGTAACGGACATTACCTCTTCATTGAAACGCCTCTTTGAGATCTCCTTTTAGGGCACTAAAATTGGTCTTTGAAGAAGACCAGGACCTCTAGAATGCTTATAGGGAAGTGGAGAGGAGAAATTGGTAGGGGTTTGACGATCTTTAAGGCTCAAAGTGGTGTGAGGAAGATGGGGAGGAGGTGCCCTTTTATAAGGGAGGAGAGGGGCTCCTTTGGAAAAACTAAAAATATTATTTTATTATGAAGTCATGTTCGGTTTTAAATATCTCCAAATTGATTTATTTCTAAGCTAAGGTGAGGATGGGTCGAAATAATTTCATCCAATAGAATTTAGAAAAGTTTAGGTTCCTATTTTAACCTTATCATTTAGATTTAACATTAAGTTAAATAATTTTACTTTTACCGTGTCTTCTTGTGTTCTTATACTATAATGTCAATAAACATACTATAAGAAGCCAAACGAACCCCAAGTTCTTTATTATTAATATATATAACGTTATATAAGTCATTTTTTCGAACCATATATTTTTAGGAATAAAATAACAATTACTAATATAATATATTTTTTAAAAACTATTTTATGTCAATTTTGACACGATTTAGTAATTGATTTTTGTGAAAATCATAACAGAATGATTTGTTCGAAGAAAGTTAATTAAATCAATAATACCATGTAATATTAACCTATAAAATTAGTGTAATTCATAAAAAGTCTCAAAGTACATTTATTTTAATATTTATAACATCAATTATGTCAATATTTCATTAATAAGATAAATATTGCATCATCATTGTGTCATAAATAAATTAATTTATTTAATGTCTAAAAATTACAAATAAAATACCATTATGTAGGAAATCTTTTTATCTTTCTAATGAATATTTATAGTCGAATTTATCATATGTATAACCTTATACTAAAAATTATTTACTTATTAAACTTTGATTTTAACTATTTTAACCCTTCTTTAAATAAATTAATAATAAATGTCCTAATCTAATCCATGTAGGCCTAAATGGTCATATTTTTTCCTAAGTTTGTTTCTGGTCGAATTACACTTATCCAATAGAATTAGGGCATGTGTTAGGGTAATAATAATATCATTTTTACCCTTAATTACCCAATTTACTTTTAACCATGGTAAATAAAAGTAAAAAGTTACTATTCACAAAAAATTATTTTAATCTCATTGAACCACATTTTACTTACTGAAATCAACCGTGTCTCTCGGATTTTTGAAATTCCACTCACAGAAGTGGTAAAATTATGTTTTATTAAAAATTTAGTTTTTTTAACTACCACTTAGTGGTTTCACTATTCATCAAAAATTGAAAGTTTTCAGAAAAATACCAAAATTTCACCCTAGGCTAATTTTGATATTCCGAATCCAAAAATGATGTCCATTCTGAAAAATAAAATTTATAAAATTTCAAAAAGTGGTTATTACTATTCATAACAGCTAGTTTTAATAATATTTTAATAGCATATCATTGTTTAGTGAACCTCGGTATTGCATACGACGCAAGCTATCGAGGAAGGTCCTGATTGCGTGTAAAGCAAGCCAAGAATGTGATGTGTGTAGTGAAAGATTTATTTGATTATTTATATAACATAAAACAAAATATTTTACATAAAAGTCTCGGGTGTTATATTCTACCCCCCATAAAATGAATTTTTCCCTCGAAATTCGTCACTTTGTAACAAACAGATGAGGATACCTCTCCCTCATCATATCCTCAAGCTCCCATGTAGCTACTTTTAATTGGTGGTTCCTCCATAAAACTTTCACCAAGCGAGTGGTCTTGTTTCGTAGGACTTTTTCGCTATGATCCAGAATTTCTATTGGCTTTTCTTCATAAGAAAGATCTTGCTCCAGCGGTACAACTTCTGAGATTAGTACATGTGAAGGATCAGGTATGTACTTTCTCTGGAGAGATACATGGAACACATCGTGAAATTGATAGATATTCATTGGAATCTCCAATCGGTAAGCTACCTTCCCAATACGATCCAGTATTTTGAAAGGACCGATATTTCTTGGGCCCAACTTCCCCTTCTTTCCAAATCTCATGACCCTCTTCCAGGGAGATATTCGTAAGAACTCTTTATCACCCACTTCAAACTCTAGGTCTTTTCTTTGATTTTCGGCATAACTTTTCTGTCGACTCTGAGCTGCTCTTATGTGTTGTTGAATAGATCTGACCTTTTCTGCCATCTCATCAACAAGATCAGGTCCTAATAGCTTTCTTTCCCCAATTTCATCCCAGCAAGTTGGAGTCCTGCATTTCTTTCCATAGAGAGCTTCATAAGGAGCCATCTGAATACTGGATTGGAAGCTATTATTATAAGAAAATTCCACCAAAGGTAGGTGTTGATCCCAACCACCTTTGAAATCCATAGAGCAAGCTCTCAACATATCTTCTGGAGTTTGAATTGTTCTCTCAGACTGACCATCTGTCTGAGGATGATAAGCAGTGATAAAACTCAACTCTATATCCAGAGTATGCTGAAGACTTCGCCAGAACATTGAGGTAAACATCGGATCCTGATCAGATATAATAGAAACTGGTACTCCATGCAATCTTACCACTTCCTTCATATATATACAGGCAAGATGATCCCGAGAGAAATCCTCTCTAATAGCGATGAAGTGTGTAGACTTTGTAAGACAATCAACTATGACCCAGATAGCATTATTGGCTTTAGATGTTTTAGGAAGTCCTGGGACAAAGTCCATAGTGATGTTTTCCCATTTCCATTCGGGTATGGGTAATGGTTGTAACATCCACTTAGACTTCTGTCTCTCAGCTTTAACTTGCTGACAAACCAAGCATCGAGAGACATATTCAGCAACCTCTCTTTTCATACCATCCCACCAGAAGTACTCTTTCAGGTCCCTATACATCTTCGTGCTTCCAGGATGAATAGAGAATAAAGAACTATGAGCCTTATCCAGCAGCACCTTCTTTAATTCGAGGATGGGAGGAACACAAACCCGATTCCTGAACATTATTATCCCATCACAATCAAGGTTGAATTTATGAAAATTTCCCACCTTCTTTTGTAACTCGACATCTTCTTTCTGTGCCTCTTTAATCTTCACATGTGTAGATGGTTGAACATTTATTTGAGAAAGATACGATTTCCCCCCTTCCATCATAATTCCAACATCCATCCTTTGTAAATCCATAAATATTGGATCTTTTGTGATCCTCATCATGGATAAACTAGCATGGTCTTGTAGATTTAATGCATCTGCCACCTTGTTTTCTTTCCCAGGGTGGTAATGGATAGAGTATTCGTAATCCTTAATCAACTCTAACCATCTTCTTTGGTGCATATTCATCTCCTTTTGTGTGAAAATATACTTTAAACTTTTACGATTAGTATAAATGTCACACCTTTCACTATAAAGATAATGCCTCCAAATATTTAATGCAAATATTACTGCAGCTAACTCAAAATCATGATTTGGGTAATTTTTCTCATGTATTTTCAACTGTCTTGAGGCATAAGCTATTACCATATCATATTGCATAATAACACACCCCAATCCCTTCTTGGATGCATCACTATAGATCACAAACCTTTCTCCACTACAAGGCAGTGTGAGCACAGGTGCACTGGATAACGTTCTTTTAAACTTCTTGAAATTCTCTTCACATTCCTCTATCCAGACAAAATTAACTCCTTTCCAAGTCAACATGGTGAGTGGATTATATAATCGTGAAAACTCAATACTGGAAAAACGACCTATACCAACGGTTTTGGGAACCATGGGCTGGAATGGAATCGGTATAGGGGTCTCAACCTTTACCCACGGTTTGGAGAGAAACGTGGGTATAGGGGAGTCAAATGTGTCACACCGTTGGCACACAAAAGATCCCACGGTTTGAAAACCGTGGGGTTATTTTTAATTCAAAAAATTGCTCCTAGGGGGTTTTGAACCGCGCTGGCGCCGAAACTTGCAGCCGGACCTCAGCACCTAACCAACCCAGCTGGGATTTTAATTTGTTGCATAAGCATATATCTTGCTATATATATTAATATCCGGTATTTAATTCAAAAAAACGAGAACAGGGGGTTTCGAACCCGGGTTGCGCGTTAAGCCTCGAAGGCACATCTCACCAACGCACTAACCAAGATGGTATTTTTATCTATTGAAAATAAATATATCCACATATATATATATATATATTAATATGCGGTATATAAATTCAAAAAAAATGCACCCAGCGGGTTTCGAACTGGTGACGCGCGTTGAACGTCAGCGCCAATGCTAACCAATGGACCCACACAGCTATGAATTTCAATTGTTATAAATACATTTATATGCATATATATTAATCTATAGCATGAAAAATTCTATCCCCTCCAAATTTATTCCCGCCTATTTTTTTAGCACGCCAAATCTATACCCAAGATTCTCAGAACCGTGGGTATAGGTCTTCAAAAATAAAACCGCAACACCGATGGTTTTCACGAACCGTCGGTATAGGTCTTTCGGAAAATACCATATACCCACGGTTTTCTCCAAAACCGTGGGTATAGGTCTTAAAAGAAAACTATACCCACTTTTTTTGGCACAATCGTGGGTATAGGTTCACATACTATTTGTATACCCACGGTTTTAGAAAACAATGGGTATAGGGATACCCTATACCCACGGTTTTGAAAAAAAAACAGTGGGTATAGACCCATTTTCCAGAAGTGATTCTTTCACAAAACATCGATAATATCCAGCCAAACCAAGAAAACTTCAGATCTCAGTTACTGTTGTTGGTCTCGACCATCTTTCAATAACCTCTGTTTTTGCTGGATCCACAGATATCCCCTCTTTTGAGATTATGTGACCCAAAAATGAACCATTTTGAAGCCAAAATTCACACTTGGTAAATTTAGCAAAAAGCTTCTCCTTTCTCAAGGTCTTCAACATAATTATCATGTGATCTTCATGTTCTTCCTTGATATTTTAATAGACAAGAATATCATCTTTAAAGACTACCAAAAACTGATCAAGATAGTCTCTAAAGACTCTATTCAATAGATCCATGAAGATAGCAGTGGCATTAGTAAGACCAAATGGCCTCACTATAAATTCATAGTGTCCATAACTTGTACAGAAAGTTGTCTTTGGTATATCCTCCCTTTTGACCCGTAATTAATGATACCCTGAACGAATATCAATCTTGGAAAAGTATTGAGCTCCGCATAGTTGGTCAAATAAGTCATCAATGCGTGGGAGAGGATATTTTTTCTTGATAGTGATCTTGTTAAGTTCTCGATAATCAATGCAGAGTCTCATTGATCCATCTTTCTTCTTAACAAATAGAATAGGTGCTCCCCAAGGTGACTCACTAGTGAGTATGAACCCCTTATCAATATTCTCTTGGAGTTGCTTCTTTAATTCCTGCAACTCAATTGGGTCCATTCAATAAGGTGTCATTGAAATAGGAAAAGCACCCGGTACTAGTTCTATTGAAAACTCAACTTCACGATTTGGTGGAAGACCAGGTAATTCCTCCGGAAAGACATCATCAAACGCTTGTACAATGGGCATATTCTTAATTGTGATTTTCTCACCAACCATTTGAGATAAATAACCTTCATTTAGTGGAATCAAGACCCATAAGATGGAAGAAATTTCCACTGGAAGGTTATGTTCATCCTTGCATTGATAGACGATCATAGATTGATCTGGAATATGAAATGTGACTTCCCTTCTTTGGAAATTGATATGAGCTCCATATAAATAAAGCCAATCCATGCTAAGAATCACATCAAATTCCACTATAGGAAGGATCACAAGATTTGCAGGAAGCACTTTCCCACAAACTTAAATCAGAGAAAAATTATAAACTTTTGATGTGAATGTTGTGCCATTAGGGGTTGTCACATCTAACTCAACATCTATTTGTTGAGGTAATATGGTGATATAAATAGAAACTTCTTCAGAAATAAAAGGGTGGGTGGATCCAGAATCAAATAAAACATTTTCTACTTTAGAGTGTATGGTATGTGTACCTTTCACCACATCGTTATCGTACTCCACATCACTGATAGAAATTGCATGTGACTTTCCTTTGTCTTTAGCCTTAAGAGTTTTTTAACGTCGACCATCATCATAAACCCTTGGATTTGGGCATTGATTGGCATAATGCCCCATCTCCTTGCACTTGAAATTTTGATGTGTAGTAGGTTCATTCTATGTATCTCTTCCTTTGTTTGCATCATTAGACATCTTCTTCCCATTATTGCTGCATTCAAATGCCCTATGACCATCCTTTCCACATTTGAAACATTTACTTGTCCCTTTAAGACAACTCCATCCATGTTTCTTTCCACACTTTGAGCATAAGGGAAAGCTCATATTCTTTTCAGTGTGCTCTTTAGTTTTTCCTTTGAATTCCATTTTCCTCTTCTTATCAAACCAATATGACTGATGAGTTATTCCAATCTTCATCTTTACTTTGAGAGAACATCGAACGATTTCCTCATAGCTATTTAAGTCCCTTATGGCTAACGCCCTTTGAAGACTTGGTTTTAAGCCACTAAAGAATCGATCGATCTTACTCTCAGGTTGGATAATAATACCAGAAGCGTACCTTGCAAGTCTTGTAAAATTTGCTTCATAGGTACCAACAGATTCATCATCCTTTTGCTTCAGTTCAAGAACCTCTTTCTCCATCAATGTTCGGAGAATACGAGGGAAGTACTTATTGAAAAATAAGTTCTTGAACTCGTCCCAATCCATGGACTCAATTTCATCCCTTTTCCTCGTATTCTTAATAAGATTCCACCATTGATAAGAATCACCTTCCAAACGATACACTGCTAAGATGACATTATCATGTTCAGAAAATTGAAGAACAGAAAATATCTTTTCATTAGTACTAATCCATTGTTCAGCAACTAATGGATCAGTAGACCCACTGAATGAAGGTGGACGCTACCTCATGAAGTATTCAACATAATTTTGATCCTTCCTTTGCTTGTTTTGAAGTCCTGCATGATTCATAGCTTGAGAAAGTTGTGTGAGGATTGCTACAAGATTTTGCATTCCATCTCCCATAACGTTTGGTTTCTCAGGGGGAAAATCGTTGCATTGCCCGTTGCATTCCGCATTAACATGGTTCCTTTGGGTTCTAGCCATTGACTAAAACCAAGAAGAATAGTGTGAGCAACATTAATTATAATAGGAAGACCACATAATCAAGAATAAAATTTCACACTTATGGTATTATACTAGGTTATTCATGGCCATTTCTTAAACACTAAGATTGTGTTCTATGCTTAGAATTATCCTTAGGGTTCTTAATAAGGCTTTCATATCCTAGTTTCCAAAGGTTGATTATACCTTTCCTCTGATACCAACTATAACGACCCATAAATTACATATATTGTTATTACTTTATAATTTAAGAACACTTATTACAACATATAACAAAACTAGGATAGGACCGTATTGGTATAGTGTCTTTAGAAACTAGGAAACATAAACAACTGGTTCATAAAGCGTCTACACTGTCTCCAATTTATTTCATCATATCTATAGTCCCTTTTGGCATATCTTACTTAATAACCTTCTTCATAATGTGGGGAAAGAAAACATACAAAAGGGTGAGCTCAAATGCCCAGTAAGGGTAAACAAAATAAATATCAATCACATCATATACATAAGAACATAACTTTTGGAAATCTTAACCTGCAAAAGAAATCATAATTTCATAACATGGGATAAATCATATTAGTGAAATGTAATCCCAATAATCATAACATAATACATGAAACATTGTGTCATACACACATAATCATAGAGAATCATTTCTTATTAGTCAATAATCAATTCCAAGACTATATTAGTGGAAAAAGTCCATTTCTGAACCGAGTTCACTCCTCGTTTCAGTCCTGTTTCACTAAACTGGTTTAACCTGCCGTTCCAGCCATTTCTATATCATGACATATAAAATCTTTACCCAATGCATTGGTGGGAGATATAGGTCCCACCCATATCATAATGATACTATTCTTATGTGTGCCACAAAATCATAAACCATACATCATAGCATAACCCATGTAATAAAAATGGGAATCTTAAACATAGTGACATCATAAAACAATTCATGAATTCATAAAAATATTTCCATCACAACATAATCAAATCCATGTAATAATAGGGATAGAAACAGAACCCTATATTATCTTAGATGGAAAATAATTTTGATAAAACACTTGAACTCCATTCTTGAGGAAAATAACCTTTCTACTTCAAAAACACTTTTCCTTTCTTAACATGTCATACAATTTTAAACTAAAAGAAGTTGATTAAAAATAAAATTGAAAACTTGTAAAGGAATATTCTTGGAAATAATGTTTTAAAAATCCATTCATGCCGTATAAGTTAAAAAAACTTTCTTCTCGTACTTTTGTCGGAAAAGTCAAAAAGTACCTCGTACGAAAAATGACAAAAGATTCCCTTCATATATTTTACTAAAAACTCACCGAGGGGTAAAATTAGATATAAAATACTGTAGAAGGATATAAATATTACCTATTGAGGAAACATGTATGTGGATGTTAAAATACACCCCAGTAAATACCAAAGTATAAACAATCTCGGATAAAAATAAGATTGTGATATTTTCCCTTACCTTAGGTCTGATTTGCTTCGTAAGTGTCCAAACCTCCTGTATAATGATTTAAATAATGTTATTTACTTATTCTAGAATCATACATATTTTTATGACATCATATATAGTCATATTCTTAGCTTCTTATTAGTAATATTTCATTACTACTTATTATTCTGGTGTTTATTACTTTCTGTTCTTATACGTGTTTTGTCGAATAAATTCTTATACTTATTTTTAGGTTATAGATACCTAATTTCCATAATGGTATTAGTGTAATATATTTCATATTTATTCACTAAATTCATTTATATAATCATTATGCAATGAAGATCATGTAGAACGAGTCACATCACATCGTGGAGACGGTATTCCGTACGTACGCATGAGGGATGATATCGTTCCCATGATCGTGGAATTATATTGGAGTGTATGTATACTATTTCAGAATCAATATCAATTTATAATAGTCTTATATAGTCACTATTTACACCATTATACCTATCCAAGTAAGGTGGTGGTGGAAAATAGATTACACCACGGAGTGGAGACGGTATTCCGTACGTACACACGCGCGGTGATTTCATTTTCCGTAGGATGGATAGATGGTGAAATAGGGTAGTTTAATACTTATAATAACATATCAGTATATTAGTGACACTGATGTTATTACTTCATAAGGAAATAACTAAAGAAGAAGAAGTGGAAGAAGAAATAAAGTTGAAAGAATTGGTAATGGACATTACCTCTTCTTTGAAACGCCTCTTTGAGATCTCCTTTTAGGGCACTAAAATTGGTCTTTGAAGAAGACCAGGACCTCTAGGATGTTTCTAGGGAAGTGGAGAGGAGAAATTGGTAGGGGTTTGCCGAGCATGAAGGCTCAAAGTGGTGTGAGGAAGAGGGGGAGGAGGTGCCCTTTTATAAGGTAGGAGAGGGGCTCCTTTGAAAAAACTAAAAATATTATTTTATTACAAAGTCAAGTTTGGTTTTAAATAGCTCCAAATTGATTTATTTCTAAGCTAAGGTGGGGATTGGTCGCATTCCTCTCATCCAATATAATTTAGACAAGTTTAGGTTCCTATTTTAAAATTATCATTTAGTTTTAACATTAAGTTAAATAATTTTACTATTACCATGTCTTCTTGTGTTCTTATACTATAAGGTTAATAAACTTACTATAAGAAGCAAAACGAACCCCAAGTTGTTTATTATTAATATATATGACCTTATCTAAGTCGGTTGGCCGAACCGTAGATTTTTAGGAATAAAATAACAATTACTAATATAATATTTGTTTTAAAAACTATTTTATGTCAATTTTGACACTATTTAGTAATTGATTATTGTGAAAATCATAACAGAATGATTAGTTCGAACAAAGTTAATTAAATCCATAATAACATGTCATATTAACCTATAAAATTAGTGGAATTCATAAAAAGGCTCTAATTACATTTATTTTGGTATTTATAACATCAATTATTTCAATATATCATTAATAAGATAATTACTGCATCATCTTCGTGTCATAAATAAATTAAATTATTTAATGTCTAAAAATTACAAATAAAATACCATTATGTATGAAATCCTTTTATCTTTCTAATTAATATTTATAGTCGAATTTATCTTTTGTATAACATTATATTAAAAGTTATTTACTTATAAAACTTTGATTTTAACTATTTTAACCCTTCTTTAAATAAATTAATAATAAATGTCCTAATCTAATCCAAGTGGGCCTAAGTGGTCATATTTTATTTATAAGTTTGTTTTTGGTCGAATTACACATATCCAATAGAATTAGGACATGTTTTAAGGTAATAATAATATCATTTTTACTCTTAATTACCCTATTTACTTTTAACCGTGGTAAATAAAAGTAAAAAGTTACTATTCACCAAAAATTATTTTCATCTCATTGAACCAAATTTTACTTACTAACATCAACTGTGTCTCACAGATTTTTGAAATTCCACTCACGGAATCGGTAAAATAATGTTTTATGAAAAATTCAGTTTTTTTACTACCACTTAGTAGTTTCACTATTCATCAATAATTGAAAGTTTTCAGAAAAATACCAAAATTTCACCCTAGGCTAATTTTGATATTCCGAATCCAAAAATGAAGTCCATTTTGAAAAATAAAATTTATAAAATTTAAAAAATTAGTTATTACTATTCATAACAGCTAGTTTTAATAATATTTTAATAGCATATCATTGTTTAGTGAAAACTCAGTATTGCGTACGACGCAAGCTATCAAGGAAGGTCGTGATTGCGTGTAAAGCAAGACAAGCAAGTGGTCTGTGTAGTGAAAGATTCCTTTGATGATTTATATAACATAAAAACAAAATATTTCTCATAAAAGTATCAGGTGTTACACTCATGGTATGGTGCACTTCATCTTACCATTTAAAATTATGTAATTAATAAGGAAATGTTAGTAATAATGTTATATCTCAATTCAAGTATGAATGATAAAGAGGCAATGTTCATAAGCATACCATATCAAAATTAAATTATTCAATTTGTTCCATCCATTTATAAGTAATTAAGTATGTGATGGGAAATTCCATTCCATTTATTATTTAAAATAATGTAATTGGAACATTTTACTTTTTAATAACTACTTCTCCAATAGAAACATCTCTTACATCATAGGTTACAATGACAAATCTCTATTGACACAATCCAAAACAATTCAATTAATTATATTTATCACTTCACTTATGAGTGAAGGAGTTAAGAAATTTATTTATTAATTAGCTCATGGACAAGGGTAAATTACTTCTTTAAGAATACCACTCAATTTTAACCAACCATTTATTTTAAGAATGATGGATCTATAAAATTAAAATTAATGATCATAATATAATTGATTTATTCAATCCATGTATAGTTCATTTAATTCATGGTGACCATTTCATTTATAGAAATTGAAGATAACAATATCAAAGGGTTTATTTTAATTCCAAATATATATAATAATATTTATGGAATATAAGAGACACATCCCAAGGGGGGTGATTTGAGTTGTAGTGAAAAACCTCCAATGGTTCAATTAAAAGCACAATGGTTATCCAATTTCAAGAATTAGTTTCTACATAATAAATTTAAGATTTAATAGGAGACACAAAGAAAATGTGGTGTACGCCAAAATAATGTATTTTTTAAAACAAAGAGACTTTGTGGTAAAATAGATATACCATGTACATACTATAGAGGAAACATAAATCATCCATTATCAAGACTTGATTCAAGTTGGTTAGAGATAAATCGGAAAAATAGAAAAAACACTAAAAATAGTACATAATATATTGCATTGAAATATCATTAAGTATAACAAGAGAAGAAGAGAAAGAAAAAAGGATAAATTTTATACTCATTGAGGGCTATCCAATGCACCCGACAACGTTAAATTTAGACCAAGAATGAGGTAGATCCATATAATTCTATGGATGAAGATAAAGAAGATCTCCAATAGTTGCTGGGTATAAAAATATTGGAAGGAGGAGTAAAAAAATTAAAGGAGGTAGAGGAAAAGCATAATTTTACCATTTTAATAATTCCCATGTTTTGGATACACGATTTCTCCAAATGGTGTGCCAACCATGTGAGGTGACTACCTATGTGGAATTAATCATAAAATAAAGCTACATGATTTGTCTAACCATGCACATCCCATGTTGTTTCTCTTTTCAATTTTCTATAGATTCCTTGAATGACTGTGATTCCAAGGGTTCATTGTTTAACAATCCATTTGACACTCTCTAGTACCCACATTGTTGAGATTCAAAGTTTTCATTATCCTTCCAATAACCATGCACCTCCCTTTGGATTTAAATATATAAGCATTCGAGGCCTAACACTCTTGGAACTCAATAGAACAGCTAAGAAACCTCTCTAGCCTTAAAAAACATCCAAAATAGCACTTTTATGTGTTCCAAAACGTATATTTACATAACAAAATTTGGTTTTTAATTTGATCCATTTACATAACAAAAATATCAAATTTCATTTGAAATTTTTCAATTCAAAAACAAGATACCTTACAGAATCCTCAATGAGAGAAGTGTTATATACCATGGATACAATAACAACACCACCAATATTTTCACTAATAGTTAATTATACAATGTTTATGGTGATGAATCGTCATTATTATAGAAATTTAATGATATGGGATAATATAAAGAATCAAAATCAAAAAGACATTCACTGTTCTTGAGTGGATAATAATTATAACATTCACCACTTCATATATTGATTAAATTCAAAAGTAATGATTCAATTGGATATTCTATGTTCCCTTGGACTTGTAAGAATATGATTCCTAATATATTGATTAGCAATTAGATTGGAGAATTAATTAGTGTAATGTTCAAACACTTTGAATTATAATAATTGAAGTTTAGGTGGTGTATTTTTTGTGGTCTTATTGTCATGTATTGTGTTAATTAACCTCTTTTAATTATGTTGACTATCGTTCACTTAATGGAAAACTCCACCAAATTTAAAACGTTTTCCTGACCATTTTATGATTTTCTCAAGTTCTAACTCCCAAATTTTTGGAATGCAGGTTGTAAAATTTATTCTACCAATGTTATTTATCATTTGAGATTCCATGAAACTCTATTTTATTTGTCTTGTTTACAAAGCCATGGGTAAATTGAGATTCTCTAGTTTTCATTTACACCTTATGTCTATATTGGAAAATATCTTCATATCTACCAAAGTAAATTAAAGATAATTCCTTTTAAATACTTGATTTGAGGACACTAAGGAAAAGATAAATCTTGTATGAATTTTCAGAAATAAAACTAGTGGAATACCTTGTGAGTCTCATAATGTTTTATTTATAGGAACCAATGGATTATTCGTCCTTTTGCTTTAGTTATAGAAATTGTAACTTCATTATAGTGTAATGAGTTTAGGGAGAATATTATAATAAAATACGTTCATAAATTCCTCCAATTCAATAGAGTTATCTTCTTACTTTCTATTAGTACTCTTAATAAAAGTCCCCCGTTGGTTTACATATCCTTACAAATGATAAACCCCTAAAAAAACTTTTCTGGTTTAGAGCACTAAAAAAAAGTATCTTTTCTCTTATCTTGATCCTATTATTGGTATTTATTGGATCAATTGACCCACTAATGGATGAAAGGCATTACTACATGAAGTTCCAAATTGAGAGTTATACCTTTCATAACACATTTTTTAGATCAACATGGTTCATGTTATTATTTACTTTTTGGGAAAGTTGGATTAGAATTTTCATGTGATTCTATACTCTAGCTCCCATCCCATTTGGATTTTAATTTGGAAAATCACTACATTATACATCAAAAAAATTGTAAACTCGGTTTCTCTTGGATATAACCACTTAAAAAAACATTTACATAATTAATAAATAATAATATCATCTGATAATCAGGGTAAATAACCATATAAAAACTCAACCTCATGATGTCTTATTCTATATAACATTAATTTGTTACTATGGTAATTTAATTTTAACATTGGTTTCTTTAGTTTGGGTTCTATAATATTTCTCAACCTAATCCCCAAAATTAACTATCCCCTTATTTGATACCAACTAAGATGCCTCATACCCACCCTCCAAGATCTGATGCTAGAAATACATACATTACACAAATTATTTGATACCAAATGAGTTGTACCAAACATAATATATAAATATATAAATATATATTATATCAATTCCATAATATAAACATTAAATATCTCAAATAAACTCAAAAACTCATATCCCAAAGTTTAATAGATTTAGTAATTCGTTATATAAATTTAATATCACACATTATATCATCAACAATTTTTTAAAATTCACCACAAACAACTTTTGTAACAACCCAATATTTTATATATATAGAATTATCCATATGAATAAATAATTTTATTCATAATTTCATATATATATAATTTTATAAACACATGAAACACATAATAAAAATCAAAAAAATTATTTCTTTAATTAACTAAGGAAAATATATTTACATAAAAAAATATCCATGAAAATGGAGACTAGTAAAATGGGATAATAATAAAAAATAAAAAAAGTAAAATAAAAAAATTTAAAATTGTGGACCATGTTGGTCTCCTTAAATATCACACCTATAAACAACATGGTAAACAATAGACTATATATAATTAATCTGATCAAAATATTACATATGAAAAAAGTAAAACCTTATGTTAAATTGAGACGAATGATAAATAGAGTAATTAAGAGGTGTTTATTAGAGGTAATATGATAATTAGATGTGTAATATGACTATTATGAATAATAAACCGACCTTTAAGAATAGTGTTATGATAGTTGGAAAAGTAAATTGACCATAAAATAGCAAAAAATCATATAAATAATTTTTAAAAACAATATTATAATAAATTATGAAAAATATAATGGTATAAAATATATTTTAATATTTATAACTCAAAAAAATTATAAATACTTTTAAATAAACGTAATTTTAATATTTTTTAAAAAAATAATAATTTTTATGTTATTATCTAAAATATGTTATTTTAGATAATTATTTTCATAATTATAATTTTATTTCTATAATTATCAGATTGAATATTTTTAAGGGTGATATTTTGGTAATTTTCAGAAAAATCTCAATTTTTAGGTGAACATTAAAAAATAGTTTTTGTATAACAAATATGATTTAATTAAATCATTGAATATATAATAATTAACTAATAAAATTATTAATTTGAGAATCAACTAAAAAAATATTTCGTATTTTAAATAATCCATGAAATTCCAATTATAAACCTAAAATGTATTTTCCAAAGACGAAAGTTTAAAATATTCCATTAAAAAATAAATTTTCATTTTTCTACATTCTATTTTAATAGAATAATGAATTATGTTTATAAAATAATTTAAGATCCTATAAAATATATTTTTAATCAAATATAATTCATAAGGCAAAAAAATTTAGTATTACAATTATTACCTTGCAAATCATATTTTATTTAATATTTTACCCTAAAACCCCCATCTCCTCAAGTATATATACACCACCCCATCTCATTGGAAAACCACTTCCCTTACAATTATTAAATCTAAATATCTACCCATATCAGCTGTATTTATAACCTTATAATCCTTATGGAAATTTTTTATTTATATAAATATAATCCATCAAGGAGTTAAGGGTCTTAGAAAAGGAACAATAGTAAAGAATAGGTTTTATTCATTCATATTTTTATTTTATTTTAGACTTGTACTCCTCAAGAAATATTTTATCTTATAATACAAAACATCTTATAAATAATTAGATTTGTGTCTATATATATTATAATGTTATTAAACTACTATAATTATTGTATTTATAGTAAATTTATATGTTATATAACTCTCACCTCCTCTTTTGACAATGTCTTGTAAACTGTAGGTTGACCAACCACAAGGATTTTTTCAACTATCTACTCATCACTCGAATTATGGATTGTCATAATAAATTTTTATAATATATAATTGTATAAATATATTTATTTATGATATTATTTATTTAGCTTTATTAATATATAGACATCCATAAAACAAAAAGTTGAAATCATAGCATGATGATTATGATGATTACCCTATGTTTATGATATGTTGATAAAGATTATTCTCATCCATTTACTATTTACTCTTGTATGTAATAACTTAAATGTTATTCCTCCATATACTATGATTTTAGCCCACAATTTCTTTGATTTTAATCCTTAGGTGAATACATGTAGTCAAGAGAACATGAGATATTTTAGGAGGAATATGAAGAATAATTTAAATAAAATTTAAATTTAATTATATACATATGATGTATAATCCAAATTTAACAAATATAATAAACCTTTAAATTATGGAATGTATTAATATTTTTTTATTTATCTCAAAAATGATGTAATATTCATGTAAGAAAATGAGGGTTAATATAAATTCCTTTTTAATATAATGAGACATATAATAGCCTTGGTAAAAAGAAAATATGTCAAGGGGTGTTATCAACCACTCAATAATTTATGAAATTATCAATAAGATCAAAATAGTGAGATCTTAATCATGAGAGAGAACATTAATATCGGAGAAATTTATAATTAAAAAGAACATGAAATAATACGATTTGTAGAGAATATATGATAGATGGATACATAGAGTTAAAACATTATCAAAATTCCATTTAATAATAATTTAGATACATTTGACAATAATCATGATCATGGGGAGTAACATATCCATGCAAAAACATAAAAATGATTTATATTAAACTTGGAATATTAATGTAGATCCAGAATGAGAATATGGAACCATATCATATTTCAAGGACAAATACCAATACAATTATAACATAGTAGATCTGACATCACTACCTATTACTTATAATATAGAGGATTGGATTCCAAATCCTTTTCCCAATAGTTTATCAAGCATAAAAATTCATTTTCAATGAGGAATTGATGCTGGAATCTTGCTTACAAATAGTGTGTGGAGTATCAAACTCATTTCCAATAATTATCTCATGAGATATAATGATTTAACTAATTCATTAGACAGATATATAGAACCCACCCATATCTTAATGATAATCAATATGTTAGTTTGACTCATAATATGAATCATACATCTCATCATAAAAATAAATGGAAAGAATATGAGTTATATACAATATTAAAATTCTATTTCATTAGATTATATCATGAATTAGATCAGTTCATACCAAAAAATCAATTTCCCCATAGTATTATATCATAAGTTATTTTAGAGAGTGATTATGAGGATTATCCATAGGTGATAAATATTTTTGAGATAGAGAGGAAAATAGAAGTGAAATAAGAAAAAAAAATTCATAAACAATTCTTCCCATTATCATAAAAAGAAGAAGCTAAGAGTCACTTTAACAAATCATTTTCAAGAAGGTGATAAGATTAATTTTTTTAAAAAAAATTGTAAATAATTCCTAATTATCATACCTTAAAATAAAATTATGGTAATTTTATGAAATATTTAATGGAAGATAAAAAGTATAAAATAGTGAAATCAAATAACATTTTAATATTTATAGGTATTTTTGGAGAAAACCCCACAAGGATGAAAAAATCCATAAAAGAAGAATATTTTGACTTGAAAATGAAATGTACATAGAAAAAATTTGAAATTAATTAATAAATAAAGGAATTATATAATATAATAAGATTACAAAAATATATTCAATGAATAAATGTTATAACCAAGTGAACAAAAACCATTACAAATTTGGTAAATTTTGAATCAAAAGTATTTTGAATAAATAAATTTAAATAGGAATTTAAATATCTTGAATATAATTATAATCATGATATAATATATACGAGCCCCAAACTAGCACTCCCAGATCTAGTTCTAAACACATAAACTTTAAATTTTTGGAAATAATAACAATAAATGTGATCTAATTATTTCCATCAATCCTTACAAAATACGAAGGAAAAATTGGATCACTTACACACCCAAGGACCTTTTAGGTTTAGTTTATTAGAGAATTATAGAAAACTAATAACAATGGGGACTAATAAACAACTATTTCATAAATATGAAAATAATCTCTCACTATACCCAAATTTCTATAATCCATGTTATGTCATTAAAATCTCCAAAAACGATTATCACATATGAAACCTTTCTAGACTAAAATAATTTAACATCATTATCCAGAACATAGGGAAATATAAAAAAATAATGGTGAGCTAAAATCATTATCAAGGGTGAAATTAAGCATTAATAACTGAATGTCACTAGAGAAAATAGTATAACCATGAGGGAGTAATGACATAATCAAAATGCATGAACATAAAAAAGGTAAATCATACCCATAAATACCCGGATCATTAATCATGAATCACATCTTAAAGTATTAAAAAATGTAAGGTTCATTGGAATTAGTAATCATGAGACATGTGATGTCAATATTGATTAAAGTAATAATTAAAAACACATATATTCAAACATAATAATTAAAAAATACATTTCATTAAACATACACTTATTATCTTACCATGTGAATTCATAAGATTCTCATTAAATCCCATATCAAGCATAGAATGATAATATATGTATATCAGGGAATAATTTTCATATCACTCATACGTACAGAGTAACCTTTATATTCAAACATATAGTAACCATTCACTAGTAGAATACTAACCTATACCAATGGTTCCAAACCGTTGGTATAGGCCTCCAAACCGTTGGTATAGCCTATACCAACGGTTTGGAGAACCGTTGCGAAGTAAGCCGTTGGGATAGGTCTATACCAACGGTTTTGGGAAAACCGTTGGTATAAGTAATATGAAAATCTATTCAAACGGTTATAAAACCGTTGGTATATGTATTTCAAAAAAATACATGTGGTGGGATTTGATCCCACAACCCCCCGTTTATAATTAAACGCCTTAACCACTAACCTAACATAACTTTTATAAACATAACTTCATAAATATATATATGTATTATCATAATTATTTAAAATTTATATTTATATAATGTTCTCGGGTAGTAGACCTAGAAGAAATCAAAGAATCTCTCCCAAACCGTTGGGAAAGGGGGGGTCTTTCCCAACGGTTCTCCAAAACCGTTGGGAAAGGGGTGTTTTGAGGGGGTCTTTCCCAACGGTTCTCCCAAACCAATGGGAAAGGGGGGGGGGGGTCTTTCCCAACAGTTCTCCAAAACCGTTGGGAAAGGGGTGTTTTGAGGGGGTCTTTCCCAACGGTTCTCCCAAACCGTTGGGAAAGGGGGGGGGGGGGTCTTTCCCAACGGTTCTCCCAAACCGTTGGGAAAGAGGGGGTCTTTCCCAACGGTTCTCCCAAACCGTTGGGAAAGGGGGGGGGGGGGTCTTTCCCAACGGTTCTCCCAAACCGTTGGGAAAGGGTGTATATAAGTGTTGGGAAAGATCCGATTTCCAGTAGTGATTATGGTTACACTTTGACTAAAAATAACAGTTACACTTGGTATAAATTTCATAGTTTTACTTAGAATAAACATTGTACTATATTACCATAATTTCTTTGGATAAATATAATTGGTTACATATATACCATTACCCAATGCATTGGATTTCTATAATGAGATCACCCAAACTTAGTTTATAATAGAACCCATTATCATTATAAATAATATCTAGGAACCATAAACTGAATAAATTACATAGAGATTTAATTTCATTATAAAACTCATATAAACATCAATTTTTTATTTTATAACTTGATTACCCTATGGAAAAGGAACGAGTTCCATTAAAATATATTAGAAAAAATGTAATCCATCCAGAGAAAGAATGAAGATCTTATAAAAAAATACCCCTAGTGAAGCATAAGTATCATTAAGGGTTGTTAATGTTTATGGATATAAATAAAATTGAAAGATTATTAAAACCATTCTTAAGGAAATGGCCTTTTCAAATTGAAATCGCTTTATTATTTAAAAAAAATTGTAAAAATACTTGTTTTTAGTATAACCATGGAGATTTATAATGTAATATTTAAATAAAATAATGATCATGATATTAAAACAATATATTCTTATTGTAAACATTAAAAATTAACATTCTATTCAAACATTTTGTAAAAGATCCTAGAGTGAACCATATGAAAATTTTTCAGAAATTAACCTTCTAAATCCTTTTTAAATATGTCAAATATCCTGTGAAATAGATTTAGGAAATAATTTATTTTTATAAAAGGATTTTTTTAAAAATAATTTAGAAAAAATGGATATAGAAGAGAGAGATTCCGGATCTAAAAATGTTACAAGATCAAAATCACTTGTAGATGAATTTCTTGATGTTAGTTAAATAAACAAGGGATGAAATAGAATTTGAAAATCTGAAAACAATTCATAAGAATTGGTGAATAAAATATGTGCAGTTAAAGAAAATACTATCAAATAATTTTCTCTAAAGGAACCTTGAACATAAATAAGCCTGATAAGAAAGAAAATTATAATATAAAGCCTTTACCATTTTGGTAACTCTTAAATTGTAAGCCCCGTGAAAGAATAACATAAAATGATATTTTAAATATCTTTAAAATTAAAATAATAATGATATATTACATTAAAGTGGTAGTATAAACTCATCCTAAAATAATATTAGTGTATATAAAAAACATATGTCCCAATGAAAAATAATTTTAGACGAATAACCCTTACATAGACCATATCATTGAATAAAGATTTAATTAATGAATAGATTATATACAAAAAAAAGTAAATATAATTTTTTTTGGAATTACATAACAAATAAATTTATATATCAATTTAAGAATGACCATGGACTAAAAAATTCAATAAATAAGAGTTATAACATAATAAAATAAAATTGGGTAGAGAATCAATTTACCACATGCTAAAATTAAAATAAAATAGAATTTTATAGAGGAATTTATATTTAAACATAAAATAAAATATTTTTTAAAGGATTCATAATATATCATTTAAAAGGTTTATTATATACCCCATATAAAATAAGTCAAGTGTAAAAATAAAATATGAACCAAGGATAAAAAATTGATACAAAATCTCTTACATTGATTCTAGAATTTATATGTATATCCTTTAAGACATGAATAATAAAATTATATAAATTATTTATTTTCTTAAAAAATTAAATTATTAATTAATTATCTTTAAATTATTTTATTTTTTTATTTTAATTAAATTTTTAAATACTTAGTTGGTTAAATACACATTGTGCATTCTCAATAAGTTTGGTCAAATAATTTCAAAACATCTTCGGTATATTGAACATGTTCAGAGTGGAAATAGGGAAATCATCTCTAGAATAATAATAATGAAATAATTATAAAGTTTATAAATCAGTTATAATAATGTAGATAAAATATATATTCTTGAAATATACTTATATATATCATCCATGTGATATGGTGATGAAAAATGAATCACATCGCTTCAGGGGTGTGGTATTCCACATGTATACAAGAATGACATTATTATTTTTCAATGAATAAAATGATGAGAAATTAAAATATATATGATATTTTAAAAATTAAAAATATTTCATTAATATTATATATAAATAATTATTTCATATTTATAATCATTCATGAGAGGTGGTGATGGAAAAAATTATATTGGTCTATGAGGTGGTAATCCACTGTAGACATCAACGATGGAGTATAATCCCATTTGATAGAGGTTGGAGATGGCTATATGTTATTTCACTAACATAACAAATTATTATCATATGTAATATACTTGTTTTATAATCTTATCATGGTTAGATAACTGTTTAATGATGTGGATGAAGGAATAAATCAACAACACTCGATTAGTAACTATACATCTTCTTCAGAAAACCCCCTTTTATTTAAACCTTAAGACCACTAATATTGGTATTGATAAACAAGTATGGAATTTATGATGTTGGGAGATATTTTTTAATACATTAGACATGTAAAAAATTTTCTTTAGTTGTGATTAAAGAAGCAGAAGATGCGACCTTTTTTAAGAGAGGTGAATTCCAATTTTCGAATTTCATAAAATATTAAATTAATATAGATTTTAAAATTTATTATAATTAATAATATTAAAATATAATATATGTATGAGCATAAATAATCTCATAAAATATATTTTTTACATGTTTGGAAAAATCTTTCACCCTTATCTTTATGTTTTAACCCTTCGTTATCCCTTTTCACACTTACTGTGACAACAATGTAATTAACTATTTGAGGATCATAATAGCTACTATAAAAAGAAAAATATCCCATAAATGGAAAATTATTGATATATTAAACCATATTCTAATAAATTGGAGAAATATATTATTTTATATAATTTTACAACATTTAACAAAATATTATTTTCATAAAATATCAATAATGTCATTTTTAGAGCTATTCAATTACATTGAATTTTATATCATCCAGAAAATAAATTTAATTAGAATAAAATATTTTAACATATCGATAAAATGATATTTTTTAATGAAAATCTAGGATCACAATAAATTATTCATATTATACCACTATTAATATTTTTAATATTATTTATATTAATTTTCCATTAATTTCCTAATTACTCCATGAACATTTTATATACATTTAATGTAATTATTTACTATATATAAAATAAATATAAAATACCATGATGAAGATACATATTTTATATTTAAAATTAATATTTATCACCATACATATCCTATTTTTATCCAAATGTAAAAAATGTAAAAATTATTAAAACTAAGAGTGTTACATTTTTTACTTTTCGGTATAAAAAATAGTATAATGATTATAATAAAACTCAAATAAAAAATTTCCATATAATAAAATATATTATTAATATGTATGAAATTGAATCATAAAATAAAATTTAGGAAATTTTTAGGGTCATTTTAGAGTCTTCATAATTTTTTTTAACTTTAATTACCATATTTACCCTTTAGCATAATAACAAAAATTAAGTTTACTATTTATATAAACAAAAAAATGGGAAATATTTTTCAAATTTAGACCCACTGATTAAAAATATGGAATTTATTTATAAAAATCATAATAAATTTCAAACTTTTTTTATAAAATTAAACTTAATCAATGCAGTAAAATTATTTTTCAAAAAAATGCATAATTTATATATAAAATGATTTTATACTAGATTTAAGTGTAAATTTAATTTAAAAACTCATAATTGGTTTATTTGAAATAAAAATTTACTAATAAAATTTTAAAATTTATCCAAAACAATGTTTAAATTTATAAATAATTTAATATAAAATATAGTTTTTAGGAAAAAATCAGTACTTTTCACTATTTATGAAATAATATAACTTTTCAAAAAAATATGAAATTTGCACCTTAGTAAAATAAATTTATGGTAATTTAAAAAATTATATTTATTTTATAAAATATAATTTATAAAATTTATAGAATTATTTATAATATTCTTTTACAAAATGAAATCAAAAACCATTTTTGATGAAAATATATATTTAAAGAATAAAATGGTTTTACAAAAAATTAAATGATTATTTCCAAAGAATTAGTAAATACAATTGTATTTATTAGAACCTTTATATATATTTCAAAAACTAATTAATCTATCCATTCCCACAAATTTAATGTCTAGTTTATAATAGAGATATTTAAATAATAATATTTTGGGTTTTGTTTAAGCTTGATATTGTGTATCTTTTATACTATGGATTATAATATTTCTTTTAAAAATATCAAGATATTATAAAATACCCATTTAATAAAAAATTTCACTGAAATTTAAACTTTTTTTCAGTAATGAAAATACCTTTTTTTAAATCCCACATTATAAAAAACGTGTAAAAAATCATTCTCATGAAGAGATGAAAAAGGAAATATGAAGTCCATTTAAACTAACACATAACTAGGATTCCATATAGTAGAAAATTATTGGGATATGAAATTTTGGATAAGGAAGAGTAAAATAAAGTCCAAAAATTAATAGAGAGTCATGGAGAAAACGGTCATGTTAAAGTTAGCTATCACAAAACTATAAATCATTGATGGGTTAAAGGGACATTGATTTATCAATAAGAAAAGTAAATGTATATTTGTTTTGTTTCAATACCTTTTACCTGGTTTTGAGTAATTAATTAACCATAGAGGCTAATAAAATAAATAAATATACATAAATTCCAATCATAATTTCTTTCATTAATAAATTTCTATGCATTCTCAAATTTGTTTCCAAACAATGAGTATTCAAGTTGATTTTTTATGTCTGAAGCAGTATAATTAACTTCAAACGAATCACAAAATGTACAAAAGGATAAAAATATTTTTTACCTATATTAAAACATTAATAAAAACCAAATATAGTTAAAAATGGTAAGATAATTACAAAATTAATAATACTCTATATGAAAAAATATAACATTAATATCCAAAAATCAATAGTATTATCCACAGTTCAAACGAAATAATTCCATAAATAACTATCCTTACTATTATTCACAATATTACAGACTAAACTTTAAACCTAAACACTAGAAATATTTGACCATATATTCAAAAAAGATAAATTTAACCCAAATAAAATTATTTAATCATAAATTATATACAAAAATAATTATTTACCCTAATCATATTATATCTATGATATGGTAACCATTTCTATAAATAAACTGAATCACCAGAAATCCATATTAAGATCATACATTCATTTTAAAAAAATCAAACTTTATTCCTAAAATAAAATTCCATAATATAATATTTAAATTAATCATATAAGGTACATAAAATAGTGAACATCCTCTTGAATCACTTAATCACCATATAACTAGTCAATATCATGGTCATTTACATAGTAAAAGATATATTCCCAAAATCAACTTAATATTTGTTTTCCAATTCTTTTATATAGAAAAAAAATTCTTTACTATCTAGGACTACACGTAGTCCAGTGGTATGAGTTTCAACCTTACCACACTTATGTTTTGGGCACATACCTTTGGCCTTGCCAGGTGTGAAAGGTTTTCACCCAACATACATGTTATCCCTTTTATAAAACTATATAATTCATATAATATTCCCCTTAATCACCAAGGATCATATAAATGATAGAAGTTTATAAATAACTATAAAACTTATTTACATAAAATTTAAATTAATTATTTCTTAAGTAATAATTAATTTTATACCTAAGGGTTATATATTACTCAACCAAATAAAACATCTCCAAAAATTTCTTTATCTAGCTTAAAATTATTCCATCACATAAGACCCCAAAAGGGGTGTATAAGACTATAAACATACTATCATCCAAAAATTTATAAACCCAGGAGGATATCTATATCATTTTAGATATCCAAAACTGAAAACAACCTAATATATAAAGTTACCCAAACCCTTATTGGATACAAATTTTAGAAACATGATCCCACACTCGGGGATTGAGTGCTTAAAACATATACTATAAATTTATTGATTTGATACCAATATATATGACCCAGTTTTTACAATCCAAAAATTATAATAATAATATGAACAATCTGATCACTTACATACCCAAGGATCATTTAGGATTATATATTTAAGAAATTAGGAGAAAATAATAACAACATGGATTTATAAACAACTATTTCATAGAGATCAACACTATCTACAATAATTACATATATTTTCTTGTTATATAATAAGTCTTCAACATATATTACAAAATTATTCACATATTAATCCTTTGATAGACTGAAATCATTTAACACTATTCATTATAATTTGAGGAAATATAAAAAATAATAACAGTGAGCTCAATAATTAGTAAGAGTAAACATAAAAATTAACAACTTAATTTCATTAGTGAGAATAATATGCTTTGATTGTATGTATTCGTAATCAAAGGGCTTGATAATTACATAATGGAATTAATACCCATCAATCCCTAGATCAACAATCATAAAATGTGGAATAAAACATTAAAAAAGGAATGGTTCATTGGAATCAATAATTAGGAGATATGTGATGTCAATATTTATCATAGTAATCATTACAAACCCACATATGTTCAACCATAAGAAGTATATAATGCTTTTATTTAAACACAAATTCAATTGATTACATTGAGAAATCAAAATATTTTTTTAAATCCTATTGAAAGAATAAACAAATAAAATATGTATCTTGGGGATCATTTTTATATCCCTCTTACATATAGAGTAATCTTTATGGTCATTCAGGGAATAACCATTAAGGTTACAACTATACTAACTATCAGAGTTACACTTGAAATAACAATCGTTTTTATACCTGGCGTTTCAATCACATTATATTCCATTATTATCTTAGGAGAAACCTAATCCGTTAACTCCATCCCCTAACCCAACGCATTGAAGATATATAAGGAACTCCCCCAAACATTCTTTATTATAAAAACAAACATAAACATAAAAAATTCCCAAGAACAATACTATAAATAATTTTCATACAGCTTCTATTTTAGAATTAAACTCATAGAAGAATCAATTATTTATTTTATAACATGATTAACCTGTAGAAAAGGTATTATTTCTATAAAGGTATCTTTTAAATAATCATACTATATCTATATAACTAATGATTATGGAATCAATACAAAATATACATAGTAGATCATAAGTAATTTGCAGGGTTGTTGGTGTTGATGATTGGAAATACCGTTAAATGACCCTTAAAATCATTATTGAACAAAATAACCCTTTCAATTTGAAATTTTTTTCAAACAAAACAATTAAAAAATATTGTGAAAACACATTATTTGAAAAAAAATTCAGGTATTATTCAAAAATATTAATGGAAATTATATTGGGAAAATTCATTGTAAATATTTAATATAAACTTTTTTTTAAATCATTTTTTAAACGGAGTAGAAACTGACCCATTTGAAAAATGTTGAAAACTTTCCATTGCCAAACCTTCTTTAAGAAGGTAAAATAAAATGTGAAATAAAATTGGGAAGTAATTTTTGTTTATAAAATATCATTTTTGAAAACATTATAGAAATCATGGACTGGAAGAGAAATAATCTTGTTCTAAAAAAAGATACAAGATTAGTATCTCATGCAAATAATTTTCTTGATGTTTAATAAATAAATAAATGAGGAAGTGGATTTCAAACATGTGAACCATGCTAATTATAATAGATTAATAAAATATTGGTGGTTCAGGAAAATAATATTGTATAATTTCATCGATAGTGAACCATGATCATAAATACACTAATAAATAAAAAATATTGTAACATAAATCCACTACCACTTTGGAAACTCTTGAATAATAAGCACAATAAAATAATAACATCACATAAAACATTAAATATCATTAAAATAAGAATAATAATGATATATTATTTCAAAGGGTTGGTATACCCACCTTATAAAAGCATATATTTGATTATCATAATCAAATTTCCAAAGAAATAGAATTTGAGATGAGAAACCATTATATAGATCATATCATTGAATTGAGATTTAATCAATGAAGAGATTATGTGTAAACATTATTAATTTAAAAAAACAAGTGAGAATAAATAATTAATCAAATAACAGAATAATTCACAAATAATCCTGTCATATTAATTCAATAAAGAATAGTTATAACCCAACAAAAATAAATTGAGTTAACAAACTATTTAACACTTGGTAACTTTAAGAAAAAACCCCTTGGATGGAGTAATTAAAATTACAACTTATAATAAAAAAAATTATGATGGATTCATGATATAAAATTTATAACTTTTATTATATACCCTATATAAAAAAATTCAGTGTATAACAAAATAATATTCCCTAATGAATGAAAATTGAGATGAAATTCCTTATATCGATTATAGACTCTCTACATATTCCCCTGAACACATATGTATTAAAATTGTTTCAGTTATTATAATTTTTAGAAACCTTTTTCAGGATTAATAAATTATACCGAAATTATTTAATTAATTTAACTTATAGAAATATATAAATACTTTTTCAATTAAATCCATCCTGGTTATTTTTGGAACGTTCTGTCTAATAATTCCAAAATGGCTTAGGTGTGTAGACTATGGTCGAAAGATATGATATATGAATTTATTATAAATATTATAAATATTAAACTTCATAACATTTTATATATAAATGGCTAATTCTTGCATGCATATTTAATGTACTTGTTCATATTTGGTAGGATTTATTTGTTTTTGGGAAATGAGAATAACCAGTAAAAATGAATATGATTTCCACTAAAAGGAGGATTCCTATAATGAATTATTTCAATTGTATACTTGTAGTGGTTGAAATGGATAAAAGTGTGTGAAAAATTTCTTTATGTTATTTAAACTAGAAATTCAGGGCCTGTAACCAATTCTGGTTGAATAACCATTATAGGGTATGAATCCAGTTCAGGACGTGGAATAATCACCTAACATGACTCTAGTTCAGGAAGTGAAACCATTTTAGGGGTGAATCTTGTTCCTAAAATAATACAATTATAGGGAATGAAAATTTTTCATTACATGAAAACATTACAAGGAATAAAACTATTAAAGGGCATGAACGTTGCTTGAATTTCCCAGTAAATATGGATTTTGATGGAATTTTGTACAAAATGACTACAAAAAACAGCTGTCAACACCTTAGGTTGACCTGAGAATCATAATGGGAAAAATTTAAGTAAAATTAAATCCTATATAAACCCATGGAAATCTATAAATTGTGTATTTAGATTCTTCTTTCTAGGACAGATCTGGAGACCAGAGTTTATGGATCAAAGTTACACTACATCATGATCCTCCACCACTTTATCTCTTATTTTCATTATGTTTTTTGTTTTATTAATTCTTTCAAAATTCATACGTCATTATTAGTATTAGATTTTAATTCACTCCTTTTTCTAGGGTTATATAGCTGAAGGGGGGATTTTTCATTGGATCTTTTTATTATTCTTATTCATGAATTCAGATTATTGGAGTTTTATTATCAACTCCAAATAAATTTGATTTTTTAGCATGACCAATGATAATTGAATATAAAATATCACATAAAAAGGAACAAAATTTTAACCTAAATTAAGTTATAAAAATATCAACTTCAAGGAAACAAGGTTTAAATATTGTGTTGAGACTAACTCGATTTAGAAATGCAAAAAATTACCTGACCATGGGAAAATAGTGATTGATGGGTTGAGGAGAGGATACCATGACTATTAGATCCACCCAATGAATATTCTGAATCCAAACATGGATAAATAAATTTTATTTCTAAAATCAAATTAAACCTAAACATTGAATATATAAAACACGATATAGTTTCAAAACATTATTTTTAAATCCCAAACTGCTTTTCTTGGGTCTCTCTCTTTCATTAAATCACTTTTAAAAACAAAATTTATTAATCAAAATATATTTGAAAATAAATAAAATAAGAAAAATTATTTAATAACATAATTAAACTAATTTAAATATATCTATTAATCATATTTATTTCTTACTGTATGCTATATTTTAGTTGACAAATTTCATTGATCTATGTTTTATAAATTTGTATTTTGATTATACTTGTAGGGAAATAATGATGCCTTACATGTAATATTGAGCGTTACTGAACCCCCTTTTCAGGAATATTAATTATGAAATAAATATCATTTTTAAACATCAACTATAATTTTAAATCTATAAATTAAATATGGTTATGAAAAAATTAATACCTTATAATCATGAGGACGGTAGGAAATACATATGTATGAGCTATGATTCCATGTTTCAATGATAATTATTTAAAGTAGGTATGTATTATTTTATATTTAATAATGATAATCATATCATATATATCATATTAGTTCTTGAAGTAAACTTATATATATCATCTATGTTATGTGGTTATGAAAAAAAATTGCATCGCTTCATGAAGGTGATTATCCACACGTATGAGCAGAATAACTTATAATTTTTAGTGAATGTATAAGTGATAATATATATGATATATTTTCATATAATAATATTAAATATCTCATTAATATCATATATAAATATCAATTCCATCATTATAATAATCCATGAGTGGTGGTGATGGAATCTGAATTACAACGACCTGTGAGGTGGAGTCCGCCATAAAGACGAATGAGGGATTCATTTATCATTTCATGGATGTTAGAGATAGATAGAGGTTATACAACTAAAATAATAAAATCATATTATTTATAAGACACTTATGTTATTATCACATCATGTATGGATAATAATTGAAGGTGGTGGAAGAAGAAGTAAAACAAAAACGCTCAATTAGGAACTAAACCTCTTCTTCAGACAACCTTGATTGCTTTACACATTAGAACCTCTTAATTTGGTATTATTCTCAAATTTAGGTCACTATAATATTAAAAATAATGGTATAAAGGGATTATGTAGTTATTTTCGCAATGAAGTGGTTATTTAGGTTTGATGAAATAAGAAGAACATGTTCCTTTTATAAGAGAGTGAAGTGTCACATTGGAAATTTCTTAAAATATTAAAATAGTATAAATTAATTGTTATGTAAAAATAGATAATATAGATAACATTAAAATATAAAATTATCATGATTCTAAATAATTTCATAAAATAAAATTTTTAGATGTTTGGATCACATTTTTCCATAATTTGTTTGTTTTAACCCATCGTTAACCCTTTTAAGAATGACCACATCACCAATGTTTTTTACACATTGAGGGCCATAACAGTGACTATAAAAGGTTAAATAGCCCATAAATATACCATGTTTGAAAATTTAAACGATATAATAATAAATTGTAAAAATATAGGATTTTTAATAATTTTACATTATTTAATAAAATATCATTTTCAGAAAATATCAATAATAATAATTTTATAACTATTCAAATACTTTGACTTCTATAATATCAAGACAAAAAATTAAATTCATATAAAATTTTTCTATACATCCATAAAATGATATTTTTATCGATAAAGTTCATCGATCAAATTAATTATTTTACATTTTAGTAATTTTAATATTTTTAATTTCATTCTTTTTGTTTTTCCATTAATTGGATAATTACTCTATCAAAGTTGTGTAAAAATTGAATGTAATTATTTATTTTCTAAAAATTAAAAATAATTTATTATAATTAATAAAAATATTTCATATTTAAAATTAATATTTATATGAAAACATAACTTCTATTTATTTATTTTAAAAAATGATATAGTTATTAAAAATAAGAGTGGCATTTTTTCCTTAGCTTTACAAAAAATATTATAAAGCTAATAATCACATCCAAATGGATAAAATGTAATATTAAATTATTATAGATGAGTATTTATGAAACATATTAATCAAATAAAATAAACTAAAGTTTTAGAGTAAACTTTTATTTCTCATAATTTTAATTTTTACTTTAATTTCACAATTTACCCTGTACTGTGGTGCCAAAAATTACTATGTTTACTATTTATATTAACCAAATATAATAGAGAAATATTTAAAAAATTTGTAACCACTAATTATAAATATTTATAATATTTTAAAAATTCAAAATCAAATAACTGGAAGATTTTTTTCTGAAATTAAACGTGAAAAACGTGATAAAAATGATTTTTTAGAAAAAAGCATATTTTTATTATAGATTGTTTTTTTATAAAAATAAAGTATAAATTTCATTTAATTAATAATTGGATTTTTTAATTAAGAAAACTAATAATATATTATAAATAATATAAAATATAATTTTACTTTATAAATACTTTAAAATAAAATAATTTTTTTAGTAAAAATCAGTATTTTTCATTATTTACTGAAAAATCAAACTTCTCAAAAAAATCTCAAACTGTCACCATATGATAAATTTTATATTTTGATTTTAAATATTATATTTATTTTATCAAATATTATTTATAAAATTTGATGAAATAAATATATTATACGCTCCCAAAAAGCAGTCAATAACCTTTTTTGACGGAAACATATCTATGAAGAATAAAATGGTTATACTAAAAATTGAGTGCATATTTACTAAGAATTAATAAATTTGTTATATATATTATAAATTTTATATATATTTATTAAATTGTTTAATATTATTCATACATTCCAATTTAAAGGCCAGGTTATAACGACTATATTTAAATAATAATATTTTTGTGTTCATTTATGCTCAGTGTTTTGTACCTTGTATGCTATCAATCATATCCTTCATTATAAAATTCTCAAAATATTACATAATATTTATATTAGGATGTATATATAGTGTATAAATGAGTATAGTTTCATAATATAGAATATATCTCAAAGAAGGGAAATTGAGATGAAAAACACATACCTTGGATTTCTGATTAGTCATGCTTGCTCAAACCTTATGTGTAATCAATTATTTTTATTATTAATAAATATTAGAACCATATTTATATTTATTTTACATTATACAAATAATTTAAAAATTATTTTTATTCAATTACTAATCATTCTTGTTAGAAGTATTTTTTTTGCCAATTGTCCCGTTTGATTTGTGTTAGCATCAACATGACGATTCTCGTCCATGATGCTTTCTTAAGTTTTTACAAACTCTTGAATACTCATCTTGGTAGCATAAGTGTTTTTTTATATATTTATAAAGTCCAATGGTTTTTTTATGTAAGGTAGGGTGATAGTTTATAAAGAACGGTTAAAATCAACTTTTTCTAAATTTCAATTCAATGAAAGGGTAGTTTTTTATTAATGATTATACAAATATATATATATATATATATATTATCATTAAATAATCATGAAAAAATAATAAATTCATCATTATTAAATACAATTATTTATATCTAAGTTTTATTATTCATCCATGATATAAAAATTAAAACACAGATCATGTAAGTGGTCGAATCAATGCAAAAAAGAACACATTATAACAAATGAATGGTTAACAATGTAGAGATATACTATTATAATATCATTTTTATGTAAGAAAAATTATTTTAATAGACCATAATTGTAGTGTTGAATTTGGTTCAATATTAGTGAATCTGATAATGTATATGAAAAGGAAAGGAGAATAAATCGTCACTTACATTGATGTAATTACTTCTTTTTATGAAGTCTTACCTCAGAATGATGGAATTAAGCTTCTTTATTGTGACCAAAGGATTAAAATAGTGGGATAAGACCCTAAGAGATGAAAAATTGTAATTAATTAAAGTATTATTTTATGGATAATATTGGTTTGGGGTGGCTAGAAAAGGGATCCTTTTATAAGACAAAATAAGGTATATTCTAATGGAAAATTAATTTAGTTGAAGGGTAAAGATTCAATCTCGTGGAATTTAGTAGAGTTATTTATGAAATTTTTGGTTATAAAAATATATATTAAGTTAACCCCAAACAAATGAATTCAATAATTTATAAATATTAAGTTAGTTTTACAAAACTCCAGCTCTGATAATGTATTTATTTTTACCCATTTTTTATTATGTTTAATTATTTACAATGGTAATTATTTCTTTTCTAAAAATATAATATAACCAAATTAACCAATAGTTCTATAATGATTCCAATATTGTACTCCATTTTATTTAATTAAATTTCTAAATTTAATAAATTTAACTTTTAAACGAGAACATAAAATATATATACGAACTATTTTTTAGATAAAAAATTATTTTTATACATTAAGTGTTCTTAATCATATTTCATATCAGTTATAAATTTTATCCAATTTTATATAAATTAAAAAATTAAATTATATTAAAATCATAAATTTTATCAACTTAATTTATTTTATAATACTTAAAAAATATTTCTTTAAAAAATATCACTTTCAACAATGCTAAATTCTAACCACATCCTACTAAAATACATTGTTTATCATATAACCATTTAATTTTATCACTCCATTGATATTTAAATTTTTAATTAAATTATATGAAATGATAAAATAATTATTTTAAATTAATAATAATAATATGCAATATATAAAAAACTATTTTTATAATAATATATTTTAATCAAAAATTATATATTTTATTTCATTCTAGAGTTATATTAATATAAAATTTTTAGTAAAAAAAATTGAGATTCAATATAAATATTAGATAAATGCATACCAAATTAATATATATTGAATAACCATATTTTGAATAAGTAAATTTATAACAACCATATTATAATAGTCAAATTTTATTCCTAAATACAACCTTATAAATATTCTTAGAATCATTCATCCTATTAATTTAATTTTCTCAACGCTTGTATATTATATTTATAATTATATACCTCATTTACATAGTAGAAATTGAGTTTTTTATCTTCATGGAAAACCATGAAGATAATGATTTTATGTTCGTGGTATTTTTATATACTTATGGATTTACTCCTGGTGTACTTTTCTTAAAGATGCTTTATTTTATGTTATCAAAATGTAATAATATTTTTATTGGGCTATAATATTTTGAATCAACAAAATTTACAATGTTAAATTTTAGTTTTGCGTTGAAACTTGAATAATATTTTCAAAATAGTGATTATTTAAATGTAAATTCGTATTAAAATTTCAGGGAGTTATAGTAAGGGTGATGAAGAGTCATCAGAGACTAAGTAGCCACCACATAGTTTCAAGTATATGGAATCCCCACATGAGGGTATATGTGGGTGTTAGTAACTTCATGGTAAACCCTTGAACATTGATTCCTACTTTTATTTGCATGGGATCTTATAAAACCTGATGATTTAAAAGAATACTTTGTTTGATGGTGTATACATCAAACAACACTGAGATTAAATGAACAATGATATACTATTAAACATTGTTATTTAAAAATGACTATAATAACCTACAATTTAAATTTGGAAATGTGAATATGGATAATAAAATTTTGAAAATAAATTATGAAGGATAAATAAAATATATTGAGAAAGCCTTTATAGGCTCAAATTTTTTTTTTCTACATAAATGATTTTCATTACTTTTTATGAAAAAATAGTAAAATTATTTTTTTTAGAAAATGTAAAAAATTTATTATATGAAATGAACCTCATAATTGGAATAAATGTTTCAAAATTATCAGAGGATTAATTTTTTGGGATTTTTTTTAAATCAATTTTGTAAATGAATATTAAAAATATTAGTTTTTATTAAAAACATCATTTTCATTTAAATCATTTGAAAAGTTATATTTTTTATTAAAATATAATAAAAGTGAACTAAGTTCATTTATTTTATTATTAATAAATTTTTTGTCATTGAGACCAATTTAAACTAAAAATATGCAGTAAAAAATCATTTTAAATTATAATTTTATAGAAATATGTAGACATTATATCATATAAATTTTGATAATGATAAATTTTGTATCCTTTTGGCGTGTGTAAAACATGGGTATAACCTTTTCTTTTCAAATATTCTTATAAAGTCCACTCTAACACTTAAGGAAACCTACTATACTCTCTATTTACACTCAAAAATAATATGGGTTCCACAAATACCAACTCAAATACCTTAATTAATTCCCTATAAATATCATAGATTCCTTTTTTTATCATAAATCCCATATGGTGAGGCTTTATATATTATCCAAAATTGGTGGACTAAAGAAGAGGTATCTTTCTTAGCTGAGGATCATTATTTTATTTCTTCTTCCATTACATTAAAATATTAATCAATCATATTAATATAATAAGATAATTATATCCCATAAAATAAAATTATATTATTTTAAGGTAATAACTTATATAAACCTCCCCATATATAAAATGGGATTTAAAACCATTATCCATGTGTACGGCGAACCACCGCCTCACAAACAGATGTAATTAATTTTCTATAATCACCTATCATGTCTATTTTTGATGATCAATTTAATAATTATATATTATATTATGGAAATATTAATCATTATATAAAAGAAATATATCATATACTTTATTACCTTACCATCCATATAGAAATTACAACGGTGTGTGGCAGATTACTACCTCGGAAAGTGTTTTTTCCTTACAAAGCATTGTGAGTCATTTTTTTATTACAGAATCACATGGATTGTATATTTATGTTTATTTAGATAAATAACATTATATTTATAAAAATATTATCATTCTATGAATATATAATAAGACTCACTATCTTTAAATCATGACCATTGAAAATTTGAAATAGTACACATGCGTACATACGACCTACTGTGTCTATGATTGTAACATATTTCATTTTTAATAATCATAATTCATGGTTATATTTAAAATTAAAAATTATTTATAAATATAATAATTATATAATAATTTTTATTCTTGAGAGGATGGAACAATGACCCTTTTGAAAATGGTCAACACCTGATGCAGTTTAGAAATTATGAACTGAGTATTGTCAAAAAAAATGATGTGGACAAAAATTATTATGTAATTAAACAGATAATTAAAATAAATTTGTTAAATGGTTTAATTATAATTGATTAATCCCGGAAAAAGTTATTAAGAGATAAAATAGTTGAGATTAGTTTATTATACATGAGATAAAAGGCATACAGGACAAATTCTGGACACGAGGTAAGGGTTTCATCTCAAAACATCTCCCTTTGAGACAGATGTTTTTTATGCACCAAATTTATTTTAATGGTGTATATACTGCCACATAACATATTATAGCACAAATCACTAATAATTCATGATATTTTAAATTACAATTCATTAACTTCATTCAAGGTAGTTATGTTTCAAAAATTACCAAGTGGTAAGGGTTTATGTTTCAGTTTCATTTTTATCGGAATTGTATATGCTTAAATTTACAAATTAGAAAATAATTTTATAATTTTATAATAAAAAAATATAATTATATTATCATATGGTTATTTATGAATGTTTCTTTTAATAGTACCATTTTTATCTCTTTGTTTCTTTAAATGGATGATAGAATGTTTTTATGAAAAGTGTGCTTCATTTCTCTCTTTAGTCAAGAATCATTTTCCTTACAAATTCATGTTTTTTAAAAATATTTTCAAGAATAATTTTATGACTGTAAATATTATTTATTTAATAAAAATTTATACATTTTATAATTTTTAATAAACAAATTGATTGGAAATTATTGCTATTTTTTAAATGTGTGACTTTTTATCCTTTTTAAAATAGTGTGAACGTAATGTTTTTTAAATTATATGGAATGTACGAAATTACCCATTATCATAACCAATAAATTCATTGAATATTAATTTAAAATATTATATATTGAAATTTAAATAAAAATATATTTTTTATATTTTTTATTTTTTTAGATTTTGAGAAGTGTTTTCAAGTGAAAATCAGAATTTTTCTCAAGAAATATTCCATTAAATATTTTAAATAAATTTTCGTCAATGATTACAACATTTTATGTTATATATTTATTATAAATTATGTGTATACGTGTCTCACATATATACCTAGCTTATTATCACTTAATTTTATGTGGTAATACATGTTCTATGTTCATCTCTCCAATTCCATCATTATGAAATTTACTATGATTGTGAATTGAGAGAAGATTATGCGAACCATTTTATTTACATGGTTAATTATTATGTTTGTGCATTATGATTGATTTCATTTATATAGAACACATAAATCATGAAAATTTTGTTATGGGTGTATCTAGATAGCGCTCTAATTCTTTTGGTAAATATTTTGTGTCATGATATGACATGCATGCGATTAGGGAGTGAAACTAATCGAATATGGGACTTTTTCCACCATGCGATATTGTCTAGGAAGTTTTACATGAATTTTATTTGTGTCAAGTAATATGTTTCTACCACATTTAATATCATTCCATGATCTTATGATAATATGTTCTTTATGTAATTTTTCCATGTAATAACTCTTGATCTGTTTCTTTTATGATTTCATGTTATGCCTTTGACTCACAAGTTATGATTCCTTATCATGTTTATAACCTTATTTAGGTTTTTATCTTACCCCATTATTTTATGTATTACCTCATATTATATTATGTAGTTGTATGATCTTAAATGTATTTAAGAACTCAATAAGGATAATAAAAAAAATAGATATTCAATATGTTAGTTTGTTTTTATGGTTTATATACATATTATTCCAAATACACTAGGAATCATAGTCATTGAGCTTCAATTATTAGATGTTTAATTTTAAAAGTCAGCTAATAATATGTAAAAAAGTATTGGGTCATAATAAATTGTATTATAGAAAGGATTAGTTATTTTTTGGATTAGGAATAGAGTAATTTAGTGGGAACCCTCCGAAAAAGTATAACGACAAGTATAAGAATAAAAAATATCCAGGATGTTTGGTGAAGTATATAGTGAGTGGGTTTTAAGAAATTATAACCTTCTCTAGATACTACAAGCCTATTTGGCCTTGGAATAGTTATAACTAGTGGTAAAAACACTAAAAAGTGTATATTGGTCTTAACTCGATCATTACCTAAAATACGATAACAATACCTTCTTCACACAAAGTTTGAAACTCCTAGGGGATATGTTTTTGAAATTCACAAGCAATTTATGAATTATTATGAAGGAATTGAACAAATTTTTTAGTGAAAAAAAACATAATATGAGACATTACCATGGACAACCATGATTAAATCCTAGAGACTCATATGCCAAGATATACTTATTATTTCAAATTTATTCCTTATAAGTTTATATGTTTCCCATTATATATGTAAACTAATTATCATATTTTTTCTTTTATTGTTTTTACTTAATGTTGGAAAATGTGATAATCATGCTAATAACCAATGTTATTAGAAATAAAATGATTTCCTAAATAAGATTCCTTACCTGATAGGATTAGAATTTATAAATTTTGTGGTAATTTAAAATAAGATTTCTCAAATTATCATTAACAAAGGTAAGATAGTTTAATTTCAAAACACATAAAAGTAGAGAAGGATGATGTCACAAGAAATTTCAATTGTTAAATATGATAAGTAAAAGAAGAATAAATTTCTTATATGTCAAAAATATGGAAATAGAAACCATGGAATATGTAGTAAATTAACTTTGAAATGATTTATACAAGTAAAGAGAGGGGAAAAAGTTGCTAATTGCTAAAGGAAAAAATAATGTTTATAGTTAACAAGACACATGTAAATAATGTTTAACCTAAGGTACCAAAAATAGTTTAATGCCATAGAAGTGAAGAACCTGGTTATTATCTGATTCCATGACCAAATTAAATGATTAATTCCTAAGGGTCTATTTTATGAAAATAATTAAACATTAATGACAGATGATATTATGCGTGGAACAAATGAATTATTTTGTTGATGTATTTTTTCATTGGTATTTTTTTAAAAGGGTCATTAAACTTATAAGGACTATTCTATATCAATTTTTCATTGATGATTTTCAATAATATGGTGATTACAACTAATGACATAAAATGTCGATTAAATGATAAGGTGATATCTTATAAAAACCCATGATTGTGGAAAATATAATATTTTTTATTTTTTTTGATGTTGAGGTAATTATAATCAATTAAAATTATTTTGTTTTATGGAAAAAACCTGTATCGGATAAAAAACATTAAGTTAAAAAAAATATTTCATGATCAATGTTATTTTTTTATATTTTCAACATATTATTGGGAATATTAAAAGTTCATGATGAATTATAAATATGATTATCACATTTTTTCCATATTTTTAGAAAAAAAGGGAAACCAATAAGTCAGGTGAAAACCCTTGGAATCTGACAGGGCTATGAGGATTAAACCTACAACCAAAGGGAGATAAGGGTGTATTTACTACAACTAGCCTACATAATGTACTAGATTTTATGACATTATTTTACTCAAATGATTTTATTGATAAATATTAAGATGATTTTTGGAATCATATTTTATGATAAAATATTTATGATTTTTAGTGGTTTGATGAAATTAAATCTATTTTGGGAAATGTTTCATTGGGTTAAGGCATATATAACACTTTGGTGTAATATGTGATTTAACATGAAATATTATTTGGTAAGAACCAAATAAAATCCCTTAATGTTGATAATATTTTGAATGAAAGCTTTTTTAGTCATGGATTGATTTATGATGAACCTTGTATTTTGAGATTAATATGAAACTGTATCCATTTGTGGAATTATCTTATATTTTGATACACATTTCTAGTTTTGGAAAATATATATTCAAGTAGAATATTTTAATATCATTTTGTTGAATCAAGTGATCCATTTGAAGATAATTTTTAGTACTTATTGGATAAAAAAATCATCTTGAATACTCATCATTTAGATCAAAAAGAGGTGATTGTGGTAAAAAATATTAAAGGATGAAATAATACTCATCAAGTAATTATATTTCCTTATGTTATTCATCTAGATGGTAAGTGGATCCCTTAACATTATTAAAAGAAACTTGGAATAAAAATGTTACTCAATTTCAATAAATCTATGGTCTATTATCTCTTAAAAATTATAACAATATCTATAAAATGGATCATCCTTCCCAAACCATATTTTTACATCCAACATATTTTATCATATTTTCAAACCTTGTTATGTAATGATTTCTTCCGTTTCTATTTTAATGTGGAATATTGATCAACCCTTTTCTATAATGTGGGTTTAAAAAAAGAATTTTCAAATGTCAAACCCTTGATTACTAAGTACAGGTTCAAATTGTGAGGAAACGATTTATTTAAAGAGTAAAATGTAAAATTATATGATTTTAAAAGAAGAATTTGATCGATAGATAATGCAATAGGGAATGAATATTTCAAATGAACTATGTGACACTTTTAAAATATAATTATTTAGTCAAGACTATTATAAAATAGCAATTAAATTTGACAGTATAAAAATAAATAACCAAAATTTGAAAATTAAGTATAAAGGATAAATAAAATATATTTATAAAGTCATTATCGCCTTTGAAAATAATTTTTTCTAAAAAACTATATAATTTCATGTTGATGTTTTATGTGAATATTTTTTGTACATTAGGAAAACAATTCCCTTGGATAATAGTATTTTCATCACATTATTGGGCTTACTTTTAAATAAAATTCTTCCACTTATTTAAATTTAATTTGTAAAATGCATTCCTTTTATTGAATCATAATAATTCATATAACATAATAATTTCAATATAATTTTTGGTCATAATTATTTGTAAGAATGATAAAAAATAATTACCCCGACTAAGGTTACACTGCTATAAAATAGACATTTGACATTGTTGACCTTTATTAGTGCTAGAAAAAATCACGGATATAGGTGTTATTTATCAATGCTTAAAAATCACCGATAAATCATACCTTTTATGAGTGCTAAAAAAAGCCCTGATAAATGGTACCCTTTATCCGGGATTTTTTAGCACTGATAATGGATAACCTTTATCATTACTATTATATAGCACTGATAAAGTGTATCCTTTATCAGTGCTTTACATTTAGTGATGATAAAAGGTAACCTTTATTATCACATTATTTTTAGTGCTGATAAAAGTCTAGAGTAAAATGAAATAATTAAAAATAATTAAAAATATTTACTATTTTATTATTTAAATAATCATTGATAAAAATGAATAAATATTTATATTATAAATACCAATAAATCATTTATATTTAATATATAGATATGTAAAATGAAAAAAATTAATTAATGGAACAAATAAAAATTAAAAATGAGTAAATTAAAAAAAAAATTTAACATTTTGATAATTAAATAAATAATAGAAAAATAAAATAAAACATGTATACATTGATTTTGAGTATAAATATAAAAAATAATATAAATTAAATATAGATATATAAAATGAATAAATTGTTATAATTAAACTCAAAAATTAATAAAGAATAAACTATAATCAAATTGTAACAATTAGACTCAAGCCATCATCATGCCATTAAGAAGAATATTTTCATGCAAGGTCATTATCCATCAATAGTTGTAGGTACAATTACTATGGTATTGACCCTAAATTATGTTTTACTTGACAATTGTGCATCACACTATTTAATATATACTCAAATAGTTAATTAGTGATCTAGGATTACTATAGAGTATCTTTATGAGGTTTTATTTATCAATATGACCTTATGGTTAAAATCTGAGGGTTTCCATTGATGTCTAGAGTGTGTTATAGTGATTATTAGATATATGATTCCCTTTTTTCACTTCATGTTAGATATGTTTAGCTTAAATAGGATCCTCATGAAGGATTGGTTTGATAAATATCAAGAACACATTGATTAATAATACCAGGGGTATCTTTCAAATCCCTTGAGTGTGGTTTTCATATATAAATTATTGAGTAGGTTTTATAGGTTGGTCATTTTGGACCTAACCTCAAGCTTATGGGATTACATTTATCTCATATTGATTGCTTTGTTTTGTGAGAAGAGAAGATAAATTAATTGACATGTACTCTAATCATTTATAAGTTTTAGGATGGTTTTTGAGAAATTCCCAAGGATTACACTTGAGAGGGAGATTAGGTTCTTATATGAGCTTATATAGGGTGTGGATACCATATCCATTCCACCAAACATGATTGACCATGTAGTTGTTTGATATATGTTTGTCTAACTACAGGATTTGGAGGTGAAGTGGTTTATTCACCTATGTGTGTCCCCTTGTGGTGTTTTTATATTTTTCACCAATAGAATATAAAAATCATTGTGTCTATCCTTCGATTACGAGATACATAACTAGGTGAGGATTAAGAAATGATATACTCTTAAGAATATTGATGACATAGTTGAATATTTATAGGATCTAGTTGGTTCTTTATGATTGTATTGAGGTCAAGTCATCATCAATAATATGTGTGGCCCAATGATATTATATGTACTTCTATTAAAAGAATTTATAACCTATATTATTATCTTGTGATGTAATTAAGGTTTTTTCAAGCACCAGCAGTGTTCATGGAAATGATTAATAGGGTCTCATGATTCTTTTTTTTAATAAATACACCAGTAATGTTCATAAAAATAATAAATAACGTATTGAATCCTTATTTTTATTTTTTGTGGGTTTCTTCATTGATCAATTTATGTTGTAATAATAGTCTAGGTCATATCACACTCTCCATTGAGAGGTTGTTCAGAGTATAAAAAAAGGATTATTGGATATATTCATGTCTTTTAATGTGTTAGTTTTGGATCAGGGATGTGTGATTCTTGGGGAAGTTGATATATAAGGTAATAAAATCAATGGGACCAAAGAAGGCCAATTATGTGGTTTATTAAGATAAACCTAAGAATGATTTATAAATTTAGGGATTTTTGTGATTAGAAGGTAACTTCTAAAGATTTATCTATGACTTATCACATTTGGTAGTGCTGATGAAAATATTGACAAAGAATGAGGTTAAGTTCATGTGGTAAAACTCTTACGAGAGTGGATTTTATGAGATACAAGAGATATTGATATCTATGTCTATAGTAACATTACTAGATATGAGAAAAGAGTATACATTTTATTAAAGTACTTTATGAGTTAGTAATGGGGAAATTTCAATGCAGAGTAGGCATGAGGTAACTTATGTGTCCAGGTATTGAATTCCACTTGAGTGGAACTTTGTAAGATATAGAGATAATATTGGGGTTGGATTCCCTAAGTTATTTCCCTGATTTCCTTTTAGTTTTGGGTTTCATAGTGTATGTAGATCATAAGTTCCTTAGGTATATCTTTTTTTCAAAGGGTCGTAAACCATCAATAGAAGAGGTGGGTTGAGTACATGTAGTAATTTTATTTCCAGATAGAGTATACCCATGGGAATAGAGACATTTTTGTGGATGTTTTTAGTTGGAAGAATCATTCAAAAGTAGTGTTGGTGTTTAGTGGTGGGTGAAATATGATGAGCCTTTTCCCAAATACGTGTCTTGATATTTAGGAGTATCAGGACAGAGTGAACCCAAGGAATCTGAGTATTATGTAACCTTTCCTTGATATGGGGAAGGAGATCTAGTTATATAACTATAATTTCCAAGTGATAAGGGATAATATATATGGTGTGGAATTTCCACCTAATTGGACCCTTAATTTTGATGAGGTTCTCTATATATATGGTTAAGTTAGGACACCTATGAGGAGGTGTAATGAGATAATATGTAATTCACATGCCTCTACAAGGGTTATTCAACTAGTGTTTAATAATATATAAAATGATATTCAGAGATAGCATTGATGTTCTTGGGGAAACACAGGAATAGTTGGGTCTATTTCATGGTATTGTTCTAATCAGTGGGTGAGGAACAATAATCATCACAATACTAGTCTTATTCAGTCATTACCCATTCATGATTAGATTTTTGATTTTGTGATGATAAATTATATAAGGATATTGTAGAGTTTGTCTCATGGTAGTGATGTAGTATAGGTTATCCTTTACCAATTGATAACGATTTTGAATTTATTACAAATTTAGGATACCTATTCCATAAATTAGATGGGTTGGATATATGTTAGGTCGATAGTGAATCATCATAGGGTTCTAAGTATCATTATATTTGATCAAGATTCCCATTTTACATTTAAATTATATAGAGGTATACCAAAGGAACATGATATGCGGGTTTACATGAGAGCTACCTACCATCCTCAGACTAATGGGAAGTTTGAATATACCATATGGGTGTTAGAGGCCATGTTACAAGAATTTATTCTAAATTTTGGTAGTTAATGGGAGAACCCTCTTTCTCTTGTGAAGTATTTATATAAAAGACTTTTACAGACATTGATTTAGATGGAACATGTTGAGGTTTTATATGGAAGATCATTATAATCACCTATGTGAAAGTTATAGGTAGGGGTTCAGTGAATATTAGGATGTTTAACACCCCAACCCCAGCCACTGGGTCTAATATAGGATGCCACACAATTCCATGTGCACCTATCCACATGCAATAGGTTTTTGACTAAAGGAGAGTTCCAATAAAGACATTATAGGATACTATACCCTCAATACAAGGTAAAACAAAGAGTACAAAAAGGAGGTTATAATAATAGAATTGACAAGTAATAAATAAATAAATAAATCATCGAATTAGAAGTCTACATAATAAGTACCAATCCATAAAATATCAACATGACATGTCAATGAAATAAGGCAAAACTATGAAAAGGTTCCACAGATGAGGTGGATCAAGTATGAAGTAAATTAGCTAAACAAAGCAGCAATAGATATCTATCCAAAGGTCTATACTATAGTGATCACATCCTACTATCCATCCAAATTAGTCAACACTATATTGACCTTTCCCTTCACTAGATCCATTGTCATGAAATATATAAGTGTAAAGAGATTCCCATGAAGGATGTCAGTTTAATACCTATTAATAAACCTCCAACGACACATAACATAAGTGTATAAAGATATATTGGTTCATTCCATTAATTATAAACTAATAAAAAATAATTAACATGCATATCACAGAACCGTAAGAATATTCCAGGTCCTTAAAAAATTGACTCTACCTGCTTTATCTCTATACAATAAAGAACATCTAACAACCACATAAAGAATTCCTAATCAATTTTATAGTATAGAAAGTATGTTTGACAAATCCTACTGAATGGGATTGCCTTTTCACATGTTCACCAATGTTCGAAACATCCCTATTGGGGGAATAATCCATGTGGCTGAACCTCCATTCTCAACTACAACAAATATTGTACCAAAACATACATTAGAAGATACAATTTTAATGATGAAACATCATGTCATGTTATGTAGACGTCAAAATCATTAAAAACACATATATAAGAAATCATAAATATAAGTATAACAGCATTACAAATTCTTACCATATGTGATCAAAAAGTACAAATATGTCATTGTGTGCTACAAAAGCATGCCAAATAATCATTATAAAGACTCCTATAAATATACACTAATGACATGAAAAACATACATTAGATACAACAACATCCTAATAAAAAATGATGATATCCCGGTTGATTGCACCATTGGGGATCCAAGAAGTGTTTCCAATCCATCATGATTACAATTATAGGTTAAAATGTTAATAAATTACACCCCCAAATGGTAGGACAAGATCACATACATCTAATAAGATCATGTTCTAAATAAAGTCAAGGGAAATGATCTGTAGATGCCAATTCCAAGCATCTAGGTGAAAATTCTATCAAAGGAAACAATTCCATTTTAGACTATACAAAAACCTTTTGTTTCAATCAATGCACATGGAATCAAATTGGTTTAGACCAAGGATAGAGATTTATAATTTCTATAGATTAATATATAATTTATCAAATTTGAAGCATGGGATCACTCTATTTTTTGGGTGTTAAATGGAGAAGATGTAATGATTTGAGAAGTCACCAAAATGATAGAAAAGATCTCTATGGGTGTTGGGGGTTGAAGGAGATAGAAATAGAGGTAAAAATAGAGGGATTTTTGGATTCTAGTAAAAATTATATAAATATTACATGAGGTACTGGTCCTCAAATTACACAACCATCTAGCCTCAGGCCTCCAAAGACAGGATAGTGGCCACTGGGAAGAATAAGTTCTTCCCAAGAGCCCCACTAGATAGCTAGTGGTCATTGGGAAATATTAATTGTTCCAAGAACCCCACCAACAATCTAGTGTAATATTTAGATGTGACATTGATCCCATAAACTCTACCAATGGGCCAGTGGAGCTACTATAGTTTTTTCAAGCTACAATATTCACATCACCCTATTCCCTTTCCATTTATGTAGTCTCAAACACCTCTAGAAATCCCTAGATCACTTTAAAACATATTCAAATGGATATATATATTATAAAAAAATAAATAACATAAATAGAGGGTATCACAATTCTCACCCACTTATTAATTCTAATCCTAGAGAATTATTCCATTTGGTTTTATTGAACAACTCCGGAAACTGTACCTGAATGTTTGTATCACACTCCCTTGCTTCTTCTTAAATATTATCATGATTACACTAAACCTAAATAAGAGGAATAGTTTTGCCTCATAATACCTTCTTTATTTTGTCTAAAATCTTAACGGTCCTCTCCAAAAATTATTCACCTTATCCAAAATTAACCTCCTCGCATGTGATCACATGTGTAGAGTTGGATTCATACCATTGAAGCTGAGACACATGGACACATTTAAACTACCATGATACCATGGAGCATAATCCAACTGATTGGACACCATCATGATAAATTAAATGATCCATAATTTCACAAAATATCATGGTGGAAACATCCATTATCTTATTAAACATCTATACCCTAATGTAGGGGAAACCCTAAAGAAAACTCTATCACTCATGAAGAAATAGAAGGGTCATCATATTTTGTCGGTGTATGACTGATGTTTGTTCTAAGACACAACTAACCAATTCTGAATAAACTTCACCCACTTCAATGTATCATGTGCCATGTTAATCCCAGAAATATAATATTAACCCAACTTATTCTAGAATTATGGTGAACGACATGATTATCCATAGATAGTCTCAAAAAAATCAATCATAATTTATGACTGCAAGCTATTTTTATAGACAAACTACACCAGATCAAAGTGTTAATCCCATGATTCTCTTAAATATAATACACATGATCAAATAATTTCCTCTAATGTTTGGATCATAATCTCTGACTGCCCATCATTCAAATGATGTAATGATGTATTCATCTTTGACTAAGTCCCCATCGCCTTCAGTAATCCCCTCCAAAACTGTGATGTGATCTAGGAATATCTTTCAGATACCATGATTCAAGTCACTCCATATAGTCACATGATTTCCTTAGATTAATGTATACTCATCTCATTCACAAATTTATTCTCTCATATCAGCATGAAATGAGAAGATTTGACCAACTAATCCACTACAACCCTCAATATAGAATGAAAACTCAAGGGCATAAGAAAAGCTATCACCAATTCCATAGGCACCACATCTCACTTACACACATGCACTAAATGTGGCTAGAGAAATCCTCCATATCTATTATACATGACCTGTATCCTTTGACAAGTCTGAAAATGAGAGAAAATCCTTTAGTTTCTCTTTTCATACTGGACTACCATAATTTATATCTAACATTGTTTAAAATTTTGGTTGACGTTGGATTTACCTCCCACTATGAATCATGGGAGTATTTCATCATCTCTTCACCCATAAAATAATGAACCACCATTATTTTATGAACCTATATCAAATCATATCTATTTAGGATCCATCATGGAAAATATTCTTTTTCCCCAACATATCACAAATGTTGGTACACTCTAGATAAATATCCTGATTATCCTTAACTTATTATTCCAATGAGGATGTTATCATCAAGCGTGAACAAGAAAAATCCCCTCGGTGCTCAGATAATTCCACCTATCATTCTACTAGAAAAATCTATAACCTTCCAACCAACTTTCGATATCCACTCTCTAATTTCCTACGCCTTCCTACTAAGTACTTCTATAACAACATTACCGTTCTTTGAAGAATAATCAATCGCAAATTTTAAAATCTAGAAGTATTCTATAAAATTAATTTGATAGAGATTCAGATCATGCTGGGAGAAAATATACAGTAGAATATTATGGTCTATATATATGAAAAATATATCACTGAATAGGAAGTTTCTATAACATTTCAACACATAGACGAAAACTATGAATTTAATTTATAGTTAGGGTTTTTCTACTTGTGGAGTTGTAGCTGATGAGAATTAAAATAATCTAACTTTTCAACCTACATCCAAATATATGTCATTAAAACATCATTTTAATTATTATAATTGCATGAATAACTCCATGTTCAAGAAGAATCAGAGTTAGACTTATTGTCAACCTCTTATTCATCTCTATGAAGGCCTCTTCACACCATAATATCCATTAAATATTTACCCCCTTATTTGTGAGAATGATCATCAGTTCTTCCAAGAAATAAGGGTTGTAAATGAACATAACATAATACCTAGCCAAGATAAGGAAAATTCAGATCTCAAACATGTTCCTTGGTTGTTCCCAAGAGATAACTAGTGCTACCTTCCCAAGATCAACTGCAATTCCATCAATAAGAACCACATTCCCTAAAAAAGAAAACCTCTTATATGCAAAAGTGACACCTCTACAAATTATTTTAAAGGTGATGTGCTCGAAGTGTACTCAATATGATATCGAGGTGTCTAACATGTAATTCTAATGTATTTTTATATATCAGGATACCATCAGAAAACAAAATGTTGAAGGATTCAATATATGGTTGAAATATATTTTTAGTGAGATCCTGAAACATAAATAGATCATTCATCAGTCAAAAATCCATGACAAGACACTCAAACAACCCTTACCTACTCCTAAATAATGTCTTTATTATGGACTCCTCTTTGACATGATGATGATGGTAGGTATAACCGATATCAGTCTTTTAAAATCACTTGAATCCCCTAAATTGATCAAAAAAGTCAAAATTTTCTTTGAAATGAGTTCCTATTATTCATAGTGATCTATTTCTAGTTCTGGTAGTCTATACAAAGCCTATTAATACTATCTTACAAATTATAAAAAACACCAGAGCACGCCAAGGAAAATTTCTTGTTCTGAGGAATCCGTTATCCTCAAATGCATCTAGATGTACCTTGATCTCTTTCAACTCAGATGGTACCATATGATATGGTGGAATTGATATAGGTATTTAATTAGAAAAAAGATCTATATTAAACTGAATTCCTCAGTGTAGAGGTAACCATGAAAAATTCTATAGAAAATAATATTAGGATAGATCTTCCATTTGAGGAATAGAGGAGGTAGTCCCTATCTGGTCCATTATAAGGATCATACAATCTACCTATACTGAAAACACTTCTCTCTAATGTGGGAATAGTTCCACTATACCTACCTCAATGTCCCATTCAATGAGAAAGAATAAAATTTCTCCCATAGGTGAGGTAAAATTTACTCATCTTTAATAATAATCAATGTGTGCAAGATTACTGGTCAACCAATCCTTGACAAGGATCACATCAAATCTTCAAATCTCTAAACTTTTCATGTTCCACACATTCTATAAGTTATAAATAACTATTGCACATTCTGGAAGGATATGAAGATGTTCCACTTCCTTCCCATGATTGTATTCATAGATAACTACACATAAAATAATTTAACTTGTATGTCTAACCCGACAACTACTTGATGATATATAAATGAATGGGATTATCCTATATGAAACAATGAAATATATTTTATTCATTAAATCAGGAACATACCTCAAAATATTGAAGTTCCGTCTTCACCAAAAATCGAATCCTGATTAGCCACATAATCCCTGCCAACAACCAATCCGTGACACCTTCTAGGCTCATGATTCACCCGATTCACCAATCATTACAGCGGTATCATCTTCCACTGTGGTCTTATACCCACATAATAGTCATAATATTCTATGTGCATGCATTAATACTTAGAACATAACCACTTTACATGACCGATCTTTCAACAATGGTGAGAATACATGAGAGAAACATGATAATCCTTTAGAAAAGTACCTTTCCGCCCATAGTTGTAACACACAGTAGATTGTTTTCCAATAGAGGGAGATGAAGGACCTTTAATCTGCTCTAATTTTCTAAAACATCCATGTAATCCATCCTATGAATTCATTTTCATTTTCCCAAAATAAAAAAATGAAAATGAATTAGTGAAAGTACCTATAAATCCCCTAGCACTAGGAAGAATAACTGTACCTATGCCACCCTTGATTCTCTTATATATATTCATGTCATTTATAAGTATTACATCATAGGTGATTAGATAAATGTACATGAACAAGCATTTTAGATCAAGATGAAGATGGATCTGAGAAATTCTTACATTATGAGACTCATTAACAGTAAGAAGAGAGAAATTTCAATTAGCTTAGTGAACCACAATGAATAGGCTTACACTAAAATCAACCCCTACAGAATCACCATGAACTCCTAAGCATGTTACAACTATAGTACATCAGGAAAAAATGACTCAAAGAACATGTACTTGAATATTTCCCATTTAATCCCTTCATGTATACCAAACAGAATAATAAAATCCCACCACTGTACAGAGACATAATGATGCCTAAATGTCACTATATTTACCTTCTGATCCTCTATAGTATATACTAGGTAAAATATCCTCTTAATGAATCATATATGTTACTCTTCATCCTGTGAGCCTCTATTGTCCTGGAAGGCTGAAGGATGCTGGATTTGGATTTCATGGGTGGAATAGGATATCATTGGACCATCCTTATGGGGTCGTCCTCCCTTAAAAGGTACTAGAAAAAAGTTTCATGGATATAGTATCTCTATATCATGAGTTTTTCGAACATCCATGGGGGAATTATCAGTTGTATCCTCCAATACAACATGTGGAAAAAAGGACCACTCAAGACATATGTGATGAATTATTTCATGAAATTCTATAAAAAAAATTAAAAGCAAAAAACTAAACCAAGAAGAACAATTATAGATCAATCACACATATACATAAGGGTTTATGATAAGGTTCACCATAAGAGGCTACTCATAGAATATGGATCAAAATACTCTATAATACCCAAGATCCAATCACGTTGTACCTACAAGTTAGTCACAACTTTGTATATATAAACATATGCATTGAATAGTCGAGATCAAATAAAATAATGGAAGAAATAATTCAATAAAAGTACATATCATAATTTTGATAGGAATTTAATTATTTGGGATCTACCTAATTAATGAAACATGTATATGGAATGTGATCCTTAATTCTTAAAAATGATGCATTAATTCAAACTAAATACCATAATTTAGTATACCAACACCAGGTAAATAATGCAAGGTGAATCAATCCAAGGTAACGTTGAATGATAATAACATCAAAATCATCAATTTCTATATACATGGAAACTCAAATGTCCACAATGAATTTATAGATAGGAACTATGATAATTCCCCTACCCAAGTCCCACCTATCTCATCCCTTATCTATCCTATGCCAAATTTAGGACTTGAAAGAAACTAATTATTCATCCTAGTGCTATGATACCAACTAGTAACTCCCTAAAATGAACCACTGGGTCTAAGTTGAGATATGAAACAACCTCATGTGCACCTCCCATATAAAAGAGTTTTTTGAATAGAAGTTATAGAAAATGGGACATTATAGAGAGACTATTCCTTTGATCCCATATAAACATCAGAGTAGAAAATGGAAGTGATAGCAACAGAATTTATATTTAATAAAGAAAGAAATAAATAAATCATTAGAGTGGAAGCATACTTAATGAGTACCGACCAATGAAATGGTAGTATGGAATGTTATTCAATTAAATAAAAATGAATAAAAAGATCTCCATAGGTAATTGATCAATCACAAAGTAAAGAATTTAAAAAAGAAGTATTTTAAATCCATCCTGAGGTCAATCATGTAATTCCCACATCTTCATGTTAAACCTGAACAACTATCTACCACAAGTCTTGTTCCCTTCACCAGATCCTTTGTTTTGAAATCTGCATGTGCATCGAGATCCCTTAGTAATGTGTGAGTACAAGACCTCGTAGGATACCACCGATGATGTATAACATAAGTTCATAAGATTATACAACTGCATTATGTGAACAATAAAGATATTTCATATAAGACAAATTCATATCACATAAGCTAAACACATGTTCAATGTCCTTAAATTCCGACTCTACCATCTTCTTCCCAAGGTTGAAATGAATACTTACCATCCATATAACACATTTTCCTCAATTTTATATTCAAAAAACATTATTGAGACATCATACTGGAAGGGATAGAATGTGAAAATACTAAAAAATTTATGAGACATCCACCTTAAGGTAATAGTCCATGTCGCTCAACCTACATTTGGAATTATATAATTGAGAAGAAAAAATATAAAATACATTATAAATGTTGATAGAGAAAACATCAAATCATGTCAAGTAGAATTCAAAATAATTACAAAACAAAATTTAAAGAATCATCGATATAGGTTTGACATGGATGCATATGCCCAACACATAAGATAAAATATAGAAAATAATTATCATGTGGTTATACAAACATTCCAAATAGTCATTACAAGAACCCATATAAATATATACTGAGGAAAAAGACCACATACCATAGATATAAGAATGTCCCAAAGATAAGGTTCTTTATCAAAGCCTATTTCACAACTCTAGATCCTTGAATCATTCCCAATCCATCACGATTAGAATTATTTGATGAATTTTGAAGATATTCCACACACAAAAGGACATAATAGATCCCACATACTAGAAAATTTCACTGCGAAAAACTATTTAGGTCTAAATGATGTGAAATGACTAATTCTAAGAATCAAGGTACCAATTCTTTTAATGACCACAATCCCCTTACTATAAAATTAATAAACGTTGATTTTATCAAGAAATCATGAATATTATTTTTTTACAATGTCTAAGAAGATATAATTTCTCAAGATTAAGATAACACTAACCAGATTGGATGAATGGGATTAAATTTTTGTTCCAGAATCAAACTAACAAGATAAAAGGATATGAGAGAGACCTAAACCAGTGGAATAGAGAACACTTGGTGATTTGGGTTGAATGATTATTTAAAAGATGAAAACAAGTATATGGTTCAGGATTTTAATAAAAATTAGTGAAACCCCATTGGATTTAGTTGGCCTTGAACGACGCCACCTATAAAGATAGTGGTTTCTTGGAAGATCGGGTAATTGATAGGATCCCCGGTGAATGGACGATGGTTATTAGGTATAATTGATTCTTCCCAAGAATTCCATTAGTAGTCTGATGGGATTTTTAATCACTTCACATAACCTCTAAACTCTACCTACTGGCCAATGGATCCCACTTTCTAGATGGTGAATATACTCTCGCATTTTTAAACTACAACACGCCAACCAGCCTGGCCCCTTTCCATTTCTGGCCTCCCAAAAGACTCTATATAGAATCAAATAACATGAAAATGTATTAAAAATTTTATTTAAAGAATGAAAATTATCATACCTTAAATAGAATGTATCACAGGTCGAGTCTCATAGAGAATAAATTAGAGCACATAAAGATGATTAAGAACCAAATAGTGACTACTCAATGATTGGAGATATCATAAACCAATCAGATATGTTATCTTATAGAGTTGATATAGGTGACTTGGTTTTCATACATGTGTTTCTTTGGTCAGGATACATGCATAGTCAGGGAGAGGGAAATATATTTCCTAGGATTTTCAGCTATTTTTGGTTGTTTGGATTATTGGTACCACAGTGTATCTGTTGTAGTTTTCTTTTATATATAGTTTTATACACAATTAATTCCATATATCTCAATATTAGAGAATCCATCTATAATAACTATTTATATCACAACATTATTGGTATTAAAATTTTAAAATTTTAAAATACACAATAAAAATATAATATAATAAACAAAAACTTAATCAGATAATTAAAATGATCATCTCATGATCCCCATAGATGATCTAGTTCTTCTATATTTTAAGGAAGAGGATCATAGAAAAGTTAAAAATTAAAAATAATGTATTCATCATTTATTATAAAGATATAGATAAAATATGTAAAATAAAATTTAAAATAATTTTTAACCTTGTTTTGTTTTAACATTTTACCATTTATGATTATTTTTTACATAACTCCTAAAACATAATAGACATATTCAATTACCCCATTATAATAAAATTTATTTTCTAAAAGAAGTTATAAATTGAAATTTCAATTTATGTATCTCATTTATTATAATACTTATAAAACATGTCACATTTTGGAATAAATAATTAATCTTTCTTGTCTTAATTTTTATCGACTATGTATAGTGCTTCTATTCCAAAATTTGAAAAAGATAGGTATGAAGTGAAATAATTTTTTTATAACATTAATTATTAATATAATAAAACTTATGGCTCTTATAATACATTAAATGTTTGTCACACATCCCCATGTGTGTATTATAACCATTAAATGTTATTTTCTACTTGACATAAAAAAACATACAATAAACCTTAACACAATTTTTTAAATGCGAGTGGTTATTATTTAAGATAATAAGATGTTTATAAGATATATTATTCATACCCATCAGTGTAAGGAATAAATTGAATCCTAATTACTTTATTATTAAATCTTTGAGAAAGATTTATTATTCTTTCTTTATCCTATATTTCTTTCACAATTGGAGAAATAATATTTTGGTCTAGTAATCTATAACCTAATTTTTGATCATATTGAATATAATGTTTATCAAGATACCTAATGAAAAATAAATATATCATATAAGCAAAATAAAATTTGTAAAATTAAAAAATATAACAATTGAATTTTGTGGACAAGTGTTTCATCATTGTATGTCCATACATATCTACAGTCACAAGATCCAAGATATCACTCTTACAATTCATCAATATACAATCCAACACACACATTTCAATACTTATTGATAAGTCATAATCAAATGACAACATAAATGAATGGGAAGATGATTTTAAAAGTCCTAAAAATATTAGTTTGGAATGTCAAAGGGGCCTCAATATATTGTTTATTTATATAAAACATGTATTTACATTTAATATATTCTCAGAAAAAAGAAATATTATAATTTATAAGTAAATTTAATATAAATATCAATTAAAGGATATAATTAATATACATACCTCAATGGATACTTTCCAAACATGTCAATATGGACAAAGTATTTTTTTAACACTTTTTTCAACTATAGAAACCTAATCAGTATGGAAGAATACTATAGTTGATACAACTATAATATTATATACCATTTCCTTATGCTTACCCATATTTATTTACTGATGACGTAAGGTATCACCAATATAATATATTATCCTATATTCTACAATTTGATATTGGGGATCCTCAACATATTACTCATAATAGATTGGAAAGTTTGACACAGGATGTGGAGGAGTGGGATATTCTGGTAGAGGCAAAGGAATGGGATATATAGGCCAAGGTGGAGGACTATTTTATAAAACCTAAAATTATCACTAATTTTTTTAAATACTAACTTTTTTATGAATTTAATCCTATATTTCACTGTCTTCACCATCTTATAGACTTTAGTTTTAAAGGGTCTATTTTTTATTTATATACATCTTCCCACAAATATGTTCTAGAATGACAAAACACTTTTCTAATAGATACCCCTACATCTAATCCTAAGTGTTTTTCTTTTTCAAATATAGTATCTGAAATATCCTTTTTACACTTTGTTATAAATTTACCTTTTGTTATCAACACCACAGGGGTTTCCTTAAAATGAAATTTGATAAAATTAGCAGTGCATTACAATACATTAAAATTTTAAACATAACATAAATAACTTCATAAAATCATATTAGGTATAGATTTAAACTATTTAATATGTTATTTTACCTTTTTTTCTGGTCCAATTTACTTTTTTTTTATTTTTATAAAGGGGATGGAAAAGAAATATTTGCAGAGCTTAAAGACTTAGCTTTCCTTATTTCAAATTTCTCAACTACCACCTATTTTTTGAGGAACAGATTACCTACATGATTAAAAATATGAAGTTACACATTCATAAATTGGATATTCTAAAGTCATCCCCATAGTTACTATTAATTAATGAATAAATAATTAGTATGATCATTTTTAGTGATTATACAAAAATAAATAACCAACTGTTATCATTTCACTTAACAAAACTAATTCTTAATTGATACATTTGATAATCTTACTCTATGTTTATTAAACTGAAAACATATATATTTTATGTGATCTATCATTTTTTCATCTAACAAAAAATAAATTCAATGTTAGTGTTGATTTATAATCACTCCATCTTCTCACAAAAATTGATAAATGAATCCTACTAATTTAATCATTTTTAGATAAATCTGATGTCATCTAAATTTTTGAATAATAAATAATTTATACTATAAAAAACATTACATGGTAAATAAAATTAACAATAAGTGATCTTACACAAATGATATCCCATAGGTGACCTATTATAGTTTGATCAACAATTCTCCCACTAGAAATCAAGATAATTATTTCTCTCTATGTTTCATGGCCATAAAAATCTTATATTGCTTTAAATTTGGATCATCAAAATTACAGTTATTATCAAAATCAATAGTTATCCTTTTTTTCTTTATACAACCAAGATATAATTTAGGTAAATTTGTGATACCATGTTTTATAACCCTATATATATTCTCATTACATGAAGAAGAAGAATGATACTCTAGATAGAAATATACAGGGTCCTTAGCAGAATTATGCTGATGTTCCTCCGCAAAAGATCATGATGACTAATAGGTTCAATATTGTATATTCCAAAAAAAACATAAAAAAATTAGTTAAAAATGATTGAAATCTAAACATTTCATATAAATTGTATAACAATTTCAAAAATTTATAATAAAAACTAGAAGAAACTAAACACAGTTTTTGTCATATTCAATAATGTTGTTGACTAAAATGAATAAAAATAATAACAAAATTTATGAGACAAGAAATTACATAGATAGAAAAAAAATTACGTAATATTTAAAATGATATAAATAAAATAAAAAATAATATTAATTTGTAACATATTTTCAAGACTTAGTCAAATAATTTATCTTATTAGTTAGAATATGTGACATAAATAAAAAATAAAATTAAAAATAAAATATCTCGTAATTTAAAAAAATTAAACTTAAATAGGAAATAAATATACAATGACAAAAATACTGTGAGATTATTATAGTATTGTTTTCTTATATTCCTTCTTATTGATCATTATCTATGGATAATCTATGTTTTTCCAATCAATATACTATGATATTCTTTCAATGTAACTATAAATAATACATAATTCATCATTATTTTCATCTTTTTCAACACCAAAATATTATTTTTACTTTACAAATGATAGGACCCCATAAATTTGATTGATGAAGAACATAGGGAATGTGTTTCACATGTGCCTCCTTGATAAAATAGTTATTTTTTTATCCTAATATATTCTCATATACTAGTTTCATTATAAATTAAAAAGTTTAACACAACTATTACCAATAAACCATTTTCACTTGAAGACATGGAATAAAAATTTAATTTAATCAATCATCCATATATCTTCAAAAAATAAATAATATTAACTGAACATAGTGGTCATGTTTTTTTAAATCCAAAAATTCATATCTTTAGCAAAAAATAATAGGAAGTTATTATAAATTGTACTTTTATTGTACATGTCTTTCGTATGAAATGTATAACCATTAATTTTATACATGAACAATGTTATCACATATATAATTTTTTCTCCCACTAACCATTATATTATTTCAAACACATTAGATATACTGCGCACCATTTTTTTATACCATGGAGAAAATATTTTCATATAATCATTTGGTAACCACATATCTTTCTTATTTAGATAACACTATTTTATCACATTAATATATGATACAATATATCTATGATAATTATCTATGTAATTCAAGTTGTATAAATGTAACGATATTATTTTTTTCACATATCAATAACTTTATTTTCAAGCTACATATCCCCTTTATCCTAAAATATTCTCATTAATGATGAGGTGTAGGGTGACCTATGTGATTCACTACAGACATGTTGTCTATTAAAAACTATTCCACCTAATTAGAAATATTATTCTAAAAGTGGTGGCTTCTGTTTGATATGGTTTTTTATATAATCTTTTAGTATCAATATATATCTTTAAAAAATATACATCCTACACAAGTATAAAAAACCACAATGTTTTATCTCTTACACTAAACAAATCAATAAAGGTACCCTAATAAAAAAGATTTTGTAAAGTACATTCTAGATGAAAAAGTATAAAGAATGAATTGTTATCCAAATTTTTCATCAAATTTTGTCCCTTTACTTTATTAAAAATTAAATAAAAATTTGATCTTGATTATAGTCATCCATAAATATATGGTTAGTATTCTATAAAATAAAACTAATAGGAGTTGTTGAATTATAACAAGAGAGTCACAAGATTTAATGAATATTATCTTCAATTGATTTAGTGACACAAAATATTTTATAATTAATGGATAATCCTACGGTACTTTGATTCCATTGAGGCACTAAAAATAGTTTTCTTCCTATTATATAATGAATTGAAAATAGATAAAAGTATGATTTTTTTCCTTTAGAAGTGGAAGATGGCTCCATATGTATTACCATTGAGAGTAAATACAATATTTCATTCAAACCATCCTATATCATGTATTTAATATCTAATTGTGTTCCAATCAAAATATCACCTATAGTCTACTCAACATGTGTCACATTAATGTTATGTTTGATCTTCGGATATCTCCAATATAAAAGATTAAAAAATATTGATCATTTCTTCCATATACATCTTTCAATATAATATCATTGTGTATTTCCAAATTTCACATCAATGTTATGTTTGAATTGTTTTCATTATTAGATATTCCATATATTTCTATAATTACTAGCTCTTTAGAGAAAAATAAAATTCTTGTGAGCTATTGGATACCATTTTTAATCAATGATAAAATTCATCCATAGAAAAAAATACCTTTGATGGCCCATGTACACTATTTTACTCCCATGTTGTAGTTGAAAAAATGAATCCCAGTCCTTAAAAATTATTGAATATTTATTCCCATTAATACAGTATCTAGGAAAATTTTTATATTCTAGTAAAAAAATTTAAGTGAACAAAATCAATTCAAATAATTGAAAATATTCATTTTCATAAGAACAATAAGAATAGATACCTTCTGATTATAATCATTTAAAACTATTAATTAATACTGAAAAGTAAACATCAATATCATTTTGAGGCTATTTTGTTTTATAAATCATTCAACTCAAGATAATATATTTCCATTTTATAAAAAATTCTAGAGGTGAATTATAAATTACTAACAAAACTATCCGTTAACTATTTTTTTTCTACTATTACAATGATCCATAGTGGACAACCCAGGTATGATATTTCTAACTTAATTTTCAAATTTCTAAAAAATTTGATCAATTTTCATACATTTTGGAAGAGTAGTTGGATGAAATAATTTTCTATCAACTATTCATTCATTTTTATTCAAAATTACCAATTTTACATTATTTGATATTTCATGTAAATATTTCAGAAGAGTAATTATAAAAAACACCAATGTTTCATATATGGTATCTTCTAACTTAGAAAAATAGATAAATCAACTTCTAATTTTTCTTTCAAATTATACTATGATTTCCCGCATCTATAAAAAACAAAAATAAATTCATATTCCTTCTAATATAACCCGCAATCATTGAGGTAAGAATATATCCTATAATACCCCAATCTTTTCTGACATAATATATTTTTTAATTATAATATGAATATGGAAGCCCATTTCCCTTCGTAATTATGTCCTTAAAAATTATATAAATTCCATAAAAATATGGTCACTCCATCCAAGCATGGATTTCAATTTTACCAATCTTAACATTCTTGGAAAAAAAATTGAATTCTATACATCTCGGATATAATGGTTTTACATTATCACAATATAGTCACATAATTGTAAATGTTTTCACAATTTATTCAATATCAATATTATAACTAATTATATTAATTGTATCAGAACAATTATTTTCAAAATCTCCATCATTATTTGATATTGAATTCTTCCTAATTTCACCATACCAAATCCAAGGATTATATCTTAGATAAAAACCATGAAAAATTAAGTGTTATTTTATTTCATTTCATTTAATCCACCTTATATTAAATCATTTTTGGTATGAATAGAAAAATGGCCTTTTGAAACATTTCATTTGGAATGTTCCAGAAAACCATCATCCCCTTACACATATTCATTACTTGTTCACCATATAGTAATCCAACTATGATTCATTATCACCTATAAAGATATTAAGTATTAAATATATGTTACTATATTTTAAAATTCAAATTCAAATTTTATTTTTTTAATAACAACATAAAAATTACAAAATATTTCACAAATAAAATAATGATAAAAAATTTCTAAATCAAAAATAATACTTTGGACTTATTTAATTTTCACCTTATGATTTTCACCTACCTAACGGTTTCTCTCATTTTTAAAAAAAACATTAATATTACACAGGACATATATGTTTTCACCCTTTCATAAAGTAATCAACTAAAAAGTGATAAATATAGAATTAATTAACTTATGATTGATTTTAGAAAGGTTTAACACTATGAAAACATATATTTAAATTTTTTTTTATAATGTAATTTGGTAATTATATATCCACTATTTCCATAACATATAAGAAAATATCATTATATAAATGTCCAAATGTTGAGATTTAAATTATTTAATTATTATAGGGTATAGATGATCGTGATGTTGTGTAATCCAATTATATTATTGAAAATCAAACAAACAATTGATGAATTGAGTCTATCATTTTAAATGACATGTAGATTCCACTTTTTTTGACAATCTAATATTAGAGTGAAATGTTTAGTTAAATGGATCAATACGTGAACTATAGAATATTATAATAATTAGTTAATGGATATCACCATCCTATATTTACATTTATATATAGAAATTAGGATATTATGAATAGTTATAGTCCCATATTATTGCATGTATCACAATTAAGGAGATAAATGACATGAAGTTTTCTACTACCTTACCTAGTATAGCATAGAAATTCTCTATATTAAAATATATATAATATGTAAATCAATATTTTAAAATAAAGTACCATTTATATAGTCATAATTTTCGTGTTAATGATTGAAATATCCAAGTATGATATCATTATATCAATAAAATTCCACAAAAGATAATGAAAATAATAAATAAAAAAATTGGTATACTGAAAATCAAGAGGAATGGTATATTATACATTATAGAGGATTCATATTAGTAATAGAGATATAGGTAATAACTATATATAATATTATGGTGGATATTTGTAATAAAAAATGACATGATATTTCAAATAATATTAACAATATCTTTTAATATGACATCCTCCACATATAACTTAATAAATTTATCATAAAAAAATATTATCTATCTATGTTTAGAATAAATTTGACTTATCAATGGATAGTAAAAATCACCAAAACAATATAAAAGAAAACCAAAAAATTAATGAAATATAGAAAATTGAAGTCGAAAAAGTCATAAAGAGGATGAGGACAATGATGACTGATGTCGAAAGAGGCTGTCAGTGGTATCTAAGGAAACTACATGGATCAGAGGATAGGAGGTTATAAGAAGAGTGGTTAGAGTTTGGATCAAGGAATAAAGTTGAGAGAGACTAAAATAATACTAAATTTCTTCCCTAATATGTCAATATTGTGTTTAAATATATTATATATTTGTTATTATATAACTGATGTAGAAAACATTATCCAATGGCCCTCTATGCCTATTATTAAATACCAGATATAAAAACAATTTATGAAATATATTATAAATAATTTAAGTTATAAATAGATAATTTTATATATAATTTTCTTGAGGACCCTACAACCTATGTTGATTGAGCTAGTAGATATTGGTTAGAGTAAGGTGATGCGTTCAAGGTAGGGATTGAAATCAGATTTTATAAATGTTTCCGTAAAACATATTTTCTTTTAGAAGCTTTTATATATGATTTTCCCATAAGAGATCCTGGTTATATTTGTACAACTTGTTTGACATGTACAATAACTTATTCTGATATAGTATGGGGTTGATATTTACTATTAGATGACATTTAATTGTTTTATCAAACATATACTACATTTATATTTGTATTTCCACTACATGTAGTTATTTTTCTCTATGTTTTGATATTTGTTTGTAACTTGGTGTATAGTCTACCAAATTATTGCATATTAAACCTCCCTAATAGTTGAAATACTCTAGTATATAAGGAAACACACGTGAGGTATATATTGATCTAGTTTAGTCATAGTGAAGGTGAATTAAATTTGGGACATAACAACTGATTAATGGAAATGGTTAGATTATAAAACACTAGGAGATTATAACCAAAATATAATCATAGTAAATAAAAAATTAATAACATAAACATCCATAATAGATAAAAAAAATAGTATACAAATAATATATTTATAGTGTAAGGGATACCATATAAACAATATACCATGAAATGAAAAAACAAAACACATTCAAAGAATATACTCATAAACCAGGTAAGAGGAAACATAAAAAATCCAATCATATATATTATATGAGTTAAAAATAACATAAAATAAATAGTGGATATGAATTTCTATTCCTTGGTCATGACTTGGATCTATGTTTTGCATCCCCACTAATCTCCTATAACTCACATGTCTAATGACCATGAACTTATCCTAACCTACATATGATCTATGAGATTGGAATGGATTTTTAAAGTCACATACATGATATGTAACATCCAATTTCCCACTTTTAGGTAATTTATTTCTCTGTATTCATTTTCCTCTTTATTTGGCTGTGTCATGGGACTCCTAAGGATAAATAGAATTTTCTAGGGAAAATAAAGAAATTTCAGGGATGTAAATTTGCATGAATTAATGGAGTCAGTATATAAATGTTTAATTTTTAATGGGGTTCTCCCTAGGTTCAGAGAATGCCTAAGGTATTTTTTTGTATTTCTGCTAAAAACTAGTGTTTTCACTATATTCTGGGAACTGACACTCTTTGTAATGGGGGTACACAATATTTATTGTTTTATAGGATTATGTCATGAGTAGAATACACAATGTGAACATTTATAAAATATGAGAATGATTTACACAATGTTTTATGTTTAAATATTAGTTTTTTTTAATGGTGATTGATTTTTAAGCATATATAGACTCTATGGATTACATGATGTGTAAAGGGATTACGCACCATGTAACTCTCATTATGGTGTATTTTTAGGGAATCATGTGAGTGATTTATTTTATATTCAATATTAAGACTCTTTTATCAAAATAAAGAGGCCTTCTATGGGAATATTGGTAACCTATACTTCTTTTGGATTAATTAATTCAACACTTTATCATTCTGGTTCTGTATAGAGTCTCTTGTGTAATACAATCCTTTTATTTCTTCATTTCCTTTTATCATGGTAGCGCCATTTTTCTTTGTTATTGTATTAGTTTATTTTTAATGGTAATTTTATTTTTTAATTATAGATATGTTGCATATTATTCTTCTGGGGTCATTCCTTTGTTGGTTGTGGTGTGACAAGTGTGTTTTAACTAAGGTACATTATGATCTATACTGTATACTATCTATTTTGTTTTTGAATCAATTATGAGATTTTTAGATTGATTATAAGACCCCTGTTGTTGTTGTTATTATGTTCTTAATAGTTGAGGTATCCCATTATGGGTGTGTACAACCCGAGTTTGAGGTTGGTTGTTCTATCTTTGGCCTATGATGGATGAACGACATTAATCAAGTTTTGATAATTTTTTTTATAAATGAATTGGAATGATTTAATAATTTAATTTGGGCTTTTGGAAATGGTTTTTGATAAAATATTGGTTTTCCCTAATTTTGATAAATGAAATGTGTTTCAAAATCATTGTGAAAAATTTTTATGAATTTTTTTTCAAATAATGGTTTTGATGAAATGGTTTATATTGTAGGGAACATAGGAAACTTAGGGTACTTATGTGGAAGGTTTAGTAAAAGGCCTCAACTGTTGATACTATTGAGATATAATCATGGGTGGTTTCTTTACTACCTAGGACTATAGTTCTAGGGACATGGTAGATAATATTAGGTTGTTCTCTTTTTTGGTTTGTTCGTATACTAACTATATTTGAAACATATATATAGGGGTCTATTGTGTGCAGTATTCTTGATGTTGAGAGAATTATTTTCCTAGCTAGCCTAAACTATATTGATCTTTGGTGTGATGTCACCTATTATTTTTCTTATACTGTTTGGTTTTACATCCATGGATTTCATATTACAAGTGATAGATGCTTCGTTTTGATTTTACATATCTTCCTTGATATATGTATATGAAATTATTTGAAATGATTATACATATTTTATTTGGAAATGTGGAAAAATTGAAAATTAAATGTCTTTCTGTGCTTTTGATATTAAAATTTGTAAGTTTTATATTATACATTATATTCATTATTGATGATTATTTTTAAGATTTAATATAGGGACTTATTATGGAACACAGGGGTGGGATAATATTGAGCCTATTAGATCACACCTTACACACCCCTTCAGTAGTGAATATATTTTGTTATTTTTTCTACGTAGGGAAAGAAAATGTTCTATAGTGAGGTAGAATGTTTTTTTCCAGTTGGTTTTGGGTAGATAGTGGTAAGATTTTTAGTGGTTTCTCACACTATCATAGGGATATTATTGGAGTATCTATTTTAGTTTTGTCATCCTATTTAGTTGGATATGTATCTTGGAGATTGTTTTTCTATCATTATAGTTATACCAATTCTTTTGTTCTCTATATTTTATGACATATTTATATTATTGTTTTCTTTTATTTTTTTTGTTTTATTTATATATTTGATGTTGTATTCTTATGTTTGGGTGAAATTTTTCCTTTTATTTTTTTTCCATGCCTTTGTTATAGATGGAAGCCTATGGGGATTAGAAAATCCCTTTGGGTATGTGAAAATTTGGGTCGGGTACCAGTATTGGGATGGTATTCAGATCGAGTTGTCATAGGTTGGTATTTTTGGTTGTCTTTATTAACGATTCCTTTCCTTGAGACATTTGGTAGACAGTTGATAGATTTTTCAGTACTTGAGATGTATTTTATGGCGAGTTCAAGGCAATATCTTTCCATTAAGGGACTCATGTTACCATGTAATGTTTGGATGCATGTCTACTGTTTTGAGTTCTTGACCTTATTTTCAGTTTTTTATTATGGATTTCTAGTTTGAATTTAGGTTTTATTTTCTATGATCATTTATTATGATGTTCTGTAAAACAGTATCTATGTGAGAATCTTTCTGCGGGTTACATTGGAGGGTTCAACTGATGATCCTCAAGGTAATCCTCTTTGGGATCATTATTTTATAGATTCTATCATGTGCATAATTTGTGTTGTTGACCAGAATGATCTACAGGTCCAAAACATAGTTGTGGATGTATATCCAGGATATTTAGGTGACTGGGATTGATCTTATGTTTTATTATAGTGAAAATAATCCATTAAGGGTACAAATGAACCTGAAGAGTTGGATGACTCTCTTTTACAGGATCGATCATATCTTTGACATCCTAGATACACCTAAGAGTATCTAGGTGATGTTTTTGACATTAATACATGAGGGTCTCTGCATGTGATGGTGGGATTCAATGACACATTCATATATGCATGTTGTCTTGGATTGTAAGGGTTTCAAGAATCTTTTTTTTCAGATTCACTAATGATAGAAAATTCTCTGGAGTTCTTCTAATTACAGAAAGGAGAGAATTCAGTGTTGGAATACACAAATCGGTTTTCTAAGCTAGTTTGTTTTTATAAAGAGGTTGTAAATAATGACCATATGGAAGAAAAAAAGAATCTATAGGGTTCATGAACAAATATTATATACCATGTATTTATGTTGAAACATTATATCAATGTAGAGATAGTGGGCATGGATAAGATGGAAGAGATGGACATGGAAGGTAAGGTTGGATATTCTTCACCTTATCTTATTTTTATTGGTAGCTTTATGGGATAACTTCAGATGAATAGGAAGTAGAATGATCATCATAGGAGTGCCGAAGGTAGTTCTAAGTGGAAAGCCTCTTATACACCTTCAGTTATAGTTAGAATCATTCCTATAACATGATATAAATGTGGGATAGTCGAATACACCATGAATTATTGATCTTCACTTATAAATATGTGAAATAGTTAAGGATTTTATAGTTATATTCAATGTTTCTATTAGACTATGAATAATATTTGATATCCTCAGGGATCATTTGCTCTAAAGTATATTTTTTCGGAGTAAGATGCTTCACGGATTATAGGGATCCATATATAGATCACATGAGTGAAGCTCCTTCATCCATTAGATGAGTTTCTAGTAGAAATAGATGTGGGTCGAGACACAATGAGAGGTACTATCATTGTTTCATCTTCAGTAGAAATTCATTTATTTGATACAAGTGCTTCCCACTCATTAATATCTAGTTGTTTTTTTTGATCTACTAAAACATCCAAGGAAGCACATGTCTTTTTTTATGAAGTTCACAACCCCTATTGGGAAAAGTAAATAGTAGGGGTTTTAATTTCATTCATTACTATTAATAGCTAATGAAGAGTTAGAATAGGATTTCATCACTCTCGACTAGGATTTGTTTGACATCATCATCATGATATATTAGATTGTTGCTCATTGTGTTGAGGTTTATCATTATCATTGGTGTCTTTCATTTCCTATGGATTAGTCAAGATCATAGGTGTTTTATGGAGAGTTGAATCTGAGGTCTTGTCATGTATTTCCTTTCCACCGAGATCTTAAGAGTTTTTTATCAACTATAGTTATTGAGCTTAATGAAATTTCTTCTATTATTGATATTCCTGCTTCTGTTTGAGCTTTTCCTAATGTTTTCCTAAAAATTTATATATTTTCCTCCAGAGAGTGAGGCCAAGTTTAGGATTTAATTCGTTCCTCGTATACATCTAATTTCACTACCTTCCTATCATATGAAATGAGAGGAGCTAAAAGAGCGTATGATTCAATTGGATGTTCTAACAGCGAATGGTTTTCTTTCCCTAGTGTTTCACCTTGGGAATCCCTAATGCTCACATAGAAGAAGGATGATAGTAAACTATAAATGTGTGTGGGATATTAGAAGTTTAAATGGATAATTGTTAAGAATAAGTATACTTTATATTATGTGGATTATTTTTTTGACAGGTTAAATGGGGGAATGTGGGTTTCAAAGATCAATCAGATGATAGTTTATCATCAACTCATAATTTGGGAGTTAGATATAGTAAAGAAAACTTTAAAGTGTAGATATGTCCATTTTGAATATCTTTTGATTATATTTTGTCTAAATAGTTCTTGAGTTGTTTTTATAGAATTGATGAATCTTATATTCCATCATTATGTCAAAACAACTGAGTTTGTTTTCATTGATGATATTTTAGATTATTTGAGATCTAATAACAGGCATGTGAACAATTTTTTTTGTTCTGGAATCCCTAGGGAATCACTATTTGTATAATAAGATTTTGAAATAAAATATATATATCCATGAAGTGATGTTCTTGGGGAACATGATTTCTGATCTTGAATTAGCAATTGATCCTAAGAAGGTTGAGGTTAAATTTTCATAGGATTAACCAAAAAATGTCTTTGAGATTCATATATTCATAGGTCTTTGTAAATATTACATATGATTTTTCATGTATTTCTCAATGTTGGGGTCACCATTGACTTATCCTACTAAGAAAGGGTTGAAATTAATATGGTATTAAATGTTTTATTTATTCTTTTGTTGATTTGACATGAATTCTAACATTAAATCCTATTTTGATCTCACCTAATCTTGGTAAGGGGTTTATGGATTTATTTGAGGTTTCTAGTGTTGGTTTGGGTTATATTCTTATGTAGGATGATCTTGTTATGGCTTTCAACCTTTTCATCTTCAACCAAATAATAATAATTACAACACTCATGATTTCGAGCATCACATAGATATGTATGTTCTTAAGTGTTGTCAGAACAATCTCTTTGGGTATAGGTTCATAGTATTCCTTGACCATAAGAGTCTAGAATATATATTTTCATAGAAATAACGAAATATCATATATATATATATATATAATGGGTGGAATACCTTCATATGTTTTCTGTCATCTTAAACTACACCTTTGTGAAGGAGAATGTCATTGCAGATGCTCTTAACAAGAAGACCATCTTAGGTTGTTCTGGAATTGAATGATGACTGTAAACTTATGGGAAAAATTACTAATTTTACTCTATATTCTAAATAGATTGTTTTAGGTATGGTTCTAGGTATTTTTCAATTATTATCATATCTCCTTGAATCTATTCTTCTAGTTTTGTATAAGGATTAGAATTTTAGAGGAATTCGAGAAACCCTATATGGTTGGGAGCCCATTTCTGGTTAGTCTATATTTTATATGGTATTATTAGATTTAGGGATTAGTTTTTAATACCAACACCAGTGAGGAGATTTTTTTCTATTATTTTTATAGTTTTTCACTGGTTGTTCATATCGGGTATTTGAATAAGTATTATGACATGTAATAGGGATTCTGGTGGATGGGAATAAAACATAAAATTGATGATTATTTTTCCCACCATTACACCTACAAATAGATAAATAAAAAGAATCTAAAACATTATGGTTTGATTTATCCTCTTTTAATTCTAGTTTGTAAATGGGATATGGTATATATGGACATTGTTTTTGGATTACCATAGAATCTACAAGATATGAATTATATCTGGGTGGTGATTGATTTGTTGAAAAAGTCATCTCACTTGGTTCAAATTATGGATAGTTCAAAAATTGAAGATCTAGTTAAGTTGTATTTTAATGATATTTTAAGGATACATGGGGATCCATCTACCATTGTTTTAGATAGGCATCTTAGGTTTAATTTGAGGATTTAAAGGAGTACATAAGAGGCAATGGGAACTTGGGTCAGGTTGAGTGCAACATAACATCCATAGATAGGAATTCATACAGTTCTTTCTATTCAAATTGTGGAGGATATTCTCCAAGCATGTGCCTTGGATTTTTTAGATCTATGAATAACCATTTTTGAATAGTTGAATTTTCTTAAAACAATAATTATCCTTAATCAATCAGAATGGATCCCATCAAGGCTTTTTATAGTCACCCATGTAGATTACCTATTTATTGATAAGATGTGGGAAAATACTCTTTGGTGGGACTGAGTGTGGTACAATGTATGTCTGTGATGATATATGATATATTTTAGTGACTGGTTACAACTCATAATTGATAGAAATATTATGCATATTAGCAAAATCATCCTTTGTTGTTTTCTATAGGTGATTGGGTTTTCTTGCATGTTTTTCATCAGTTGGGTCACAATTAGCTTAGAAAATTCGGAAATTTGTTTCTATGATATTTTGTACCATTTGAAGTCACTGAGTGACTTTGGTAAGTTTCATATCAGTTGGCATTTTTGGTTTATTTGACAAGAATCCATGTTGTCTTACTCATATAAAAGCTTATAAAATACTATCCTAATCCTTCCCACATTTTGAGTTGGGAAGATATTGATTCAGATCCATATGTTTTTGTTTGAAGAAAATTGTAGAAATCATTGAATCTCAAGTGAAATTCCTGCAGGGTAAATTGATTTCATTAGTCAGAGTATTAGGGTGGAACAGATTAGATACTCATGAGACTTGGAAGTGTGTGTGATTCAAGAGGGTACAATGGAATGACCTCTTTACCAAAATTCAATCTTCCACATGACTTAATGGGGATGGGAAGTTTAATGTTATGAATTTTTTGACCTTTCATTACCCAATTTCAGGTAATTCAATTATCATTATTCATTTTCTTCTTTATTTGGGTTCATGTTTTTTGGATTCTTGGGGATGGAGAGAATTTTCTATGAAAAAATTACATAATCTTCATGTATGTATACATGTTTGAATTAATGGTGGCTAAGTATAAATTTATAATGAATTAATGGGGTTTACCCAGAGTTCAGATAAAAATTGAGGTGGTTTGGATTTTTTATACTAAAAATTTTTGTTTTCACTATCTGATGGGAATATACGTTTCATTTAATGAGAATTAATGACTTGTATTATTATCTTGCATCATGCCATGATTTTAATATATAATATGGATGGATACACATTTTTAAAAAGTTTTACACAATTTGTGATGGTTGATTGGTTTTTGTAAAAAAAAGCGATGCATTTTTTAGTGTATATAGACCACATGGATTACATGACGTGTAAAGTGGTTAAATGACTAGTAAAGGGATTGTATATCATGTAATTCTAGAAAGGCAGGATTTAATAGAACCATAAGGATTATTTCTTATTTATTCAATGGGAATCCTCTTTTCCCTTGACCTGTATCTCTTCACTAGAAATTTTTGGATCCTCCATTCCTTCTGAATTGATTCATTCGGAATTGTATATTCATTGTTGTCTATAGTACCTCTCTAGGTAAGATAGTCCCTCTACTTCTTTAAAATATTTAAAAATTGTAGAACTGTTGTGTTACATTATTGTATTTTTTATATTTAATGGTAATTATTTTGTTTTATTATAAATATGTTATGAGATCTTCCTCAGATATTTATTCATTTGTTGGTTGTGGTGTGAAAGATGTGCATTAATTGAATTTTGTCATGATCAACCCCTTTCAACATCCTTTTTGTTATTGAATCAATTATGAGAAGTGTAGATTGATTTTATGGCTTCCATTTTCATCGTTTTGTACTTCATTAATGGGAGATCTAGTTGCAGGTGTTTTGAACTAATGTTTATTGTAGTTGGTTCTAGATCATACCTATATTGGATGAACTAAATTACTCTCATTTTGATAAATTGTTTTATAAATTCAATGGAATGATTTAATTATTTGATTTCTCTATGTGGAAATGGTTTGTGGATAAAACATAGTTTTTCCTTGACTGTTTTAAATGAAAATGGTTTTCTAAAATGGTTTTAAAATAATTTTTCTGATGAAATGGTTTTATGAATTTGTTTGGAAAATAGTGTACATATGAAACATTGGGTACTAAGGTGGAAGGTGTAGTAATAGGCCTCATCCATCGATAATATCATGGGGGTTCACCGATGGGGTGTTCCTTTGATCTCTAGTATTTTTTTTCTAGGGTATTGGTAGACTGTATTGGGATGTTCACATTATGAAGCATTCCTCTGCTACCTTGATTCAATGCATATGTATATGGTCTTGATTCGTGGATGATTTTCACTTTGGGGGGGGGGGGAGGGTTCATATATTTCTTGACCCGTAGTTATCCTTGGAATTATGTTGCCGATGCTTTTGGATTGTACTTCTAGGTTATTCATTCATGGATTTGATATAATAAGAGATACATTCAATGTTTTTATTTGATATATGTGCCTTGATATATGTATATGAAATTATTTGAAAATAATATACCTATCTTATTAGGAATTATCGGAAAAGGGAAAATTAAATGCTTTCCCTTGCATTTAATATAAAAACTGATAAATTATATATCATGCCTTATTTTATTTAATTTTGAGAATTGATTATATTGTTATATAGAGATTTTTTATGGAACACCTATTTTGGAAACTCCTTATGCAAATGATAAAAAAAATCATGTTTACTGTGTCTATAATGATATTACTATTTTATGATAGATTTTTACTTTTAATGGAAATTTGGCAAAAATTTGGATTATTGTTGGAATGATTCAATGTTAGTTCAAAATGTCTCACCTTCAAAATGTCTGACCGCCAGAGTTGATCGACCACCAATCATGTCACAATGTTATTTCAAATGCCTCACCAACAGAATTTCTGATCGCCAGAGTTGAGTTTCCTCCAGTCACGTCTCATAATTAGTTTAAATGACTCCCCATCATCTTGAGTCACCACCAACCTAAGCAACTGTTTATTCAAATAAGTCAACATAATACTAAATCACCACCCAAGATTTCTTGATGCAAGATATGTCTTGATTCTATGATGTATTGTTTATTGGATATATTTTCAGTAGTGATTCATTTCCTCTAGATAATGAACCATCATTGTTCATCCTATTTTCAATTAAATACATCCATTGTCTATGTTAATGAAATTAACATAGAGGTTTATTTTTGGATTATATTATTAAAGATTAATATAACTCCTTAAAGAAAATTTTAGATATCAGTATGAGGATCCAGAAGATATCAATGATTATTCTCTAAATGGGAACTAATTCATGGAGTTCATTATATTCTCTAAATAATCCATCGTGCATGAATTATTCATGATCATGAAGTGTGTGTGACTTGTTGAAAACTAAAAGGATCATAAAATGGGATCTTACAATCTACATAATTACTTACATTTGACTGTAAAGGAGTATATTACCCTAAGTATACAGATACTCTCCTACAATTAGAATGAAGACACATTTTTGATGATCCATTTTACTAAAATTTACCAAAAATTAGTTTGATCACATAACCAAGCTATATATTAGGACACTTAAGCATCTGATTCAATTCATATCAAGGAACATTAAATATTATATATATTATTGCTGTATTTTTCTATAGTTTCCTATTACATTTGAGTAGTGTGTTTTATATCAATTTATCAATGCACACCAACTCCTTTTCTAGTTATGGAGAATATAATATATTCTCTTCTATAACATTCCATTTACTTACACACAATGTTTTTGAAAGTTGTTCTTATGTTGAATGAGTTTTTTTCTTCCCAAATAAATATAACTATTGAAGAGGAATTTGAGCTTGGGAAGCTTGTAATCTATTGTTTTTATAGATAATCAATATTTACTATTAAATTATAGTTATATAATCTACTTGGTAGTGGGTGATTTCCCAGAGGAGGGGATTATGACTTGTCTTGAGACTGAACACATGTTTTACTCCATTTTAAGATTTTATTAATTATTTTAAAGGTTTTATCTTTTTTTGAATTCAAAATTTAAAAAATGTTATTTGATAGTTAATATTAACTAGTGTTTATATAATTATTTTATAGAACTAATTTATATCAAAATTTAAAGTGTTTTTTATATTGTTTTAACAAAGAGGTAATCTATATTTGTGGAATTTTTCAAAAAAAATATTAAGATACTATTTTTATTAAATGGGATAATTTTATTTGAACTTATTTTTAACATAAATTATAATTGGGATCCCAATTTACCTCCTCTTGAGTTACTTACTCCAGCCCACATTTGGTATCAAAGGATTTCAAATATTTCTCAACAGTGATTTTAGTTGTGTTTTCACGATCATACATTTTTTTGTGACACATTTTTTATCTTTAATAGATTATATACAATAAGGTTTCACTACTAACAAAACTCTTTATTAAAAGGGAAATAATTATACTCAGTGGAATATCAAAATGATAATGCATCTTGATAGAATGGGTTTTGACATATAGAAAATAATAAGAGATAAATATGAATATCCTCAAAATGAAAGAGATCCATGGAGTGAGTATAATAAATAATCTTATAAATATAACTATAAATCTATGAGGTATCTATATAATTCTAATTGTAATGATGAATTCAATTGAATATCTCTAAATAAAACCAATTTAGATATTTGGGATACCTTAACTATTTATCTTTAAGGAACAACTAATGATAAAGAAAAGAGATTAAATACTTATACTATTAAATATTGTACATTTAAGATGAAACTTAATAAGATTATTTCTAACATGTATCTATGGTTCAATGAGATATTGAATAAAATTTACTCGTTGTGGAATCCTTTTTATGATAAGGATTAAGTGATGTGACTGTAAAAGTGTCTTTGAAGTGGATGAAGATGAACATTAGTATCAATCAGTGAGAGATGTGATATTACTATACTATATATTAAATAGATAATTAGAAAGTTGATGATGTTAGAGGAAGAAATTCAAGTCAATATAGATGATGAAGATAAAACTAAAAGTAATTCTGTAGCATTAAAATACAATTCTTAAAAATAGAAAGAGAAAGTTCAATTTGAATGTTCAAGTGATAAAGAATCACCTGATGACAATGATGATGAGATAACCGATCTGGAATGAATATTTAAATTTTTTATAAGAAATATAAATTATTTAGGAAACCAAGATATAGAGGTAAATATAAAAATATAGGAAATTTGAGTAAATATAAGAAGAGAGATGACACTTCAAATGAAATATTTTGTTGTGAATGTAAAATAAAATGGAAACCATAGATTACTTTCCAAAGATGAAATATAAAACCAAATATGAAGAAATGGATAGGAAATACAAGTATGTAATGAAATAATATTAGTGTTACTCTAATTATTGAACAAGTGATTGATACACTTCACATGATGAAAAATATGACATAGAAAACATGTGTTTTAAGACAAACACATATGAGGTATCAAATGTCTTTCCTCATTCTCCATTTAATATTTCTAATCATTTAAGAGAGGAAAATAATAATAATTTTTTTAAATATAGAGATGATGAATATTGTAACATTATATAAGATATGTTCAATGATATTAAATATAAGTATGAAATTATAATGAAATATCATTAATTGAATGTTATTTTTAAATATGATATTGCTATTCAAAAAGTGAAAATGCTCAACTATTGAAGGAAAATACTGAATTGAAATTATATAATGAGAAACTGAAAAAAATAGAGATTTTCAATAATGGTAGAAATAATATAGCTGAGATAATTGGATATTGGATAGAACCTAAAGACATTACTGGTTTGGGTAATCAACCTTGATAGAGGAGAATTGTTCAGAATTGTTTTATTCATATATCTAGTTATTGAAAACCTAATACTAGTTTTTATTCAAATGGACCCGAAAAAGTATTTATTTTCAAAATAATAATTTTTTCTTATAGGAAACCCATTAAGCACATATGGGTTCCTAAATCCTTAATTACTAAAATTTATAGACCCAAGAATACATGGGTACCAAAATAATTTCGGTATAGAACATGTTTTATAGGTAAACTACTTGAAAAGATATAGTAATAATATATGGTACCTTGATAGTGGATTTTTTCATAACATGACTAGAGATCATTCAATATTAATAATTTTGATAAAAGTGGATGGTGATCATATCACATTTGGTGACAATGCTAAATAAAAAATAGTTTTCCCTAGCCAAGATAGAAATTATTAATGTGTTCTTAATTTCTAAAATATTATTTATAGATGGGTTAAAGTATAATATTCTTAGCATATCATATTTATGTGATGATGGACTTCAATTAAAATTTTAAAATAATGATTGAAATGTTGTTTATTCAAAAAATTATTTAGTGTTTACTACATTGAGAAATTACAAAATTTATACTGTTAAATTAGATTCTTTATTTTTTCAAAATGTTTCCTATCTAAGTTACATTCATAAATAATATAGTATTTGTAATAAGAGACTAGCATATAGAAATATATAGTCACTTATAATTATAACTAAGAAAAGTATTGTAAAATATATACCTAAACATTAACTCCCAAGTGAAAACATATGTAACCCCTATCAAAAAGTGAAATGGTGCAATATTTCTATCAAATCAAAGAAATAAGTTTCAACTTATCAACCCATATAGTTGGATTAAATGGATTTTTTTGGACCATCCAATTTTTTTTACATTAAATGTGAATTAATATGTTCATGTCCTTCCAGATGAGTTTTCTTGGTATAAATGGGGCACAATTTTTGTCTTAAAAAAGTTAGGCCTACTCTTACTTTACCAAGTAGTCTAAATGTTAAAAAATGGTTGACATATGATTAATAAATTAATAAGATATAATGAACATGAGTTTGAAAATAAAGAATTTGATTCTTTTTTATCACATAATGGCTATAATTCCAAATTTTTTCTCATAGTACCCCATAAAATGGTGTTGTAAATAGAATAAATAGAACTCTTCAGGAAATTTCCCAGACTATGCTTATGACCTTCATCCATACTTTTGGATGTGGTTGTTAATATAACCTATTATATAATAAATAGAGTTTTAATTAGACCACTCTTAAAGAAAACTTCTTATGAATTATGGAATTTTAGAAATATAAGGGCCAGTTACATAAGTGTTTTTGGGTGAAAAGTCCTTATTGATAACACAAAGTATAGTATTTTAAAAATTTATTCCAAGACTGGTGAAGGAATTTTTGTTGGGTTTTAAAATTCTATTAAATCATATAGACTATTTAAAAAAATAACCAAGTATGTGGAAGAGATTTTTCATGTAAAGATTGATGAGATAGATTTTCAAGAGCCTAAAACCCCTTTATAAAACTTTGAGAATGATTTTTTAACTCTAAAAAATAATTTTAAATCTTTTAATTCTTATTTTAAACATGCATAAATATCATCCAGTTCCATGTAAAAATCTAAAAAAAGAACCTATATATATAGATGACCAGCCTTTATTTTTCAATATATGATAGAACTATTAAATATCAACCTTTAAATTCTATATTTGGAGACCAAGATGGAGTTTAAAAGACTATATATTCTGTTGGGAATCATATTAAACATCAAGAATTATAATAAAATCATGAACCTAAGAACATTAATAGTGAAATTAATGATAAATTCTAGGTGACAGAAATAAAATAGGAACTAAATCAGTTTGAATGAAATTATGTTTGGTATCTTTTAGTTAGACCTAAATACACTCCCTATAAGAAAAAAACAGTGTTTATAATAAAAGGTTGATGAATCTCTAACTATATTAATAAATAAAGTTGGTTTGGTTTCACAAGGGTATATTCAAGGAGAAAGTATTGACTATAAGGAAGTCTTTTCACTAGTGTATTGGATTGAATCCATTATAATACTACTAGTATATGAATCACATTTGTATTTGAAACTATATCATGTGCATGTAAAAAAAGAGAATTATTAAATGGATCTATAATTGAGGATTTTCTTATTGAACCACCCCCTGAATTTCAACATCCTTATTTTCTAAATCATGTTTTCAAAATAATAAAAGAATTATCTGGTTTAAAACAATATCTTAGAGCTTTGTATGATAAACTCAACTATTTTCTAATTAGTACTGTTTTTTCATAAGGTATATATGATTCTACTATTTTTATAAAAAAATTATGGTGTTTTAGTTTTTAATGTTTATTATGTTGATATTTTTTAGAAATTTTCAAAATTCATTATATATTGACATTTAAATGATAATGCAAAATTAATTTGAAATGAGTTTAATTGGTGAACATAAATTCTTTCTTGGTTTTCAAAATTATCAAAATAATGATTTATTTTTTTAAATAAAAGTAAGTTAACTAAATACCTTCTAAATTATTTGGGTTTGTATAGAACTAAAAGTGGTGACACTCCTATGAGTACCACCTATACGTTAGATATTAATAAATCTGGAAAGTCAGTGGATCAAACCAATCAAAAAGGCACGATTGGAAGTCGTATACATTTAACTTATAGACGATATCATATTATGTTTAGTGTGTGTATGTGTGCTCAATTTCTTGAAAAATAGAAAGAGTCACATTTAATCTCTATTAAAAGGATTTTTAAATACCTCAAATAGACAACCAACTTATGAAATTTCTATCATAAAGTATAAAAATTTGACTTTGTGGGTTCTTTCAAATGTTGATTCTGGTGGTCATAAGATGGACTAAAAAATCACCTTTGGAACATTCCAACTTTTGGGAAAGTCACTAAAATCTTATTATAGTAGAATGAAAAATTATAATGCATTATCTATTTGTGGAAACAAAATTCATAGTATTATGTAGTTACTATGATCAAATTTTGTATATTAAACACACTTTTTTAGACTATGGATATTTGTTTTGACCTGTACGTACATAATGTGACAACACAAGTGAGATAAAAAATTATAAAAAATATTACGTCTCACTATAGAAAAAAATATATTTATCTAAGATATTAGTTTTTGAGGAATCATTTTCAAATGAGTGACATAACTGTTTAATTTGTAGGAACTAAACATCATCTTACTCATATTTTTACAAATCCATTAACTTTTAATATATTAATTGAAATGAAATATTATATAGTTATGATAAATTTTGGTTATAGTATAAGTTTTAAATTAATCACCATTGGATGAGCTCTCATTGGAAAGTCAACACTAGATGAGATTCCATTTTCAATTCACCATTAGTGAGTCTTCATTGGATGAGATACCGTTAGTGAGTCACCATTGGATAAGCTATCATTGGAATGTATCCATTGGACGATCTACCCTAGAGAATTAACCCTAGGTGAGAATCCATTGGTGCATCACCCTTGATGAGTTACTGTTCTTGATTCACCATTACCAAACCATTGTTGGTGAGTCACCCTTAGACAAGTCATCTGTCTCTATTTCAAGTGTTCTACTATTAATAATTTTAAATTTTTTAAATCATTATTCGATTTATTTATGTATTTTTATTATATTATTTTGAATACCTAAATTATATATCGAGCATTAAGTTTGAATTTGAGTCACTCTTTCCCATTTTCCCACTCCAGAATACTTCATATTACCTATATCCCAACCTGTAGCCTTTTTTCACCCATTCTTATCATTCGTTAGTTGAATCAGATATGAGTTAAGCACCATGTTGAGTCATCTATAGATGAATCAAGGCATGCTGGGAGATAAAAAGGAGAACCGAGCTGATCTACTGTAGAACCAGGGAACCCAAAACTGGTGAATTATACTGTAGTTTCTAAAATGGTGGTGTATGTGTAGTTTTTTTTCATCTAATAAATCACCAGTGCTGAAGGTGATCTAGGACCAACGATGGATAAATCTATAATCTTGAAATGATTAACATTTCTATCATAGTTTGGCTCATTAGTTTAATCAGTGTGTTGATATCATATTCGTGAAGAATAAATACCAAATTAAATGTATGATTGATATAAAATGTCATACCCTAACCATGGATATTCATTTATATATTTTTTTCAGTGATTAAAAACTTTTTGGTTGAAGTTAGGGTTGAGTACCGGTTTAATGTTTTGAATTTTTGGAATTATTATGAGTGTTTTTGGCCTACGAATGGTTTGGGTGCATAGTTTAGGAAACTGAGTGGCCTTTCTTATATAACCATGTATCTTTTTTAGCATCCAGTGGTGGGTCACATGGGTTGCGCACAATTTGGGTGATCATGTGGAAATCATGATATTAGGTTCTAGTTCCAAGAAATAGCACTTGGCATGGTTGGAATATTTTCTAGTAATCGTGTATCCAAGCCATATAGGGTGTCCCTTATGGATAGTGATGGGCACATAGTTTGCACACATTCTCCCAGACCCTACGATTGGACAAGATTTTCTAAATCATTAAAATCAAATTTAAACCTCTCTTCATTTTATTCCAAAATCAAACCCCTCCTGCCTTGGTTGTTTTTAGCACATGAGAGGGTCTTCAAACCCCCATCCCTATGATCCTGCTCCCTTTATGGACCCATCTGCAAGATTCTATGGAATGTTTTTAGGTGTTATAGCCATATTTATGTTCCTTCCCCCTTTATCTTTTAATTTACATGGATTTTCTGATGGGTCCCTCTTAGACAAACCCTAGAGGTTAGGGTTTTCATGTGACATGATTTTCATTGGATCATGGGAATTCATATCACTATAGAGGGCATGTTCTTGCTTCTCTAAGTATTTCATAACTTCTATAGACCTTTGAGGTAGGTCTGTTAATTATTTCTGTTTCTAATGTAATCTATGGATGCTTGTGTGTTTCTTATATAATTTATAAATATATTTCATCTAATTTTGATGTGTTTTTTTGGTTTTCTATAATTTTTTTGTTTGTATAATTTCTAAAAAATGGTTTTAAAATAAATACATTAAATTTTCCTATGTGTATAAGCACATACTATGTTTGATTAATTTTTAATTGATCCTTTAAAGTAAAATTTTAATATTTGAGTGGTGTTTTCCCTTCAATAGTTGTTATTAAATTGGTTGGATTTTGATTAGGGGATTATTTATAGAACATGGTGGATTTTATATTTTATATTTTGTATTATTTGGAAGTCATGTAATGTTTCATTAAGAATGGTTTGTGGTAATTTCATTGATACTTGTGGTGTGAAATTGGATCTGGGCACATACATCTGTACTTGATGTGCACACATAGATTGTCACCCAAATGATAATCACATTGGATAAATTATTTTTAACAAAAAATTATAGTTTTCAAAACACTTAACCCTTATTCATCCTCCTTGTCCCAAATCTCTTTATTATCACATGCATTCATGAATGTTTCATTGGTATCTGAATGTGTTTAGAGCCTATTTAGAATCACTAAATATATCATATGTTTTTAACATGGAATTAATGGATTTGTTCTTGAAATGAAAAGGCTAGTTTGAAATTTTATATTTGAAATGGTGTTTTATATCATTTTGGAAATGGTTCAGAAATTATTTGTAACTTGAAAAGAGGCTTGGTTGGAACTTTATATTGATTTAGAAATAAGTTGAGGTTTTGGAAGCGTAAATAAACAATTGGCATCATTGGATGTTTTGAGAAATGATTTAAAAGTACAGGTGACATAATGGACCAATTGGAACTTGTGTATGGATTTTTGTATGTTGGGAACCCAAATGAAGGATTTATCTATATGGGTTCAAGCATGGGTGGTGTCAGTGTGTGCGGTATTAAAGTGCAGTGATGTGAGGAAAGGTGAGTCATGCGTGTGCAAGCCCCTACATACAAAGTGTACTTTTACCATGTGTTTCATATGAATCTTTTAAAGGGTTGTGTGATGATTTATTAAAGACCTTTATTAGATGGGTTGGTACCAATTGGATTTCCTGGAGTCTAGGTGGGTTATATAATTGGTGAGGCTAGTTAAGAGAAATCTGTTTGGTTTACACTATGGAGTTACATCATACACCTAAATGTGAGTTCAAACCAATTATGTTTATGGATTTCTCTAAGATGTTTAAGAAATGCCCATGGTTTACTATCTATGTATTCTTGTATATTTTCAATTGTCATGGTTTCCATCTTATATTTCTTATTTATTTACAACATATCTTGGTATTTATTGTTTGGTTTTTTTGTTTGGGATTTTTTTAAATGGTAACAAAATTTTTGGAAATAAATATGTGGTGTGAGTTTTTTTGAAAGAGGAAAAGCTACGATGGTTTAATAAATGAGAAAACCCTATTTTTATACTTGTATTATAAGGTAGTGTTTGTGGAATAATTTAGGAATAGAATTGTATGGATTTTGTAGTGGTTTTCTACTAAGCTGTTCAGCTCACGCCATATTTGTTCAATTCAGTGTTAGTAGACCCAAGCTATTCTGTTGTTTTAGGTTTCTGGTTCATGTTCCAATTTTTGGAGATGTCAGGTCTTAGGGTTTAATGTGACCAGAAGGTAACATGGATATCCTATTTGTGTATTCAAAATTTTGTTTTTTATTCAGTTATCAGTACATTGAAAAAATTTATTTGTATCTGGATATGTTTTTGTATTCATTTATGGTCAATTTTTGGCTATTTCCACAAGCCTAGTTTGTTCAATTTACTTATTTTTTCATGTCTTATATGAAGAAATTTTGCCCCTTAGTGATTACTATTATTCCAGGCACTAGTTTCCAGCCCATGGGGATCAGGAATGACCTTCAGGACATGTCTCAGACTGGGTCAGATGATGAGTTGAATGTAATCATCGATTGGTTCAAGAAAAAATGGTATTCAAAGATGTTATTGTTAATATGGGTTTCAGGTATATTGGAGACTAGGACTATTGGAATTCCATAGGTAGCTACTTAAAGGAAATTATGAACTCATTTTTATTCTGATACTTGATATTCCTTGGTTTTTCAATTATATGAGTCTTTTATCCTTGTTTTGGATGAGGAATGACAATGGAAGTGAGATTGTGTCATGTTATGATCCCACATATAGTAGTAACCCATGTGGAGTTTGAGTGAATGGTTTCAGCTCCTCCAATATTTTAATTCCCATTTGGGGCATGACCCAATAACCATGTCATTGAGTTAGGTATGGACCCTAGTTCCCTATTGAAGTAGATTGGTGTGAGTTTTGTTTTGTTTAATTTTCACTTGGAATAACTGTGTTCTTGAAATGAAAATGAATTTTTAAATGAAAATGATTTCTTTAAAGTGGTTTTGAAATTGGAAAATGGGTTTCAAAGGATAATATGTTGGATAAAAATTTGGAAAATAAATGGATTTTGATAATGAAATGGTAAGAGTGACCTTTGGTACTCCATATCAAGGTTCATAAATGTGTGGGTATGTGTGGGAAGTATTTTTTGGCACATGTGTATGAAAATGGATGGGCACAAATGTGACTATTCATAGTATTCCATGGGTGAGTGTTTGAGATAAATTTTAAGGAATGGTTTATCTAAAGTGTCTTTGAATGGGTGGATTATTTTAGAAATTAATTTTTTCTTTGAGAAGTGTTTCTTATTTGTGAAAAGTGGGTTCTGGTTTTGTGGAAAAATATTTCAGTATTTGGAATGTTTCCTTGGAAAAATATAGCTTTAAAATTTTAATAGAAAGGGTGGATTTTTTAAAAAATTAAGCTATTTTTTGCAATTAATGTTTGTGTTTATATTCTCACACTATTGTTTTTCTTCATGATTATTTTTATTTTCGAGTTTCAGGATGATCTGAAACCTGATTTTCTAATATTTGTGTTGTTGAGAATATACTATCAAGAAAGGGCCTAGAATTTACCAATGATTTATGATCAGTTTGTTGTTTTTCTTGATTTTTTCCAACCTGTAATGGTGATCTAGATCCATTAGATGTAGTTGAGTGGATTGAGGAACCAGATTATATCTTCAAATCGTTAGGAACTCTCAAAGATGTTAGAGTGTGTGCTATTCTAGGGATGTTTTAGGGTTCCAATTTGGATGAATTGGAGATTTTTTCTCCTCCAACTATGTAATTTGTGAGGATATGGTAATTTTTTAATCCCGTATTTGTCTAATGGTTTATACCTGAAGAGGTGATGAAAAATATGAAATAAGAGCTCATGAGTATTTAGTAAGGCCAACGGACAGTGAAGGCCTATATTGATAACATCAATGAGTTTGTTAAATTTATCCATAGGTATTATCATAGAATCTTTTAAAGAATTCTCTCTTTATGGGGGTATTTATCCAGAGATCAAAAATTGAGGCCTCTCCTCCAGGGATCTACGTTTTATGAAGTTGGTGGACAAAGAAATTTTAGCAAAGTTGGTTTCTTGAGTGCAGGTAGTTGGTAGTATAATATCTCTTGTCATTACTATAAATCTATAATTTAATAGCACTAGAAGTGGTCATTATTAGTTCTAGAAAATAAATAACTACATGAGAACGGTTTAAATCCGTTGTCTTTTATCATTGCTGAAAAATAAATGATAATGGGGTCCTTTATCTGCACTTTAATATAATGCATCAAAAGGAACAATTTATCAACATGTAAAAAATTGATGATAAAGGGTCATTTATTAGTACATTTATAAATTCTAATAAAATATATATTTATTAGTTCTTATAAAAGATTTAATAAAGTATACCTTTATAAGGGCTTTTTAAAGTGCAGATAAAGGGCCATACAGCAGTGTTCAATAAAAAAGCACCACAACACCATAAACACACTAGATAACAAAAAAAAATTATCATACAAGTTTTAAATGAAACGAAATTTACAACAAAAAAACATGAAAAAATCACTATATTATAGAGATTCCAAACATTTGTTCATATAATAACATAAATAATAATTATTACATACATTCAAATACAAAAAGGTTCCTTTTAATACTGATCTGAATCATATTATTTCTGAACAAACCACCCCATATTGAGAAAAATAATACACCTTTGTAAGAAAATAATTATTATTTTAGAAATAATATAAACAAATATATCAATAGAAAGTGTAAATTTTACTAAAATTTATGATAATTTAAAATAATTGGACACATTTGGAGTCATACCGATCACATCATGAATCAGAATGAGGTGAGGATGATTCTTAAAAATAAAAAATGACATGTAGATCATTTTCTTAAAGTATTTAAACAATTTGAAGGTGTTTTCTTAGTTTTTACTGTGTTAGGTTCCCTTTTTAAAAAAATTGATCTCAATTAAAAAACATACACTTGGGGTCATATCAGTCACTCTGGGCATCAGATTATGGTCTGGATAATTAATGCAAGTCTTGAATCACATATGGATCATTTTCATAAAGTATCAAACCAATCTGAATGTTATTTTTCTATTTTGAGTAGGTTAGTTTGTTTTTTAACTAAAATCGTTGTCAATTTTATATAAAGACACACAAAGAGTCATACACATCACACCGTACATTAGATTGAGGTCTGACTGATCCTACATGTTCCAAATCACATATGATTTGTTATCCTACAATTAAAAAAACGAATGTGTTTTCCAGGTTTTGAGTAGGTCATGTGTATTTTTTATTAAACCATCATTCTAAACATGAAACACACACTTTGACTCAAATGGATCACATCTTGTATGGGTTTTACGTGAGATTTGTTCTTTCAAGTCACAAATGACTTATGAATCAATTCCATAAATTTTCAATAAAATTTAAGCATGTTTGATTCATTATTAGTGAGTGAAACTTTTTAAAGTCGAATGTCAATTAAAACTCATAACGGACACATTGATTATGTTATCTTTTTTAATAATATTAATGTAAATTTAAGATAAAAAGAAGTACGTGGAGTCATACCAGCCACATCATATGTTGGATAGAGGTGCGACTAATTCCTACATGTCCAAAATTCTCAAAATAATCATAACTATAAATTTTATTAATATATCATGTGACTTTCTTTGTCGAACTGCAAACAATGCATGAGCAGGTTCAAACAATCCAATCACCTAAATAAATGAATCCTCTTGTATAATAAGATAACTATTTTTTGATTAATACTAAAAGGAAATAAATTAAACATAAATATTAAAAACTACATTAATTATATGTATAATGACATTACTGTAAAAACATAAATATTACCTTTGTAATTGATTAGAGGCATTTTTGTTGCTCTTCCTGCAAAGGCATTTGAGGTAACTTGATAAAATTTGTAATTGAACCACTACAAGGCTGAAAAGTTGTTATGGGAGAAGAATCATAAAAGTTGTTTAGAGAACCCAAACTCGAACTAAAGAATCCACCTATATAAGAAAACATCTATTATGTGAGTAATACTAAAAATAAATAAATTAAATATTAATATGAAGTAATACACTAATTCTATAGACAATGATTTTATTATGAAAACATCAAGATTACCTCTGTAATTTAGCAGAGGTAGAATCGTTTATCATCTATGATTGGTATTTATGTCATCAAGGTAAAAAATTATGATGTCCTAAAAACAAAATCTTTGAGGAAGGTTTTGATCTGAACAGAGTATGTGCATTTTTTCTAAAAGGGACACCCTAACATTCATTTAATGCTACAGCCTGATAAATTTCCATAAGAGGGGAAGTCAGAAATTTTATGTATAGCATGGCCCAAAATTTGAATTCCTCACTTCTATGAGAATCATACTATGTAATACCTATTTCCCACATCAATTTTAGTTCTTCGATCAATGGATCCAAATAGAAATAACTATCATTACCGGGTTAATTTTTTCTAGATATAATTAGGGGAAAAATAATTTATTTCCCCTCATCCATAAACATGGTGGAAATTTATAATTTACCAACATGAATGTACATGTTCTAGGAGTAAAACATTACAGAACAAAAGGATTTATTCTGTATGAGGATATCATAAGTTAAATTTTTCTCATCTCATCCCTGAATTTAGGAAACTCAAAATCAATTTTCTTCTACTAAGGAGAATCTACTTGATGATTTAGGTTCCCATCTCTAATTCTTATATCTTCCTGAAATGTAAATTGTATCAATTTTCCCTGATATATATATATTCATAAATATCTTGGAATGATAGGAATGTACCATAAAAGTTTTAAATGACTTGTTTCATTTCTCTGGTGTCGATATGTGCCACAATTAGGGCATATTACGAGTTATTCCTGGTCCATGTGAACCAATATGGAATAATTTTAAGAAGCATTTATTTTATAGATAATTATCATTGAATCTAACATTCATTTATCATCATTTGTTTGGAAGGTTAGTTGATTCTCTTCTATTATCATATCAATCATAAGGCCAAGTATTTCTGTAAAGCTGGTTTCATTCCATCCCTCGTCATCTTTCAAATTATATGTCTTCAATATAGCTGACACTATTTTATATTTATTACTATTGTTATACAATGGATTCTTGTAATGGTAATTTAACTCCTCAAACAACTTTGGAAAATCACAAAGGTCATCATCAATTGTCATTTTCATTTCATCCATTTGATCTCAATTATATTTTACAAAGGTATTCATATCAAATGATTCGTAAACTGTATTACCATCTCAATCGATGTCCACCTTTATTTTTTCCCATATTTACTCTAAAATTTTTATCTTTGATCTATTCTGTGAAAAATCAAATGTTCTTATAACTCTTTAGGACTAATTTGGCTTAAATAAAGACAACATAAATATGGATAGAGGATTTTAGAAGGGTTGTTTTCAAGATCTATTTCAAACATAATAAACTATTTAACTCCATTATAATATTTTTTTAGAAAAATATTAACATGAATCCATTTTAGGTTAATATTAATCCTACTGGGTTTATAAAACATTAATTTAATACAATATAAAAAAAATATAAATAAGATATTCATTATCATAACTGAAAGTTATAGACAATTCTAATTAGGAAAACTCAACTTTTGATTATTTTAAAGAATTTAGGTATGTTGAAGAAAATGGGTAATTAAGTTTGTAAGAATAATTACTCAACACAATATCTTTCTTAAATCCCCTAAACAATTGAAAATTTAATATATGAAATTAAGTAGTAATAATAAACTCAAATATGATAAACAAGAATAATAAACTCTAATTCAATCAACTAGAAGATATAAAACTATATTGGAAGAAGTGATGAAGAAAACTAAGGAATTATTAAATTTGAAATTAATGGTATATAAATATTTGAAAACATCTCAAGAGTCTTGGGAGTCATACCACCACACTGACCCATCCCAAGTTAATTCAAAGTACTTCAACTGGATGTTAAATTAGCATTTACTAATGGATTTCACAAATAGGAATTTTACATCAAACACATAGATAGTTTTCTCATTAATTAATAAGAGAATAATGTTTCTAAATAAGGTGATGTGATGTTTGAATTGAAAGAAGAACTAAAGTGTTGGTGTTGATGGTTTTCTAAATTATTCAAGAAACATTAATTTTAAAAATAAGAAATTGATCATAATAATTACATAAAAAATAATTTTATGGATAGACTTAAAGTGTTTATCAATGTGTATGGCCTAATATTTATAGGTCGAAGAGATTAATGATGATGATAATTTTCAACATTAACAATGAGCAATGTTTAAATGTTGATGATTAGTGATTTAACATTTTCCATAGTTAATAGGTGACTAATAGAGTTCATGGGATATTTATTCCTCAATCCATGAATGTTAGGGAAGCGTTTTACATCTTTTAAAAGGAATATTGAAAACCATTGTTGACAACAATTTTAAATTGAATAAAATTTTCAAATGTTGTGGATGGAATGTTAATCTATATCATAGAGTGTGGGAGATTCATTATGTGCCAAATTTCTTAATAGTAAGAATGTTTGAAAAACTATTTTTCTACATGTCATAGTGCACGGTATCAAAGTGATTCCATAGGAATACACATGTTAGAAGTTGAATAAATACTCAAAATGGGTGAAATTCATGAAAATATAAACTTTTGAGTAAGAAATTACAATGTATTAGTGGTATATAGGTATCAAAAAAGTGGTATAACTAGAAAGGGGTAATCTCAAAATAATATTTTTTTATAAATTATTGAGAGAAGGTTAATAGGATGATGAAGAAATATTATAATTTATTTGAAAAATAGTACATAACATTAATGTATAATATTTCATATATTATTATTAAAATTATTTATAAATAATGACGTATTAATCTAAAGAGGGAGAAATATAAAATAGATTTTTTAAAAAAATTGTAGATACATCGAAATTTGAATTATTGTGAAAAGGTACAAAACATTTAATAGTAGATATATTTTCCAAAATGAACCCAATAAAACCATATATCAAAGACCCAATCTGGTCCATGATAGTGTCTACGGGATATTCTCAATTCCCCTCGAGCTGACAATAAGAACCAGGGCATGAACAACAACACAATTGGAATGATTTAGATAAAAAATAAACAAAAGAATCAGAAATAAAATTAAAATAAAAACCACTTTGATGCATATATACATTGGATCCCCACACTGACCTAGATAAGTATAAAAAATGAAGAAAGGAATCCATATAATATAAAATATATCCCTAAACATGCCTCCAACTCCGTCAAACACAAAATCCCCAGTTTCAATTTCTAAAATTTCACATGTATGGAATACCATTGATAAAATAAATAATGAAAAATATAAATAATAGCTTTAGGAGATCAATTTGGAAAATGAAAAAAAATCAATTAATAAAACTCCATGTGACTCCATGTGTCACCACAAAGTCCAGAAACAATAAACTCTCCATGAGCGATCAAGATTTGAATCAAAATCACAATCAAAATCTGAAGGCCTACCTTTCTAGTATACAATCACCGGACCACAAATAACAGAATCAATAAAGAAGAAATTAAAAAAGAAACAAAAATACAGAAAGAAAAATGAAACACCTAAATCACTAGGTCAAAGAAATTCAGAAATCCATTATGGAAACCTTATCTTTAATCGAACACTGGATGTTAGATGAGATGTCTAGGAGGCATTCGAGTGGTGTGATTTGAGGTTCGTTTCATCGAGGAGGAGTGCTAAAAATGGATGGCTTCTAGGGAAATCATACGATGTCACGAAGAGTTCACAAATTGTTAGGGTTTTTTAATTAGATCAGGACACTTTTATCAGTGGTTACAAATAAGCGATGATAAAGAGTACTTTTATGAATGCTTATTATTTAAGCATTGATAAAGGATAGTCTTTATATAGTGCAAAAAAATGATGAAAAAATCAATATTTATCAGCTCTAAAATTATAGCACTGAAAAATGTTTCTTTTATCAGCACTCTTTATAGCACAGATAAAGCCTCAGCTTTATCAGAACAAAAAAACTACCGATAAAGATGTATTTATCAGTGCTTATTACTTAAGCAATGATAAAGGATATATAATTATAATTACTAATAATTTTTTTATATATTTATATATACTTTAAATATATATACAAGTGTAAATATTGTAAATATATTCCTTTTTAAATATAATTAGTATTATTATTTTAATGGTTAAATTATAATTATAGAGATATATATATTTTTAAAATGTTTATATCATTATAAAAATTTATATAATTAAACATATATTTATTTGATAAATATATATAAATATACAAAATATATTAATTATTAATGTAAATTTTTTATAAATTTAATAATTATTTAAATATATATAATTATTTATTAATAAATATATAAATACTTTTAAAAAATATTTTTATTTGTTTTTAATTATAAATATATAATTGTATAAATATAGGAAATGAACATTTATAAATATATTTATTTTTAAATATTTTCTAAATATATTTTTTAGCATTATTAATAAATATCTAATTTTAAGTGCATGCATATATGATTAAAATGAGTGAAATTAAATAACTTAATAATAAATACACTTTAACAAAATTGAAAAAATGGATGTGTTTTATGTGTGTAAATTGTATATAAAAATTCATTAATTACATAAATGTGATATCATTAAAACAAAGACTTTATCTATATATGTTTAATTGAAAAATCAAATGACATTTAATTATATGTCGAGTACCATGTGCCCCTAGGGGTGTGACCTAGTTGTTACATCTTTGAGGGGTCTCATGGGAGGTCTCAAGATCAAGTCTCCCTGAGTACTTGAAGGTTAAATAGTTTCTTTGTTTTTTTGAAACCACCTTCCTCGAATTGTTGTAAAATGTAGAGTACTATGCAGTTAGTCAATATTTTTAATTCATTTGAATTTTTAATTTTAAACCTTTACTCAATAAATATTTTACTATTTAATATATATCACATAAATATTTTTTCATATATAAATCATATATATATACATTAATATATTTGTATATATATATTAAAAATATTCCATTCGATAAAACAATTATCATAATTAACTAATAAATAAATTTTTCTAGTTAATAATGATTAATAAATTTATTCATTTTTATCAATAATCATTTAATTAATAAATATTTTCATAATTTTTTTAATAAACTCCTTTTTTTTATTTACTTAATTATTTTAATTTATTAATTTGGACCTTTATCAGTGCTAAGAAAGCGTAAATGAAGGAAATACTTATCATTGCTAAAATTAAAGCCCTGATAAATAATACAGTTTATCAATGTTGATAATGGATACCCTTTATTAGTGCTAAAAATAAAGCATGAATAAAGATTCCTTTATCATCTCTATAAAAAAAGCTCTAATAAAAGATTAATTTTATCTTCCCTTTCCTTAGTGCTGATAAAATATTCCATTTATGGGCATTTTTTATAGCACTGATAAATAAAAATGCTGATAAATGTGAGTTTTGTAGTTTAGTTTTTCTCATTAAGGTTCCACATCTAGAGAGGGGAATGTTTTATAGGAATATTTCCTTGAAGAGTCTCCTTCATTGGTTTTGGATTCCAATTCCTCAGGTCGTTAGCATGTGTGCCACCAGGGTGGTAGGGTTGGGAATTCAAATCCTTCCAGTCACAATCCTCCAAATACATCTCATCGTTGTGGAAAATTGGGTTACCTAGAGTAGTTTTGACGGAATTATTTCCTAAACAAGAGGTCTTGATCAAGCGATGTCAGTTCCTAACTATGGGGAAGAAGTTTCTTCATATAATGGGGATCTAGACACATGCCTCAGAGTAATGCTTTTGATGCAGTCATGAATCACTGGGGGTGTAGGGAGGCCTTGGTCAAGTTTTTCTCTAGTGTTTAAATTGAGAAAGTTTGAGTTTCCTATAGTAATTTCCTTCTTATTATAAGTTTCTTTTATTTAGGTGAGATTATTGGTGTTCATTTATTCTTTTAATACTACTTGTGTGTCTTGGATGTGAATCTTGAATGGTTATCCATTTCATGAATTAACTAAAGTTTTATGTTGAACATGTTTGGAGATAGCTATTTTTGTGGGAATTGTTGTTTGGGGATTACAGTTTTGGTTAAATATTTTGGTTGATTTGTGATCTCATTTATTCTTTGGTTTGGGTTTCATTCATGGGTTTCCCCTTGAGTTGGGAGTTTTTGGTTTATTTAGGGAGTTCCTATTGTTGTTGGGATTTTAAAATATTCTATTCTAGTTGAGTTCTTGTTGTGGGGAGAACCCTATCATGTTATCCCATTTTTCCTTAGGATGTGGTTTCCAATAATGTTGGTAGGTAGTGGCTTATGAAGTGAGATTTCACCTAAAGGTTCATGGTTCCTTTCATTTTTGATTGGCCATGGAATTACATTTTGGGTAACATTCATCTATGAGACTTTCTGGGGGAAGAAAGTGTTTTTGGTGTTGAGAATTGTCAAACCCAAACCTGGGATATTCTTTTAAATTATTATTTTCTTTGATTTGGATACTTTTTATTGAGTTTTGGGGTGATCCTTGGTTTAATGTTTAAAATTTTGGATGTTCCTAATGAGTTTTTGTCCTACACATGGTTTGGAATCATGATTTGGGAAACTATGTGGCCTTTCCCGGGTATATATGTAGCCAGTTTTGGTGTCCAGTGGTGGGGCACAATTGTTGCACATGGTTTAGGTGTAAATGCATAATTTTTTAGTTTAGTTCTAGTTCAAGGAAGTTTATCTCTTAATGGTTGGGGAAAAATATGGGAATCTTGTGGCCAAGCTATGTGGGGTTTCCCTTATGGATAGTGAGGGGAGCACAGTTGGTGCACAATTTCCCCAACAGTGTGCCCAAACAGTGAGATCAACCTAGATTTTTTAATCCTAAAATTAAAATTTAAACCCCCTTTCACCCTAAATCAAACACTAACATCCTTGGTCTTTTTTGGAAATAATTGGGTCTCTAAACCCCTCTCTCTTTGATTCACCTCCCTCTATGGGTCCATCTCCATGTTTCTAAGGTATGTTTTTAGGGTTTTGGCAATTTTTCTCTTCCTCCAATATTTCTCTCTTTGATTCCTTGGATTTTATTTTAAGGTTTCCAACTTTTATGAAACCTAGAGGTTAGGTTTTTCTTGTGATTCAATTTCCGTTTGATCTAGGGAATGAAGATCATTCTTGGGGGCCTATTATTCCTTCTCTATGAGTTTAATCATATCTGTACTCTTTTAAGGTAGGTGTCTCCATTATTTTCATTTCTGGAACAATCTATTGATTGTTCTATGTTTCTAAATAATTTATAAATATGTTTCACATGAGCTTGTTTTTTGTTTTGTTTTTTGTGATGTTTTGGTGTTGGCAGAATTTGATAAAAATGGGTTTTGATGGAATCCGCCAAATATGCCTATTTGTATATGCACCTAATGTATATGATAAGATGTTAATTGAGGATATAAAGTAAAATTAAATCAATGGAGTGGTATTTTACCAAAAATATGTTTTATTAAATTGGTTGGATTGTAAATAAGGATTTATTTGGGGAACTTGGTGGCTTTTATAGTTTGGTTTCTTATGTTTGGTGGAAGGCATGTTATGTTTTTTAAGAATGGTTTGGGGTACTTTTAAGGATATATATGGTGTTCCATTAGATATGGTCACATCCATGTGTTCTTGGATTGAACACATGGTAGTGAAACTAAATGATAATGGTATTGGATAAATCCTTTTTAATATTAAAACATGGATTTCAAAACACTTAACCCTTCATCATCTTCCTTGTCCCAAATATCTTTAAGACTCCATATTTTCTTAAATAGATTATTGGTATCTAAATGATTCTAGAGCCAATTTAGAATTATTAAATATATCATGTGTTTTTATCATTTATTTCAATGGTTGTTAGATTGAAAGGTAAAGCCCCATTTATAATTGTAAATTTGAAAATTTTGTTCTATATCATTTTGGAAATGGTTTTTAAATTCTTTATATGTGTAGTTGAAAGAGAATTGAAATGAGGTCTGGATTGAAATTTATAATGTTTCAGAAATAAGTTTTGGTTTGGGAAGTGTTAATGCCCGACTGGAATCTTTCAATGTTTTGAGAAATTATTTGAAATATCATGTGACATATTGACTCGGTTGGAACTTGTGTATGGGTTATTGTATGTTAGTCACCCCTATAAAGTATTTACTTAAATGGTTATCAAACTGGTGGTGTTAGTGTTTGGGTTAGGCAAGTGCGATGATGGTAGGTAAGGTGAGTCATGCCTGTGAGGGCCTCTTACTAACCCAGTGTACTTATACCATGGGTTTCCTAGGAATATTATTGATGGTCGAGTGATGATTTCTTATTGACCCTGATTAAATGGGTTGGTATCCCTTTGATTTCATATAGGTATGGTGGTTGTTCCATTAGTGAGGATTGTTTAGAGAATCCAATTGGTTATTAACTATGGAGATGAACCATATGCCGATAGGTGAGTCAAGACAGAGTACATCTAGGGATCACTCTATGGATTTTTAGGAAATTACCATGGATTACTATCTATTTATGCTTGTTTATTTTATTTTTTACATGGTTTGTATATTATATTTCCAATTTATTTTCAATGTAGCTTGATATTTCTTGTTTGGTTTTTGGTATGATATTTGGTTTTTAATTGGAAACCCCCTTTTTTGAATATAATGTTGTCGTGAAAGTTATATTGAAATAAGAAAAGTTGTATTGATTTAATAAATGTGAAAAACATACTTTTATACCATTATTTAATTCTAGTGTTGCTGAACTACTTCAGGAATGAAAATGTATGGATTCTTTTGTGGTTTCATACTGAGTTGAAAAGCTCACACCCTACTTATGTCATTCAGTGTTGGTATACAAGAGATATTTTTATGTTCAGGTTTCTAGTTCATGTCCTCATTGTTGGATTAATATGGTCTTGTGGTTGAATGTAACAAAGAGGTCACATGGATATCGTGTTTGTGTAGTTGTGTTTTTTAGTTAGTTTTCAAGTAGTTATTCTATTGTATTTATATATGGATCAATTTATGTATTTATTTATGATTAGTTGTAGGTTATTGATGCATACTCAGATTTTTCAGTTTACTTATTTGATCATGGTTTATTGTAAAACCTCATTCCACTTAGTGATTACATTGATTCTCGACAATAGTTTCTAGGCTATGGGAATCAGGAATGCTGTTTGGGCCATGTCTTAGACCAGTTCAGATGTCAGGTTCAATGGAATCCAGGCATGGTTCGTGACATAAAAAATAGTTTTTCTTCAAAGGAATGGGAAATATGTTTAAATGTTCCTCATGGATGATTTTTTGAATATTATCAGGGAATCATTCCCAATAACAATGATTCATTCAGATATTATATAGTGAATGTAAGCTACTATTTTTTTAAAATCTATTATCTACCAGAAAATGGGACTTCAATTCCTTGTAATATTAGGATGTTTGCCTCTGATTATTTATGGAAAAGGGGAAATGATAACTATGTGCAGATAAATTATGGTACACATGATGGATATGTGTATTTCATCCAATAAATCCAACTCTCTAATTTATCAAATGTTTATTTTTTCAATTTTGAAAAAAAAATTAGTGATAGATGTTGAGGATGAATTTGAGGTTACATTTTGTGGTATCTACTAGAGTATGTTCGTTTGTAAAAGGATGAGGGTGATCTGGAACCCCTAGATGAAGAAGTGGGTTAAAGATAATGAAAATAAATATAAGGATTTTAATAAAATAGATCATCCTCTAAGACCCAATAACCTAGTGGATCTTGGTTTGAATCCATATATGTTAGTTTATTACTCTGATGATGAATAATTAGAAGGGGAAGAATTTGTTGTGGATTAAGAGGTGGCTACTTTAGTGAATGAGGGTAGTAACCCAGACATCCAGAAGATCCCTGCTTTAAATTTTGGACCAATGACTCTATTTACCACTCTTTATTCCATAGATAGTTTTTTAAATGATATAGATAGGGGTGATGATGAGATAGAGGTTTCAATTGATGGGAAGATTAGAAGTAACTATTATACATTTTATAAAGAGTTTGTGGAAGTTATTAATAACCAAAATTTTGATGATGGAAATAGAAATAGAGATGATGAAATTGGTGGGAATGGTGATGATGTTGATGATAGTGATTATGGAATACCTAATCATGAATATGATGTTGATATGACTTAGACACCTCATTCATCCACTGATGGTTATGTTACTTCAGCAAGGTCTATATAGAGACCTGTCACTCCAAGTCCAGTAGGTGTTGAGAGACATGGTTCGGTCAGATCTAGACCCTCTAATAGATCACTTATAGAGCACCCATTTGATGATACCTCTTCTTGCATAGAAGAGACTTGAGTACCTTTTGAGGGGGATCGTTCCCCTAGTTCTATCATACTGCCTACTGATCATGCTGAATGGGGTAATTCAAAGGTCATATTTATCTTTGTTTAGACTATTTAGTGTTTGAGTATGTTGATTATGATGTTTTTTAAGATCATGGAGATTCTTTGAGAGATGGTAAGGTATCCTCTACTAGGGAGCCTTCCCCAGGTTTTAAATTTCATGGATTAACCTATGAATATTCAGATGGTGATGAGGGTAGTCCACCAATGAAATGTAAACCCACTTTATTTTCTAGAGATAGGAAATATCATTACGAATATTTGGGTAAGACTTGGGTTATTGGTTCATATTTTCCAATTTATGCTTCACTTCCAACTACTCTAGTTCCTACTAATTCTGTTTCCAGGATATACTTTAAGTCTTTCAAAGTGAGACGCCTTACAAATATTGGTAGAGTTTTAAGGTCTCATGAACATCTGATCACTCTGGTGATTGAGGATGATGCAATATACCAATTAGAGTTTGTGTTATTTCATATACATCCTAAGATGAGTGATCACATTAATTAGTTTGAAATTAGAAATCATTGGTTTGTAAGTGAGATAGAGTCCTTGAGGTCCATTATAGATAAAAAAGAATCTATTTTTCTACCATCCAATCTACTATGATGGAGAGGTTATAGAGGTTACCTTTAATTTATTATATATATAGTGATCCTCCACCCTCAGTTATCATTGATGCAGAGTTGGTTTGGTATATAGTTTGAGAGTAACTTCATGTTACTTTGGATGAAGTTCATGTTACTCATCAAGAGGATCTAAGATAGATTTATAAACATGGTAAGAATATATACAAACTGATAAAGGAATATTTAAAAAAGTATCATATTGATCGACAATATATCAATAAGTCCATTAAAGATTACTTTTCTAAGGTGTACACTAAACAAGAATTGAATACTGATTTCATGTTTTTGGTTTAGAATATCAGGATTCTTTTTGTCACCATAGAATTAATGAAATACATTGATTAGACGTAGGTTTTTGAAACACTTATTAATATTTGTTCCTTACATCTTATTTGGGTTATAATATCATAACTCTTTATGCTAAATGAGAATTAACTATTATTATATTTGACTTGTTACGATTGATACTACATTTATCTATGTTATTTGTTTGTATTTACTATTTTTATTTTACCCTTTGGATAGTCCCCAAAGGGAGAGAAATTTTGATGATAAAATTTTCCATTGCATTGAAACATATTCTTTGATACCTTTATTATTTATCCTTGATAAATTACCTTTGATACTTTATTTATCTATCCTTTTTTATGTTATTTATGATTCCAAGATTACATTTGGCACTTTATGCATTTGGATTTCCTTATTCTAATAGTTTCCTTGATTCCAAATTTATTTGGTTTCATCCTTTGACACCCTCCTTATTTGGATTTTATTTACATTACCTTTGACAACAATAAACACATTAATCACTGATACTATACATATATTTTTAATTTTTAATTATATAGATTTCATTCATTAATACCAAAACTTTTTATAGATTTTATCCTTTGCAATCATATTTCATTGATACAATATCATTGATACCACATTTCTCAATATATCTCACTTTTGAATTTTGTATGGTTAAGATGTCTGTTATCCTTTAAATTCATTTCTTATTATCTAATATTATATTATATATGGTTTATAAAAATTGAATTTTTTGTCATTAAAAAGAAAGAGATTTTGGGTACTTCATTATTTTAGTGATCATAAATCATGTTTCTTATATATCTAATGAGATTACTGTTTTATGCTAGCAATTTAATTTGAAAAGAAATTTGATGAAAATTTGGCTAAATGTTGGAATGAGTCATTGTTATATCAAAATGTCTCACCACTAAAATTTATGACCACTATTGTTGAGATATTTCTAGACATGTCTCATAATTAGTAAAAAAATGTCACTGTTAGTTCGAATGTCAAACTTCCTGGATGTATGACTGCTGGATTTTAGTTTCTTCCACACATGTCTCACCGTTAGTTCATAATTTTCATTTCCATAATGTATCACCACTAGAATATCCAGCTACCAGTGTTTAGATGTCTACATACATGACTTGTCATTAGTTCAAATGACTCGCTACCAACTTGAGTCACCCCTAGCCTAAGATACCTTTAGTTCAAATAAGCCACCACCTTAATGACTCACTACCATAGTTGTCTTCTCACCAGATATGTCTTGCCTCCATGATGTCTTGAAACTAGGATTTCAAGTCACTAGGATGTCTTGCCTCTAGTGATGTCTTGCTTCAAACTGATCTGCCATCTCTGTTATGCCTATTTTGAAATATATAACACCAACAGATATATTAAGGCAAGTAATGAAGAGGTTCATTTTATGATTATATTGTTAAATATTGATGAAATTCATTTAAGACAATTTTAGAGCTCATTATGAGGATCCAGAACATATCAATAGTTATTCTGTAAACTATAACTCCTTCATGAAGTTCTTTATATTCTTTGTGTACTACCATGTTCCTAGATGATGTGTGATCAAGAACTATGCATGAATTTATTAATTCAAAAAGATCGTCACTGGAGTGATTTTAGGCCACAAATTTACATACATTCGACTGTGAAAGATTGAATAACACTCGGAATCCAGAACCTTTCTTATATAAAAAGAAAAGAGAGATTTTGAGACAATATATTTTAATAAAAATTTTATAAAATTAGTTCTGTCACCTCTCCACGTTACATATAAGGACATTCAGTCATCTAAAACACTTCAGAATGAGTAGAATTTCCTCTTCTATATGTTATTTCTTTATTTTTATATTGTTTTCTTTTACATTTGAGTGGTGTTTTGCTTTATCTTTTTATCAAAACATAATGAATCATGTGCTAGAACTAGAGAATACTAGATATTTTCATATATATCATTTCATATTCTTACCCATAGTGTTTTTGTAATAGGTCCTTGTGTTGTTGGAGTTGTTTTATTACCTTATATAACTGTGGAAGAAGAGTTTGAGCCTATGAAGCCTATAAGCTATTATTAGTATACCCAATCCATGTTTTGGATAATATTATAGTTATATAATCTACATGGAAGTGGGTGAATGAATAATGAAGTTGATTTTTTCTGGGCTTAATCCTGAAGCCCTTGTTTTATTCGGGTTCATGATTTTTTTCCCTTTCTTTATTTCATATCATTAAAATGTATTTGGTTTTAATTTATAAAAAACTGGAACTTTGATAGTAAATTTTAAGTAGTGTTTATATAAGTATTTTATTAAATAAATTTATTTTGAAAGGTGAATTTAGTTTCATATTTTTTTAACTGGGAAGTATTCATGATTTGTGGAATCTTTAAATAGAGTTATATTATATTAAACTACTATTTTGATAAGTTGGGAGAATTTATATTAATTATTGGTTTTTATTTGAGCTTTTTAGATAAAAATTTTTATTGAGAACTCCATTCACCACCTATTGAGTTACTCACTCCAACCAACAACCTGGTTAGGATCATACTAATCAGGTTATTTCACACCCTACACACCCTATTGGTGGGGAGTAGACCATGTTATGTCTTTCGATGTGGGGAAAGATGAGGTACTGTAGTGAGGTGGTGAGGTTTTCTTCTACCTGGGTTTTGGTATCTGGTGTTGAGTTGGGTGAGGTTTATCACACTATCACAGAGAGACTATTGGAGTAGCTATTTTATTTTTTTAGACCTTTATAGTTTAACTTCTCTCTTGGAGATTGTATTGACAATGATTATGTTTCACTTCATCCATTTTTATCAATATATTATGATATATAATTTCCCTTTTTATTATATTTTTTCATTAATTATATGATTATATTTCATGTTTTCATTATCATTATGGTAAAAATCAGTACCCTTATATTTTTTGATGGAATAGTTCTAGACACCAACTCATGGGGATAAGGAACTCCCGTCAAGTTTGTGGGAAGTCAGGTCGGGTACCGGTATTGATAGGGTATCCTGGTTGGGTTCATCACATGGTATTTTCAAAAAACATATTAATCTATAAATAATGGTTCTTTTAATGATAAAAAATTATATTTTCATACATGTATGATATAAATAAATATCGTAAAAAACATATACATAACACATATTGAACTATTGGGTACTTAGAAAACAATCTTGATGGTCAAGTCATATCTTCTTTGGATATTTATAGAAATGGTACATGATTTCATAATGTATTATATCATGATTATAAATAGAACATCCATACAATGATAAGTTCTGCATGGTATGTGATTTTATATAAATTAACAGTATACATATCCAATGTATATCTTTAGAAGTGACATCCATTATAGAAGTCTTATAGAATGACAATAGCAGGTCAATTGTATCTACCCAATGAAAAAATCTTAATAAAATGATTAAAATACTATTAAGTATCCCTAGTAATAGTTGTATACAACCATAAGAGAAATACTCAAACTGTGAGCTCATTGTACTACTAATTTACCCTAGGTACATTCATAATCCAATTGAAAAATAATTTCATGATAAAGAACCTTTTATTGGACCAAGAGTATACATAATGAGGAGAGGACCTTGACCATGTGATGTATTAAACATATCTAACCCTTTGTAATAGTACCTTAATAATAGACTTGACATACTCATATTTTATCCCTAGTAATTGTTCTCTAAAATAACTATAGGAAAAAATTTGTTGTTATCCATAATGTTGTTTAGAAGAACTTCCCACCACTATAATAAAACTTCTTAAAAATAGGTCATTGAGGTCACCCAACCCTAGAAAATTCATTGATCATATGCATCTTAAATGCATTCCCTTCTTTGATGATTCATAAATTATAGGGAAAATGATAACACTACAATCCATCAAAGTAACCAATATCACATATCATAAAATAACTATAAGTATAATAAATATAATAATGGGAAATTAATTGGAAATAACCATCCCTTAACAATAACCCATCACACCATGTGAATATCATACAATGATGTAACCCAATCGTATTTATCGACTAATATCATTAACTGTATCATATACTCCACCAAAACTAATACACTCAGAATACTCAATCATCCTGCACTTTTCGCTTCCCTCTAGGAACTTACCTATTTGGTGATGGAGTCCCCTAGGCGATAACCCATACATAAAAAGAGTCTAAGGTAATGATAAAGAATTGTGATCTATCAATTGAATGATACACTTCTCTAAGTAGGTCACCACTCATACTCTCAAAATACTACCAAAGGTATATAATATTAAAGATATTACTATAATATAACCAACTTATTACATTGTGACTAACCTATATGTCTAAACCCTAAGTAAACCATAATAAAACTCCAATTACAAATAGATCATTGGAAAGTTAACTTATTAGTCCTCCCTATGTGGAAGTCCCATTATAACCCATCAAATCCTCTCAATGTTGTAGATAAATTGTACTATTTAGAGGATATGTTTTCTATCATTAATAAAATAACCACACAAAAGTTACCTTAAAAACCACTCACTCGAATCACCCCATTCTAGTTACCTAAGGTAATTATAAATACTCAATACTTAATACCTCATAATGTCTATAGAATCATCTCCAAAACATAAAAACCCTTCAAGGTTTTAATTACAATCTATCTAATACTCTCACATTGGCAACATATCCAACGGTAGCTATGGGATGAAGTCATAAAACTTCATAGAACCACTACTATTATAAAATAACAAACATGTCACACCTCACAAAGGGGATCCAACCTCTCTTCTATATCGAAATATTCTCACCTTGTTACATGTACATACAAATCATGTAACACATGAACATTTCATATTAAATGGTTAAATTGTCTAGAATATAACTTTGACCATAGATATCCTCTTTCTATGATTCACATCCTATCCAACCAATCTATAATAAAAAAGTGATAACCACATTTGAAACGCAACCAAGCCTATAATAATATAAATATTAAACTTTTTATAGTGATATATCATTTATTTTCACCCATAATTGATGAAATTAAAAAAATATTTTATCACATAACGTACCTTCTACGAAGTGGATTGTAAAAAATGTGATTTTATCGTTTTTAAGATTCCACTAAAAATACTTTATGTAATCTCCATAAATAAATTGTGATTCTACATTTTACTTATAAGATCACCATTGAATCCAAGATCCATCAAAACTAAATGAGAGGTAAAATGGGAGGAAAAAGAGAGGAAGATGAATCATAGTTAAACTAACCTAAAACCATCAGGCCTATTGATCAAGAATAATCAAGTAAGATGAAAGAATAATAGAGATAAGAAGGGTGGGAAAAATACTTGACATGTAATCAAAATCAAAGTTAATTTCAATTAATGGTTTTCAAATTTTACATTGGAATTTTTTAATTCAACTTCCTTTTTTTAGAAAAGTGTTTGGTCCCTATAGGGTACCATGTTCACCATTACCATGTATTGAATGGACATACTATGATTCATCCCACTATAACTAACCCATTGGGTGTAAAAATTCACTACTACAAGGTACTTGATGGTAGATATCATAACTTTATCACACCACGAAGTCACACCAGGTACCAAGTATACCCTCAACAGATACTCAGTGGTATTAGTTTCCCTTGGTAATAACACCACCTCTTCTATTCACTATAAGGACTCACAAGGCATTGTTAAAACCTACATAAGATTCTATAATTGAACTAAATTTAATGTTTACTCACATAAAATAAATTATGATCATAAAAATTCAAATCCAAAATTTCTCTAGTTTTACCACAATCTGGATACTACAGAGTTCCTGTGACACCTAATGATGTTGGTTTTTAAAACATCTCCACAATAAAATTTCACACCCTTGAGTTTCATCCTCTTACATTTTCCATAGACTATACTAGTCATGAGATCTTATTCCACATACCATTTCTAGACTCCTACTTGTTATGGCCACATTAATATTACACTCAAACCAGTAAAATAGTCTATTCTTTTAATACCTGTTTCTTCAATCCATCATATATACCAGTTCTTCCACGAATGACACCCACACTTATAGTTCAAAATCATTCTCACAAATAACTTGTGAAACACACCATTGTATACTCCTCTAGACCGAATGTAGCTAAAAACTAATTGATCCTCGCATTTTGGCACTAATTAAATTCCCCAACTCATGAAGATTCCTCTATCCAATTTACATTTGTGTCATACAATTTTTCCAAAATCATGATACAAAAAAATATGTTGAAAAATGAAGAAAAACACTTCTCTCAGAGAATTGAGTCATAGAATCTTGCAATCACATAAAACATGAATTTCGATCTCCCTCTCTATAATTTATCTAAAAAATAATTTATTAATTGAAACGAACATTGTACACCCCATGGGTACCAACTTAATTCAAATCATAATCATCAAATTAGTTTAATTTCTAAATCTCATAGTGGGTTAGTTACCAAACACACTGAATCTAATAACCCTTAATAACTAAATAATCAAATATGATGAATCCCAGTAACTAGATATAAGTTGTATTATTCCATCCATATATTGATGTGAAACCACAACCATTATTGCTCTAGGTCCTATATGCATATCAGATCATATATTTATCATAATTTATTGATATTACGGGTTTCACTTTAAAACAACTGATGGTGCGTTAACTATTATAAGATTTTCATTATTTTTTTCTATGAGCACATGCCGATTTAAATTTTCTCACAACAATGTTTGTATTAAACATAAACCACAATCATTATAACATGATATTCCCATCCCATGGAACCTTATCTTGGGTTAATATCCTTCATGGTGGATTGAACACATACCTTCCAATTTTTTTAACATTTCATCACCCAAATGATAGATACATGGAAGATATACCTGAAGATTAGTTACCTCACTCCCTAACATGTAACTTACACTATCAATATTATTGTGAATTCCATCTTTACACAGTATCATTTCTAAAAATTCATTGGTTCCCACCCACCTGAACTAAATAACTCTCTATATTCACTAGTATTAATTCTATGTCACCCAGTTCACGGCCAGCCTTCACCAAGATGAGGGATGGGAAACTAATTTCCAGAAACCTTCCTTCTTTAAGTTGAAGAAGAGACAATGACTAGTTGAGACCTGCCTTCAATAGATCCCGGAGTGGTGACCAACACCAAGGGTATAGAATCACACACAAGATGGAAGGCAATACCATTTTTTTATAGTATCGGAAGGTAAGATAGTAAAACCAAACAAAACCAAAACTGGAGGTAAATGTAAAGCAAAAAAACCATTCGCATATGCATGTCCAAAAGTGAAAGATACAAAAGTAAAAAAAACGTAAAGGAAAGTACCAAGAAAAAAAATATCTATAACGATAGTCCCAATGCTTGAGGTAGTATGATCCCGCATGATCCCTAATGTCCTCCTAGAAACTTGAAAATATCTTTATATATGTAGGGTAAGTATACAGGTATACTCAGTAAGGAAAACCAAAAGCTCTCATGCACAAGTGGGGAGGAGTTCTAATGCCCCATGAGAAAAGGAGAAAAACTAAAGCTCCTAGCAAGGACTCTATCCACCCAACCTGACCAAGGCACACTCCTCAAATAACCCAGGTAAAGTAAAGTAATAGTAATGGAACATCGATATTCAGGTACCCCGCACCACTTTCCCACTGGATATTGAAGACATCCTACCAGTCAGACCTCTCCCGCCATTCTCAATGCAGTCCCACTGCCATATCCCCGGCCGCACACACCTGGACTACCACAACCACACATCCTGCCCAAAAACACCTAGGCCACAATAACCACACATAACAATTCCCACATACACCTAGTCCAGAACAACTACCACTGTTCTCGAAGACACCTAGGCCTCATTCGAAAGGCACTAGGGAAATCACCTACCCGCACACACCTAGGCCAACCACCTCAGTGTAACCTACCTGAAGAATCTTGGGCTATAATGAACATCAGGCCATCACGGCATGCCTGAATGATCTTGGGATACTCGGGAATGGGAGTTGAAATGGAGCTAATAATCATCCACTCAAAGGAGTGTAGGGGAAAACACCCACCCCCATAAAATGGGGGTGTTCGGTACAAAGTACACAATATCGGTGGGGCACAAATAAGAAATATAAAAAGAAAAATTATATATATAGGTAACAAGCACTCATCCTAACCTAGGGGTTCCAAACCAGCCCAACACAAACTATCTTGTTACTATTAATTCATAAGAAGGAGCATACCCAGAACCATGTCACAACTCATTCCCAAAAAACAATTACCCATTGAACCCATTATTCTTTTTATATTAAAGTGATTATATTTAAGTAATTCTGCAATACTGGGAAACCAACAGGCATAGCCACAATACACGGAAAGGGAAACATCCAAACCAAAACATAAGCATTCACACCCGGTTCTCTTGTAAAGTCACAACAATATAAGGGATATGTGAGATCCCTAGAAGTACTAGAACGAAACCAAGACTTAAGACATAGCCCCAGATGGCCTCAGGTCCACAAACCAACAACTGCACAACCACAGATAATCCCATCCTCATCCATGTAACATCCCAAGCATCAACAGTAAACATCACTAGAACAGAGCAAGGGAGTTTTTAAAAATTTATTATTCCATGAATTTAGTTCCGTCTTTACATTTGGTTAACCAGGGAGATCACACAAGGATTCTTATAAATTGGGAATCCATTTAATCAACCAAGTTAACATTATTAACCAGTTTCTATGTAATATTCATTAAATCATCACAGAAGAAAATGGTTCATTAGGGCACAAATAAGGGCCACCAATGGCCATGATTTTTAGTAGGCGTAAGCCCGTATAATCCACAAAATATAAAAGAAGATAAAAGAGCACAAAATCATCATCAAACACACCCCTTCATTATTTAAAAATATGTTTATTATCTTTATTAAGGTTTGTTTCATCCATACCCATATAAACAATAGCATACCTACCCCGCATGATATACATTAAAGGGAGACGAAGCAAAACCCTACATGGATGATCAAAGAACAACATTTTTCTCCGTGCGTCAAGAACTGGACATGCACGACATGCAGGGGAGGAACTTTGAGGACTCCAAGAATGAGGAGGAAGGCTACAACACATGCGTACCACTCGCCTCAAGAAAAAGGACTCCAAAAGCACCAAAGGAAAGAACAAACCGAGCCAAGAATAAGAGGAGAAGAATTATAGTGCGATATAAGGATGAGATATAGTAGTTATGGGATATGAAGATATTGACTGGATTTAAAGGAAAATCATGGTTTCACCACATGTTTGGTTGGTTACAAATGTTTGGATTAATTATCATTTAATAATTCCCATTAGAGAGGTGGCCATAACAGTTACGAGTTAAATGATTTTATTTTAACAGAGGAAAATGTGTTACACACACACAATCTGGATCCGTTGAGGGTCACCCAACTCATAAGAATTTAAAACATTGATTATGAGGATAAAATGATCCTTGAACCACTTTAAAAATGTTAAAAAGACTTAAAAGTGGCATTATGGGAAAAACTGGGGAAGAAAAACTCGACAAGCCCCTTTGGCCCCGATCGGGGACACGCTGATCTGCATCACACCGATCCATGTTACTCTGATTGGTGTCATCGATGGTTGACACCGCGATGACATACTATCATTGAGACGCCGCCCTAATGATCCAGTCTTGATGGGTCCATCCAGGGTTCACCGAACACCAGAAACATGAAATTCCAATCTCCTCTCTGACCTGTACTTATAACAAGGGTTCATAAATCATTCTCTATATAAGATGACCATATCAATTTAAATCTGATTATCATTACCCCAATAATTCAACTATTAAACAAAAAATACCAATTATCTAACAGTATTTATATCTCAATTTATCACTTTTCACGGATCAATCCACACTAAACCATTATTTATGTAACTATTTTACTTACTAATTCCTATAACAACATTAAATGGGTACACCCATATCAATTTGTAGATCATTAAAAGTGCCTCTAGATTATTTATGGTCATTCCATGTCTTATCAGACCCCTATTAATATCATATACAAAATATCACAAGAATTCCACGAGTTTTCTTTAATCAGTTAGGGATAATTTATGTTTTCTTTCCTTTAACATTTTCTCATTTCCCATGAAATTTTATATAACTTCAATGAGAAGGCCTCACATGTTATACGATGTTAATATTTCCTAACTGATCACTATGGTCACAATCATTAGGTTGATAATAGTTTATCCTTTTTTACATATAATAACTAGAGTGTAAGAACACACTATATTATCCCCTTGTTAGAGAGAACCCCAAAAATCAGTCTCCCTGTTGTTCTTAACAACCACCATAGTCTATAAAATAATAATAAAAAGTTGACTAAAAACCTAGTGCTACATTACGATATAATTATGTTCATTCAATTAGGTGTTTTAACACATAAATCTAATGATTATAAAAAAACAACTATGCTTCCTTATATGTGAATTAAATCTCACATGAATCACTAACATAGATATCATGTCAAATATATAAAAGTACATATGAAATTATAGTGCCAATAATTTATTTCAAATCACATGTATATTATTTTTATCTCATGAATCTACCTATGATCTATATTTCTAAAGGCATCCATGTTTCTAGGAAAACCCATTTCTATTGGCATACCCCCAAAAATCACAACCATATGAATTAGAAATGTGAAATCTCTATATTAATCTACGAAAGAATTTTACCCATACCACATTGAGTCATATATACTTATCTCTAGGATATCCCACCTAGTCTATAGACTATATATTCTAGGTAAATCATTAACCAAGAAGCATCTATTAGGCCATGGTCTCACATAACCGAAGGAATTTTCCATTCCATCGCACCCACTATAATGATCTTATAAGTATATGGTGTCACTATCATGACCAAAATATTTTTTCACATAGTATTTTTTTATTTTTAACATAGTCCTCCATTAATTACAACCTAATGTTCATGAGGACAAATTTCTTTGGTAGACTACGTACATAAAAAACAAAACAAACCAAAACAAAATTATTTTTATTTTTATTCCCCTTAGTGAGCTTCTAAATCCCATTGAGCTCCTCTAACTACATATGAAACCCTAGGAAATACATACACTTTTGGGGTTAGCTATAAATCTTAGTAAGGTAATAAAAATGATAAGGAAAAATAATGTGTCTGTCAGATGTATAACATGATATCATAAAAAAGAAGGCCAATTAGTAATCACATAGAATCAAAACATAATGAACATGGTATCAAAATATCCTAGAAAAACATAAAAGATGAAGAAACATATAAATTAACATAAATATGAGTCAAGTATTACTAACTAGACCATATTAGATGGTGTAAAAGGTCCTATAATATATGGGGTTTACTCCCTAATCCCATACAGAAAGTCTCATGGGGAAAAAGTTTTACCCAATATATTAATGCACTATTTAGGTGCACCCATTAATATATATATATATATATGATTATGTGTTCTAAAAAAATTTAATGAACCATATGGTGTAAAAATATGATTTATCAATGGAAATAAACTAGTTTCATATTCTTTCCTCATGTCATAATCAAAGGATATTTCATAACTAAAGAATTTGATAAATGAACAGAAGACACATATTATGCCATTAAAGGAAGGGATAATGGGATTAGTATACAAGTAATATATATATATAATTTAGACTCAATATGTAACATCAGTGGAATTCATCATTGATGAAAATTTCATTAAAATATCAGATGCAATATTTATTGAGGAAAATACCATTTTCACTTTGAAATTTGTTCTTTAAAATCTAAAAATTACCAAAATATTTTTGGAAGAACGTTTATAGAAAAGAGACATGAAAAAATGTAAAAAAATATTCAAATCATTAATTTTAAATATGGATGTAAATCTTATTCATTACTTGTAAGTTAAAATAAAACATTATTTTCACACTTTTATAAAAATGTAGAAAAGTACCATGTTTGGAAAACAAAAAAAATGTTATTTTTAAACAATTTTTTTTAAAAAAGTAATGCATGGATAAATATTTATTTAATAAATCATTGAATATTTGTAAAAACATTAATTAAAACATTTTAATGTAAATATATAAATGTAAGAGAAAGATTATATATTTAAGACAAAATACAAGATGAGTATTACAAAAAAACATTATTTATATTTTTTATAAAATAGCTAATGAAGTGGTATCAAAAAATGTTAACCAAATTTCTTACCCAATTTGGATAAAATATTCATGGTTAAAAAGTAATTTTTATATGATTTCCTTCGAAGGATCCCTGAACATAAACAATATCTAAATGAAAAGAGACTGTAACATGAATCCTTTATCACTTTGTTAAATTTTGAATCAAATACGATTAGATGAATTAAAATGAATTATAACATAAATTTACATGAAATATTTATGATTAATTATTTAATATTTAAATGCGACATCTTGTAAACCATATAAAATAAATTAGGCACATAACATTAAAATTTTCTTCACTGATGGAAAATTGAGATGAAATTCACAACATCGAGATCGACCCATCACATATATACTTTATCTAACTGAATAATAGATTATGTGAATTATATAATTTATTAATAAGATATTTTATTTTTATTATTTATTTGATTTTATTTATTACTATGATATATTTATTTACTTAATCAATTAAAATCACGTCATACATTTTGATGACATTCAATGCATCTGTCCAAAATGACTTTAGTATGTCAAATATGGTAAAATAATTCATTATAAAATAATATCCAGAATAGTAATAATAAAATAATTATAATTTTTATTAATAAATTTTACATTAATGGCTAACTATGAAATTTTGGTATGAAAATTGAACTATGTTGCAATCATGGAGATGGCGGACCGTACATGCACATGAGTAATGTTTTAATTTTTAAACGATCATGATGGAAAGATGGTATGTGTTATTTTATCATTAAAAAATGATAATTATATCATAAATACTATAAAATTTATTTAAATAACCTTATATTTAAAATCCATGTGATGTAGTGATGAAAAATGAATCTAATCGCTTCGTGGAGCTGGTAGTGCACATATATGAATGGACAACATTATCATTTCTTAGTGAATATAAAGGTAAGAAAATATATGATATATTAGTTTTATAAAAATATAAACATGTAATGGATTTAATAAACATATATTAAATACATAATCAAACATATGTGTGATATACGATTATGGAAAATGAATTACATTAGTTTGTGAGGTATTACTCCAACGTACACACGAATGATTTTTCCATTTCCTGGCAGATGATATAAATGAGGGTTATTTTATTAACATATCAACATTTAGTATATGTAATATATTAATGTTTTTATATTATCAGGGTTAAATAATATTTAAATTATGTGGATGAAAAAATAAAACAAAATTCCTGGTTCAGATCAATACATATTTTTCATAAAATCTATTTAGGTTTTCACTAAAATCCTTCCAAGGAAGGGTTTCTAATCAAATCAAGTCATATAAGATGTATGAAGGGGTCTGAGGAAAGTATTTGGGAAAATATTAGATGAGAAATGGGAATTATTTATGAATAAAATAGGATATGAGGTTGTCATTGATAATTTCTTGGAAGTGTTATTTATCTAAATACCCAAAACTATTCAATAATGGGAAGTCACTTCCATGATACGTGCCACAAAAAGTAATTAATAATGAAGTTTATGGAAGATATACTGATCCCAAACCTCTAACACAAAAAAATAATCATATTTTAGAATAAAAACAAGTACTATATTACATGTTAAGGTGAGTTATTAACAGATTTAGGTAGGGATTAACTAAATTAAATGTATTTGATGTCTGAGGAAAAGTGGAATAAAGGTTCCCATTTATAAGTGATAAAGAGTAATATTTTCTAAAATACATAAATTTATTCAATAATGTGAATTCAGTCTTAACCCAAGTTCCTACAAAATTGATAGATTTTGGATTAAAGGGATTATATGATCAAAACACATCTTTACCGCTAAAAAAGAAACAAGTTTTAAAAATTCTAATTTTTTACCAAAATGGTTTCTCACTTTTACCTTTTTTTTCCTCAAGGTAACTTTTTTTTTGTGCTAGGAAATTTAGATTTTAAGAATAAAAATAAATTATGGCCTATTACATAATTTGGAGCCACAATTTATAAATAGGAAATCCAATTTCAGAAATAAAAATTTTATTTTTGTGGTTAATTAATTTTATCAGAAGCACATGTAACGTTAAAACATCATTTTAACCCTAACCATGTCAATAAGGTTTTTAGTATTTAGGGGTAAATAATATTGTTATGAAAGGGAAACTGATCCCTAAAAGGACCATAGATCATATTTTTGAACAAATTCCAATCACATGGATAATTTTAGGATTTCGAAATTTTTTAATCTTTTAATAAAACACGATTTATTATAAAACATCATTAACGTCAATTTTGGAATTATTTATTTATTTTGACTTTAAAAACTTTTATAAATATATATAATTAAAATAAATACCTTTAAAAATTACATTACATGTTATATTTTTCAAAAAAAATGTCTGGAATGAAATAATTCATTGAAATTATATAGCTTTTAATATTTTTAATATAATTTGTTTTATTTTCCTCTAAATTAAATAATTATTGAGTTACTCTTACATAATAAAAATTATAAATAAATTACCATGATAAAAAAATATTTATCTTAAAAATAACTATTTATAACTAAAAATATGTTATTTTTATCTGATTCACAATATATTATAGTTATTAAAATTTGGAATGTAATATTTTAGATTTTTAATATAATGTATTATAAAGGCCACAACCATGGCCATATGAAAAAAAAGTAATATATTGGATTTATTTTTTATTATGGATGATATATACTCACAAAAATAAAATTCAAGTGTTATGGTTACTATTTAGTTCATAAAAATTTAGTTTTACACTTATTTATACTATTTCACCTTTAACACGGTAATAAATATTTAATATACTTACAATTCATAATAACCAAAATATAAAAGGGTAATATTTACCAAATTTGGACTTCATAATTTCAAGTGTATAGTAAATTTTCCAATATATGAAAAATATAAGTGATATAATTTAATTTAATATTGAACCAGAAAATGTGAAGAAAAAAGAGTTTTTAGGAAAAACAATTTCAAGAAATAAATGAGTTATACTAACCCTATAACTAAAAATAATCAATATATGAATTTAAATTAATATAAATGTATATAAAATATATAAATTTTCTATAAATATTTCCTTATTAAGGATTAATTTAATTAATTATAATGTAAAAGATTTATATACTTAAAGGTAGTTTTAAGAAAATTATGTTTCAAGAATAAAACAAATCTCATAATAGAATCCTAAAAATTAGAGATTAAAATGATATTAATTTGATTATTATCAATAAAATAGTTCATATTTAACTTTAATATAAAATCACAAATATAATAGAAATTTTAAATTGTGTGATTTAATTGAATGAAATGATACTATTTGAAAAAATTGTTAATTTTTTCTATTCACTAAAAAATCAATCATTTCCAAAAATACCAAGAGATAACCCTATGTTATTTTTGATATTTTGATTCCAAAAATGATGTTAATTTTAAAATTAAATTTCTAAAACCTCCAAAAATAATTTAGAATATTTGTTCAGAAAAAGAATATAATTTTTTTTGAAGAAAACATATTTTTGAATAATATAATGACTTTACTAAATATCGTGTTATTATTTTCTAAGTGTTTTTCAATTCATTTATATTTAGTATAGTATTTATATATATAGATATTTAATAATAAATTTTATGCTATTAATACATTCCAATTGAATGTATAGGTTATAAAAGTAAAATTTAAATACTAAAAATTTCATGTTTCATTTATGATTGGTGTTACGAATCATAGTAGATATCATGTATTGTTTTATTTTCCAAAATCTCAGGGTGTTACAGAACCCAAACTCATAATACTAACAGAATGATTTTATCTACCACATCTATGTACATAGCATTGATATCACTATATGGGGTTTATACTAGAATAATTTAACATAGATAAATTGGTTATGTATAACACTACATATAGTTTATCTTCAAAAACAATAAGTCATTATTAAATCGTTAAGTAATATAAAACCCTTTTTAAAAACAATTATAAATTAAACATAATCATCTACAAGTAATGTTTTCTTAAATTACATGTATTATTCAAGTATACATTCCTCTTCCCTCCATGGTCTAGGAGTAAAATTATAAACCATAATGAAAAAAATAATACATTACAAAATGAATCTCAACTAAAAAAAGAAAAAACACATTCTAAAATCCATGGAAATATAAATTTTGACCTATATATTCTATTTATATAAAAATAATACATTAAATATATGTTCCATAAAATTATATCTCCACCTACATTTTCTAAAACTAGTAAACAACGCCGAACTTCTCCCATACACCTTTGTAATGTCCCTGAAATGGTCATCACCCACACAACCTGAGTCTAGTCATCACATGACCTCAGCTAAGATTCATCATATACTAGAGATTGTTGATTACCATTGAGGGTCATATAATTCCATATATGGATACTATACTCTTAATATTATCACATGAAATTAAAAATAAATAACATAAAAATTCATAAGAAATACAAAATAAGAGTGAGATAATGGATTTCTAAAATCTATAATAATATATATGAGATATTCCATGCTATGAAAAAATAAAACCCATGAAGATCCTATAGTAATACATTAGAGAAGAGATATCCTAACAAGGTTATCATATATAGTAAAAAATAATAACTGAAAATTAAAATATAATAGTGAAACACTTGTAGTCCTTATATTCGACTTATAATTTCCTTTATATCCCTATAGAGATCCTCTTAATCACCCACCTATTTCCCACTCCCTTTCCTTAACTTGTTTTCCAAAAAATAAACCTCTTCATCTACTAATGTACATTCTTGGTGTATGAGAAGAAAATTCATTAGGTTAAGAAAACACCCTAATAATAACTGATTTATATGTTTATGCATGTAAAAAATTATTTAATGTCATAAAAAACATATACATGATACTTATTGAATAATTTAGTAATCAAGAATCTATATGGATGATCTACTCATAAATTCTTCAGACAATATCTGAAATGGGATAGAAAATAAAAATATTTTATTATAGAGTGTAAATATGACCTCCGTAGAATGGAATGATCCGTATGGTGTGATATTTTTTAATATATAAATATTTATATTCATCGTCTTTCCCCAGGAGAAACACATCTAATCATAGGCTCATTGGAACATGATAACTGGTCATCCATATCTATTCCCAAGAGAAACACCCTGTTAAATAGTACATAATATTTTTAACTAACCCTTGGTGAAGTAATGGAAATTTTCCTGATAAAAAATAGTTATCATCTTTCCCCAGGAGAGACACCCCATATAGAAAGGTTAGATAATTATATTAAATATGTGTGGAAATTTATCTAGTGTCATGTTTTTTATGTTTAATATTGATAAAGAGATGGTTAAGACCAAATCGTACCCATTAAAATGAGTTATCAGGTCAAATAAATATTTATACAATAATTTTATTTTTAAAATATTTTTATATGTTTTTTTTATTTTATAGGTTTATATAAATTTATATTATTCATAAAATGTACATATGTTCTAGTAAAATAAAAAATTTATATAAAGACATTAATTTAGCTGAAAATAAATTTATTATTTTACTAATATTGTCTATGAAATTTAAGTATTTAAGTTATTGTGTTATTTATCATATCATCATGTCATTCATTCTCAACCCAAACTAAACCCATTAGTTTAATCGTTTATTTGGTTTGTATCATTTTCTATTTGTGTTCATTTGTTGTGTCACAAATTACCATCCCTACTAATTTCAAATCCATCTTATTCAACCTTAAAGAAACCCTTTAATATAAGGATCAACATACTAGTAACTAACCATAATACAATTATGATAATGATCCTAATCATTGTAACATTCAACAATAAAGTATATAATAATTGAATAAGATTATATTTCCTTAATATGGGTCCTCGACCATGAAACACCATAAGAATATATAACTATTTTGGATTATCCACTTATAAAAAACTTTACATACTCATATTTGTTTTCAATGAAGTTGAATAAGAATATCCCTACCACTACATACTCACCTCTCTAGTGATGCATGGACCTAGGTTGTAACCCACAATTCATAGGTGTCTATATATGTAGTTGAAATCTCTTAATCACATAATATTATAACTTAAAAAACTCATCTCCCAAACTACTAAAAAAAATATTGTACTATTCCATTAAATCCATTCCTATCTCCCATGTTTCCACTTTCATGGTGACTATCCACCAAGGTCCAATCCAAACTCATATCATACTTTAAATCCCATTATGAACTAATATTTATTTAGTTATCTCACTAGTATTCCCAGAGTATAACTCCTATTAAAACCTATTGGATCTTTTGAATAATTTATATAATGAATTTATGATAATCCTACAACTTATTCATCCTAGGTTACATAATACCCATAATGTTACCTAAAAAACCACTCACTTTACTCACCCCAAGCTCATTTCCTAATATAATCCTCATTCCAACATAATCAACACCTATGTAACTATCTAATGTCATATTCCATAGTTATTATCCTTAAAGGGTTCTAATTTCACTCTATAGAATACTCTCACATATGAAAAATTTCTATTCAAAACTATATAATTAAAGTACAACACTTATTATAAATGCTATCAGTCTAATGGAACTCACTTTCCTCTCCTCACACAAGTTAACCCACCTCTATTATGTCTTGGGTCACCCTCACCCACATAACCCTATAAAAATATCCTTAAACACATTCATTTATATATAATGAATTAATATTATTTATCAACTATCTTTTCCTAGAACTATCACCTTTTTAGGATTACCACACTAGTTTACCATGACAAAAAAGACCAACATATACCTCTGTGAGACCCTATCTCAATCAAAAGTCTTAACAATTAATTATTTAACAATAAACATAAATATAAAAATTAATTTCATTAATTAATATAATCATGAAAAACATGGGTATACATTTTTATATAGCATATCCTCCCTAGAAAATCATACAATGCAGTGAAAACCCCCTAATACACATTCAAAATTATGATAACATAAATTCCTAGTTTCTCGTGGTGATTCATCAACTGATTTCCCTATAATCAAGGAAATTAAAATAATAAATCAACACCAAAATTACATATAGTAAAAGAGTGTGAAATAAGTTTTATTCATCCTTTATAAATCTAATCTAGATACCATGTACAAATTCTCCACCCACATGATGTGAAATAAAGTAAAAGGAGATGAAGAAGAGAGAATGAAGTAAAAGGGTGGAACTAAAATCAAACCTCCATGAAAACATATTTTCATCTACCAGAACCAAGAAAAAAGAATTTTAATTAGAGTAATGGTGTGGAAGATCCCATGGATGTGATCCAACATGATGAAAATCCCACAAAGAGGGGGTTTTAATTTAGAATGATAATTACACATTTCACCTATGTTTTTAAAAATGTATTAGCCCTATCAGGTACCCGATACACCCTAGATGGGTAGCTAATGGCTAAACCTAGCCTTAACATAGTACCTAAGGACTTCAAATAATGAATAATCATGTTTTATTATAATTTAATACATTAAAATATATTGTAGTTCAATAGAAAACAAGTAAAATTCCATTTAATATAATATCTTAAAATAGTACCATAAACAAAGTTGATATATGGGTAAACACCATAATCTTATTCTATGTTGGATAATACTTGAAAATGAATATTTGTTATAGAATTAATGAACAATTACGAAGTTATAATAAACACAGTAATTGACATGGTATTTGTGGTAAAGATATGAATGAATTTAGATGTTCAAGTGATGTGTATATTCAAGGGGTAATATGATCGTTGGAGTATGACCATTGGGAATCTAACCACTATAAGTAATATTTCCATTATACATACATGTTGATAGTAAAATAGATAATATCATTTTTAAAGAATAAATTTATAATATATATATAAGTAACAATATAACTATATACATATTCTTTGGAAATGAATTTATAGCACTATAAGCATGACTTTTGAAATACAAAAGTATTTGATTTAAAAATTAAATTTCCTATAGATTAATAATTATTTTAATAAAATTAAATTTAAATTAGGAATCAAAATTTTTAAATCAGCATATAATAAATTTTCAGAATTTTTTGATGGTTTAATTTTATTGTAAAAATTAAAATATAATATAAATATTTGGTAATTATTAGGATATCATTATAATTTAAAATGATTTTGTTAATTAAAATTTATTAATACATGAAAAAAAAATTATCTTATTACTATCAGGTATTTTAGTATATTAATATTATTTTCCAACCCTATATAATAATATCTAAGATCTAAAATAGATTTTATGCTTTTAAGAAACAATATTTTTTGGAAAAAATGTATTCCCATGGACAATGAAATATAAAATAAAGAATCTCAGTTATAAAAAATAACAATTTCAAAACTTTTTTTAGATTCAAAAAACCATGAGACAAACCCCCAGGTTATCCAAGGGTTTTACATTCTCCATAATCTATATTTAAAAATAATATATTTATAAATTAATAAACTATTAGCCCTGATTTTCTATAAAAACCCATACATTCTTTCATTAATATCCAAATAAAATACATTAATCATTAATTTACCATAATTTCATCTCTAAAGAGCTTATACAAGTTGCTTCTAAGTCTCCAAGGTTATCATCTCATGCTTTAAGATATTAACTTTAAATTTAAGGGTCCCTAGAATCTTCTCATCCTTTAATAGTTCTATTTTTTAATTACGTTTCATTTCATTGTGAAATGTTTTTATGAATCATTTCTATAAATTCTATCAAATGATATCAATGATAAAACACCATTCTATAACATTATACTACATTCATGAGACATTATAATCTCCAATATTTCCCATAGAAATTAAACTATCTTAAATTTTAGTAAAGTAAAGTGTGTGCAATTTTAATAGTGTCGACATATTTGCCTAAAAAATATAGTGGATGTAGGCTCTAGAATAGATACAGGTATGGGTAAATATCCTAAAAAATTTTGGTTGGAAAATAACAAAATCCTCACTCAGTGCAAAATTATTTGAACTAACTGCACACCTAGTTTGACACTCCGGGGTGATATGATTTTTATGATTCAAATTCTCCATAAAAAATATAATGATGGATAATAATTTATTACATATAAGGTATGTAGGATCTATCTATAGAGTGACATTTTACCATTTCATATTTTTATTGAATTTATTAAACACCTTGATCATATTAGTTATTGCAAAACCCAATAATTTCAATTTTCTATTCTTCATTTATTAAAGGTGCATACATTAACATTTGGAAAATGAAGTTACTTTTTCTATGAGTTATTATTATAATACTAAATATCCTCACAAATTCACTAACTATGTGAAACTGTTATCAGACCATATAATCCTTTTTTCTATATGGGAATATCTTATAAGATATACATTATTTAGTAGTAATGCTAAATTTTTTATTGTTCGTTATGCTATGTATAGATCATGATCATATAATATGTAATTTAATTCATTGTTATTTAATATGAAATTTGGGGTTCAGAATTATACATCCCATAAATAAAAAGGTAGGTCTAATGAGACTACTAAGATAGGGTAATGATAATTTCATTATAATTTATGTATGTTGTTCTGGAATAAGGATTTGATGATATGTTTATAATTTCCAAAATTTTCAATTAGTAAAATTTCTATCAATATATAAAATTTAGTTGTTTTTTTATCTTTTCCATCTATGTCTTAGGTTATGCATCTTTCTTTGTTTATATATTCACTTTATATTTTTTATATCATATAATCTTCCACTATAATATATCCCATTCTAATCATTTGAGCTAACCATTTATAAATTTTTCTATTTCCCTAGGAAATGAAGTGGAATAATATGCATGCTTATCCTTATAGATAACACTATGAAATATTTATTTTTTCTAAAATATTGTAATTTTTAATGTTGTAATGAAATATTTTTGTATACTTTCTCTTGAGGACTACAAAATATTTAACTTGGGAATGTAATATCATTTATTATGATTACCATGTAATAAATAACCAACATTTTCTAGGTGACAAGGGTTAAAGGAATTGGAGTTGGTATAAAGAAAAGGTTTGCTTGAATTTTTAGGAACTAGATTTTAAAAATTTCAGGAATCGAACATATATTTTACCTTTGGAAAATTTTATATATTATTCTATAGTGTTTTTTATAGGACTTCTTTGTATATAACCTAATTTTAGAGAAACATGAAATATATGCCTTTATATATATATTAATTTTTTTATAATATTAATAATTATTCAATGAAATTTGATAGATAATTAAATATTCTAAAAGAAATAGAAAAAAATAAAAAAATATCAAAAAATTAAAGGATTGTCTGAATAATCATGATAATGGAGTAAGTATGGGTATTGAACAAATTATTACCATCCAAGGGAAATTAACTCATATTATGTAAAATAACCTTTGTCACATGAATCAACCCATTTCCCCTCATCGGGGATTAACCTGGTTAGATCATTTTATGAGGAAAGCACTATTATTCAGTGGGTAAATTAATACCATGGTGGAATATCAATAGGTTATGTCCCTAAAAAATATCTTTATAAATATGGGGTATTCTATTAAATTAATAGTTATCATGACTACATATTATCTAATGGAATATTCTAACCAATTTTGTTCCCTAATTCAAAAATCTTATAAAGAATGTGATATATAATACATGTAGTGAAATATATTTAAAGTTATATATTCTAAAAAATATTTCCATTGGGAGTAAAATGATGAGAAGGATAAAATTATAAATTTGATGAAAAAATTGGAAGAAAAAATGGCTCAATATCAGACTAATTTAACAAAATGATAAAGCTAGGGTGTATATTATCTACATAACATAGGATGTAATGTTAGACAATTCATTGATTAGTTGAAGAAAATTATTATAAGATCATTGTAATGTCAAACTTTTTCATCATATGAGGGGATTATAAAAAGTGCTATCAAGGATTAGAATGAGTTCTCAAAAATATCCTTTTATGAAGGAAAACATATTAGAACATGATATATGATCCCCAAGTGGTAAGAAAAACAATAAATGATAATGGGATGAGTGAATTTCTATATATATAAGAAATGTAGTAAGAAATAAAAAAAGGATTTATTAAGGGTTTTGGGTGTATGGATTATATTTAGAATTAATGTTCATAAAGATCATGAGTATAAAGGAAGGATACAACTAGACAATGTTAAATACATCAACTATGCATAGTTTAGGTATTACAATAATCAATTCCGTAATATACAAGGTAATATTCCCTAGAAGAGTCCCATATATTAGAGGTGAGATTTTTTAACAACAACAAACGAATTTCAAACTAAAAATGATGTGATAATAAGTAATTTTATTATATACTCACATATTGGTAATAAATTATTTGATTTTGGATCTATGAAATTATTTTTATCGTGCTTGTTTTTAAGTAATATTCATTCACCCATCGATACATTATGAAGTGATTTATCGAATAATTCACTATGATTTACTTTTATTATAATGTATATATATTAAGAAATTTGAATTATAATGAATGACTATTATATATTCAATAATCTAATTTTAATTTTGATATTGGATTTTAATGTAATCTTGTAGATATATTGAATATAAAATTATAAAAAAATCTATAGTTTTGATAAGGAATTTAGAATTGGTGAGAAAAGTATGAAATTACATGTTTTTTTGGTGACATTTTATTAAAAAAATATTGTTTCAAACTACCCATAGTTTCCTAGATTAATGAAATCCTTGGTGATGATATTGATAAAACTCAAGTAATTTGGGGTAATTAGGTATTGAAAATAGAAGATGTAACTATTATATAAGACTATATTTATATGTTTCCTAATACATTACCAAGACTTCTCCCTGATCAAGAAGTTGAAATCCCTATTTATCTTATCCATGGTGAAAAACCAATACCTTATCATCCCTGTAGAATGGGTCTAATAAAAATAATTAAATTTAAGAATAAGTTTAAAGACTTATGTGATAAATGTTTTATTTATACAAGTGTTTTAGTATAGATAGCACACATTTTATTTATAAAAAGAAGGATGAATAAATGAGTTTATGAATTGATTATAGAGATATGAATAGAATTACTATAATGAAAAATTAACCGTTTACTTTTATTGTTTACCTATTTTCTAGATTCTGTAGGCTAAATACTTATCAAATATTTATATTCACTATGTTTTTCATTAGGTAAAATTAAAGAAGGTGTATATTCTAAAGAAACCATTTTTTACAAATTATTGTAATTTTCAATTCATGGTAATTCCATTTGGGTTAAGCATTTCACCCGTTGTGTTTATAGATATGAATAATAGAGTATTAAAGGATTATGATGATAATTTAGTGGTGTTGTTTATTGATTATATTCATATATACTATAAGAGTTATGAGAATCATGAGTTTCAATTATGATTATTGATTAGGTTTCAAAAGAAAAATGATTTACATAGAAAATTCAGTTAATGTGGATTTTGGGTTCAAGAAGATTATTTTATTGGTCATATTTTTTCTAGGGGTATTATATTTTGTTGAATATTAAAAAATTATAGTTTTTAAATAATTGACAAGCCCAAACACCATAAATGAAATTTGTCGTTTTATTTTATGAGAAAGATACTATCAGTGGTTTATAAAAAACATTACTCATTTAGGTAATACATTAACCATGTTAACACATAATGGGGTAAAATTCACATGGAAAACAAAATATAAAAATATATTTGAGGTATTGAAGAGGATATTAGTTAATAAACCTACATTGACTCTTCCATAGAGTAAATAAGTGTTTTTAATTTATTGTAATGCGTCACTAAAAGGTATATATGTGTTCTGATGAAATTGATAGAGTGATGGATTATGATTCTCATTATTTTAATACCTATGAGGTAAAATATCCAATGCATGAATTAGATTAGGGGTATTGATATTTTCTCCAATCATATAAATAAATTCCCTATATGGATAAATATGTGATATATACACCAATCATAAGAGTTTCAAATATTTTTTTCTCGAAAATAACTCAATATGTGGAAAATGAGATGGTTAGAATGACTTAAGGGTTATGATTTTGTTTTACATTTTCATCATATGAAATAATATGTTGTATAATATGCATTTAGAAAAATAGATCCTGGTATCTTATCTATAATGAAGGTCAAGAGTTATACAATCCCTAAGGATATAGAAAATATGGAAATGGGTGTTATAATAGATGGGAAAATATCATTCTTGTTTAATGTAATTACACAACATTCTTTTTTGGAAGGTATTAAAAAACTGAATCACTACGATATTTACTTATAAAAGAACATCGTAGATGCATTGAAATAAACATTATATGACCTTAGTATTGGATATGATGGATTTTTATTGTTCTATAAGAGGCTATGTGTTCCATAAAAATAAGAAATATAGAAATTGTTTCTATATGAAGCTCATAGTTCAAATTTCTCAATACATCCTGGAACCATGAATATGAAAATGGATATATGAAAGCATTTATAGTGGGAAAATATGATATGTGATATTATAGATTATGTTAAATGATTCATAGCATAACAATAGGTAGAGGATAAATAAAAAATTCTAATAGGTTTTATATAATGTTTACTTATACTAGTGTGGAAGTAGGATAATAATGTTATGTATTTTTTCACCAAGCATCATAACAATCCAAGGGGCATACCAATATTTTTCTCATTATGGATTATCTTTAAATGTTTTATAATTTTCTATAATTTTAGAAACATTCCCTCTAGACTACCTTTCCAGTAAGTATATAAATGATGCAGTGAGGAATTATAAAAACATTTACCTATAGTATTTGGTCATGAACTAATGTTTATATTAAAATATTTGAGGAATACCCATAATTATTTAAATATAAATCATAATATTTGCGTATTCCATCAGATTTAAACTTATGGGAAGTCTAAATAGACTCTCTAAATATTAGAGTATATGATATGGTCATGTTATATTAACATCCAAGTATATTGTGAATAATTTTTACCCATATTGGAGTTTTCTTAAAATAACATTTTCCAATCTGGTAATAAAATTGCACAATATGAAACCTTGTATAAAAAGAGATGTTAGAACACAACATTTTTGGATAAAATGTGAGAAATGATGTTATTGGATCCAAAAATTATAGAATAAAAATTATAGAAGGTATGATCTATACAGGATTAAATTAAATAATACTAATGTAGATATAAAATTTATATCAAAAACTAAATAATGGATCTTTAATTATGATTTGGAGACCTTGTAATCCTTAAGATATCTCTATTGAAAGGTATCATGAGACTTGGATAGAAATTGAATCGGGCCCCACGGTACATTGAGATGAATTAAATATTAGAGTGGTTAGGCATTGTGATATATAATTTTTTTATACTATTAAACCTATATCAAGTGCATGATGTATTCCATCTATTTCTTCTAAGAGAGTATATAAAATCCCTTTACATAATTCTAATGGTACATCAAGTTATGTGGGAACCAAAATTATCATTAAATGAAGAGATGATTTATATTATTGATACAAGGTAGAATGTTTTTATAATCAAATGACATATATAGGGAGTTTTATTTAGTGGAATCACCTTTTAGAAGAGGCAACATGGGACCTAGAGGACACAATGATAATGATTTATCCATATTTTTTTGTGAATTGATTTAAAACATTAGGGATAAATCATTTTGTAAATTATGGATTATGTAATACTTGAGAAATTATAAAAATAAATAATTATTTTATATTATAGTATAATACATTACATAATATATTTATTAAACTTAAAATTAAAAATAATTACCTTTATAATAACTGTTAAAACTAGTACAATAAAATAAGTAAATATATGGGGAATCATCGTAATCTTGTACTCCAGAGGATCATACTCAAAAAAGAATAAAAAGTATACAAAAAATATTGTTTTTATAAAGTAAAAAAATTAACAAATATATAATCTAAAGGAAATATATGAATAAATATAGATGTTAAAATTAAGTGTACATAAAAGGGGTAATACGAAAATTGGAATCTAACCGCTTGAATCAAGATATTGGGAATCTGACAACTATAATAATAGTATTACAATTATATATTCAAGTTTACAGTACGATAGATAAAATATTTTTTAAATAATAACATTATATATTATAAAATATATATATATATATATATTAATCCATAAATAACAATGGAACTCTATATATATTACTTGAAAATTAGTTTTCAGCACAAATTTTATTCTTTTAAAATACATAAGTTTTTAATTTAACAATTAAAATTAATGTATATAAAAAATTAATTTCCTAAAATAGATGTTAAATTTTGAATCAACACATTAAAATAATCCTATTATAAATGTTTCATTATTTTCTAAGACAGTTGACTTTTTGAGAAAATAATAATATAAATATTTGGTAATTATTATGAAATAATTATTGTGTACAAATGATTTAATATTTTAAATAATTAAACCCTCAAGAAAAAGTAAATTATTTTACTAATAATAATTATTTTAACATTTAAAAACTATTTTCCTAACCAATAAATATCTTTCTACATTTTAAAAAAGAAATTAAGGTTTTTATAACATATTTCTTGGAAAAATTATATTTCCTTGACCAAAATGATATAAAATAAACGATCTAGTTTTTTAAGCATTAAAATATAAAAAAATGTCTTAAATTCTAATACACATGCATTAAAACCATAATTAATAAAATGGTTTCATATTTTCTACAACCTAGATTTGAAAGACCTATGTTTAGAAATTAATAATAAAAATATTCCTCATTTTCTATAAATACCCAACCATTTTTTAATTCCTCTCTAATAAAAATAAATTGACCATAAATTTACCCTAATTTTCTCTTTCAAGAGTATCTAAATAGATTTTCCATGGTTACAATGTTCACATATCAATCTTTTAGAAGATACATTTCTAGTTAAGGGTCTCTAACCTCTTATCTTACTTTAATTGTATTATTATTTCCAAATCCTTTTAATTTCAATGAGAAATTTTATTATAACTCATTAAATATTATAATGTGTATGTCATTTACCAAGTAATGGAATTCCTATATGGATTAAAAAATATTACCATGAGATAAATTCTATTGGGTAAAAAACTCTATTTTCCAATAGAACACCTCTTAAAACCAAAATAGCATATTAAGAATGAAAATAAAAGATAAAATACCTCAAAATAAGATCACATATGTGACAATAAAAGAAACATAATGATATTATTTTATGCTATAGAGTGCTCTTCCCTTTACGTGTATCCTACCAAACAAGGTCTACAGCCACCTACAGGCAGATTTAGAGTGTGAGCACCATATCCTAGTAGGATACCACAAAATAATATTGACATGTTCAAATAATAAGAAACCACAAGTTTAAGATTAAAAAAAAATAGTTTTACAAGTCTTTTTGTAAATAAATAATTTTAAATACTTTTTTCAAACAATACTTGAGTTTTAAAAAGATTCATAAAAAGTAATCAAAGGAAAAACACAGGTGAAATACTGATTATAAATTAACATATGATCCAAATTCTACAAAAATCTATCATTCATTAAACAGGTGAAAACAATAATGAAACTGCATGTTAGGCTCTAGGGAATGGGATAATATGTACTAAACACTGAATGGAATAATAGGTAATAAGGTTGGATCAAAATAACATTGACGACTTCCATAGACTATAGACATGAAATAGGTTACCTTCTAGTGGATTCACACAAACTAAGGCTACGTTTGACTCTTTCTCGATGCACCTACGGTTCCCACTATTAAATGTTTGTCAATTTCTATTTAAAAAAAATTCTCACCTTTTCTTATAAAACAAATTAAAAGGAAAACCAATTTACAACAAGGTTTGAAAATAAATTTTCCATTTCAAATCAAGGAAATTGAATTTCAAAGAAAAAACCCTTCAAAATAATTACCCATTCCTTTTTCAATTTCAACACATGCGAATCCATTCTGAATATCATGGAATCAATAAGAAAAATAAGAAATTCAATAAATTAGCACAACAGAATAGATCCATCTTACTTAAGGACTTATAAAATATAACTGTATCTGAAAATGGGGAACATAATCCAAGATAATAATCTTCAAAAATAATGGGGACGTTACCCAGTCAAGATCCATGTATCACTAAGAGGGGTATGGGGGAATCAATTATATCCTTTTATTTTATGTTTCCTTACATATGAAAATCCCATTAACTCCTGTGAAATATTTACATCCCTACTGAACACAATTAAATCACACAACCACATGAATACAAGAATTTATAAGCTTCAGTACACAAAAAGAGTAACTACGTATTTGGTATGGTTTGTAATTAATCCAAAACAACACAATATGAAAAATAAAAATCATTTGATGTAAAATACAATGAGTATAAACCAGTCAAGGTGTCTCTGAGTATGCAGATGGCCCAAAATACCGGAGAGGTTATAGAGTTGGGGAACTGATTGCATGGTCTGCAGGACCAGAATCTCTGGAGAAGGAGCCTTCTGATGATGATAGTTTCAATCACCCCTCAATGGATAGGTTGGACCGAATTCAAGGGAAAGTACCCCACAGTCCTAGAAAGAAGAAGGGGGAAAAAGTTATTCGCAACTCAGGGAAATTCATTGTGGCTAAGGGGAAAAATCCAAAGGGACGCAAGGAATACTCAAACTTGCCAAAACCAATAGAGACTCGGTCGGCCAAGAAGGGTAGAAAAAGGAAGGTAAAGAGGTTCATAAAGGAGAAATTGAATAATTGTGCATGAATTCAAGAAATAAGGAAGAAGAAGACGGGGAGTGGTTGAAACTTATCTTGCACTCTAAGGAAGAAAAGACTGAAACTTGTCTCTGACCTAATGTATCGGAAGAGTATATAAAAATATTATATGATCGTCGGTTGAAAGTTGATGCTAATGAGGAGAAAAAATTATGTATAGACAAACAAGATCACATACTGGCTCGGGGATTCAACCAGAGGAAAATCAATACAGTGGAATTTATTCAGACAATGGAAAGGATGCTCTCTCACTTCGAAGAGATAATCAGAGAGGACCCGAAATCCCAGGTTAGTACAATTCACTAGGAACTTTATAGTATTTTTTAGTCAAGTAATCTTAGCCTTGTGTTTAATCATTTTGTTAGTTCTTTTAGCACGTAGTGGTTTTTTATTGATGAAAATTGGTCGACCATTTTTCTTTAAAATGGATTTTCATAATAAAAAATTTAATTAGGAGTATTATAATGTTTCATTACAATCATTTAGCACTTTGAAAACAATCCATTAGTATGTATGCTTATTCACTCCCAAAATTATGCAAATCAATATTTAGGTGCTTCTTGATCGGATTTCACAAATTTTACATTTCCAAAAAAAATTCTTCCCTTTCTTACCGAGAAGATGGTTGGAACATCCTTGAGTCCATTGAAAACTATCTTTCTTCCTCCTCAAATTTCTTGTATCCTCCAAGAATTGTGTTGTGTCGTGTAGTGCAAGTGCTTCGAGAATATACTCTTCTTCCAAAAACTAGCTCTACTCCATGTACCATTGATTCCCCGTGTACTGCCTTAATGTACCACTTCTGCGTACCACCTTAACTTACCTCCTCCAAGTATCATTTTCATATAGCTTCTTCATGTACCAGTTCCACATACTATATTTAGGTCCACTTCCTCTTATCACCACTACTTCTGTGTAATTCTTTATTCTGTGGACTACTTGTTCATATTCGTCAAACCATTTAATCTTCTATGGAAAAAATTTTCATTCACAGAAAATTTCCTCCTCTAACTGCTTCCCATCGCAGAATTGTTCCTCACAAACTCATTAGGACTTTGATAAATTATTCCTCAGAGTGAATATGTGATCTCCTTAAAATTGTTGTCTTCTAAGTGAAGGTATCAGCAATACTAATATAGTGAAATAGATCCAAAAATATCTCTAATTTAAGTCTCCAAAATATTTCATGTGATACAGCCTTCACCTCATACTATGTTTCTCATGTGAACTATTTTCACTTGTGAACTATTTCTGTATGTGTTATGTGTACCACCTTTCTTCCTACGCAGTAGACTAAATCATTACCTCCATTCAATGAATGACACCCTTCACTGTGAACTGCTGACCTTCGATGAATTTAAAGCCTACCGCAAACCACAAGGCTCCCAGGAACTGTGATCCACCTGTGATCCATTTCACCTATGTGGTTCATGTACCATCTGTATACCGCTCTTCACGGTCCCCATATCACTTCTATTCAGAATCCATCCATTTCCAATATTCCATCGCAGCTCCATGTACCAGTTATATATTCCATGAAATATCATCCATTTTCCTCATACTAAAATTGGAAAAAATCATTGAAAAATATATTCCTTTTATAAAATTACTAACTCTTGATTTTGTTACCCAAAAATTTGTAAAACACTAGGGAACTTCACAACCATAAAAATATGTTTCTACAAGAACACCCATACTGCTTCACTGTCATATGGATTCTTTAAAAAATAACTTCTTTCATCATGAACCTTATCCATGATGATATATAGTCTTTTATCGATCACCTTTAGCATCATCAAGTTTTGTGGAGAAAGTATTTTAAGTTCCCTGTCTTCTAACAACATACTTCATTTAAATCCAAACTAAATATGATTGGTAATAATTGAACTCGCAAATTCTATAATAAGGATTGCACCCCAAGTTCTCCAAACAACTGATGATATTTTTGAAACAAAAATCAGAAAGCCATCATCATATTATCCAAGGATTTTACAAATTGAATTGATTTATCCTTTTCAAAACAAAAGACAACACTCTTAAAAAGAAAACTCTTCTTACTTCCTTTTCTATCTAGCTTGTCCCAACATATAGAAAACCAAGAATCTAAATACTATTTATAAAAAACATATTCAATCATGAAACTATAACCTAAAAAATCTTAAATAAGAACCAATGAAATAACAAGAGGAATGTTAAGCTGAAGAAGGGAATTTGGACTCCAATAGTTATCAATCCCTAGAGAAATCGATTAAGAGGGAATAAATTCACTCATAGTTTCCTAGTGTAAGTTCTTTATATGACAAGAAAAATCTATAAAAAAGAACTTATGTAGAAACCCTCAATTTACAATCATTGACATTACATGAAATTTTCATAATACTTAAACAGTATAAAAAATGACACCCAATTACTTTAGTTGGTATAATACCTATGGAAAAATGGAAGCATAAAACTAGTACCTATGTTAGCTACATTATTTCCCACTAGGGTCTTCATGACTAGAAACCTTCCTAGACATATCAATCACAATACATATCTTCATAACTTTGGTAAGGAAACATAAAAATTGGTGATCTCAAATGATCACTAAGGGAAAAGAAGGCAGACATGTAAGCATTAACAAGAGTATAAGGGTATGAGATCATGATCATGAAAATAGAAGATCATACCCTGCATATTTAAGATCATATACATGAGTCAAGTCATAAGTAATGGTATTTCATAATACATGAATCAAAATTAAGTAAAATACATAATCCATAAAAGCATAACATAGGTTTAAGACATGGAATTGTGGAAACACATAAGCATAAAATGATTTCCATAGTATCCAAGCCATCAATTCCATGATCAAATTTGTAGAAAAGTTTACTTTATTGAATATGGTAAACCCCCATTCTAGCACTGTATTACTAAACCGAGTAAAACCTCACTCAAACCTAGTATCCGTAAACCACATAAACGTCTGTTACATCCCTATGTTACTGAACTGAGTAAACCCTCATTCTATCCCTATATTTGAGAACCAAGTAAACCCTTTTTCCAACCCAGTCAATCTCATGAGATTTAAAACTTTACCCAATGCATTGGATGGAGATATAAGTCCAAAATTTTTCATAATGAAATCATACATACATGTAACAAAAGATCCTAAATGAACATATCGTAACCCTAAAATGAAATGTGTATCATAAACATGTAAATATATCAAAACTTGTGGAAAGAGACCGTTTTCATAATCATTTCATCATAATTATAACCCATGAAAAGAAGCGCGTTTCAAATTTATATAACCCATGAAATAGAAACAGGTTTTATAAACATATTACCTAAGAAGGAGAATTGGGTTTCATAAAGACCATGACATTAATAATAACTCATTTAGGGAAAGGATATGAATGAAACATTTAGACTAAGTCAATGAAATGAATGAGTAACATAAATAGATGTTATATTAGATGGAAAATAATTTTGAAATATACTCTAAAAACATTTCATAAGGGAAATATCCTTTCTTGTTTGAAAAAGTATTTTCAATACATAAAACCATTTGATAATAAATTTCATAGAAAATACCTTGACATCTTATAAAAAATTCATGAAATTATTTTGAAAATGTTTCCCTTGAAAACATTTAAAATAAGCTTCAAATAATTTTAAAAACAATATTCGTTTAAAAAATTTTATATAATTAAAAAATATTCAAAATATTGTTGAAAACCATATCTTTGAAAATACTTTGAAAACTTATAAATAAAACGTAAAAACATTTTGAAAAAAGTTTTCCCTGAAAACATATAAAATATGTTTGAATCCATTATGAAAAAAAATCCCTTAAAATTACTTATAAAACCATTTCCATAATTATTAACTTTTTTAACAATGAAAAGGGAGCTTTCAAGAAATTGTGCTGGGTAAACCCGTACATGTCATATGAGGTAAAAAGAATATTCCTTTTGCACAGAAAAATGGATAAAAAAATGTCGTGTTTTAAAAGCTACAATAAAATTCACTTAAAGATATTTGTAAAAGAAAAAAGGGTAAAAAACCTTTTATATATTATATGATAATTCTATAATATTATTGGAAACCCTTTTTAGAAAAAAAAATTTCCAACCAAAGATAGGGTAAAGTTTGGTTTTTCTAAAAACACTTTCTTAACTAAATTATGTACCAAAAAGTAGAAAATAGTACCAATACATAATTATATCATGAAATAACCTAGGATAAGGAGAAAGATGAATATTATTGAGATATGGATCATAGGATCTTTTAAAGGAAGCATAATCATAAACAATCTCGAAAAGTAATGAGATTGCCTCAATAAACTCTTATAACATGGTATCTTAGGATCATGATATCCATGTATAGAAATGTAATTACATGAACCATATAATATCATATAAATATTTATATTCTTGATATGGTATATAAAATTTATTTATATTCACCCCAAAAAATTGTTTAGGTTCATAATAAACATCAGTCTGAAAGAAGAAAAATTGAGAGAAAACATTTTTACCAATTTGGTAACTGTTAAAACATAAACCCCATGAAAGAAGGATCATTAAATTGGAATTATAATAACAATAAATTTAAGTAAAATATATAGATAATACAATAAATGGTATTACATACACCACACAAAAGTAAAGAGTGGTGAACATACTTGTATCTCACATAAATTAAAAGTGATATGAAATCCATGTACCTTGTTTCTTGACTCTCTCCGTACTCATACAAGATTTCTATATAATAAATATAAATTTATTATAAAATTTTAAAGAATAAAATTATTAAATATATTACCATATATGGTATTATTATGATCTTATATTACCCCAATTAATGACTATATGTTATAGTTTCACTTTGGGTAATATTCGCTATGTTCTGCCCATGTGTCATAATTTGTTATATCTTTGGTCATTATACCTAAATCATGATTCCAGAATATAGAAAATGATATAAATAACAGTTAAATACTATATATTTATATTACAATTATTTATTTAATAATCACATATTAAATGGAATACACCATTTATAGAGATGATAAGTCGTTCGTACGCATGAACGTTGTTTTCTGTTTTTATTATCGTATTGAAGGAAAGTATATGAATAAAATTTGTATATATATATATATCAGTATTAAAGTGTAATTAATATATAATATAATTTCATTTAACTCATCCTTAATACATTGTATGTGGTGTGTGAACAAATCACGTCGATTTGAGGGTGTGGTACTCCACACTTCCTCAGACAAGATTATCACATTAACACCAAATGGAAGGTAAAATATATATATTTTTTAAAATGAATACATAAGATTAAATACATAATAATTATAATATATTACATATATAAATATTTTGTTCATCATAATGGCCACCATAAATGGTGGTAAAGGAGAAATGAACTATCATCGTTTTGTGAGGTAGTAGTTCGTCGTACACAAAAATAATATGTTCAAAATCATTTAGATGGATGTGTGTGTAAGTGTAGGGAGTACCCTTTGAATAATAAAATCCATGTATATGGATTATACTGTTCTTTTTACATTATAATTAAATAAGGATATTGGAGGGTTGGATATGGAAAATAAATGAATGGATCTTGAGAGAAGACGTTACCTCTTAACTGGGTATATCCTTTTGGTTTGTTCCAAATGGATTATTTGAGAGGAATTCTTCCCAAAGGGGGGATTAAATGTAAAAGGTAGGATTTTTGGGTGGATACTTGGGCACATATTGGATGATCTTAATAGGTTTTATTGGTATGAGGAATGGGTAGAGGTGGTTGGCTTTTATAGGGAAGGAAAAGGACAGACATGGAATTCTTTGAAACAAATTAGGTGTGCACATGTTATTAAATAAGAAAAAGTCTTAGAAAACCAAAATAACTCTATAATTTAACGTTTATGGACGAACTATTGATATAAAATGGTTTTTATAAAAGTTTCTAGGTCATTTGTTCCATTAATTATAAGGTTTAGTCCCTAATTCATCTTAATTTGGCCTTAACCACTGTGACATATTTTAATCACTTTTACTAATCATTTTGGTAAAAAATTATCATGGCCTTATTAGATTATAAATATTATAATTAATATAAATATTTATTTAAATTTATTTAAATTCTAAACATATTAGGAAAAAATTAATATTAGTGATAATCGTATATATTGGACGAAATAACACGGTTTTAAAGTAGGAGAACTTTCAAATGATTGTTAAGATTTTTTATTCAGTTTCAAAGTTAAGTTGATCCTAATTAATTTAATTGTATTATGAGATGTAATATTTTTATAATTTGACCTTAAAAAATATTTATAATGTCATTTATCATAAATAATTAATTAGATAAAATTCAAGTTTGAACTAAAAAGCCGTATTTTTAACTATTCATGAAAAAATGAAGTATTTAGAGAAATATCAAAATTTCACCGAAGGCTAATTTAGAAATTATGAATTTAAAAATGAAATTTATTTTATCAAATTCAATTTCTATACATGTATATAGTTTTATTTATTATAAAAATCTATTTATTTGAGAAAATAATATTTTTATCAAAAAAGGACTTTACCATTAATTTTATCTTTTGTAATCAATATATTTTATTCATATAAAACTAAAAAATTTAAAAATTAGTTATTAATAATTTTAATTTCTAGGTTATAATTATATTAATTATATAATTAAACCAATAAAAAGGTATTCTTTTAATAAACTTAGTGTGGTGTGCACCGTACGCCAAGTCGGTGTTGCTTGTAGCACAAACCTAGTTGGTATTACATGTTGCGTAGATAAGATGGTATTGTGTGTGAAAGGAAATATTAAATTAATTTATACATGTATATATATATATTGATATTTCTAATGTCATGTGGAATAAATAAATATTTGGAAGTTATATTTATTCAAAAAAATATCAAAATAAAAGGGTGTTACAATGAAACCTCAAACACTTGTATAGTACCCTAAAAAACTACAAGTCAGGAAATTAAATGATGTGTAATACATTTACATTTTTGAAACCCATTAATTTTAAGATACATTTAAAAAATGTCATATTGGATTAAAAACATTATTTTTCAAATTCCATAAACTGTAACCCTTACATTACATGTAACATTTTCATGTCATGTAATCCATTAGATGAAGTTTGTCTGAGGGCCATTATACATTGTGTAATCCAATTAAACATCGCATAACATCCCATCAAATAGAAATTTTCCTAGTTCAAAGTGGAAGATTATAAAAAATAGCTGACTTCACCATTATAGGTATCCTCGAAATATAATTTATACAATAGTCTCTTCATTGAAAAAGGAAAGCAAAAGAAAAAACTATGACACGCATGTCAGAAATGTAACAAGGTGTTATAATCTCCCCACCATAAATTATTTTTATCCTGAGAATGTGCTCAAACTCTTTGATCAAAAAAAGAGAATAACACTACTACCTCATAAATGAAACTCTCTCCCACCTCTCAGGGATATCCTATCCACACTACAAAAGTACACAAACAAGGGGTTCATTTTACCACGCAGTACCCTGTCATGGCGATCCCTAATCTAAAATGGCTTCCCATACAAATTGGTATCATTCTCAATATCAATATCCTCCCACATAATCACATGGGTAGTACTGGTATATACCTCATCAACTAGGAAACATGAAACATGTATCATATAAATGTTTATCTTGATGGTAAATGAAACAGATAGTCAACATCCCCAGTCATTCAATGATATCAAATGGTCCCAAAAACATATGTACCAACATACCCTACATACCCAAATGATGATTTCAAAGAGGGTGGAACTCTAAGAAAGACCCAATCACTAACCTAAAACTCTAAAATCTGACATTGAAAACCCATATAATATTTATCTCTACTCTCTTCCATTATAAAATTCCTATGGGTCAACTTCACAATCTATGTCCTCTCCTGAACAACACTCGACCAAACTAAGGACCTCTCTCCCAACTCTTCCTAGCATAAGAGAGATCGTCATGACCTCCTATACAAATACTCAAATGGTGTCATCCTTATCAAATATTGAAAATTATAGTTAGAGGAAAACTCAATCAAGGGGAAATTATTATTCCAAGATCCCTAAAAATCATGAAAACACACCAGGAGCATATCCTAAAGAACCAATATAGTCTTACCGATATATCCATATATATGTGGATGACAATACATGATCAATTTAAAATGAGAACCCATAGACTTATATAAAACATTGCAGAATCAAGATGTGATCCATGAGTTTTTATTAGAATCAAATGTAGTGGGAACCCCATGAAGCTACCCAATCTGTTAGAAAAATGTGTACCCAATCTCTTCTACTTTTTTCATTTCCATTGTTGGAATGAAATGCATTGATCTAATGTGTCTATTAGAACCATAAAAATAAAATCCTTCCCACTAGGATTCCATGGTAAACCAATGTTGAAAATCAATGGAAATATCATACTACTTATATACCAGAATGGGTAAGGGTTGAAACAAACTTATAGGCCTCTCGTGTTACACCTTAACTCTCTAGGAAGTGAGAAACTATGATCCAAAATAGAAAAATAAACTCACAATCCCTGGAATCCAATAATAACAGCTCAAATCATGATACATATTTTTATCTCTTGGGTGAACATGCCTACATGACCAGTTCCCACTATCTGGATACTCATATCTCAAAGAAAATAGAACACTAACCTACTCTACAAGCACAAATATCCACTGGGAGACTTGGCCAACTTGAATTAGTTATCCCAACCATTTATAATTTCTCCAAGGCATTGGATCTCAGTGTCCATATTATTCTCATTTAGAACATTCTCATAAAAAGAAGAGTTAACTATTACTATATCAAATAACATATGTCCACAAAGACCCTTCAATCTCATGATCATCTTAGCCAACAAACTCATGAGAGACCACTGTTTAATTGATTCCATCATGGCTTGTGTTGGTGATTTTATGCTCAACTCATCATGTAAAAAATTTATTTTCCTAGGTGAATATATCATATCAAAATCAAAGGTATGAAGTTACTCAACCCAACATCTCTATCACAATTTCAGATCTCTCTAAGTTAAAATATACTTCTGATTTTTTTACCCGAATATATTGTAAATCCATCTCCAAAGAGATAGTGACACCACGTTTTGAGTTCATGAATTACAACCTCCAACTCAAGATCATGGGTTGGATAGTTCTTCTCCCAGGGGTGTTACTAGTATGATCCATAGGCCACAATATATTTACCCTACATCAAGAAACATCTCATACTCATACAAGAAGCATCATAGAAAACATTATAGCCTTACCCTAGATCAAAAATATTAAAAAATGGTGCTGATGACAACCTCATTTTCAGCTACTCAAAATATCTCTATCACCCTATGTTCTATTCAACCATTACACCTATATAAGCTAAATATGTCATTGAAGATGTTATCTCAGAGAAATCATGAACAAACTTTCTATAGTAACCCACTTATCCAAAGAATATAAAATTCAAAAAAATGGTTCTAGGATAATCCCATGACATAAATTATTATACTTTTTAAGATCCACAGATACATCCATATTAGATATCAGATTCCCTAGAAACATCACTTAAAGGATCCAAAACTCATACATAGAAACATTACATTAAAGACGATGTTGTTTCAATGTTTATAGAATGATATCAAAATGGTATATGTGATACTCTTAATACATTTATTAAAACAGAATGTCATTAATGAAAACAAAAAAAAAGAGTCAAATAATTGATAACATATTAGGTTAATCAAATCCATGATTTCCACATGAGAATTGGTGAGTCTGAAAGGCAATACCATAAACTCGAAATGCCCATATCGACTCTGAGACACTATTTTGGGTATATCATCTTATGAGGGTCTGAACTTGTGGTACCCCAACCATGTTTCAATTATAGAAATCCAATGATCCACTATCAACTGATCAAAGAGATCATTAATTATTTTTAAAGGATAATGGTTATTAACAATCACCAGATTCTACTTTTAATATTCACTACAATGTATAAGGATCCTCCCTTCCTTCATAGTAGTGAGTATAGGTGAATCCCACTATGAAACCCTAGTATGAATAAATCATTTATACTCCATGTCCCCAATATAGTTATTATATTCCACCAACTATAATGGTTCCATTTGATATGATGGAATAGAAATGAGTATCATTCCATGTAACATGTAAATAGTAATCTTGACCTCTTTCTATGGTGGAAATATAGAAAAATCACCCAAAAATAACTTAGGGTGTGAAAAAAATTGGAGGAAGATGACCCCCCAAGAATGGATAAACTACATCAAGAAACATTTCTAAGAACTGACATGAGATTAAACTGGCATAAGGAACAACCAACCTTACCAATCATGGTCTAGAGTCCCACTCATGTTGGACAGCATGGGTGACCCCAACAAAAGATAAAGACTAAATCCAAAGGTGATAAAAATATATTTAATAAATTATTATAATAATCTTATCCATACCAATAACCATATCAAATATTTCAATATCAAGCACTAAGAGGTTCTAAACAACATCAATGTCATATATCCCCACCCGACATACGGGTCATTAAAAACCATATTCATATGACTTTCCCAAAGGCCTTTAAATGTCAAACAATAATGAAATAAAATTGAAATGTAAACCCAAAATTAAAAATAACATTGATGAAATAAAAGAATTAGTAGAACCTTAATGAAACAAAGGTATCACAATCTAATATAAAATGAATATCATACCTCTAACAATAGATGGACCTTCTTCAGATTCCTCTGGTGAAAACTCTAACACATAAATCCATTCATACATTCCTTTAACGAAGTATCCATTAGAATAATAATGAGACCTACCACCCTTGTATGCATCAATCTATACTTTCAATCCCTTGGTGAAAGTAGATCCCACCTTAATTCCATGGGTCATTTATCACAGAAATTCTTCAGATGGACAGATCATTCAGAAATAGAAAAAGTTCTAAGAGACTCCAAATACAAGGGAATTTAATGACCACACCTCCCACATGGGTAGTAAATACCTATTCTATATCCTATATAATCCCTTAAAACTAGTATTCTATGAAACTGAACACTTTTTAACCTCTTTTTTATACTAAAAAATCACCATGTCTAACCGTTGCACCAATTGAAGCTCCTCCCTAACCCATCCTTATATATATGTCCACATCAGCCAAAAATATTTTATCTGCTACCTTAATAAAGTTAAAAAGACTCAAATGAACAATAATTGAACAAATATTATCCCTAGACCGATATCAAACCTCATATCATTCAAGTAATCTTTGGAGACAATCTCTGATTCCAAAATCACCAACTCAGATAAGTTGATGGAGTACTTCAGAATGGTATGCTTCCCTTTCTACAACATCATACACTCTTGGATCTTTTCAATACATAATGTATCCTGATAAAAATAATTATTATAGATGTTATTAAAATAATTCCTTGTATGTCCTTCATGAAACTTATCCTGTATTGTCAAGTACCACTATCTTCTACTTGGTCCTTTGAGTATATATGTGGAAAAACCCACATGTGAATACTCTAGAGTCTTTAAAGAGTTAAATATTATTTCAATATATTCAATACAATCCTATTAATTATGTGTTACTTTGTCACCATGGAATATTAGTGGATGATTCTTGGTAAATTTGAACCATTATCCACTGCCCATCCCAGGTTCAATACACCCACTAACCCTAGAGCCTTACTACTATATATCATTGATTTAACTAAAGAAGGGTCCACCGGAGGATCTTCCTGCGGAACCTACCTCATGGATTACCCCTTGTATTAGGTAGATATCTTCTGGGATTCTTTTCTATTAAACACAAGACAATAACCAATCAACCAAGATACAATTATAAAACCGTCTAACCAAAAATACAAATAAAAATATTTCATTAAAACAATAATAATTTAATATGGTTATGAATCCTATCATAAAAAGGAAACACTCATTAAAGGAATAGGTCCATATAAATAAACTTTACAATTAGTTTATTCAAATAACCCTACACACCCACCAAGTCCCCAAACATTTTCTATAAGCTATTTTATATAATCTTTTCATATAATTTATTTAAATTAGCCTATATAATATATACTTTACAAAGTAAATAATTTTATAACCTCCCATGGAATCTTAGATTTATTAAAGGGAGTGAGAAATCCACACTACATTTCCACACCTAATCTCCAGATTTCAATGATACTAAACCTATCTACCAAAGACAAAAACCCGCTTAGGTGGTGTTGAATCACTTCTGGCTAAGTAACCCCTCTAATACAAAATTTTAATATAGCAACCCAAGTCATCAAAAATATTCACCTATGATAGCCCATTATGAGGTTGGGAAAAATGAATACAAAAAAGTCTCATATATAAGGATAAAAATACATACATCTATTGTGAGAGTAGTAGTAATGGGAGATAAATATGATAATAATATAAAAAACCAATAATGATTGACCAAACTAGGAAAAACTAATCTATATGTCTCCAACCATCTCCTCCAACCCAAAATAGAAACCTAATTAGAGGTCTTCATGATATAGAGTGATCTTAACTTTATGATTATCCTAATAAAATAGGGTATATTGCCTCCCACAGAAGGAATTAGGGTGTGATAAATAGATACTAGTATGATACCACCAATGAATCTCTGCAAGTTCTAATAACAAGAATGTACAAGTTCAACCTTTAAAAGAAATACGTTTTTATAGGAATATTTTATAAATAAACTATTTGAAATCCTTTTTCAAAAAATCATTGAGTTTTAAAAAATTTGATAACATTTTTTTCAAAACAAAAAAGTTAAAATACTCCATATAAATAAACACGCCATCCAGAAAACAAAAAATAAATTCTCATGCATTAAACACCAAAAAAATGAACCTACTAGTAGGGCTCTAGCCTATAGGAAAAATCATATTAAACATTTATGATCCTAAAAATGGGTAAAGTTGGTTCCAACTAATATTGAGTCTTTTCATATACCATCGACATACAAGAGGTTACCTCTTTGTGACATCACATACACTATTATTAAGTTTTTCTTCTTCTCAATGCACCCAATGTTCCTGATATGCGATGTTTTCCAATATCAATTTTTAAACCTGTGATAACATTTTTTAATATAACCATTTGAAAGACAATTCAATATTTATTAGGGTTTGAAAATAAATTCTCTATTTTAAATTAAGGAAATTATGATTCAAGTAAAAACAACATTAAAAAAATAATCCATGAAATTATCAATTTCATCACATTAAATTCCATTTAAAATATCAAGGAATCAATAATAAACAAAATAAATTCAAGAAATTAGAATAATTGAATAGATCCAACTACCAACAAGATATAGAAAACCTATCCGTATTTGATAATAGGAACTAGAATCCATAAGAAAAACCTTCAAAACGAAATGCACAATAAGAATATGAATAGGATTAATTGAAAATTGTATTCAACAATGAAACAACAACCTAATAATAAATGAAACCAAAACTAAAGAAAGACGAAGAGGATCTATTTCCTGAAGAACAGAATTTTTACCCCAATGATGATCAATCACTAGATGAATCGATTTGGATAGAAGGAAGTCACCCAAAATTTCATAGGGTAAGATCTATGGACGAGATGAGAAGGACTCAAAATAAAATGAAACTTCAAGCACCCACATGGTACAATAAAACCCAAGACAAAGAAAATTACACAAAGTGTAAAACCTTTACACATCGTGAAATACTATCATTTTACACTATGCCAAAAAATGCATTACCTGAGATTAAAAATATGATTCTTAACATTATATAATTTGTAAACCATACATGACGTAACATTATCAAGTCGTTTACTAAATTCCACTATATCTATGAAACTTCTATTACACATTGTTTAATTCCATTACATGTCTGGTAGCTACCTAGAGAACCTAAAAATTTCCTAGGAAAATATGAAAATTCCAACAAATACCTAATGTCGCCATTACCATTATCCTACGAATTCAAGCTCAAAAATAATCTCCCGACAAAGAATGGAAACCAAAAAAAAAATAGTTGAACATACCTGGTAGAATGGTTACAGGGTGTTACAAAGGAACATAAAATAATTAATGTATATAGTTCTTTACTCTCATTATAAAACTCATAGAAACATCTATTATTAATTTTATAAGATGATTAACTCGAAAAAACATAACAGAATAAATAAAATTAACTTTTATAAAATCATAATCTATTTAGTGAAAGAATGCAGATGATATAATTAAAAAACATCCCTAGTATAGAATAAGTAACATAAAATGTTTTTGGTGTTAATGAATGGAAATACCATTAAAATCTCATTAAAACATTCTAGAGAAAATTAATTTATTCAAATTAATAATAATTTTTAAAAAATAAAAATTAAAAAAATGATGATAAAATAATTTTATTTGAAAATAACCTAGTAAATATAAAAAATAAACTTCTATGAAAATAATAAAACAAATCTGATGATAATATATTTTCATGTTTTAAATCATAAAATAAAAATTCATTATAAACAATTTTAAAGGGAGTCAATAATGTCACATTTGGAAAATGTTAAGAAATTTACTTTTTAAAACATTTCAAAATAAGGTAAAATATCATGTATAATATATTTATGAAACATTTTATGTTTATAAAATAAATTTTTAAATCATATTACAAAACATTGATTAGGAAGGGAAAGGAACTCGATTTAAAAGATGATAAAAATTGGTATCACTTTCAAATGGCTTTTTGGTGTTTCTTTAACAAATAATGGATGAAATTGAAATAAAACAAGGAAACCACATTCATAACCATATTAGAATAAAATAGTTGTTGATCAAGAAAATAAAATCTATAATTTTCTCAAACGTAACCTTTAACATAAAAAAACTAAAAAACAAATGTGATTACGAAATAATGTGTTTTCCACTTTGTTAACATCCCAACCATATTCCCCATAAAATAATTCCTTCAAATAGAAAATTAAATTTAATTAAACTAATGATATTCTAGATGTAAATGTCAAATAGGTAGTATATACTCTTTGTAGAAGAATGTTGGTTCACATCCTTGATGTATGTGCCAAATAATGGGGATTGGAGATGAATAACTATTATAAAGATCATATCATGGAAATGAGAGTAAATTAATGGAGATTTTATGTGTGGAAAATGAAAATACACAAAAAAGTGGGAATAAATGATAATGAAATTTATATATCAATTAACACATAATAATGTCATAACAAATCAATGAAGAAGATTTTTAAACCAATGAATGTAAATTGTGTTGAGAAGCTCCTTACAACATAGTAACCTTCCAATAAAAATCTATTTGGAAGAAATAATTAAAGTTGAAACTTATAATACCATTTATTATGAATTTTTAACGATATAACTTACAAAATTAGTAGTATATATTCACCACATAAGTGACATTATGTGAATTAAAATAAAATATTTTTCAATAAAAATAATTTGGGTCCAAAATTCTTACTACATTAGTAATATTTGGATTAAAATATCATTAAAGAGAGAAAATCATATGAATTAATAAATCCCAATAATTTTCATAAAAATAATCATAAAATAAATTCATTATTATTGTATACACCACACAATAAAAATAAGTGGGGAATATGAAATATGTCTCATAAAAAAGATAGATTATAAACACTTACCTCGAGTCCAGACATTCCATATATGTCATTTAAATCTTGTATTAATAACATATATAAATTAACTGATTTATTAATAAAATTTATGATGGTTTAAAAAATTATCCTTAATCTATTTATTTCACATATTTTAATGAGATGTTATATTATTTAATCAGTTAAGACCATGTCAGGGGTTTTGAAGGCATTTGATTAATAAATTTCAAAATAACTTCGATGTTTTGACCGTGGACAAAGTGGAAATTAATAAATAATATAAAAAATAATAATATGGAAATAATTATCACTTCTATGCATAAATTATAATTTTAAAATAAACAATAAGTAATGGTTATGAAAAATGAACCACATTACAATCATGGAACAGTAGGTCATACGTACGCATGAGCAACATTTCAATTTTTCAACGATCATTGTGGAAAGAAGGTAAGTATGATTTTATAATTAAATAATGATAATTTTATCATAAATATAATTTTATTTATTTAAATACACTAAAATATAACATCCATTTTATGAATTAAAATAAAATAAATCATACCACATTGCGAGGTGGTAGTTCGTCCTACACATGAACACCATTATCAATTTTCAATTGATGGTAAGGTAAGAAAGTATGTGATAGAATATATTTTACGAATTATAAATATTTCACAAGTATAATACATAAAAATTAATTCTGTAAGATTAAAAAACTGGAGAAGTGATGTTGGAAAATTAATTACATCGTTCTGCAATGCGATATCCTGTAATACACATGAATGAATGTTTTGTTACCCGTTTAATAAAAGAGGAGATGAATGATTGTTATTAAATTAAAAAAGAAAATATTAATATATTTTATATAATTATGTTAATATATCATAATTTTTTAATAAAATTTTATTGATTTTGAGGAAGAAACAAAATAAAAATGCTTGGTTAAGAAAAAAACTCTTCTTGGACAACCTTTTTAGGATTATACCTAAATACACCCTAGATAAGATTTATTATAAAAATAATTCTTATAGAATATTTGTAGGTAATTTAGAAAAGTTTTTATTTAGGTATTTTATAATATATAATACGTTGAATACATAAATAGGATTGGAGAGTGAGTAGCCTTTTATAAGTGGGGGAGAGGAAAAAGATGGATTTTGTGAAAAAACATTTTCAATATTTTTACACATTAATTATGTATAATGGATTATTCTCAAGAATAAGATTTTATAAGTTATAAATATTTCAATATAATATATATTTAAAAAAAATATTTTTTTACCACACTCTATTTAGTTTAAGACCTAGGTAAACCTGATTTCACCTTAATCGTGGTAAAAGATTTTTAATGTTTTCACTATTCACTATGACCAAGAATTATGTTAACCTTATTATAAAATATAAATTATTATTATTAAAAATATTTAAACTATTTTATCAAATTCAATTCATATAATTGGATGAATTTAATATAAAATAAAAATAATAAATGTAATGAAAAAGCTATTTTTCAAGAAATGTTTTTTATTCAAGAAAAAAATGATGTTATAATAAATTTATTAATTCTAATAATCATTATATTATCATTGAATCAATATTTATAAATATATAATATATATTTATTTAAATATTTCTTCATTAACGGTTATTTTATTAATTAAAATGGAGAAACATTATGCACCTTATAACAGTTATTCAGAAAAATAAATTTTAAGCCTAAAAATAAACATATAAAAAATATAGTATAAAGATGATTAAAATGTAATAAATTTGATTAAATATAAATTAATAATAATTATGAAACATGAAATAAAATTCCAATCAAACTTATACTTTTAATTTACTTAATTTATTAAAAATATACGACAATTTTACAATAAACAATATTTCTCACTATTCACTGAAAAAGTAATTTTTCATTAAAAATCCTAAAACCTCACCCAATGTTAATTTCTATATAATAATTTCAAAAATAAAAAAAAATTAAAAATTAAATTTTTTAATTTATATACAAACTTTGTATAATATTTTCTCACAGAAAAAATTAAAATTCATTTGTAAAGAAAAAATATTTTTTGTAGATGAAATTGAATTGACTAAAAATAGAGTAATTATTTAGTAATAAATTATCAAAATTTATATTGAGTATAATATATATATATATATTTCATAATTTATTTAATCCTATTCATACCCTATTATTTAATGCCTCTACTAAAATGACCATAAATTTTTATGGTCTTTAATGCTCAGTGTTATGTATAATATACGCTTTCAAAAATAATGTTCTTATTTTTAAATCACAAGGTTTTACATTCTACCCACATTAGTAAATTTTCTCCTTTAAATTCAAGGATTATCTTTTTAATAAATGATTTTACATTTTAAATTACCTTAATTGAAATCCCATATAATAAAAATGGTTAATAAAACATCCCCTTGAAAAGTAGTAAAAGAAAATATTATTCTCACCTAGAATAACACATAACTAGGTTTCCAAAAAAATTGTGTGGAGATAAAATATTCACATGGAATAAAATCATAATATCTAAATAATTATGCAAATTTATAGATATTATTTATCCCAAGAAACTGAATGATCATGAGAAAGTTATCAACCACAAAACCATAAACCAAAGAGGTGTGTAAAAAACCCACAATTTCATTAGAAATGATGGAAATATGATAAAAGTCTCATTTCTTTCATCCTTTTCCTCAATTTTATAAATTTCCTAAAATCTTGAATAGTAAAATAGGGATAAATACTTATATTCGATGTATAATTTCATCCTTTAGTAAATTTTTTCTATAATCTCATCTTTTTTCCTAAGAATGAATATTGAAGTTGAATTTTTTTATATATGCTTGAAGAACTAAAACACAGTCATAATGGATCACATAAACCCTAAAAGGATATAAAATATTCATCATGTATTTTTATGATAACTATAACCAAAATTGATCATATAAGGGAATATATTTCCCAAAATGAACAATCCTTTATATCATTAGTCTCTTCAATTCAATAAAAATACCCGAAGTTCCAACTAAATCATTACATAAATAATTATCCTTAAAATTATTCAAAATATTCCAAACTATGATTGAAACATAATTATTAGATGGTTTTGATTACATATTCTTCTGAGTTTGATAAAAATATTTATCTCTAAATAACACCATTGACTTTTAATGTCTCGTACCAAAAATGTATTTTCCTTAATCATATAATGTCAATGAAAAAATAATAATTTCTTTAAATAAGGTGAATAACCACATAGCCATTGTAAAATCAAATATGATTCCAAAATATAATTAAACATTCATTCATAAATGAAAATCCCATAATGTTTTTTACTATAATCATATGATGTTCCTTAAAATAATGAAATTCTTTATTAGTCACATAGTTCCCAAATCTATTTTCAACCCCATGGTAAGATATATAATATTTTCCCAAATTGTAATAACACAAAATTACCTAAACATAAAAGAAATGAGAAACCCTAATGTTCATAATTACATTAATCTAGTGTCCAAAAAAGTAATATTATTTATCCTTTAATAAAACTTTACATTAAACATCAGGTTTATATATTCCTCAACCCAATAAAACATCTCCCAAAATGTCCTTAATCACCTCAAAATTTGATTTCTTAATACATCAAAAGGGTGCCTAAAAATTGAAAAAATGATCAACCATAATCTCATAAACTCATAATGGTATCCATAACTCTTAAGATATCTTCACAAAAAAATGTAAAAACTCTAAAGTTATATAATCCCACTTTGATACCATGTATAACAGACCCATTCTTGCACTTCCAAATTCAGTGCTGAAAACATAATCAATATTTCTATTGATTTGACGTTAATGAACAAGAATCATTTTTTACCATCCCAAAATATAACACCAAAATTAAGTACTAGATCACTTACATACCCAATAACCTTCTAGGTTTAGAGGGTTCGATAAATAGGAAAAATGTTTTATAAATAATACACATACCTTCAAGATAGTATTTTTGACAGTATACCTAGATTTTTATATTCTAAATTAGGTCATAATCATCATCCATATGAAAAACATCTATAAATAATTCATTTAACATAATTTTTGATTGATCAAGGAAAAGAAATCATAAAAAGGGTGAGCTCAAATACTCAGTTAGTGAAATCATAAAATGTAATCATTTATAATAATATATTCATAAGAGTATGATGACATAATAAATTTTTATGAGAATAAAATAATAATATTAATACCCATCAATACCTGGATCATCGATCATGAATCATGAAATAAATATTTAACAAAGGAATGAGTCAAAATATTAAAAAAATTATAATCTGTGTGATGTCAATATTGATCTAAGGAATCACTAAAAACATAAATAAAATACAAAAAGTACATGTTGGAATTTTGGAACATCAACTTCAAAAAACTCTTATACAACTCTTAAAATTTATAATAACCATAATACTAAGTTCAATGTGATTATACGACAAACAAAATAATTACCCAATAAATTAGATTTTTATAATGAGGAACACCCATCATTTCATGAGCTATAATGGTGATCAACTTATCACATAATGAGCTATAATGGGCTGAACTCATCATATATTAAGATATAATGGGGATAAACCCATTATATAAGCTATATCAATCTCACACAAGAGCAATAATGGGCTCAACCTTTCATAAAAATAGCATAATCCATATCATAAATAAAGTACATAGATCTTACATATCTTAATAAAACTCCTAGAAACATCAATTTTTTATTTGATAACTTGATTAACCCATGGAAATATAATGGTTTCCAACAAAATATATTTTTAACAATCATAATCAATCTAGATAAATAATATGGATGGAATCATTACAAAATATCAGCAATAGAGAATATGAAATATCAATCGGTTTTTATGTTGATAATTGAAAATACCATTATATGGTCATTAAAAAAAATTTATGTGGAAAATATCCTTTTCACTTTGAAATAACTTTTATAAACTAAAAAGTAAAAAATATTGTGAATAAATTTTCTTTCAAATTAAAAGTGGTAACATAAATGATATTTTAAAGAAAATAATGGTTGTAGAAGTGGGAAAATTAATTTGTGTTATAAATGTTAATATAAAAATTCTTTTCAAACATTTGTACAGGGATTCAAAAGTGAACAATTAGGAAAATGCGAAGAAATTTACTTTTTAAATACATCTAAAATAAGGTAAATTTTCATGTAAAATATCATTAAGAAATATATTTTTATAATAGAACATTGGTGAAAATTTTTAACAAAATATGGATATGGAAGAGAAAGATACCTGATTTAAAGTAACATGCACAATCGGTATCACTTAAAATGATTTTATTGATGTTTATTTAACTACTATAAGAAGAACTAGGATCTAAAATTTTTAAAAAATCATAACTAGATTTTAATTAAATATATTTCTATTAATAAAATATGACTATATTTCTTCCTCCATATGAACATTAAGCATCATAAATTTTGAATAGAAAATAGATTGTGACATAAAGACTTTTTTAATTGGTAACTTTTTAATCATAGGCCTCATGAATGAATAACATCAAATGAACGTTAAATATATTTAAAATAATTATATTCAGGGTATATATAAAATTATTAGTATATAAACCTCATAGATAAAGGTAAGTTCATATCCTCCACAAATGTCTAAAAAATGAATTTGAGTTGAATAACCCTTACGAAGATCATATCATTGCATATGGTTTTATTCAATTGAGATATTTTTTGTAAAAAATAAAAATTTAAAATAAATTATAATTTGAAATAAAATAATTTAGATATTAATCCACACATAATCTTGTCATAATACAGTAAAAAATAGGAGTTTTACCCAAGTAAAAGAGATTGATTTGAGAAATCCTTTACCACTTAGTAACTTTCAATTCAAATCCCCTTGGAAAAAATATTTAATGTTTAAACTTAGACCACAATGAATTATAAAGGATTAAATATAAAATATAAAATAGTGGTAGTAGATATATAACTGATAAAAAATATGGTCAATGTCAATAAAATATACCTCAATGAAAACAAATTGAGACGAAAACCCTTACTACTATGGTAATATATTGATCAAAACCAAACAAAAGAGGGAAAATCATATGTATTTATAAATATAAAATAATTTCACAAAAAAATCATAAAATAAATTTATAGGTACTATATAAAAAACTTGAGTAAAATAATTTGTGAATATAGAATATGTATCACAGAAATAAATGTAAGATGAGAAACTCGTACCTCGAGTCCAAGATTTATATATTTATTCTTTAAATCCTTTATAATTAACATATATAAATTATTTAATTTATTAATTGAATTTTTAATTTTTAATAATTTATAATTATTCAATTTTTTAATTTACATGATTGATATATTTAATTACTTAATCCACTAAGTCTATGTCATGTGTTTTGGGGACGTTTGTTACGTAAATTTCAAAATAGATTTCTTGTGTTGAAAATTTATGAAGTTTTTATTATTGTATAATATATAAAATACTGATAATAATTATATATTTATAATTTTTATACATAAATTATACTTTTAAAACCATCCATTAATAATGGTTATGAAAAAATGAACTATGTTACAATCATTGAGAAGATCGGTCGTACGTATGCATGAGCATCATTTCCATTTTTCAATTATCTTTATTAAGGAAGGTAATTATTATTTTATATTTATCTAATGATAATTATACCCTAAATATCACAAAATATATATTAAAAATAAATATACCATGCATGTGATGCAGTAAGAAAAAAATGAATCACATCACTTTAAAAGGTGGTAGTCCACCGTACACACCAACGATGTTGTAAGATTTAAATGGATGGTAAAGTTTTACAAGAGCCTCAACCCAGTTGGTGAGGACTCCTTAAGTGAATCCATGATTCCCAAGATCGAAACCAAGTGGAGGCATATTTCTCAGCTACTATAGCAGTACTGTAGCAGTATTGTTCAGGTATTATAGCATGTATTGTAGTAGTTAATGTAGCAGGTACTGTTTGGTACTATAGTAGCTAGAACTATTCACTTCAGGACACCAGTTTGGTATTTGAGTCCATAAGGACTTCGAGCCACCCATACTCTCCGGTCAGTAAGGCTTTTGGGCCACCGTTAAGGCCTTTGGGCCACCTCAAGGCCTTCCTACTACATGATCAGTGTAGTTGACCCAGACATACTCTACAAAAAAGTATAAGCCCAAGAGGATGATTCAGAGTAAGTGTACTCACTAGAGTAGAACCAGATGGATTTGGAAGAATTATAGGGTATGGCTATGAAATTGGGACCAGCCTGTGCTTACATGAGAAGCCTAGCCAGATGTCCACGCAAAGGTGGAGGGCTATCATCACGATACAGATAATGGGGAGGGGCAGCTCTTTTTATAGTCTGGTTGAATTTCCTAAGACCTTCGAGTCATGTAATCTCTTAAATCCTATGGTCCATGTAATCTCTAAGCCTATGGGCCTTTCTATGGTTCCCCCATATCCCTTTAAAGTGGGTTTTTCAAAAATAAATTAAAATGAAGGCCTTCAGGCCATTTGGAGAATGGATAGTACATTAAGAATTTATATGATATAATAATTTTGTTGATGATAAATATTTCATGAGTTTCAAATAGAAAAATTAATTCCATCATTATAACTATTCATGAGAGATGTTAAGGAAAATGAATACATCATTTCACGACGTGGTAGTTTTATATACACATGAACAATGGTTTCATTTCCCATTTGTTGAAGAAAATATTGATGTGGGTTATTAAATATATATAATTAAATATTATTGTATTGTATATACTGATATTTTTATTTCATCATGTTTTAAACATATTATATGGAGTTGGAAGAAGAATCAAAACAAAAATTATAGGTTTTGAATGATTCCTCTTATTCAGACCACAACTTTAGGATTATACCCAATGCATTCTTATATTGTATTTGTGACTAAAAATTACTCTAGGAAGTGGGTAGAGAATTAATTAAGGTAATTGGAAGGCCTTGGTTCTAATAAACGTTTTTGAAGGAGTGAATAGGAGTATTAAGTGTAAATACTTTTCCAAAATGGGAGATTTCTAATAATTATATGATATAAGGTTTAATCTTTCCAAAAAAAGTATAATTTAGGACAGTTTTAGGTCCTTCTAACACACATATTTTTTGTTTAACCCCCATATGAATGATTTCCCACTTTAACCATGGTAAAATTATCTTACTGTTTTTACTGCTAAATATAAGAAAAATTAACCTGAACTTTTTATACACTTTAAATTTAATTGATAAAAAATATTGAATACGTTTTATTAAATTATATTCACATAATTGGCAGTATTGAATTTAGAATAAAATTTATAGATGTGACAAAAATGCAACATTTCAAGAATGGTATTTTTCAAGAATAAGATGATATTATATTAACATTATAACTAATAATGGTAATTATATGAATTTTAATTAAAATTTACATAAAAACATATATATATATATAATTCATTCTAATAATTCCTCATTTGGGGTTATTTTAATTAATTAAAATTGACAAATATTATGAACTTTAAATTGTTTTCAGTAAAATGTGTTTTAAGCATAAAAAATCATAAAATAAAATCTAGTGTTGGCCCATAGGATAATTATTACCACTATATCTTACTATAATGGTTTTAATTATCAAAACTCATGTCATATATTAACATATATCTTACTTCATGATAGATCTTAAATTATGGAAATTCTTATCTTATAGGTTAGATCTTTTCTACAATATAACTAATTATGTTTTTTTATGTCTAAACAAGATTATAAAAAGTTATATATGCTTAATTATGAGTATTAAAACATTCTGAGATCGTTTTACTATTAGACTAGAAGAACATATAAAATTGGTTAAGTATGAGACACTGACACCGACAGAAGAACCAACTCACTGACCCAGATGACCTACCGATGCATAAGAATTACCGATGCAGACGACCTATCAATGCATATGACTTATTGATATAGACGACCTACTGATGAGTTTGACTTAACGATGCAGACAACCTATAGATTCAATTGACCGACAGTCAATCCATGTTACCTACCGATTCATGGTGCAACCGATGGAATGACTCATCAACAGTTAAAATGACTCACCAATGTAATGAGTCACTGATGTGTCAAAAGATAGATAGAACGACATATTGATGGGTTTAGTCATTGAAAAAAGGAGATATCGATAAACGAATCACCGATATATTGACTCACCGACATATGATTCACCGATATACTATTTAAATTTCATTTAATAATATTATTTCTAACAGTCATATTTGAGTCGTTTATTGATACTAACATATTTAATAATATTTTGTAGGACTTTTAGTATACAATACATAGTATGATGAACCTATGTACATAGAAAGTACATGCTTTTTGTCGACACTAAAGTATAAAAAGAATTTTTGAAGAGAGAATCAATACACACAAAATAAAATAAGAGAACTCTGGTGTGCTCGTGTGTGATTCATACTGAAGAACATCCGTGACTCTCATGCACCCACTGTGAACTAAAGGAAGAAAACATGCGATAATATCAATCGAGCTTAACAAAAAAACTAAAAACTAATTCATCATATCCATGATGGAGGATCTTATACCTGTAGAATCATACTAATATACAGAAGCCTGAATATGACACTCTGATTCAATGTCAACTTCCAACCAAAGACTCACATCTCATCTCAACTATATCTGAAGAGTCTAGATATGCATCTCAAGTCACACAGATCCCTCTAAATCATTGCACATATTTATTTTCTATATTTATCTCATTTTTACATACATTTGAGCAGTGTGTGTATCTTTCTATAAAGCACACGTTGTCTCTTAGAAAAACTGAAGGATACAATATATCCTTCCACTCATACTTTATTAAACCTTTTTAAATCCCAATGATAAGTGTAGAATAGGACCTTGTGGACCTGGTAGTTTGTGCCCACGAAGAACTATGGTAGAGGCCTTCTGACATGGATAGTATATGTGTGGTTGTGAACCCCAATCCGAGGTGTGGATCAAACTGCTTGTTAATTTGAACTACTTGGTGGAATGTGATCACCAAGTCGAGAGGATTAGGCCTCTTCTTGAGACTTACCCTTTTGTTTCATTTCCACTATGTTTTTACTTTGAGTTTTACTCTCTCTTATCACATATTTCATAAAACTAAATTTAGCTCTTATTTTTAGTCTTAGAAAGGGTTTATAACAATATTGAATTATTAGGCTAGTTTAAAAAGTTGTTATAATTATAATATTGATATAATTAAGAACTAATCACCCGTAGGAGAAATTAATCGTACAGTCAAGCTCTTATAAATTCAGTACTGGCTAATAAGTTAATTGAATTTTAAATTTTTGGGAACTTCAAAATAATACCTTTTAACAACAATTTCTATAGGAACTCAATTCACCCCCCTCTTGATTATCCAACTCCAACCAACATATGGTATTAATAGAATTTGGATTTTTTAGTTTTCAAATATGTTTGAAACTTTTCAACTGTGAATTTAGTTGTATTTAAAAGATCTTAATATTTATATTAATACTAATTTTTTATCTCTTTAAAAAACTTCTAAAACTTTGTTGTGGAAAATAGGCTGGAAGGCGCTACTACAAACGTAGCTCCATTCTTTAATGGAACCAACTAAGCACCATAGAAAATTAAATTGAAAATTCACTTATAAGATATGGGTTTTTTAATTTTTTCATCAATTATAGATGCATATATGATCCTTATACTGCTATAACTACTTAGGATGACCCAAATAAGGCTACCTATAATAATAATTTCAAAGCCATGAATACCTTATACTATTCATTGAGCGATAAAGAGTTTGACAGAATTTATGTATGTAAAATAGCCCATTAAATTTTGGATACTTTGCCTTTTTCACATGAAGGAACTATTATTTTCTAGGAATTGAGGCTAAACAAAAATACTATTAAATATGAAAAAATTAAAATGATGCCTGTTGAGCCTATTTCTGACATGTATCTCATGTTTAATAGAAAAATTGAGAACTATGATCTCACTATGAAGAGATGTTTCTGCCAAAGACCAATTTATGAATATTCTTATATTCTTACCTTATATATGGAGAAGAACTTATATCTCTATTAAAGAATCATGTGACCTCCAAAAAATATTTGTCAAAGAACTCATTGAGAACCTAAAAATGTACGAAGAAGAGTTGAAAGTCAAGAGGGAAGAAGAGGATGAACCTAAGAGGAAATCTATATCCTTCAAGACTACTACCTCTAAGAACAATGAAAAATATAAGGTGATATCCTCTTTTGAATTCTATAGTAATGATGTATCAACATCAGATAGATATGGAGAGATGGCTCCACAAGAGAGAAGATTCATCAATTTCTATAGAAATAAGAAGTTCTTCCAGATGCCAAATTATAAAGGATGATATGATAATAAGGGAAACTAAAAAAGGACTGGAAAATAAATGAAAAATCATAGGAGATTGTTTGATATGAATGCAAGAGGAGAGAACATGTCGAAGTTGACTATCCCAAATTAAAATACAAAAAAGAAGCATGAAAACAAAGAAAAGAAGTATAAGATATCTATGAATTCCACCCCGAGTTCCTCTAAATATAGCTTTAGTGAATCAGTATCATATCATGATGAGATAGATAACATAAAAAATATGTTTTTATGGAAAAAATATATAAGGCTACCTTAGAGTCTCTTGTAAACAATTCTCACTATTGTGGAAATTAAATTCATTCTAAGAATATGACAAGTGATGAACTATTTGAATACATTAACATTCTAGAAAATAAAATCAATGAATTGAATGATAAATATAATTAGTTAAAGAAAAATAATTCACTAAAGGTAAATATTATGTCTTAACTTACAACTGAAATGGAATTGAATGCTCAATTTCTCAAAGAAAACATTAAATTAAAAATGTCTAGTGAGAAATTAATAAAAGATCTAGAAAATTTTACCAATAGGAAAAATAATATTACCCAAATTCTTGTTAAATAGGTAGATCCTATATACACTTATGGTATTGGATATCAACTTGGATATAGAATCCTATCTAAAACATATTTTAAACTAAATCAGGAAAATCTGTTTTTTTACCTAGAAATCAAAATTCTACTACATGTTCAAGTTCTGAAAAATCGTTCACTACCTCAAAGTTTTCTAGACTAAATAGAGTCTATTTTTAACATATGTTATATAATTTTTATAAGAAACCCATAAATAATATGTGGGTTCTCAAAGCATTGATTACTAATGTCACTGGACCCCAACAAATATAGGTACCAAAATCTATATTTTGTTTGACTATTCTATAGGAAATCCATCTAAAGATCTCCTGCACGAGTCAGTGGTTCTTGGACAGTAGATGTTCAATACATTTGACATAGTACTATTCAAGCTGTAAGAACCTAATCAATATTGAAGTTGGATATGTCACCTTTAGTGATAATGCTAAAGAAATAATTATTTTTTTAGGCCAAATTGTTAACTCTAACTCAGTTTAAATTTCCAATGTACATTTTTGGGAAGGATTGAAATATAATTTTCATATTATTTAACAAATTATTTGATTATGTATTTCATGCTAATTTTTAAATTGATTCCTTTAATGTTTTTAACTCTAAAAATGAATTATTATTTTCTACTCTTAGGAATGAAAATGTATCAGTTGTTAACTTAGATTCATTAGTCTTTCAAAATTTCTCATGATAAAGTGTATTCCCCAAGGAGTCTTAGATTTGGAATACAATATTAGGACACTGTAATGTTCATTATTTTAGAAAGTTTACTCGAAAAGGACTCATCAAGGATCTATGCAAGCTTGAGTTTTCAAATAAAAATGTCTGTAATCCTTATCAAATGGTTAATAAACACAAGATATCTTTCAAATAAATGAAATAAGTTTCAACTTTTCAACCTTTAGAGTTGGTTCGCGTGGACTTGTTTGGACCCTATCGAGTTTATAGTTTAAATGGGAAGTACTATGTCTATATCCTTGTACATGACTATTATTGTTATACTTGGAATTATTTCTTAGCTCAAAAAATTAAAGCACGTACATACATCACCAGGTATGCTAAAATAGTGGAAAATATACGTAAAAATTGAATAAAATACTTAATAAGTGATCATGGTCATGAGTTTTAAAATCAAGACTTTGAATATCGTTTCTCACACAATGGATATAATCATACCATCTCGGCCGCTTGGACACCTCAACAAAGTGGAATTGATGAATGAATAAATAAAATCCTACAAGAGATAGCCCGAAAAATTCTTAATGAATATTATTAACCTATTTACTTTTGGGTTGAGTCTTTGAATACAAAAAACTAAAAAATTAATAGTGTCTTAATTAGACATATTGTCCAGAAGGCTCTTTCTATGTTCTAGAACAATGTAAATCCCAAAGTTAGTTACGTTAAAGGTTTTGGTTGCAAAGTCTATATTTTTAATACAAAAGATAATATTGAAAAAATTTCATCCAAGAGTGATGATTGAATTTTCCTTGGTTAATCAACTTCTAGTAAATCATATTGACACTTTAATAAAAGAAACAAGTGTGTGGAAGAATATTTGAGTATAAAATTTTATGAAATAGATCCACATGAACCTAATACTCCCTAGAAAATCCTGAATATGATATTTCAAATCTGGACATAAATTTTAAAACATCTAATCATTTTAAAAAGAAATCTGTTAAATCAAACAGTTTTGGAAATTCTTTCGACTCTGGCCATGATGAACTCGAACCTCTAGATGAACTTGAAATTACTAGCTCCTCCTTTTCTAGACAAACAAAAACCCTCAAGAACTATCCTTTAGATTCTATTATGGGATACTTAGATAAATGGACACATACCATAGCTTCTCTTAGAAACCAGGTTGAACATCAAGCTTTTTTCATACCTTAAACCTAAAACATAAATGTTTCAATTAAAGATAAATTTTGGGTGATGGATAGGAAAGAAAATCATAATCAATTGGAAATAAATAATCTCAGGAAACTTGTGTATATACCAAAATACACCTTGACCACATGCACTAAGTGGGTGTTTAAGAACTAAGTAGAGGAGTCTGGAAAAAATGTTAGAAAAAAATACAGATTGGTTTCCAAAGGTTATAGTTAAGAAGAATGTATTGTCTATGAAGACACTTTTTCACTTGTTACTAGACTTTATATCTTATGAACTTAACTTTCTTATACTCCCCATATTAATTTCATTCCTTATCAAATGGATGTTAAAAGTGAACTCAGAAATGGGTACATAGTTGAGGATGTTTTTGTTGAACAACCCCTAGTTTTAAAAACCCTTATTTTTAAAATCATGTTTTCAAATTAAAAAAAAAATTATGATTTAAAACAAGATCCAAGAGTTTTATAAGATAGGATAATTAGTTTTTCCATTAAAAAATGTTTTACAAAAGGAATTACTAATCCTACTCTTTTATAAAACATATTTCTAAAGATGTTTTAGAACTTCAAATTTATGTAGATGATATTATTTTTAGAAATTCAAGATATTATTTATGTATGAATTTTTCTAAAATTATTATAAGTGAGTTTGAATTGAGTTTTAAAGGTGAAGTCAAATTCTTTCTTGTATTTCAGATTTTTCAAAATAAAGAAGGTAACATTTTAAATCAAAGTAAACTCAAAAAATAACTTTTAAAATATTCAGCTTTGATAGAACTAAATTTGTGACACTACAATGATTAACACATGTAATTTAGACCTTGATAAAGATGAAAAATCTATTGAGAAAACAAATTACATATAAATAAATGTAATTTTTCTATACTTGAATTATAGTAGGCCAAATATAATCTTTAATGTGTGTATGTGGGTCCATTTTCAATCTAATCCCAAATAATATCCCATTAATACTGTTAAATGAATTTTCTAATAACTAAAACATACTATAAATTTAGCTTAATTTTAACCTAAAAGATAATAAATTTATATAGTGAGTTATTTTGATGCAGATATAGGTAGATGAAGGTTAGATTAAAATTGAAGCTCTAGAACATGTCAATTTTTTAAAAGTCTTTGGTTTCATGATGTAGTATGAAACCAAATTCTGTTTCATTATTTACTTCCTAAGATGAATTAATAGTTGATGGAAATTATTGTTCTCGGGTTTTTTTGGATGAAACACACTCTTCTAAACTAAATATATACATTTAGACATGTACCTATAAAATATGAAAATAAAAGTTCAATTAACATTTCTAAGAATGTATTTTATCATTATAGAACAAAATATATTTGTGTAAGAAATCACTTTTTGAGATATCCATATCAAAAGGGTGATATCAATTTAGAATTTATTACCACTAAATATCAGCTTTTTGACATTTTCACTAAGCCATTGAAATATAGAAGAATGAATTACTTCAAACATGAGTTAGGAATGATCAATCTATAAGCCAATGTGTTTATTTTCCTATAATATTTTTAAGTGAGGTTTTCATGCCAACAACGACGCTATGTCATGCATACATTTTTGCCATGCCGACACTGATGCCTTTTCATGCAGACATAGTTGTCATGCTGACACCAATACTATGTCATGCTAAAATGATTTTCAAACTGACACTGATGCCTTTTCATACCGACAGGGTTTTCATACCTACACCGATGCTATGTCAAGTTGACATAGGTTTCATGCCAACCCCATTTCCTTGTTATGATGACACCATTTGTGTTACTCAAAATTTTCCATACTGACACTGATGACTCACTGTTCTTATACATTTTATGTTTTTATCAAAATGACACCATTTCATTAATTTTGATGAACCCTGTTCACAATTTCTTGATTGTGTTATTTAAAAAGGTGTAAATGATATAAATTCGAATCGATCTACTCAACTTCATTGCCTTTACACTCTCTTGGTCATTACTCTCTATTTACCCCTAACCATTCAACTTCTAACATTCAGAATGAATGTATTGTAATGGCGTGTTTGAAGCGAGCTATTGATCACAGTAAGTCTCATCCTTTGAAGAAACAGAAAGGTGAATCAAGAAAATCATTATCACTTGTAAATAATTCTCTAGAAAACCATGTTGTAACTCTAGAATAAGATGTTATTGTGGAATTTTTGTTAGAAAGAATGTCTTTACTGCTCAAAGTACTACGAGATCAAGGTTGGATTGATTGGTTCTCAAATAATGAAATACCCTTTTACCTGAATATATTTCATGAGTTTTACATGAATATCGAGTTTTTATTAGAAGGAAGTGATGTCGGATAAATAAAATCTATAGTAAAGGGGAAGAGAATCTCTCCCTATTCAAGAAATTGGGATGAATTGATTAAGCTTCCACATGAAGGTGTATTTGATGATTATCGAGGTACCTCTCTACCTAAGAGTGACATGGTTTTTGTTTGGAAAACGTTAAAGGAACTCACTAATAATTACAATCATAGAAGACACATTTCTATAGAGTTAGGTGGTGAATGTATAATCTTGTTTATGCTTATCTTGCATCATATCTGCCCTGGGAAAGGGGAATTTGTTTTTATGAAATATCAAGATGTCTACTTTGTTTATCTTCTGATAAAATGGACCAAGTTAAATTTTTGTAGATACCTTGTTGTGCACATGATTATATGATCAACCATTACAGAAAAATTAATTCCCTATTCTATCCAAGGATGATACCAGCAATACTGATATAAAAAGGTTGTTTAGATGGGGGTGAAGAAGTTGGTTCTTAGTGCAGTGGGACCTATCTCAGTAAGTTTTTTTAAGCAGATGAAAATGAACTGGAATTCATGGAAGAGAGAATGGGTTAATGATGAAGATAATATATATGAAAAGTTAAATCTGATGGATCATCCAACTAGACCAAAAAATATGGATGATCCTGGTCTCAGACCAAATGAAGAAGTTTTTTACTCTTTATAAGTAGAAGAATAAGTGCCTTTAACTTCAGATAGAGATTAGGGATCACCTATTGATGATAGGAGTGATCCTAGCACAATTAGACCTCACAATGGTTTTTCCTTTTGACCTCCTATTCATCCACTTACCTTACCCTCTGATGATCCCACTCTTGAAGATAATGGGGATGATGAGACAATAGTCTCATGATGTGTGGAATATGTAAGTATATCTAGTGGATTTATAGAATATGATGAAGAATGTGAGGATAGTGAAAGTGGCAGTGGTAGTGAAGAAGAATAATATGAAGAGGATGGTGATTAAAAAAAATAAACAAGTATCTAGACATGATGATGATGGAAGAAGTGGAAGTGATAGTTAACATAATAAGTATGATGAAAGTGAAGATGTTGAAATTATTGAATATGAGGATCATCCTCGATAGGAGGAACCTCCAGAACATATTGTTGAAGTGAGAGAAAATGATGATGTTACTGCTGAAGTGGAAAGTCAACAAATTAATGTACCTCATTTGGTTTATGAAAGAATAAAACTTCATGATGAAAATGAGAGACCAGAAAGGAAATCTTTTATTGAGGGGGAGCCTCAAAATGAGAAAATGAAGACGAATAACATAATTAGCTTGGAATAGTGAGGATCTATACTATCACTCCTCTAGATGATGATATAATGTCTAATTGGAAGAGGAATCTTGGGTATGTAGCACTAGGATTAGATTATGAAGTTTTATAAGATGATGTTTTTAAACCTACTAGAAGGGAATGAATGGATAAACCCCTATCTAATGACTATGTATCTAAGGCAGACTTTGAGAAATTAAACGAAGACATGTGTTCATCATTAAGTCATTCCGTAATGAAGCTAGAAGAGAAAAGACTAAGATGACTCATTACATGAGAGTTATTAGATACATGGTTGAAGGTGTAAGTTAAAATGGAACCTCTAGTTAAACTCCTAACATAGAAAGTGTGTCTCAAGATGAAGCTGGTTCAATCTCATAGTTGGTGATAAGGTAAATTCATCCAAATTTTATAACAACTGTCAAAACCATTGTGGCATGCAACCCCATGATTGGGAATGATATGAAGAAGGTAAATACTAGAATCAATGATTTAACCATTGAGTAGAGGAATATAATATAGAGTGTCAGGAAATTACTTGAAGAGACTTTTTCTCATATTAATGTTCCCAATTTTTCTAAAATGGGAGAGGAAGTAAAAGAAATTGTGCAATCTACTTCAACCTCAACTGCTTCTGCTATTACTTCCATGTCTGCTAAGACCTCTTAGTCTCTAGAAACTGAGGCAATTAGAACTATTTTAATAGAATACCTTAATGATCTATTTGATACCTTTGGCTTGGGTAGCCTTGAAATGATTGATAAGAATAGTGATCATGCGCATGATATGGTCTGATTATATACCAAGGTAGTATCTACCACTCAAGAAGAGCATAAAAAGTGGATAAATTCTTATTTATACAAGGATCACACTAAGAAATAACTGATAAGTCATTTTAATTATTTGGAAGAAAATTTGACTTTAACCCCAGTTACAAAAGCATTCAAATAAAAATTCAAGAAATTAAAGTATTTCACTACTCTATTGGATAAATTTATAGAGAATAAGGATGAATTTGAGAAAGTAATGAAATATGGTGGTGTTATTATTGAGGATTTCATCAAACTGTTAAATTCATATCATTATGTTTAGAGTGAAGCCATTGTTGTTCTAGTTTCCACTTCTATTCACTCTTCTCTTCCAGTGTCTTCCTATCCAATGTTAGCTTCTCAAGCATTAATCTAAATCCGGACTATTATCATCGAACAACCTCAACCTCGATTGTTATCGCAGCACAAACCCAAAATGGCACCAACTATTCCAGCAACAATTCCTTTACCTCCACTAAAGATCTGTCCATGTGCTCATGTATCACCACCACCACCTACTGGTCCTACCATTGATCCATCTGATAATGGGAAAGAACCCCTTGACCCTAAGTGGTAGTGTGGAGTGATTCTTTTTGATAGGGTTGATTTCTTGCATTTTTTTTTCTATCAGTGTATTTTTCTTATGAATGACAATTCACTATTTCTCTTTTTCTATTTTTGTTTTTAACCTTCCACTTTTTCTAATCCCAAAAGGAGGAGAGCATTATTAATCCCTATTATGTGTCTATGAATCATTATTTTAATGTTTTACTCTGAAATATTTCATTTCCCATAATTTTTTGACCCTATTCTCCTTTATGGGAGTTGATAATCATATTTTTTTACTTTAGCCATTCTCTAATGGTACATAATAATGCCCTGATTTTTTATCATCAAAAAGGGGGAGATAATTGGACCATATGATATTTTTGGCCACTATATCTACCTATTATAGTTTTAATTATCAAAAATCATTTTATATATTATCATATATCTTACCTCATGACAGATCTAAAATTATTTCAAATCTTATCTTGTATATCAGATATTTTTAATCATATAACTATTTGTGTTTGTTTAAGTATTAATAAGCTTATAACAGATTATCTATGTGTAATTATGGGAATAAACACTTTTTGACTTTGTTATACTATAAGATCGATAGAATATCTAAAATTTTCTAAGTATGAGTCACTAACAGCAACAAAAGAACTATCTCACTGAAACAGAAGACCTAGTGTTGCATACGACTTACCGAAATAGAGGACCTACTGATGCATATGAGTTACTGACGCAGATGACCTACCAATGCATATAACTTACTGATGCAGACAAAATTCTAATGCAATCAAACAACAATCATTCCAAGTGACCTACCGATGCATGGTGCTACCGATAAAAGGAATCACCGATAGTTAAAATGACTAATCAATGCAATGAGTCACCAATGTATGGTAAGACCGTCATAATGACATACTGATGGGTTGAGTCACCAACAAAGGGTGATACTGATAGATGAATCCTAATTATACTGACTCACTGACAGATGAGTCACTGATATACTGTTTATATTTTCATTTATTAATATTATTTTTAAAGGTCATATTTGAGTCATTTAATGATATTGACATGTTTAATATTATTTTGTAGGATTTTTAGCAGACAATATGAGGTACGATGAATCTATGCACGTGGAAAGAAAATGTACCTTTTCCTCTCTCATGTATAGAACCCACTTTTGAATAGAGAATAAATAGAGACAAAAGAATATAAGAAATTTGTGCCATGCCCGTGTGTGAGAAATACTAAAGAACATCCAAGACTCTCATGCACCAACTGTGAACTCAAGGAAGAACACACGAGGAAATCTCAATCGAGCTAAACATCAAAGTGAAAAACTACTTCCACATATCCAAGGAAAAAGTATATTATATCTAAAGAATCATACTTGTACCTAGAAACCAAAATAAGACACTCTGTTTCAGTTTCAACATATAGTAGAAGACTCACATATCATCTCATATACATCTGAAAAGTCTAGAGCTACATCTCAAGACAAAGATCCCTCTAAATACATTCTCATATTTATTTTTCTCTATTGTGTTCATTTATAAATACATTTGAGTAGTGTGTGTATCTATCTGTAAAGTAAACATTGTCTACTTTATCAAATTTAAGGATAAAAATATCCTTCCACTCGTACCTTATTAATCATTTTTACTCCCATAGATAAGTGTTGAAGAGGTCCTTATGTGACATGGTAGTTTGTACCGACGAAGAACTGTCATAGAGTAATTATGACCTAGACAACCAGTATTCTATTATGAACCTAATATATGGTGTGTATCAAACTGTTTGTTAATTTACATTTATTTATGGCAGGTGATCACCAAGTAGAGAAGATTTGGTCTCTTCTTGAGACTGAACCTCTAGTTTCATTTCTACTATGTTTTTACTTTTATTTTTACTCTGTTTTATCACATATTTCATAAAACTAAATTGAACTCTGATATGTAGTATTAGAAAGATTTTATAGCAGTATTGACTGATTAGGATAGAATCAAAAGTTTTATTAATTATACAATTAAAATTCTAAGACATAATCACACTTTGGAGAAATTAATTGAATGGTAAAGATCTTATAAATTAACTAATTACTAATTGGTTTATTGAATTTTAAAATTTTGGGATCATCAAATAATACCTTTTAACAAATATTTTTATATGTACTCAATACCCCCCCCCCTCTTGTGTGTCTTACTCTGACCAACTTCTAGTATGTATTGGATTAAAATGTAATTAATTTAATTAATTATAACCAAATAATAAATATTTTAATTGAAATAAAATTTAAATCATACTGGTACTTTTAAATTAAAAAATCTATGGAAAAGAAAATATTGTTTTAAAGGAATTAGTATTTTCCACTATCCATTAAAATATCAATATTTTTCAAATAATTCCTTAAGTTTACCCTGTGTAAAATTTAATATTATATTTTTTTTTAAAATGAATTATATTTTATCAATTTTCTTTTTAAAATCTCTACAAATTAAATAAATTATTTAAAAAAAATTTTGGGAAAACATATTTTATAAGATTAAAATTTATTTACTAAAAAGTGAGTAATTATTTAGCACGAAATTATCAATACACTAATATTGAGTAAGAAATATATATATATATATATATATATATATATCATAAACTAGATAATCCTATCTATATACATTAATTTAATGGATCAGTTATAATGGTTATATATTTCATAGGTCGTGTATGATCGGTGTTGTGTGTCATATACACAATCTAACAGAAATTTCATCTTTTAAATGCTCAGGATGTTATAATTTCAATAAAATATTTAAATTTTTATCATTTTCGTATATAATTATTTTTAATAGTTTGTATAATTGATTATATGGATAACCGTAAGAAATAATTTTGTTTACTCAATTGTTTTAATTTTTCGTGATGTTATCTTACATTGATGTATCTAGTATTTTGAGGACGACTGAAACATGATCTTGGAAATGTAATCTCATGTATTCTAATTACTATAAAAAAAATAAACCATCAAATATAAGTGACTAGGGTTATAAGTGTTATTCCCACCTCCCATTTAGGCACCCCATTGGATACTTTATATACTACTATATGGTACTCAATTGTAGCTTACACAATTTCAACAACCCACTATGTCACTTTAGGTACATGATATAACTCCATTAGGTACCTAGTTATATCAGTTTCCTATAGTATCTAAAATACCAATTATTAATCATCATTTAAACCCAAATAAATCCTCTAAAACCTCAACATGAATCCAAAATCAATGTCCCTTCAATTATTATTCACTAAAAATTAAATTGGAAATATTATATTCAAATCCAAATTGATTCAATTATTTATTGATTATGGATTTTCTCTAGTTACATAGACAACCAAGGAAAAATTTGTTACAAAATCCCCACTAAATTGTTTCTTAACCCTTATAAGATTACTCTTATATTTCCCTTAGACCATATTTATCATTGAGATTAGATGCCACTTATCATTCATAAATTACTACTTGTTGTAGTCATACTAAAAATATACTGATGACTTTAAGACTATAAAATCTCTAGATTCCTCTTTCTATGGGATATCATACACCCCATTCATTACTCAAAAAAACAACCAATTTTAGTTCCATATTTTTTATCAATAAGATATGATATTTAACTCTAGGTACTCCATTGTACTAACAGTTTCCAAAAATCCAACAAATTTTACACCATTAACCATTCTAAATTCAATAACTCATAAAAATTATCAAAAACTAGTGAAATCTATTTCCTACCCATTCACAAAAATCATACACCAATAGTTGATATTACTAATCTATAGTATTACACTTCTCACTTTACACTATAACTTAGAATCACCTAATAATTACAGAAAAGAAAATATTTAAGCCTATAATGACTCATAATATTTCATTAAGCCACACATTATTGAAAATATACTTATAATTCCTATTTTCATCAACATACATTAAATAATTTTTATTTATTTATATGTTTCCAAAATTATACACCGGGTTAGTTATGAATTGAAATAACTTCTCCTGCTCATCTAATTTAAAAAAAGCCAATGTATCACCCTAACTAGATATATCTACCCTACATGAATCCACGAAATGGTAAAAAACATTATCTAGTATTTCTTTATGATCCCATTGTACATCATAATATAATTTCATCATAATTAATTTGAATTAATGTATAACACCCTAACCTGAATCACTTGGTGATGGATGAGGTGGTATGTGACCCCATACACGTCCCCCCATACAGAAGTGATTTTCAACTAATAGAGAGGGAATAAGTGGTATTAGGGTAAGAATATTACATTATTAAAAAAAAGAAACCATAATACACAATAACATAAGGAAGAATACTCATAGTAAACAAAGAAAGATCACATTTTAGAAGAAACAATAATTACATCATCCAATTCTATATTAAAATGACATACACTATCTAATTAAAAGAGTCAAAAGACATCCCCATGTAAATTATATCATTATATAAAAAAGGGGGAAATAAATAAAGATATTTTTTTATTATTTGATATATGGTTTTATACTAGAATCCCTTCGACCAATATGCTCCTCCACCTCAAATTCCCTTAGTAGGACATTTTCCCTCATTTGAATTCTTGGCCACAAAGACTATACACACACCAAAATTCCCATTTAGGGTGTGATTGTTAACCCAATGGAACCCCACAAAAATTTACTTAACATAATTAACACAAAAATATACTAGTTTATGCGATGATATATAATAAAAACATAAATACCAACATGACCCGCTGAGTGATTTTGTGATAACTAGGACACCATGAACCACAATCCTACTTACTTCAGCATAACGACCAAAGGGTTGTCTATTAGAAGATCATAATAACATAAAATACATGGTTTTTTCCTTATCACTAAGTTAAAAACCTCATAAACCATCAAAATCCATCTCTACACACTCATGGAGGTCAGAAAAATCACATCGACCCATCACCATGGAATCTATGGAGGTTATTACAATGAAACAAAGGCATTCTCAAAGTCTATTGGGAGTTCATGAATATCTCACTGAACCATCCCTACATACTATTGGGAGGTAATCATAATCACACTAAACAAAAACCATGGACTCAGTAGAGGTCCAATCAAGATAAAAATATTGAGAACAAACATGAACAAAAGTGTCATAATTAATTGAAACTCACTCAACCAAAACCTAGTTTGATGCCTCACCCATGATGGCCATCAAAATAAAAAAAGAACTAAACCATCTCAATAATAAACATACTTACATAATACATCATACGAATTTGTATCACCCATTCCTATACCACATCATCATATTATCCCAATATCATCATACCACTTAATTTTAGCAATTTCCATACCCAAATAAAACTTTCTAGGACCATTTACCTAATCAAACAACTGTGACTTTATACCTCAATATGAGGTTCTCATTCAACATTTTAGGTCACTCAAGTAATATAATTCACTACCTAACCCCCTATTTCATTTAACCCATCCATACTAGCATCAACGAAGCCCAAAAATCCCATTCTAACTCAATTTAACCAGGTTGATATCCCTACCCTGACTCATGGTACAAGGATTGAAATCTACATTTTCATGGAACATGAGTCATAATCCCCCTATAAGGGACCAAATATATTGATTCATACCTCACATACTCACTTTTTAAGGAAAAAGTAGATGTATCATAGGGCTACATAGGTAACCACATGAAAATTATGGTATAAAATTACATGAAATTTTCGTTGCACGGTAAGGAGTTTCTACCTATAGAACGATACAGATTAGCCACCAAGAAACATTGTTTTATTCAATCCTAATGAAACAAATTTGAGATATCATTCCCAATATTCACATATTATCGTTTTAGATATGGAAAACAAAAAATGGAAGGGTATTTGGGAAAACATAGGGTTTTACTTACCAATAAGACTCCATAGCATGAAAAATGATTAGATCTGATAAGAAGAATGTTTAGAGGAGCTCCCAGAATCCAAACTCACAAATATTGAAATAATTGTTTGAGAGGAGAAAATAAGGTTTTTTAGTGATTATCCTCTTCTAATAAACCTAGTACACCACCTAGGAGAATTTAAAAATGGTAACCTCTATTTCACATTGTTGGAGTGTCTAGGAAAGATCCCAAAACCCCAATAAGAATTATTTAGAGTGTTATAGATGTTTCATGTTTTGAATCCCTTCCTATTGATCCAGATCAACTGAAGGTCAATATTAGTCTTCCTAAACCCTCTCTAGAGTCATCCTAACACCCCGAATAGAACAAAATTAATACACATGTATTGACCAAAAAAATAAATGAAAGCACACATCAAAAGTACATGTAGCATTAAAAATTACACTTTAAAGGACTTATCTTCCATAAAAGTGTCTCTAAGGGTATCTTTAAAAAAAAGACCATTGTTCTCATTTAATAGACTCATGATTCCTTGTACTTTTAGGGTGATACCAATGTAATCATAACACTCAAATAAGATTAACTAACTTTCCTCATTTACCTATCCTCACCTCAGTCCAAAGAATTCTTGGGATTATCCTAAAAGTAACACTTGCCTCTAACTCAAAACTCTCAGTCATGATCCCACACATAGGGACCCTCCCTTACCCTTGACCCATGAAACCAAATTACTATTATTCCAAAAACTTTGATTCCCCAACCATGGTAACACGTATACTGTAACACCCTGAGCTTCCACGATACGCCTCTCTTTCAATAATGCAATAGCTTGCATTGTACGCAAGTTCGAGTTCTAAAACACCGTGACTAATCAAAGTAGCCGTTATGAATAGTAATAACCACTTTTTAAAATTATAGAAATATTATATTTTAAAATGGACTTCATTTTTGTATTCGTAATATCGAAATTAGCCTATGTTGAATTTTTGGTATTTTTCTGAGAACTTCTAATTTTTTATAAATAGTGAAAATTACTTAAAAACAACTTTTTTAATCAAAATAATTTATAGTGATAAATTATACTATTTAGTGGTTTTAAAGTATAATTAGAATATATTTTTACTATTTTATCCAATGGTGGTCATTAGAATTAATTTAACATTGAAATTGGACATAAACAATTGCCAATCTTTTGATATAAATTGTTTCTTTAAAACACGCTATTTGTTGTAACAGTAGGAATTAATAATAAAATTAATTAATGCAACTTATATGTTTGGAATTTTGTAAAATAGACATCATTATTGAATTTGGAATATCAATTATAGCTTAGGGTGAAATTTTGGCTTTGTTCTGAAAAACTTCAATTTTTGATGAATAGTGAAACCACAAAGTGGTAGTTAAATAACTGATTTTTCGTTTAAATGAAATATTACCACTTCTCTGATTTGATTTTCAAAAATCTGACATACATGGTTGTAATTAAGATGTAAAATGTGGTTCAATGAGATTAAAATAATTTTTTGGTGAATAGTAACTTTTAAGTTCTTAATCGCGATTAGAGGTAATTAGTGTAGTTTAAGGTAAAAATAATATTTTAATAATATAAGATGAGCATTATACTTGTCCTACTCCTATTTGATGAGTCATGGCCGACCAAGACAACCAATGGGTCAACTTGGGGACCCCATGGAGCCACTTTAGTTGGAAAATGACATTAATATATATTTATTTAATGTTAAAATTAATTTGACACAAACATGAGTTGTTTTACTAAAACATTTTTTAAGTGGGGTTACACAAGTCAAAAGTTTGATTATAAATATTCATTATAAAGCTAAAAAGATTTCCTAAATTATAGTATTTTTTTTATAATTTTTAGACATTAAATAAATTAAATTATTTATGACATCATGATGATGCAGCGATGACCCCATTATTTAATGATTTAAATAAAATGGGAAGATAATGAAAAATACAAGGCTTACACTTGTCCAAATCCAATTTTATGAGGAGATTTAGAACCCTTATCACCTTAGCATCGAATTATATAAGTGTGGGACCTTTAGAATCCGAAAAGCATTGTGTAATAATGTAACATTTCAATATTTCCAAAAGAGCCCCTCCTCTCCTCTTATAAAAAGCCCCCACCTCTCCCACCTTATTCACACCTTCAAGCCATTTGTCTCGGCCAACCTCTGCCCAAATACTCTCCCAAAATCTCTCTATTACTCCTAGAAGCCTCACTTTGGGAAGAACGCTTCTCATGGAAGCCTTTGGCTCAAATCAAAAAGAGTTACCCGATTTTGAGGTAATGTCTTCTCTAATGTTGTTTTGTACTATTTTTCTTCTCCAACCCCCTAACCTCTTTTTATTCATTTCTTTTGTAACAACACCACTATCCGCAATATACTAGGATGTTTTTATAAGATAGATTCGAGATACACTTACACACACCTACATCTAATGGTTAAAGAACATACGGTTTCTGTGGATGGCGAATTTCTGCCTCACGAAACGATGATTGTTCAACACTCATATAACACCTTCAAAGGTGGCCATTAGGATGTCACTATTTTTATATATGATATATAATATGTTTATGTTTTAATTATGCTTCTTTATTTCTCATTTATGGCATACTTTATGATTTCCATTATGGGTAAAACGCGATAATTTAATTTTAGGAAGTGCGGACTACCGCCCCCTCAAAGTGATTTGAATCGTTAATGCCATATGTGGGATGTATAAAGGATGGATTAAATTGTATTATACACTATATTATACTGTAATTATATTATAAATTTATATCATTATGATTTCATCCCATTAAATACGAAATAGAAATGAAAGTAGCGTTCATGCGTACGTACGGCTTACCGTCTCCATGAATGGTGCATTTCATTTCTTACCTCTAAATGTTACGTGGAATTATGAATGAATGTATATACTGTATATATATGATATATATGATATCTACATCATGAATAGAATTCTGGATATAATTTATATTTCACCACATGAACAACTTGTAATTATAAGAAGTTTATTTTTGACTCAAGTACCAAAGATCGACAAAACGACCGTTATTAACTTAAATAATTACATAATGTTCATATCATTGTAATAAGTGATATAAAAAGGATAATGAAATTGAAAATGGTTCTTAATAAAGTATATATTAATTCTAGTTTATTATTCAGGAGGTTAAAGAACGGTTGAGTCAAGTCAGACACGAGGTAAGGGAACTTCTTAACCCAACTTCCATTCTTTGGGTTAATCTCCTACTTTCAAATTATGTCATGATATTATTATGTCTTATTTTGTATTTTTACATTCTTTATGTGTACCTATAGTGAATACACATAATATATCTATTTTATTTTAAAAATGATCTTTGTAAGGACTTCGTCTCAATCTCCTTTCATTGAGGCATATTTGGTTTTATACACAAATTTCTTTTATATGGTGTATAAACCACTTTGACTTTTACGTTTATTCAAAAGGAATCTTTTTTATACGAAGCGTTTTACTAAACGACAAAAAGGGAATGTTTTTCTTTCCGTACTTATACGGCGACAACGACTTCTCCGCCGCCGTGACCATTATTTGAGTTTCGGCTTCCTCTACAAGCCATCACTTTTTTAATGAAAAATAAATACAAAGTTTTAACTTTCTTTTATTTTGGTATTGAAAATGGTTTTGAAAGCATTTTTATTATATCAATGTGTTGTATTTATATCTTGTGATTGAAATGTGGAACTGTTATGTTTCCTTTATGCATGTTTTATGTGATACTATTATGTTATGGTTTATGATATGTCTAAACCTATTCATATGAGGAATGCATTGGACTTAATAAGTGACGGGTGGAGCCCGCTATAGCTCCTCGATGCATCGGCAGGTCTCATGAGACAAACTAGTTTCTTGGCACGAGGCCTTGACAAAATCTTATTTGTGGTCTTGGCACGAGGCCTTGGCTACGTGGTTATGATAGTCTGGAATTATGCATTCCATCATTATGAAAGTGGTTATTGATATTGCATGTGATTGTTCGGCCAGTAGAATATCCATGTGAGGAAGTTAATGGCATTATCTCATTTTACTTTTGCCATATTATGTTGATGTTCAAGTTTAAAAGGCTTTTGTTTTAGTTATACATTGCCTTAAATTTTTATGTTTATTTATGAAAGCATCCGCATTATTGTTATCCTTACGGAGCATCTGAGCTCACCCCTTTCAATGTTTTAATATTTTCCAGGATGTGAAGAAGTATTTTATGAATGACCTGCAGGGATAGTCAGAAGAGGATATGAGTGTGGACTATGGAGACTTTGTTATTGTAGTTTTTCACTTTATGATGTAATGTAACATTTATGAATGTATCTAGTGTTTCCAAGGCTACTAAACTAATCGGCCTTTCGAGACTTGATCTTTTGTGATCATGCCAATGTTACGAAGTAATGCACCGACTCTGGGTAGCTGGGGTCGGGGCGTTATAGTTGGTATCAGAGACAGTTTAGTACTAACCTTGGAAGCTAGATTTAGATAAACTCTGATTAGATCACATAGCCCGAAGATAGACTTTGAAGATTAGTATAGAAGAACTTCCTAAAATTTTGTTATTGTAGATATTTTGTGAGTTTTCCGAGCAATACATCCTTGTCTGGATACGAGCAAGTAGAGGCGGCTCTGGCACAGATGTACCTAGGGGTAAAACCCGAAAACACCGCTTTGAGCTAGACTCGAACGGGAACTGGTGCATGATAACGGGCCTTGCTGCACTCTTGGTTACGACACTCCCGGGGGATATGCTTAGGATAATTCTCGTTTTCTTTACAAACCACTATGAACGGTTATGAGTATATACTTCCTCAAAGAAAACCTTTTTATGATTATGGATTATATCCATAAATAGTTCAATTTATGTTAAGTATTTTATAAGTATGGAATTATGTATTTTGATTCATAAACTAATCTAGTTTATGGCATTGTATAGAAATGGCGCCCAGTAGAAGGAAGGTGAACTCCATCAATACGTATGATCCAAAGAGTAAGAAGGATCATATCTTTCACGGTATTAAGCCAACATTTCGAAGGGAAATAGTCTCCCATGTGTTCTCAACATATGAAGAAATAATATCATGTGTTAATAAGATAAGTAGAGAATTCTCTGAGTCCTATGGCTTTGAAGCGAAGCAAGAGACGAAAGGGATGGAAGAGATAATGATGGATAAAGGGATGAGGGGAAACAAGAATTTTCCAATATGTGGTAATTGTGGGAAGAAACATCATGGAACTTGCCTAAAGGGAACGGGAGTTTGTTATAATTGTAGAGAAAAAGGACACAAAGTGCGTGACTGCAAGGGTAAGAAAATGGTTTCAAATGTACAATGCTTCTTCTGCAAGGATTGGGGACACTACGAAAACCAATGTCCAAGTCATCAGAGTATGCCCCAAATGATGTTATTGGATAATAATCAAGTTATGATACTACCACAGATGAGGAGTAATGATTAGAGTTCTTATGTTGTTATTGAAGAATTTTGTAATTTGAGTGTTGTATGAATTATGTACTGGTTATAATAATTATAGAGTATATAAGGATTGTACTGCAGTACTATTTCATCAAGGACTTGAGATTGTGTGGAACCAAGAAAAGTGACTCCACAGTAGGTTAAATTTTTGGAAAATATATTGTTGAGAGAAAGATAAACCATAATATGGTTCTGATTTTGAGATAGTGATTTTGGAATTAGATGTGATTGATTTGGATAAATTATATTGTATATTCTTAACTTCCTTGAAACTGATTGATGATTTGTAAACATTTTTGGATAGAAGGAGTATATCTAGTATTCTATAAGGAATAAGGGATCATGGTAATTCAGTATGTTTAAAAAGAATACATGATGAAGGTAATTATATTTTTAGTATGTGACAATAAGAGAAACTTTACTTTGTTTGGGGAATCTGTTACAATTGATTTTGGAATTTAGAGACCTTTTAGAGAAAGTCTGGATGGAGGTATTTTGGATAACTATTAAGGTTGGAATGGATTAAGTTGAACCATGGATAGTATTGTTTGAGGTTAAAGAATTTCTGAAGATTATTTTTGGAATATTATAATACTATAGTTTTAGGAAAAGGACAACCTGTAGGGTGGGGAATAACCCGTCGCGTCGGACAAAGCTGCAGGAATCGAACCCACAACAATAGTGCGACAAGCCTTTATTTCCTACCACTAGCCTACAGGAAGTCCCTGGTTATTACAAAATAGTTTTACTAATCTAAATGGTATGTGTTAATATTTTGAACCTTATACAATTAGGATAAAAAGAATATTTTTGAGTTCCGTTACCATTTGGAGTAAAAGATGGGTTTGTGGTAAAAATTTATTAACGAATGAAAGTATACATAACAAGTATGTATATTCCCTTATGTTCTTAGTAAATCTCCTAAATAAATTCCTCAACATTATAAAAGGTAACTTAAAATAAAAATGTTGTCGGTTAACTTTTCCAACTGGGGATTCAATGACCGTTTAACCAATCACAAGTATGTGATTTTCTTGTAGTTAAACTTTCTCCTAATCCTGTTTTCTATAACTCTCCATCAGACCTTGATGGTTTGTTTCTCCTCCATATCCATATTTTCATAGAATCCTAGAATGGGCTATATCGGGTGACCTTTGTACTTATCTTTCTTTCTTTTAATGTTACATATTTATTAACCTTATTTCCGATGTGGGTTTTCCTCAAAGGTATTTTCTCTTTTCAACCTTTTATTTTCAAAGAAAAATTTCAAATTGCGAGGACGCAATTTATTAAAGGAGGGGAGAATTTAACACCCCGAGCTTCCACGATAAGCCTCTCTTTCAATAATGCAATAGCTTGCATTGTACGCAAGTTCGAGTTCTAAAACACCGTGACTAATCAAAGTAGCCGTTATGAATAGTAATATCCACTTTTTAAAATTATAGAAATCTCATATTTCAAAATGGACTTCATTTTTGTATTCGTAATATCGAAATTAGCCTATGTTGAATTTTTCGTATTTTTCTGAGAACTTCTAATTTTTTATGAATAGTGAAAATTACTTAAAAACAACTTTTTTAATCAAAATAATTTATAGTGATAAATTATAATATTTAGTGGTTTTAAAGTATAATTAGAATATATTTTTACCATTTTATCCAATGGTGGTCATTAGAATTAATTTAACATTGAAATTGGACATAAACAATTGCCAATCTTTTGATATAAATTGTTTCTTAAAAACACCCTATTTGTTGTAATAGCGGGAATTAATAATAAAATTAATTAATGCAACTTATATGTTTGGAATTTTTTAAAATAGACATCATTTTTGAATTCGGAATATCAATTATAGCTTAGGGTGAAATTTTGGCTTTGTTCTGAAAAACTACAATTTTTGATGAATAGTGAAACCACTAAGTGGTAGTTAAATAACTGATTTTTCGTTTAAATGAAATATTACCACTTCTGTGATTTGATTTTCAAAAATCCGACATACATGGTTGTCATTAAGAAGTAAAAAGTGGTTCAATGAGATTAAAATAATTTTTTGGTGAATAGTAACTTTTAAGTTCTTAATCGCGATTAGAGGTAATTAGTGTAGTTTAAGGTAAAAATAATGTTTTAATAATATAAGATGAGCATGACACTTGTCCTACTCCTATTGGATGAGTCATGGCCGACCAAGACAACCCATGGGTCAACTTGGGGACCCCATGGAGCCACTTTAGTTGGAAAATGACATTAATATATATTTATTTAATGTTAAAATTAATTTGACACAAACATGAGTTGTTTTACTAAAACAGTTTTTAAGTGGGGTTACACAAGTACAAATTTTGATTATAAATATTCATTAGAAAGCTAAAAAGATTTCCTACATCATAGTATTTTTTTGATAATTTTTAGACATTAAATAAATTAAATTATTTATGACCTCATGATGATGGAGTGATGACCCCATTATTTAATGATTTAAATAAAATGGGAAGATAATGAAAAAACCAAGGCTTACACTTGTCCAAAGCCAATTGGATGAGGATATTTCGAACCCTTATCACCTTAGACTCGGATTATATAAGTTTGGGACCTTTAGAATCCGAAAATCATTGTGTAATAATGTAACATTTCAATCTTTCCAAAAGAGTTCCTCCTCTCCTCTTATAAAAAGCCCCCACCTCTCCCACCTTATTCACACCATAAAGCCATTTGTCTCGGCCAACCTATGCCCAAATACTCTCCCAACATCCCTCTATTACTCCTAGAAGCCTCACATTGGGCAGAACTCTTCTCAAGGAAGCCTTTGGCTCAAATCAAAAAGAGTTACCCGATTTTGAGGTAATGTCTTCTCTAATGTTGTTTTGTTTTATTTTTCTTCTCCAACCCCCTAAACTCTTTTTATTCATTTCTTTTGTAACAACACCAGTATCCTCAATATACTAGGATGTTGTTATAAGATGTATTCTAGACACACTTACACACACCTACATCTAATGGTTAAGGAACATACGGTTTCTGTGGATGGCGAATTTCTGCCTCACGAAACGATGATTGTTCAACACTCATATAACACCTTCAAAGGTGGCCATTAAGATGTCACTATTTTTATATATGATATATAATATGTTTATGTTTTACTTATGCTTCTGTATTTCTCCTTTATGGCATACTTTATGATTTCCATTATGGGTAAAACGCGATAATTTCATTTTAGGAAGTGCGGACTACCGCCCCCTCAAAGTGATTTGAATCGTTAATGCCATATGTGGGATGTATAAAGGATGGATTAAATGGTATTATACACTATATTATACTGTAATTATATTATAAATTTATATAATTATGATTTCATCCCATTAAATAGGAAATATAAATGAAATTAGTGTTCATGCGTACGTACGGCTTACCGTCTCCATGAACGGTGCATTTCATTTCTTACCTCTAAATGTTACATGGAATTATGAATGAATGTATATACTGTATATATATGATATATATGATATCTACATCATGAATAGAATTCTGGATATAATGGATATTTCACCACATGAACAACTTGTAATTATAAGAAGTTTATTTTTGACTCAAGTACCAAAGATCGACAAAACGACCGTTATTAACTTAAATAATTACATAATGTACATATCATTGTAATAAGTGATATAAAAAGGATAATGAAATTGAAAATGGTTCTTAATAAGGTATATATTAATTCTAGTTTATTATTCAGGAGGTTAAAGAACGGTTGAGTCAAGTCAGACACGAGGTAAGGGAACTTCTTAACCCAACTTCCATTCTTTGGGTTAATCTCCTACTTTCAAATTATGTCATGATATTATTATGTCTTATTTTGTATTTTTACTTTCTTTATGTGTACCTATAGTGAATACACATAATATATCTATTTTATTTTAAAAATGATCTTTGTAAGGACTTCATCTCAATCTCCTTTCATTGAGGCATATTTGGTTTTATACACAAATTTCTTTTATACGGTGTATAAACCACTTTGACTTTTACGTTTATTCAAAAGGAATCTTTTTCATACGAAGCGTTTTACAAAACGACAAAAAGGGAATGTTTTTCTTTCCGTACTTATGTGGCGACAACGACTTCTCCGCCACCGTGACCATTATTTGAGTTTCGGCTTCCTCTACAAGCCATCACTTTTTTAATGAAAAATAAATACAAAGTTTTAACTTTCTTTTATTTTTGTATTGAAAATGGTTTTGAAAGCGTTTTTATTATATCAATGTGTTGTATTTATATCTTGTGATTGAAATGTGGAACTGTTATGTTTCCTTTATGCATGTTTTATGTGATACGATTATGTTATGGTTTATGATATGTTTAAACCTATTCATATGAGGAATGCATTGGACTTAATAAGTGACAGGTGGAGCCCGCTATAGCTCCTCGATGCATCGGCAGGTCTCATGAGACAAACTAGTGTCTTGGCACGAGGCCTTGACAAAATCTTATTTGTGGTCTTGGCACAAGGCCTTGGCTACGTGGTTATGATAGTATGGCATTATGCATTCCATCATTATGAAAGTGGTTATTGATATTGCATGTGATTATTCGACCAGTAGAATATCCATGTGAGGAAGTTAATGGCATTATCTCATTTTACGTTTGCCATATTATATTGATGTTCAAGTTTAAAAAGCTTTTGTTTTAGTTATACATTGCCTTAAATTTTTATGTTTATTTATGAAAGCTTCCGCATTATTGTTATCCTTACTGAGCATATGAGCTCACCCCTTTCAATGTTTTAATATTTTCCAGGATGTGAAGAAGTATTTTATGAATGACCTGCAGGGCTAGTCAGAAGAGGATATGAGTGTGGACTATGGAGACTTTGTTATTGTAGTTTTTCCCTTAATGATGTAATGTAACGTTTATGAATGTATCTAGTGTTTCCAAGGCTACTAAACTAATCGGTCTTTCGAGACTTGATCTTTTGTGATCATGCCAATGTTACGAAGTAATTCACCGACTCTGGGTAGCTGGGGTCGGGGCGTTACATATACAAACACATGTCTGTAAAACCATGAATATTATGATTCATTACATGGTTCAACCGTATAATAATACTACAAATCATAGATCCCCCAAAAAATCATGCCACAAATTTAGGTTCACCCCATGAATCATGGATCACCCAGTGAATCATGTCACGAATCATAGTTCACAACCAAATGAATCACATCCAAAATCATGGATTACAACATGAATCATCTTATAATAGCCCTATCTCCCACGAAAATCCTTCTAGATAGTGTGTGACTCACTACATCGGTCAATGTCATGAAATCACACTAGAACACCTATGATAAATACCCAAACATGGGTATCTATCACTCTTTATCATGACTCAATTTCTTACTTGTATATATAATTATATCATTCCCCTTACAAAGGTTTGGGTTCACCAATACATAAATCCTAATGTGCAAAAAGGAGTTTCCATCACCATCGAACCACATGAATGAATCCACCTCACTTTAATCCAAATGATGAATGCCACGAGAACCACCAAGAATTATCAAAGAACATAATATTACTCAAACAATTATACCAAGATAAAAACCCCACATTTTCATTCTAAAACCAACATCATCACCATACTACCTGATTATTTAACAGTGTCATTCCTCAGATGAGATGACTGAATCACACACCCAGAACACCATAACCCCTTAGTCATTTCATTTATACCTCATAAAGACATAACCTCACATATTAGTCATATCTCAATTACTTGGAGTGATCTATCCTCAAATTTATATCCAAAAGGCTCACTAATATCCTTCTGAATCACCACCAAACCATCAACCATGACATAATTTCTAGAAACAATGACACACACCAGCCTCCTATCAAACCTTAATATCACACAACTCGATGCCAATCTCATACTTTTTGTTTTTAGTTCCCTACCAACAAATATAACTCACACTAGACATAGAAACATCAATTCAAGGCACTAATCCTGGTTCTTAAAATCCCAAACCACACCGCACAAATAGAGGAACCAAAACCCTCATTATTATTTGTACCTACCTCATCCAAAACCTTTCACTTAACCCCTAATTAACTAATGATACTTGGACATTCATATGCCCCACTTACTTCTTGAACCATAACCAAAATTACTGTACTTACACTAATCTAATCTTCTTGACAACATATATATTAATAATACTCACAAGAATTTCACACTCCTCTATTAACCTTGAACAATATACATGGGAAAAAAATGGTTCGCCACCATTTTACACTCTGTGGGGACATTATGAAGTGATATGTAGAATCACAACATGTGAGTTTCCATAGTATATCACTAAGGAACTACCCCTTATAGGTACTTCCAAATACGACCACTTGTCTAGAAGTAATGACCCACTAGTGTTTCACACCAGCACTATCCACTCACACGAGTCCCATTTTCCAATGACCCCCCAAAAACAAATAGGTTCCTAAAACATTATAACATAGATACCAAAAGAATTTAACACAAATTTACAAGAACAAAACCTTCTATCATGATTCGAGAACACTATGCCTCCTATGGTATATGCAATTACAAGGAAGAATCAGAGGTTTCATCTCACTCCAAGGCCAGATATTGTATTCCATGTTGAAAACACTACACAAACCATACACCTTACCCATATTAAACCTCTAAAAATGTTTTGTCCAAGATCCTTTTCATGTTATGAAAATATGGTTTATGTTATGAACCTTTACAGATAAAAACACTTCACCTATATGTTGGTAAAAATTATTATAATTCTCTCTCGAGCTACTATCAAGGAATTGAAACTCTAACAAAGCTCACATTCCACAAATCTATGACACCACCAAACAAATCTTGATTCTTAGTCCCATATCGATTGAGACTTTCCACCTAAGGTCTCCATAACCTAGGACACACGATACTTTGAACCCATCACCATGACATCCCACTCTCTTTCAACCAATGTAATGGAGAAAATATCACTCTCCTAACCCTCAAGGACCATAAAACTCAGCCATTCAACTAACTAATAAAGAACCCTATCAAACAACAGAAATATTTATCCAAAAAATAAATTAGATATCCAATTGTACCTAGATCATTATCTCAATATTCAAGGGTGAAACCAAAAAACAATCAATTAAACTAATAGGTCTCCACCAAAATTCACACCCATCAAGAACAACCACTAGAGGGTTCACATATATCATAGGGTAGACACTATCATCTCAAGGAAACAACACAATCCACCCGTCCCCTTTTGAGGATCCATTTTTAACCCAAGCTCCATGATAATTATGAAAACACCTCTAACACCATCCCATAAGGGTGTATAGTCTCTAAAAAATGAATTCAATATAATATTTTATACTCAATCCATGGTCCACCTAAAACACATCCAATAAGGGACATATAAAGGGACTCACATGCACACTATAAAATCCAATTTAAAATTGCTAATAAGGCCTTAAAAATCCATCTTAGTGTCAAAATATATTTACAACTTTTAAAATATCAATTAAAACCACTTGTTCAGCCAAATATTTTTTGGAAACACATTTAAAACATTCAAATAAAAATCCACACAATATTTTAGACAATTTGAGAAAATCCAAATAAAATTTTCATTTGAAACATTCCCAACACCCAACCCAAACCAAGTCCAATATATAGAAGTATTGATTTTTCAAATATCTAATTCCATTAAAAACGATCCACTATAACCATTTTGTGAACGCATGGAAATCAAAAATACCTTTAGAAAAACAAATCTATTAGAAAACCCATTTAACAAATTTTTACATCATGTGGATCCCCCCATGTAAAATAGTTAGAAAAATCATCTAATAAGAAACATACTAAAGGAAGAGACACAAAAAATACATACTAACTACTCCTGTATTGATTTCATATCACCAACACATACACGATAGTAATAATCACATATGCTATAAAAATAAAAACATTATAATGTAATTTAAATTAAATGCACTAATAATTCCATTGAAAAACACCAAATATATTATTATTGGTATCTAACTAATTAAATAGTATATTAATCATAGGAAAATAAGAAAATTAAATGTGAAACTATGATCCTATAAATGTTTAATGAATGTGACCACTCTTTCTAATCAGGATAATAGAAAAAACTATTAATCAAAACTCCAAAATCTTATCCATCAATCAATGAGAAATAACTCAATAGTAAAAATGAATAAAATAACATCAATACCACCCTAGGAAAAGTGAAAATTTATTTTAAATTGGTTAGAAACTCATATTAATGAGTTCTATACCATGTTCTAATAATGACTTATATCTCATCTCCTAATCCAAAATATCAATACAAAATGAAATGGATCCAATACCATTTTGTAACTCCCTAACTTGAATCTACCAGTTAAGGATGAGGTGGTATGTTACCCATGTGCACATCCCCAAACACAATATGATAATGACTCACAATGATGGACTATGTTGTAATGTGGGGAGACTATTACCTTAGTAAAAAATAAATAATCAGAGTATACAATTACACAAGAAATAATAATAATAAAAATTGGGGGATCACATAGGAAATGAAACTATAATAACATCATCCCATGAAATATCAAAATAGTATATACTACCCAGTAAATGATTAAAAAGAAAACCCCATACATAAGATATATATATATATATATATATATATATGGAAAAATAAATTCTGGTACCACTCTACAATATGATCCCAGATTCCATCCTGAAATCTCCTATGCCATCCTTCTCCTCTTATATAAATATCAAAAGGGGATCTTTTCCCTCATTTGAATCCATACCAATAAAGACGACGCATGCACTAAAATTCCCATGCATGGCATGATTTTAATCCTATTTTAACTCTACCAGTTCATCATAATCATAAGTGTATCATATATTTATAAGTGTATATAATGGTGAAAAATAAAAATATAAGTAATCTTAGGTATCACCGAGAGATTGTATGCTTATAAGGCCACCAAAAAGCACAAACATTCCTACTTCAACTAATTTCAAAAGGGATGCCTATTAAAAAATTATAATCATATAAAACAGAAATTCCAATACTTATAAAAAAGTTCACAACCTCTACAAGGTCTATATAACATACTTCCACACTCATGGAGGTCCCAAAAAGTTCATTGAACCATCCCCACAGACTCTAGAAAGGTCATAACAATCACACTAACCCATCCTCGAAGAGTCCAATGAAGTCATTAAAATCAAACCAACCCATTTTATCCAACTATATAGATGTCATCAAAATCACATCAAACCATTCTCATGGACTTAATGGTGGTCCAATAAAGTACCTGCATCAAGAAACAATATAAACAACTATATCACGTGTAAGCAAAAATTTCTCAACCACAACCCAACCCAATGAATCACTCATGATGACCATCAACATCACAATGGAACCGAACCATAATTATCACATTTTTCCTCACATCACATGTCAAGCTAATACATATCACATATGACTACATTGAATCACCACATTAACCCAATCATCATTATAGCATATTGGTCTAGAAAATTTTAGAACAAAACGACACTTTAAGGGATAATTTAACTAAGATGGCCACTGAAGCCCTACATCCTATTATAGGGATCACATTCACCATTTCAAAGATCCCATTAAAATAAATTCACTACCTAAACCCATAAGTTATTTTCATCACCATACTAGCCTCAACCAAGCATGAATGACTCATTCTAAACCCATTTAACTAAGAAGTGGACCCTACCCTTTCTTACGGTACATGTCTCATGATCACGTTTTTCAAGGCAAACATCTCATACCCCCTCTCTAGGATCTAATACATTAACAAAGAACTAACACAATAACATTGACACCAAATGAAGGGGTCTAAAATTGATACACACAAAACCACATGAAAATCATGGAATACAAATCCATATTAATGGTTTTAAATGGTTAGGACTTCCTGCCTCAATCATGAAAAATATTAACCACTTATAACATACACCAATTTGATCCCAATGAATTGGTCCTAATAAATCACCACTAATACACATATATTGGGGTTTCTATAAAGGAAAACCTAAAAAAAATAAAGAAATAGTGGATCTACAGAACACATGGTATTAAACATAGCAAGATGAGTCTATAGCATCACACCACACATCTATCTTTTAAGAAAATAGGTTAAAGGAGGTCATGGAAGCTAAAAGCACAAAAATCATTATAGGTGGTTGATAGGAGGAAATGGGGGGTTTTCCTAAAAATCACATATTTTAAAATGCCCAAAACCCTTACTAGAAACATATTATAGTGTGAAACATTAGATCATTCCATGAGGGTATAGATAAAACACACCTGAATCCCTAACACAACCTATTCATTGAACACCACTTCTGTCATGCTATGAAACCCTTCCTATAACTCTGGACTAGTTATGGGTCGATCCTGATTTCTCAAACCCATACATGATTCCTCTAGAAATACAAAACATCCAAAAACAATCAATATACACATGTTTAAGATAATATTCTTACTGTGATAGACCTAAAAAATATGAGGGTTGTTATATAACAATTTCACCATAAAATCATCAATTGTGTGTTCCTTACCATAAAATTTCCATTATCCTCACTCTATGAGCATTAATTCATCTTGTTTTTATAATTTATATAATTAAATCACACAAGATTCATGATCATTATATGTTGATAGATTCATACCATGATCCCACTCTAGGTTTTATAACAATTATTGAATTTCACAAATCCCCATCCAATTTTACCGATGACCGGTCACTATAACTGCTGAGTCCCGGTAGATATATATCATCAATAGTGAGAAAACATGTTACCATTTCACTATTTTGTTTAAAATCTCCATGGAATACATCTTCCCTTTTATAATTTATATACATTTGTTAGTTCCCACTATCTATAGTTAAGGCATTTATCAAATATATAAATAATCATACTGAGATACCATGCCCCTAATTGTTCTACAACTTTACTATTAATTTCCCATATGAGCTGATAATATCAAATTAACTATGATTCACATGACCCGCTAATCATTCATATAATAATCCATATAAAACTCCTCTCTAATACTGGTTATATCCAAATACACTAATGCTAACTATTCAATAAATGCTTATATTTTCCCAATTCTTCTCTTATTCTCACTCTAGCCTGAAACAACATTAAAGGGGTACCCATTATAATATTCAATGCCATGACATGGTGTATCACACTTTTCTATGTCCACTTAATGTCAAATCACAACCTAATTATGATAATTCATCAAATATCATGGGAATTATATAAATCATAATTGAACAGTCAGTTAAAAAACTAAAAGTTCCTCAAATATAGAATGATATTATTTCATATGAGATTATTAATCACTCAAACCATCAAGTGTTTCATGAAATCTAAGTCTAATCATTCCTAATGGAATTTTAGGATCATTATAATAAGGTTTAACTAAGGTTATTTAATTTCATATACAACACCTAGAGCAAGGGAACACATAATTTTTCCCCAATTGTTGAGAAAAAACAAAAATTGAATCTAAAAATGGTTCATAATAACCACCAAGATTTGTTAAATAATAATCCTAAGTATGTATGCCCCATAGTTCTACCCTATCATTCAAGATGACTCATTCCATTATAAGCCATTACACATTGATCCTAGGATCACCTATTTTATTATATGACCACACCACGCTGAATATCAATTCAATATCAAAAAAAGAACTCGTAATGATTTCTTATCCAATATAGACAATATAATCCACAAGATTAAACCTATCAATCGATCACATGTCACTTATTTATCATTTATATCATATAAGTAATCTATTCACGCTTTATATCTATAGAGGCATCTGTGCACCTAGGATAACCTATCTCTCTGTGTTTACCTCCAAACATCACAACCCATCTCAAGAAAAAATAGTCAATCTACTATTATTCTTTTAACATTGTTGAACCTCACCACTTTGATTCAAATCTTATCAGTACTAAACTCTACCACTAATTTTATGGAAATATTATCATAGTAAATCACACCACATGAAGTAGATCGTAAGCATTAGTCTCACATTAGCTAAGGTATCTATTATGATATCACACCGATTCTAGGGATCTCATCCATATAGGGAATCCCTATACCAATATTAACCTTTCTTGGGACATCATAGTTAAATACATTTATATCATAAATTTATTGTTATATAGATATTTTCATCAATAAATTCATCACATATCTCACTCAGTTATGTTGTGATTCATGAATCAGTTATTTGGGAAAACATTAAATAAGCTATTATTGATGTTTTAACAAACTAATACACATTTTATTTTGAAAATATAGTTTATCAATAATTATAAATCATTCATATGTCATGTGATCCAACATGGAATGTATGATTCAAATACACCTAATTCATTCTAGAATGATTCAAGAGTAAATCCATAAACCAAAATTATAAACAACAAAAATTGTCAAAGCATATCAATTGTTACAAAAAACATAATTTCACTCTCTTGTAACATGTATTTCCACTAATATATATTATTTATGGTCTTAAATATTTTATCTATCACTTATTTTTACCAATACTAGCTCTATATACAAAGTCTTGAATTCTAAAAATACATAAAAATGTACTACTAAAACATTAAAACATCCCTGGCTAGGTCACCACCCATATGTTCTGATCTAGGTAACCATGTGATCTTGGATACACCTCCTAACAAGGAAAATAATACATAATAGATTATAAAGGTGGATGATTTAATGTGGGTATACTATCCACAAAATATCATCAAATTAAAAAAAAATCCATAAAATAAAACCAATACTAGATAAAATGTTAGAGTTAAATAATTTATTTTTAATATAAATCTTTCCATATAAAATCATACCATGCTTTAAATGATTTAAACCTATCTAGATCATCCATTTATACATGAGGTAAAATTTTCTTAATCAGAAGATCATATATGAAAAATGTGAAAATAAAAATTAAACAATAATGAAGGCCCACTTCTAGTCCTCAACTTCAAGTCCAAACTATCTTGACATCCCCATCAATTTCTTCTATCTCACTCACCTAGTACATGGGCCATATACTTGCAATTCTTAGAAAACATTATATTTACATATCCCCCAAATCTCACATGTAGTGTGTAGGCATAAAAATCAGTGTTTCACCAACAATGGTTCACCTAATAATAATCAATATATACAACTCAAGTATGACATTTTATAATGCAATAAATAAAAATGTACACATATATATATATTAAGTTGAACAATTAGTTACCTATGAATCCATCCTAGTGTTAAAATCATACCTACTTTGTTGTATGTTTGAAAAGGGAATTTATTTATCAATGACAGATCAAAATATTAAAATTATGATCCTCATGAATTTGAAAGATCCCAATGGGATGAAGTTTCCTATAAATGATAATATTTATAGTCATTATCACCCCCCTAGGAGAGACATCCCTAATATCAATCTCATGGAATTTTAATAAATGGTTATCCATATCTATCCTCATATGAAAACTAGAATAGTAGACTTGTCATACTAGTAACTAACCCAATGTATGATAATTAGAATGATCCTTATAACAAATAGTAAATATCTAGCCACATGTTAGAAAACCCTAATAACATGCACAAATAATCCTAATAATATATTAGTTGACTGAAAGACCATTAGAATCCTTCTAAGTGATGTTTGAAAAAACTTGTAACCAAACACCCGTTGTGTCACAAAACTATTCCTAATTGGAGGAAAATATTGTATAAAAGAACGTTATAGTAGTGTTTCAGTATCTATCTCCATGATTTGTCCTAGACCAAGAAGGGTCATAAGAGTTTCTAACAATACTGGAGGGTCCCCTAACAACAAACATAGAATTTTCACATTCTATCCCCAAACCCTGATCTGTAACATAGATAATGGATAGAAAAAACTATCATTCTTTTAGTAGGATTAAAGAACTTCTAATCCAAACGAGTTACCTTCCTAATATCATATTGGTTATTTTGACCAACCTCATGAACTATACTAATTACACAAATATTGTATGAGTCATTTTAGTTAAACATTAAAAAAACAACTATATTGGGACTATCATAATTGTAACACCCTTGGATAAGTGAGACATAAAAAGACTAAATGTTACTACCTATGACTACAAGGTGAACCACTATTTTTATGATCCTGCCTAATTAGAACTCTAGATTTCAACATTCATGGTCTGGATTAGGGTTAATATGGGTTATCTCCTTTGATTTTTTCCATATAATATTTTATTTAGGATAAATAACCCTGAAAGAAGATGTGTTTTCTTGGAAGTCTAGTCATTATTCTAAAAGGTGACCTTAACGGATAATAGCTTATTGTTTGTTGAGAATGACACAAATGTAATACATGTGAAAATGGGGTTAGATGACCAGGTTCATTGCCTAAGGAAGTTTTTGTCATGAAAAATAGTTTCACAATCAATACCCTATAGGAAGTGTAGTTGAACTTTCTATGTCACGACCTGTCCCCCGGGGACCCTGCCGTGACTACCCCAAGCTCGCCTTCCATAGGACAGGGGCTGGTGACTAGCACCGAAGGCGTATTCCTTAAAACTGGGAAGGTGTTACCTTTATATCCTGTAAAATCTATAACCAACCACCCAAAAATTTATGAACATGAGTAAACTGAACAGTAAAAAGAGTGTGTACAGTATGTAAAAGGGGCCAGAATACAAGCCCAACTAGAAAGTACAAGAAAAAAAGAAAGTACAATTAAACTGACAAACTCCTGTGAACACTGGCCAAGGGTCCTAACTGAATGGAAGGTATATTTATTGAATGTTCGTCTCTGTGGTATGCATCTTCTAAGGTCCATCAACGCTCTACCTCCAGTCCTGGTACCCTCATCCCCTGTCAGTATTGTCCGTTGTATACACCAAACACAATAATGTGCGGGCATAGCCCGTACAGGGGTGAGTATAACGTTACTCATTAGGGACCCTAAGACCCTCAAGGTATCAAAAAATCCACAAAGGGTAAACCAAAATCATGTAAACTAGTGAAAACCCTACTTAGGGAAATGCCCATACATATAGCTATGTTATCAAGTGTTACCCATCTCATTCATGGGGAAACACAGGGCCCAACTCTTTATCCAATGTACAACAATTCCATAAATGAAATATTACCATGAAGGTAAGTACCAAACAGGTATGCCACATAGAAGAATACCCCAAAGTTATCACCACGAAAGTAAATACCACACAGGTACTCCACATAGAATAATTTCACAAAGCTATCACCACGAAGGTAAGTACCACACTAGTATGCCACACAGAAGAATACCACAAAGGTAAAGACTCAGCTTACACCAGGTATATTCTAGGTAAAATAGTAGAGATGATTAGACATAACCACTGAATCAACATACTTTTTTAAGAGGCAGACCCATGTTGGATCCTAAATCATCACACCCATACACGATCCTAGTATATCATCAGACCCACACAGGATCCTAGTATAGCAGACCCACACCAGATCCTATTACATCGTCAGACCCACATACTATCCTTTTATAGTAGCCCCACAAAGGATCCTAGAGTATTCCCGAATGGATTCCTAGATCAGATCCTTGTAGGACCCTCAATTGCAAACCCACGATGGATTCCAAAGCACATACCAACATATGATCCCTTTCTCATGTTCAGCCAGTTATGGGGTTCCCGAACTAAGCTCTCTTGTCTCTAGGATGGTCCACTCCTCAAGCCACTGGTCAATAGTCCAACTTCCACGAAGTTCCATGAAGAAGTATCCTAAAGGACTACCACATCATAGGGGTCTCAACGCAATAGAGGGTGTGTCAATAGAACGCCAGGTCTGTAAGTTATTAGCCTTTTAGTCCCGAGGTCCCAATTGGATTCGTGCTTGATGCAACCCGACTACACCCTAACGGTATCCAAATCATAATTTGGGTATACCAAAATGACCATCTTGCTCCAAGGTTATAGGAACAGAAGATGGTTCATCAAACAGGTGCTCGTAGCTCAGGATATGATTGAAATAACGTATACTCTCGAAACTGGTCTGGGTCCGGTCCGACCCGGTCGGACCGACCCGGCCCAAACTGGTTTGGGCCAAGCTGACCTGGTTCAGGTCTACCCAGCCCACATTGGGCAGCCTAGCCTAGGCTGCCTGGCTTGACCGCTTGCAGGGGGATCGCGTGCCCCCAACCTCAATCACAAATGACCAAAGCTATTTGGTTGCAAGGCATTATGTGGGATCCGCCACGTGTCCCACTCTATATAGCTCAACCGACCGACATGAACAGCCCCTGCTTCTCCCAGTGGTGTGTCGTTCATCACCCCTCTGTAGCCGACCGAATTCCGGCCACCTTCCACCATCCACCACATCCAGGGGGGCTATGACCACTTGTTCCAATGGTAGCGTGCAGTCATGCCGCGCGTGCTTCCAAGGTCAGTCGAATCACCGACCTCCCTCTATCCACCCTCATAGCTAGAAATAGCTGGCCACCCTCCAGCCTCCGCATGCCCTCTTCCTCTACCGGCGTCATGGGTGTGCGCCGCCCCATTCCCGTGCAGCTATCCCAGGAGGCAGTCGCCACCTATCCCATCCTTGAAGAAAACAACAATCATGAAGAATAACGAAGGGATCAGGTCATGTTTTTTTATCCCGCACCCTCCACATTAGTTCGGTAGAAGGCAGATCAAGATGATTAATTAAACTCAAAACTCAAAAGAAAAAGAACAACTTCTACCTCAAAGGTTTGATGATGTTTCGTGAGATGAAATCATTGAAGTTGAAGAGGGTGACAATGATCATCACTTCCGCAACACGGTTCTGAATTCGGGATCGTGCGTCTTCCTATTTCTTGATTTAGAAGGACGTTATTCGATAGAGATGGGATTATTTGTTTGGAGGATAAGTTATTCATTGGTGGATGAGTACCTCTAAGGTTCTCCCAATTCACCCCCTTTCCGACACTTTTCTAACCAATTCTCTCTAAATAAAAGATATGCCAATATAAATAAAAATAAGTAGATTAATTTATGTTGGCACAATTAAATATTGACACATTTATTAATTTTAGTTGGCTCTAACAATTATATGGAGATTTGAAAGTTTTTTTCCCATTAAAGAGGGTTTGGGTGGTCCCCACCATTAATTTCAAAATGGGGGGTTTTAGTTTAGGTGTTCCCCACCTCTATAACATTCATATTAGAGGTTTCAATAAAAATAAAATATATTTTTATTTTGTTTTCTTTTTTTTTCCATGAAAAGTGAAAAAATTTAACTTTCACCCTTGACCTACTGTGGTCGAGGTGAAGGTCTCCTTAAGAGAATACTGGCGTTGTGAGTTCAATAGTTTCCTCTAATTTCAATTCTGTGCACCGGTTCAAAAGTTAAAAAAAACATGCTCACACGTTTATTGAACGTACCCAAAAAAAATTTAGAAATTCATTCCGAGAACACCGGGCCTTAGAATCATGCGCCGTCAATTTTCATGGTCATGTGAAATTACCATATATTAAAAAAATTACATATAATATCCGAGTCTTTACATTCTCCCCACCTCGGGGATTTGTGTCCCCAAAATCCATGTCACAAAACTCGAAAAACATGTGGGGGTATTGAGAACTAATTTGATCCTCTTGCTCCCATGTTCTCTCTTAGAGGTTCCCATGCTTCCAGCGAACGCGCACCAGAGGTATCGATGGCCCAAAAATAACCCACCCCTGTCGATCCTCAATCTCCACTGGAACCTCCGTCAACGTCACCCCATCATCAATGTATAGCTCTCCATGGTCAATGACATGATATGAGTCATGAAAGTATCTCCTCATCTGGGATACGTGGAAAACATCATGAACTCGGTGCAATTAATGTGGAAGAGCTATGTGGTAACCAACCTCTCGATGTCTGCTAAGATCTTGAAAGTGTCCGATGAATCTCGAAGATAGCTTGCAGCCCCTTCCAAATCTTTGCAAAACTCGTCAGGGTGAAACCCATTGAAAGAAATGGTTTCCATCCTCAAACACTAGAAGTCTCCATCACCTATCAGCATATGACTTTATCCTACTCTGTGCAGTCTTCATCCGCTCCTGGATGATCTGCACCTTCTCTGTGGTAGCCCGTACCATATCTAGTCCCATGAGTGTTGACTCTCCAAGGTCAGTCCAGCACAATGGAGATCTGCAAGGTCACCCATACAACACCTCGAAAGGTACCATCCCAATGGTGGAGTGATAGCTGTTGTTGTATGCGAACTCCACTAAGGGAAAGTGATCCTCCCAGCTGTGAACAAAGTCAAGGATGCAAGAATACATCATGTCTGAGATGGTCTGAATGGTCTTCTTAGTGTGGCCATCCATCTGCAAATGGAAGCCAGTGCTCAAAAGAAGCTGCATCTTGAAGGCCTCATGAAACCCTTTCCATAGTCGGGATGTGAAATGTGCATCTCGATCAGAGACAATCACCTAGGGTAATCCATGTAGCCGCACAATCTTTTGAAAATAGAGGAATCACAAGCTCTCTACTGAACCCTTCTCTCTAATCAGTAGGATGTGGGTCGACTTAGTGAGTCGATTGACGATCACCCGAATAGAATCCTGACCACCAGATGTACGTGGAAGTACTGTCATGAAGTCCATTGACATACTATCCCACTTCCACTCTGGGACCTCTAAATGATGAACTAAGCCTTCTGGTACCTAATTCTACATCTTCACTTGTGGACAAGTGTGGCACCGAGAGACACACTCTGACACTGCTTTCTTTATTCCCAGCCACCAGTACTGTCGTCAGAGGTCCTGGTATATCTTCACCACTCTTGGAGGTATCACTAGAGGGGATGTGGGGAACTCCCAAAATACTTCCTCCCAATGAGACACTGGTACCATAGTACATCCTATAATAGGATAACGTGCTCCCCATCTTCAAGAAATACATCATGTGCCTATCTTGTGGATATCTGAGCACGTCGAGCCTCGTAGTCAGTTTCCCTGCACCGCACCTCCCTGACTCACTGAAGAAGTGGGGTAGTGACTATAAAATAATGGAAAAAAGCTGCTCCATCTCGATCCAGAAAGGATATCTACAAAGCGGGTAGCTACTCTGTCACCTCAATTATCAGCTATATACCAGATCTCCTACTGAGTGCATCTTCTACAATGTTCCCCTTCCTAGGTGTATAGACAATCTCAAAGTCATAGTCCGAGAAGAACTCAAGCTAGGACCGTTGTCTCAGGTTTAATTCCTTCTGAAAGAATATATAATTGAGACTCTTGTGATCCAAGTATACTTTAAAATGCACACCCATCATGAAATGTCGCCACATGTTCAAGGATATGACCACTACTGCTAACTCTATGTCATGCGTAGAATAGTTATTCTCATGCTCTCTCAAATGTCGATAAACTTCTGTGATGAATTCTCGCTCCTACATCATGAAAAATCCATGCCTGATCTCTGTTGCATCGCAGTAGACTACGTACCCTACATCATCCTCCAATAGCCTCAAGATTGGGGCACTAGTCAGCCTCTACCTCAGCTCTTGAAAACTCCAATGGCATCTCCTCTCCGACTGCACAAAGAGTTTCCCCATTTTCGCCAATGCAGATAAAGGTGCTGCAACTCTGTAGAAATCTGGTACAAATATCTGATTGTATGCATCCAAACCAAGGAAAATTCATACCTCTGTTACACTCCTAGGTGGATCCCAATCATGTACAGCCTCAATCTTCATTGGATCCATCGCAACACTAGCCTATGTGATTACATGTCCCAAAAAGTTAACCACTTGGATCCATAACTGGAACTTCAAGAGCCTACCGTAATGCTTGTGCTCTCAGAGTGTGTCCAGAACTATATGAAAATGATAAGGATGCTCCCCCTCTGTCGCTGAGTATATTGAAATGTCATCAATGAATACCACCACAAGGATATCAAGATATGGCTGAAATATCCTGTTCATGTGTCCCATGAACACTTCTGGAGTGCTGGTTATGCCGAATGGCATAACCAAGAACTCATAATGTCCATATTGACATCTGAAATTCGACTTCTACAAATCCTCATCTCTTAATCTGAGTTGGTGATCGCCTGATCTGAGGACTATCTTCGAAAACCATAGTGCTCCCTTCAGTTGATCAAAGAGGTCCTCAATCTTTGAGAGTGGGTACTTTTTCTTCACGGTCACCTGGTTCAAGTGCCAATAGTCAACATAGAGTCTCAAGCTCCCATCTTACTTCTTGGCGAACAAAATTGGGGCTGTCTAGGGAGAAACACTAGGGTAAATGAACCCCTTCCGTTGTAAGAATTCTAACCATACCCACGGATCATAAATCTCCATGGGATTCATCTGATATGTTAGTGTAGATATCGGTGTCATCCCGGGGTACAATTCAATGTAAAAGGCCTCCTATCTGCTATAAGGTAGGCCAAGAGCATCATCAGGGAAGACATTCGTGTAGCGGTCCAGCACTACATGATAACTCGGACTCTCCACATCAACCGCTCTGAGGGTAAGGATAGCCAACTGATGAGTGATCAGTTGCACTCTCATTCGAGTAAGTCCATCATGTGTTTCAAAGGCTCCCTTATCCCTGGTGAAGGTAAACCTGGTCTTATTTGTGTGGACACACCACACTTTGCGCCTAATACATTCAATTTGATCATGGGATGTAGATAACCAGTCCATACCCAAGACGACTTCGTAAGGCTTTAACGCCGCTACTAGGAGATCCCAGCCAAAGCCCTCACCTCCTAATGTAATCTCACACTGCCAGAACCAGTGTGTAATTGTTGAATCCTCTATCGCAGGAGTCTCTAGCCATAAGGATCGAGCCAGTGGATCTATCGGAATCACCGAGTTCAGAATGAGGGCAGTGGAAATAAAAGAATGACTGGCACTTGTTTCTACATGTACTATAACTAAGGTCGAGTAGACACAGATCGTACCTCGAATCATCTCTAGAGCACCATGGTTGTAGGCATCAGCTGCCTGGAGATGAGATTGCCCCTATCCACCTGCTCCATGTGGTCGAGGTGGACCACCTGGAGGTGGTGGTGGTGGTAACACCTCGAATCGTCTCCCACCTCTAGCTACACGAGCTGCTCGTCTGCCATATCCACCTGCTCCATGCGGACCTCTTGGGTCAAACCTATGTCTCTAACTGGGAGGTCCTTTGACCGTCTGCTGATCTTTTATACGGTGGGTCATGCAGTCACGAGACATGTAACCCTGCCCGCCGCATGTGACACACTTCCTACTCCTCGCATGACTACCTCTGTCTCCGGTGCCCCACACAACTGACCCGGAATCAAGTTGTCATTCACCTCTAGGTCTGGTCCTCTTGGACCTCAGTGACATTTTCCTACTACTAGCTGTAGAAGACTCCGATATGTGACGCCCAGTGGTGGGTCTCTCTGTTGGTGACTACTCATCAAGAAAACTCTCCACTAAGAGGGCTCTATCTAATACCCCCATTTGCGTCTGGATGCTGAGAGAAATCATCAAAGCCATGATCTCTTGCCTGTGTCCCTTCTCTAAGTTCCGGGCCCTAAAGAATGGGTCTCGCATCATATCAGTAGAGTAGTGTCAGAAATCAGTGAACCTCACTGAGTACTAAGCCATAGTAATGATGCCCTGCTGTAGATGAAGAAGCTCATGTATGCGTACTGTGCGAAGAGTCTCTGGGACAAACTCTGCCTAAAACAGGCTCTCGAAGTCTTCCCATAGAATCGTCACATAGTTGTGAACCTAAAGCATCAGGCTCCACCATCTGCCTACTGATGATTTTAGAAGACAGGTGGAAAGGTTCACCATGATATCAGTTGGTGTCCCTACTAGTCGGAAGACTCTCACCACGAATTCTAACCAATTCTCAGCTACATGTGTGCCCCTCTCACCCCTAAACATGGGTGGCATCTGGTGTTGGAACTCATGAAACCCGCTCAAGAGGTGTACACTCTCTACTGCTGGGGCTTGTGGGATCAGTGGCCCAACAGGTAATGGTACCGCTGGTGCCTCTGCTAGTGCATCTACTGGAAGGGGGCCCTGCACCAAGGCCTCGTCACTCGGTGGGCTATCAGTACATACTATAACCCAAACCCTAGTTGGTTATTTGTGTGGAGGCATCCTGAAAAGAAACAGGTGCACCACATTCAATAAGTTATACCTGGTGATCTGATTGAAAGTGTTCTGAATGAAAAATCTTCTAAACACACATGAAATTAGGGTTTTCACGCACTGAGTCAGAAATTAGAAGTATGTTCCAGGTGTATGGATACGTCGGCCGCTACACCAACACTAGATTCCCTAAACTGATAACCACAATCACTACAATTAACAATATTTCTATTAAAAAGATCAGAGTCCAATGTTCTATGGTAGAACTGTCTCTTTTGATACCAATTCATCATGACCCATCCCCCAGGGCCCGTTCCATGACTACCCAAAGCCTGACTTCCATAGGACAGGGGCTGGTGACTTGCACCGAAGGGGTATTTCCTAAAATGGGGAAGGCATTGCCCTCATAGTTTGTAAACTCATGCAACCAAGCACATAGTATGATACGAACACGAGTAAAATGAACTGTAAAAAGAGTGTGTAAAGTATGTAAAAGGGGCCAGAATACAAGCCCAACTGGAATGTACAAGAAAACTGGAAAGTATAAGTAAACTGAGTAGCTCCTGTGAACACCCGCCAAGGATCCTACCTAAAAGATAGGTACAGCTCTTGAATGGTCGTCTCTGCGGTACAACTCGAATAAGGTCCAGGTTTTAGCTACCTCTAGTCCTGGTACACATTTCCTTAGTCAGAGTTGTCTATCATCTACAACAAACACAATGAGGTGTGGGAATAGCCCTTGTAGGGGTGAGTATAATGATGCTCAGTAGGAACCCTAAGACCCTCGAGGTGTCAGAAAATCCAAAAACGATAAACCAAAAGAATATAAACCAACAAAAACCCTACTTAGGTATATACCCATACATATACCTACATTATCAAGTATTACCCATCTCATTCATGAAGAAACACAAGTCCCAACTCCTCAGCCAAAGTACAACTGTTCCATGAAGGAAAGATTACCATGAAGGTAAGTACCACATAGGTATTCCACATAGAAGAATAACCCAAAGGTATCACCACGAAGGTTATTACCACACAGGTACGCCACAAAGAAGAATACCATAAAGGTATCACCACGAAGGTAAGTACCACACAGGTACGCCACATAGAAGAATAACTCAAAGTTAAAGACTGATCTCACACCATGTATATTCTAGGTACAATAGAAGAAATGATTAGATATAACTACCGAATCATCTTACTCTATTAAAAGGCAAGCCCACGTAGGATCCTAAATCATCAGACCCACACAAGATCTTAGTACTTCAATAGACCTATATAGGATCCTAGTACAACATACCCATATAGGATCCTAGTACATCGTCAGACCCACACAAGATCATAGTAAAACATACCCATGAAGGATCCTAGAGTAGTCTTGAATGGATTCCAAGAGAAGATCCATGTGGGACCCTCAATCACAGACCCATGAAGGATCCCAAAGCACATACCCACATAGGACCCCATTCTCATGCTACAGCCAGCTAGTGGGTTCCCAAACTAAGCTCGCTAGTCTCTGGGAGGGTCGGTTCATCAAGCTACTGGTCGATACTCCCACTGACACAAAGACCCATGATTAACTGTCTCAGAGGACCACCATGTCATAGGGGTATCAACGCAATAGACAGTGCATCAATTAGATGCTCGGTCTGTAAGTTAGTAGCCTTTTAGTCCTGAGGGCCCGGCTGGATTCCTACTCGATCCAACCCGACCCTATCCCAACATTATCCAAATATAAAGTGGGGTATACCAAAAGGATTGTCTCACTCCAAGGTTTCATGCTCCATAGATGGTTCATCAAAACGGAAGCACGTAGCTCAAGATATGGCCGAAATAACGTATAGGGTCGAAATTGGTCCGAGTTCGGTCAGACTAGGTCAGACTGACCTGGCCTGGGCCGACCCAACCCAGTTCAGGTTGACCCGGACCACTGGGTCTGGCTCAGCCTACTGGGTCTGGCCCTGCCTGGTCCGCGCTGGGTTGCCTAGCCTGTACTTTCCCATCGGACCCGCACTGGGTGGCACGGCTTGGACGCATACGGGGGGGGGGGGGGGGGGTGATCTCGCACCCCCCCCCCTCAATCGTTGAATGGCCGAAGCCATTTGGGAACCATGCAGCATGTGGGACCCACCGCGGGTCCCACTAAGTACAACACAGAAGGCCGAAACGAATGGCTCCTTGTTCCTCCTGGCGGCGTTTCATGCGCCGCCCCTTCGTGGCCCGTTGAACGTCGACCACCTTCCACCATCCTTCGGGGCTAGGTGGACTGTGACCACTTGTTCTGAAGGTAGTGCATGGTCATGTCGCCCCTGCTTCCATAGTCAATTGAAGCACCGGCCGCCCTATGTCCACCACCGTGGTAGAAAATAGTTGGCCGCCCTCCGGCCTCCATGAACCATCTTCCTCTACCAGTGTCCTAGGTGCATGCCTCCCCAGTTCTGTGCAGCTATCCTGGGAGGCAGTGGCCACCTTTCTCCACCATGAAGAAAACAAAAATCATAAAGAATAGGGGAGGGATCACACCTTGTCCGTTTTGCCTACACCCTCTGTATTAGTTTGGTAGCAAGTAGATTAAGAGGATTAATTCAACATAAACCACAAAAAACATCAAAAAACCCTACCTCGAAGTTTCGTTGATGTTTCGTGATATGAAATAGGTGAAGGCGAAGAGGGTGCCAATGATCATCGCTTCCGCAACCCACTTCTGAAGTCAGGTTCATGCATCATCCTCTTTCTTGATTCTGATTGATGTTCTTTGATGGATATCACGTTCTTTATTTGGAGGAGATGTTCTTCATTGGCGTATGAGTTCCTCCGAAGTTCTCCCAATTCTCCACATTTCCAACACTTCACCAACCAATCCTCTGCAAAGAAATTAACAGCCAATATAAATTAAAATAATTAGATTAATTTATGTTGGCACAATAAAATTTTGACACATTTATTAATTTTAGTTGGCTCCAACAATTAAATGTGGAGTTGAAAGGTTATCTCCAATTAAAGAGGGTTCAGGTGGTCCCATCCGTTAATTTCAAAATGGGAGGTTTTAGTTCATGTCGTTCCCACCTCTATAACATTCATATGGGAAGTTTCAATAAAAATGAAGTGCCCAGATCAGTGTGAATCACTGAAAGGGGGAGGGGGTGAATCAGTGATCCTTTAAAACTTTTTACTAATTGATTCTTTATCAATTAAACCTCTATGGCTGGTTAAAGCCTCGATCCACTCTTCTTGTATCTCTCACCCTTTACCGAATGATGCAGTAATGAAAAGGCACTGGACACAAGGATTTACAAGGATCGGCACCAAAGGCCTACGTCCTTGCCATGTTGGTTATACACCCCAAAATGGTTTCTCCATTATAATCGGTTAGTATTACAATGGTCGATACAGATTCCCATTGTATCTCTCCTGAGTCCCACGTGAGGGTCTTTATACTGCGTCTTACAGTGTTACCAGAGTCCCATTGGCCTACTCCAGAATCCCACAAAAAACTTCTTCCACCCTGAGTCTCACAGGGGGCTTCTCCTGGCTCCTCGAGTCACACGAGTAGCTCTTCTTCTTGTTCATCTCTTCAAGTATCTTCAGCAGTCTGGGATAAAGACTGCTGGCCTTGCTCTGTACCTATGATCACTTGAGTTGATCAGGTCTTCTCGTCTTGCTCAGGCTTTATCTCCTTCTTCTAAGGATGACCTGGCCTTCTCTCTTCAAGAAACTTCAACAACCTCTGAAAAGGTCTGTTGGTCTTGCTCAGCAACTTCTGATCACTTCTGTTGATCAGGCTCTTCTCAATTACTGAATACTCACACAACTAATATCTTTAACTTCAGTCTGGCCTCAGTCTGACTTCACATCAACTTCATGCACTGAGTGCATGGAATCTCTGCATCCTCATGCACTGACAGCATGGCTTCTCAATATCTTCAAGAACTCTTGGTCTTGGACTCCTCAAATGCACACTTACTGATTTGAGCTTGTTCACGTGTGTATGTGCATGCATGCAAGCATGCACTTACCTTCTTCTTCTCTTGGTGCAATAAACCCACAAAGGGTGTAACACTTTTAGCACACACCTTCTACTTGTCCTTCACACATTTTATTCTTTTTTCTTACACACTTGAATATGTGTTTTACTTGGTGTGAGTATCTACTTCTTCTAAGTGTATACACTTTTAGTGCACACACTAGGTTTGACCTTGTTGATTTTGTTTGCACCCACTTTGTTCACTTTGCAAACACAAGGTGCAAGCCTTGCCTTCCACTTCTTGCACACACTTAGCTACGGCTTCCCACTTTGTTTGTTAAGCACACACACAACATAAGTGTGGTCTTCACTTGGTGCACACACAACATGTTCTTCTATTTGTTCTTCAAAGTGTGCACCCACAAGGCTACGGCCTTCCTCCTTTGCACACCCACGGCCCGAATATCCAATGAAGGCGCTCAAGGGGGTGTGGCCTTTCTCCTCTTCACAACTGCCGGGAAAGCCTCAAGATTCAAGGGCGCGCAAGCCACAAGACACCTCAGCCGTGGGGCACGCAAGTGCCTTGGTGCACAAAGGCGCGCAAGGTGCAATGTCGTGGGGCGCGCAAGTGCAACACCCGCGGGCACTTCCTCCTGCCGCACAAGTATGCGGGCAATGAGGGTTCCAATCCTCGAGCGCGCAGATTCAAGCGGCTCAGGATCTTCCTGATGCGCAAGTGAGGCGCACAGGGGACTCCTTCGAAGCCTCAGGTGGCTCCGGAACTAACTGCCGCGCAAGTGGGATGCGCGGGGCTCAAAGCTTCGCAAATCACAGGGTGCTCGCGGGACACTCTTCAAATATTCAGCAAGCTTTTTGAGAGCCTCGGGTTCTCCTTTTATAGGAAAGGAATTCTTCGGCCCATCCGCGTGAGATCCCGAAGATTTCGGATCTTCAAGATTTTTCAAATCTTTATTTTTATCCTATGTTCAACGCGTGTTGCATTTTTATTTTCATCCTTCACGTGTATGCATTTTCGAACGCATGCATGGCCTCATTAAAATCCAATCATGCAAAAAACAAACACATGAAGCCTCGGCAACTTCTTTTGCCTTGGAATTCTTCGAAATCTTCCATACTTTGAATGCATGCCCATTTTCTTGCATGAATATGTTCAGTAGGGCCAGACGAACCGAATGGAGCCTTAGTTTTGATCGGAGGTGGCCGGGAGCTCGACTTCAGTGCTCGGAGGGCCACTGGTTCAGGCGGTGTCGCGGGAGGTGCCTCGGCCGAGCTCGAGGTAGAGGATAACTTGAGGGCCGCTGGATCGGTCAATTGAAAGACATCGGACTGCTGCGATCAGAAGATCTCGCGCGGGATCGATTGTGTGGTCGAGATCTGGCTCGCGATCGATCGAGCGGCCAGGATTCGCTCCGCGGCAAAATCTCGCGTCCCACATCAAAACGAAGCACGGTTTTTCCGCGGCTTATCAAAGATGCTCTCCCCGCTTTATGTTAGTTGAATCCTCTCCCTCCACGGTGCCTCCCCGCACCGTGTTCTCTGCGGGTGCGCTCTTGCGCCCACCCCTGCCACTCGGGCGCACCATGGCACCCACTGTGTGCATTCCTCGTGCTCACGCTGCGCGGGCTTCATCACCGCGTGGCCTCAGGGGCTTATACACGGCCCCGGCCTCTCTCGGGCTGGCCCCATGGGATCCCCTTGGGCATGGTGACCTAGTCCCACATGTGCCTTGGGTTGAACCCTTTAGGCTGGCCCTTGGTGGCTTCCTTTTTGCTAGAGTATAGACTTATGGACTTTGTATAAAAACAAAGTAACCCAAGTGTAAATGCCAAATGCCACATCTTCCTCTAATCCATTTCTTCTCTTCTAACACATATTCTCCTTCTTCTTCATTAGAATTCACCAATCCTCCTTAACATATAATATTGACTTAGGAGGTGGAATTCTCGAAGGGTCTTCTTCTTCAACCGAACTCCTTAATCAAACATAGTCTTCAACGTTATTCATTGATCCAGTCAGAGATTAAGTTGGATCAACTTTTAATTCACATGCACTAAGTGATAGTGCATGGACTTAATTAAACCACTTCAACCACTTAGAACTTGTGGATGGATCCCTTTCATCTCCTCATGCATTGTCAATACAATACACGGCCTTCTAACATTGTTGTGACTTTGTATCATCAGGATACAAGTTCTTGGAACTTAAAGATCAGCTCATCAATCGTCAGATGTAATGATGATGCTCTGTCATCATCAATTCTTGAAGTGGTGTAACTTAGTATCATCTTGATACAAGTATTGAAACATTAAGATCAGTTCTACAATCGTTTGATGTGAACATGGATGAATGTTTCAACCATAAACTCCTATGTCACTTAGTGAATCTCCTAAGTGACATGCATCTTAGTACCATGGCCATTCTCCATTCATCACCAACACCATCACATCCTTTGTCATTCACATGTTGACATTCCATGACATCCATTCATTCCATGACAACATCATGCCTCATTGACAACAAATGCAACACAGTGCATTTCAATCTCCCCCTTTGTATTTGTGGTCAATACACTTCTTCAGCACATATGAATGGGTCAATATGTGTGCCAATATTTTCTCCCCCTTATTGGCAATCAAATGCAAAGGTGTGGTGTGGCTCTCTTCCAAAATATCTCTTCCTCCCTTTGAATAACATTTTCTTGAAAAACACTGAGAGAGGGATGATGTCACATGTTCTCTTTAGCAAAGAACCTTTAGTAAATCAACTCTAAGTCTACTTGGGCTAACCCGGTGTAGAAAACAAGAGTGATGTAACCAAGGTACTAAATGTTGTCCAACATTCACTATACATGTGAGATCATGTTTCAAGGGGCTTGAAATTTTTCAGATATAACAATGAATTTGCTAAATCCTGCACAACTTCACAAAACTCATTAGAAAGTTCAGGTGCAAAGATAAATCTCCCCCTTTCATCCATTTGTCTTCAATATATACTCCCCCTTAATTAACAAGATAAACTCAATTAAGAAACAATGGATGGAAGTATGATTGGAATACTTTCACTTTTCTCAAGATGGTATTAATCTAAGAATCCCATCTTCTTCAGATTGGCTCCCACTCAAGGGGTGCACTCCATTTTGTCCAAACCATCCTCTAGTTGAGAATGATCATCATTTTCAATTCCCTGTAATGTTAGCACATGTAAATACAAGTGATTAGGGAATAATATGGAACCTCCTCGGTTCATCAATGTGAACAACAAGGTTGAGAATATTCTCTCAACCGAGATGTCCCATTTTCACCATTCTTTACACTTGCACATTTGATCTTCAATGATGTTTGTGCTGGTGTGGATCTCAATACATCTTCATGTGAAATATTCTTCTTCCCTTTTGCCTTAGCAATTGCCAGAACTTCATCTTCATATCTTTGTAGATCTTTGGCAAGTTGCAACTGATTTGGCCATATGACTAGTAAGTCACTTGGAAGTGTGGCCTCAGTTCTGGAAATTCCACATGGTTCCTTCGATGCTTTCAAGCTATCTTTCTTAGGCAACTTGTTTTTAATCAATCCCTTCTGCTTCTGTTGGATTGATTGTCTATTTGATTTCAATCTGCTTCTATTGATTTCCATGGCTTGTTTACAAAGATCCATGGTATTCCCTTTCTTTCCACAGTAGAAGCATTTCTTCCTGGTGGTCCTTCTGGATGCATCACCCTTCTTGGATTTAGACTCCAAGGTCTTCTCTTCCTTTTTCATAATCTTCTTGGGAGCATCTTCCACTTACTTATGCTTGCTTCCCAAGGATTCTTTCTGAGCCAGGTTCTGTGATATTTTCTTCTTTTTAGCTCTGGATATAGTTAGAGAGTGACATGTATCTTTTTGACCACTTTTACAAACATCCCAGATGTTATCAAGAAATCCAAATCTATTTGTAGTAAACAGATGTCTCTGGACCTGTGGATGTTTCTTCTTTCCTTCTGGCTTGCTCCCCCTTGGCATGGGCTTCCTTTGTGCTTTTACATTTAGTGGATTGTACCAGCAATCTTTTGCACAGTGCCCATACTTATTACAACACCAACACTGACCCACAAATGTTGACCTCTTCAGTCCTTCTGATTGTTGGGTACTTTTCTTGACTTGCTGTGTTGTTTCAGGAGAGCTATCTTTCTTCATTGTCTTCATCCATACTTGTTTGGAATTATTCTTCCATCCTGCACTTTTTGTGGAAACACAATTAGAAGAATAAATAAAAGATGGTATGGATGGTACCTTCTTTTTAGAAGATGTTGCCCTTTCATTAGAGGATGTCTTTATTTTAGAATCATCCTTCTCAAAGCACACTTGTGTAGCAACATTTCTACTTTCAGCTGACTAGGAGGATTCAGATTTGGGCGATTGCAGATTTTTCAATATCACCTCTAGTTCTATGCATTTCATGTTAAGGTAGTTCTTCTCATCCTCAACAGTTCTTAGCCTTCCTTCCCAATTTTCTTTCAGCTGTTCTAACTGGTCTTCATGCACCTTCTTCAATTCTTGCAATGAATTGTCAAGATCCTTCACCATTTTGACTTTGTCTTCGAGTTGAGCAACTCTGACATTCATTGAAACTTTGTACCTCTTTTCCAGTGCATGGAAAACATCTTTGACAATTATCATAAAGAATTATTTCTCAGAAAGGATTATTTGCAATTCTTCTGTAGTTTCTTCATATCTTTCATTGAAAAGGTAGACTGTTTCATCATTGGCATTCACCATCTTTCTGAGACTGTTGGTTATGCCAACCCTTTTTTCCAATTGGACTTCCAGAGAATTGGCTTCATCTTCTAGCTGTAATTTTTCTTCTTGAAGATCAAGGATGCCTATAGCTATACACATTGCCACTTCCTTGGGGACTGTCTTCTGAAGATATTTGATTGCATTTAGAAGATCATTGTTTCTTCCATCTTCATCACAGCTAGAGCAGGCTTCATCAGAAGAATGATAAAAGGAATTGTCATCTGATGTGAATTTCACATTTCTTTCCATAGAAGGAGTTTCTCTGATTGCAACAACCTTCTTCCTCATCTTCTTTGCTTGTTTCTTCATTCTATTTTTCAGAGTCTTGGAAGATATCTCCATTTGAGGCTGTTCTTTTATTTCCTCAAATCTGCACTCCATATAGACTCCCTTGGATATTTTAGAGGCAACCTCACTCTGATACCAATTGAAGTGCCCGGATCAGTGTGAATCACTGAGAGGGGGAGGGGTGAATCAATGATCCTTTAAAACTTTTTACTAATTGATTCTTTATCAATTAAACCTCTATGGCTGGTTAAAGCCTCGATCCACTCTTCTTGTATCTCTCACCCTTTCCCGAATGATGCAGTAATAAAATGGCACTGGACACAAGGATTGACAAGGTTCGTCACCAAAGGCCTACGTCCTTGCCATGTTGGTTATACACCCCAACATGGTTTCTCCATTATAATCGGTTAGTATTACAATGGTCGATACAGAGTCCCACTGTATCTCTCCTGAGTCCCACAGGAGGGTCTTTATACTTCATCCCATAGTGTTACCAGAGTCCCACTGGCCTGCTCCAGAATCCCACTAAAGACTTCTTCCACCCTGAGTCTCACAGGGGGCTTCTCCTGGATCCTCGAGTCACACAAATAGCGCTTCTTCTTGTACAGCTCTTCAAGTATCTTCAGCAGTCTAGGATAAAGACTGCTGGCCTTGCTCTGTACCTCTGATCACTTGAGTTGATCAGGTCTTCTCGTCTTGCTCAAGCTTTATCTCCTTCTTCTAAGGATGACATGGCCTTCTCTCTTCAAGAAACTTCAACAACCTCTGAAAAGGTCTATTGGTCTTGCTCAGCAACTTCTGATCACTTCTGTTGATCAGGCTCTTCTCAATTACTGAATACTCAGACAACTAATATCTTTAACTTCAGTCTGGCCTCAGTCTGACTTCACATCAACTTCATGCACTGAGTGCATGCCATCTCTGCATCCTCATGCACTGACAGCATGGCTTCTCAATATATTCAAGAACTCTTGGTCTTGGACTCCTCAAATGCACACTTACTGATTTGAGCTTGTTCACGTGTGCATGTGCATGCATGCAAGCATGCACTCCCCTTCATCTTCTCTTGGTGCAATAAACCCACAAAAGGTGTAACACTTTTAGCACACACCTTCTTCTTGTCCTTCACACATTTTATTCTTTTTGCTTACACACTTGAATATGTGTATTACTTGGTGTGAGTATCTACTTATTCTAAGTGTATACACTTTTAGTGCACACACTAGGTTCGACCTTGTTGATTTTGTTTGCACCAACTTTGTTCACTTTGCAAACACAAGGTGCAAGCCTTGCCTTCCACTTCTTGCACACACTTAGCTACGGCCTCCCACTTTGTTTGTTAAGCACACACACAACTTAAGTGTGGTCTTCACTTGGTTCACACACAACATGTTCTTCTATTTGTTCTTCAAAGTGTTCACCCACAAGGCTACGGCCTTCCTCCTTTGCACACCCACGGCCCGAATATCAATTGAAGGCGCTCAAGGGGGTGTGGCCTTTCTCCTCTTCACAACTACCGCGCAAGACTCAAGATTCAAGGGTGCGCAAGCCACAAGACACCTCAGCCGTGGGGCACGCAAGTGCCTTGGTGCACAAAGGCGCACAAGGTGCACTGCCACGGGGCGCGCAAGTGCAACACCCACGGGCACTTCCTCCTGCCGCAGAAGTATGCGGGCAGTGAGGGTGTGAATCCTCGAGCGCGCAGATTCAAGCGGCTCAGGATCTTCCTGATGCGCAAGTGAGGCGCACAGGGGACTCCTTCGAAGCCTCAGGTGGCTCCGGAACAAATTGCCGTGCAAGTGGGATGCGCGGGGCTCAAAGCTTCACAAAGCACAGGGTGCTCGCGGGAAACTCTTCAAATATTCAGCAAGCTTTTTGAGAGCCTCGGGTGCTCCTTTTATAGGCAAGTAATTCTTCGGCCCGTCCGCGTGAGATACCGAAGATTTCAGATATTCAAGATTTTTCAAATCTTGTTTTTTATCCTCTGTTCAGCGCGGGTTGCATTTTTATTTTCCTCCTTCACGTGCATGCATTTTCGAACACATGCATGGCCTCATTAAAATCCAATCCATGCAAATCATGAACACATGAAGCCTCAGCAACTTTGTTTGCCTCGGAATTCTTTGAAATCTTCCATACTTTGCATGCATGCCCATTTTCTTGCATGAATATGTTTAGTAGGGCCAGACGAACTGAATGGAGCCTTAGGTTTTATTGGAGGTGGCCGGGAGCTCGACTTCAGTGCTCGGAGGGCCACTGGTTCAGGCGGTGTTGCGGGAGGTGCCTCGGCCGAGCTCGAGGTAGAGGATAACTTGCGGGCCGTTGGATCGGGAAATTGAAAGACATCAAACGGCCGCGATCAGAAGATCTCGCGCGGGATCAATTGTGCGGTCGAGATCTGGCGCGCGATCGATCGAGCGGCCAGGATTCGCTCCGCGGCAAAATCCCATGTCCCACATCAAAATGAAGTGCGGTTTTTCCGCGGCTTATCAAAGATGCGCTCCCCGCTTCATGTCAGTTGAATCGTCTCCCTCCACAGTGCCACCCCGCACCGTGTTCTCTGCGGGCGCGCTCTTGCACCCACCCCTGCCACTCGGGCGCGCCATGGCGCCCACTGTGCGCATTCCTCGCGCTCACGTTGCGCGGGCTTCATCACCGCGTGGCCTCAGGGGCTTATACACGGCCCCGACCTCTCTCAGGCTGGCCCCATGGGATCCCCTTGGGCGTGGTGACCTAGTCCCACATGTTCCTTGGGTTGAACCCTTAAGGCTGGCCCTTGGTGGCTTCCTTTTTGCTAGAGTAGAGACTTAGGGACTTTGTATAAAAACAAAGTAACCCAAGTGTAAATGCCAAATGCCACATCTTCCTCTAATCCATTTCTTCTCTTCTAACACATATTCTCCATCTTCTTCATCAGAATTCACCAATCCTCTTTAACATATAATCTAGACTTAGGAGGTGGAATTCCTGAAGGGTCTTCTTCTTCAACCGAACTCCTGAGTCAAACATAGTCTTCAACGTTCTTCATTGATCTAGTCAGAGTTTAAGTTGGATCAACTTCTAATTCACATGCACTAAGTGATAGTGCATGGACGTCATTAAACCACTTAATCCAATTAGAACTTGTGGATGGATCCCTTTCATCTCCTCATGAATTGTCAATACAATACATGGCCTTCTAACATTGTTGTGACTTTGTATCATCAGGATACAAGTTCTTGGAACTTAAAGATCATCTCATCAATCGTCATATGTAATGATGATGCTCCATCATCATCAATTCTTCAAGTGGTGTAACTTAGTATCATCTTGATACACGTATTGAAACATTAAGATCAGTTCTACAATCGTCTGATGTAAACATGGATGAATGTCTCAACCATAAACTCCTATGTCACTTAGTGAATCTCCTAAGTGACATGCATCTTAGTACCATGGCCATTCTCCATTCATCACCAACACCATCACATCCTTTGTCATTCACATCTTGACATTCCTTGACATCCATTCATTCCATGACAACATCATGTCTCATTAACAACAAATGAAACACAGTGCATTTCAAAAAATAAAATTTCATTTTATTTTATTTTATTTTTATTTCAACGAAAATCACAAAAATCTTACTTTCACCATTGACCTTATGTGGTCGAGGTGAAGTTCTCCATAAGCGAATACTGGTTCTACGAGTTCAACGGTGTCCTTAGATTTCAATTCTGAGCACCATTTGAAAAGCTAAAAAAACCCACTCACATGATTATTGAACGTACCTAAAAATAAGTTCTAAAATTCATTCGGGGCATACCGGGCCTTGGAATCACACGCCGTTAATTTTTGTGGTCTCGTAAAATTCCCATATATTAAAAAAATTACATGGAATTTTCGTGTCTTTAAAGTCGAGTTTGAGGTATGGGGTCTACAATGAGGGAATTATTCATTAAAGGGGGTGAATGTAACTCCTTTACAAAAGTGAGTCAAAAAAAAAGAAACAATATCACTATCCATGTCAATAAGGTTCACCATTATTTCAAGTACCCTAAATAATTAGAACTGTATAGTTAATTGTTATTGGCCTAGAGCAATGTGTTCCATGGAAACCTTCGGGGATGTTTCTCTTAACATGTGTGAGTGAGGAAAATTCATAGTGATAGAACATTTGTTGACCTATGGGTATAATCATTAGTATGATAAGTGACCATAGTGGGTAATACTCTATAGATTGTTGTAAAGTAAACAAAGGTAATCTTGGAGATCCATGGGGTCAATTGACTAGGTTCATGTCCTAAGAAGGGATGGGTCATGAAAAAAGCTGTCATCTATATAAATCAATATAAAAAATGATAAATCTAACTTTCATATAGATAAGTACAGTAAGAGAAATAACCTATCCAGAAAACCCCACAATATAATCAATCACGCACTGTATGGGTCATAAACTGATGCAATCCAATCCTAATGATTGGATAATATCATTAAATTCATTTCATATGTCACTAAAACCTATGAAACTATTAAAATCATCTATTATAGGATCAACCCTTCCATCTATGAAATCACATCTTTGATGACGTAGGACCCTAGAATATAACCCTGAAATCCAAAGTCAACAATGTCATGAAATTGACTTATTATCTCTCAATAATGTTATATTATACACTCACAATTTCATTAATTATACATTGATATGGAAAATATTGGTTTATTCTATTAAACCCATTCATATATAAAAATCCACCCCTCAATTCTTGGAAGGTCTACACAGATGAAACGCAAATCATACCATACTCAAACAACCATTATAAATTGATCATTAGGAAAACATTTCACCACTTCATCCATCGTGGAAATACAATTAATCCCATCATTGCCTCTCAAAATCATAAATAATTACTCTCATTCATGTTATGGGTTATTTCTATTGAATAACTTCATTTCCAAAACATTGGTTAAAAACCACTTAATTGATACACTTTTAGACCATTCCTTGATGGGATATTTCTACCCTAATAATTAAGACCTCCCATAATCTCTAAACCAATCACCTAAATTTGGAATCCCTTTAAAATTAAATCTCCAATATATCCAATACTTTTACATATATAACATAACCATCAGAGGCTATGTGATTATACTAGAACACTCAAAGGAACCAATATGATATCGTCCTACTATTTATCAATGATGTGATGCTCTACATTTATATGGCCATTAATCATATTCTCATAAGACCACTATTTTTGTGTGATAATAAACCCATTTATATCTCAAATTTCACCCTTCACATGGAGACTAACCAACGAGCCCCAACCGTAACTAATATTATACTTTAAATCCAATTATTAATAAATCATCATGTAACTTTCCCACTACTCAAACCTTGATGGAAATACCATTACAACCCATTAGAGTCTCTTTAGGTCATATTAAATGACTCGAATTAATCACACGTGCTTTTTATCAGGAATAACCTAATAACCATATGAAAATTTGAATAATCAATATATTAACTTACCCCAAGACCATTACCTGAGGTATTCATCAAACCCCAATAAATAATTAATCTAATGGCCTTTAGAGCCACCTCCCATAGTTAGTTTCCCATAAGGGTTAAACACACTATCCAATACTCTCACGTATATAACATAACTATTGGAGGATATGTGATAAAACCATAACACTAGGGGATAACTGTGATATAGACCTGTCATCTCTAAATCGTGGGATAATCCACCATCACAAGTTATTACACTTACTATCATAATACTATTTTTGTAACATTACATTAAACCCATTAATATCTTAAAAATCACCCTCACATAGTGACTAGAGTACGAGGCCCAAAACCTACTTATATTATAATAAAACAATTATTATAAGTCGATTATTGGGATGTAAGATCACTACTCCATCTTTTGTGGAACTGTAATTATAATCCTATTATATATTTTCATGGGTATATATAATGATTATTATATATATTATAGGATAAATCTCTTAGATATCTTAATACCCATATGGGTTCCTCAATAATTGGTCAATTTACTCACACATACTCTATCACCGGTGGTAATATTCACACCCTAATACATAAGACCTCCCATGATTTATATGGTCATCTCCCAAAGTTGTATAACCTCTATAGTTATAATTTTTCTATGTATAATACTCTAAAACATATAACATAGATATTACAGGATATACAAACAAACTATAACACTCAATTTTCTTTCTATGATTTTAACATAACTCACTAGCCTTTCCTTTTATAATAGAACCCACCTTGGATCAATAATGGATTAGTATCACCAACTTAACCCAACATATGAATCCTAAAACACCAGAAAGTAGAAAGGATTAAAATTAGGGGTAACCTACATTAAACTAGATTTAACTTCTTAAAATGATGATAGCTCCATCCAATTAATCCTAAATCAACCAAAATCCATCTACGCGAGTTAGTATCTCAATATATATTTTTAAAAATTAATTAAAAAATAATAAAATTATTATCTCAATTAAGTTTTAAATTAATCAAATTATATATAATTAGGTTATACCATAATGAGTTAAATATCCTAACTTTAACCCTATAAAAAATATTTTGAACCGCCCTTGATGAACACCCAAGAAAGTGAAAACAAAAATTAAAAATTTATTATGGATATTCATCAACTAATTTTTGTTAAAATTGTGGAAATTTAATGAATAACTCCCAAATAACTTACCTCTAGTGAAATAACATGAAACAAGGTGTGTTTATCCTTCTTTACATTCTTTTAATAACCATGTACGGTAACCCCATCAATATATTGTAATTTCAAAATTATCTGATTGAACCTCCATCCAGTACATAATTTATGGACACACCAAAAAAATGTAAAACTTATAGGAATAAGAGTGAATATTGAAAAGGTGAGGAACTACCCTATCACATCCATGTGTATGCCTCCTAGTAATCTTTAATAAAGGAATAAGTAATGAGAAGAAGAGGAAGGGTAGGTGGCTCCCCTATATAAAATATGTCCTGAAGTAAATCCCTATGGGTTAGAGATATAATCTAAATAAATAATTTTCCATTTAAACTCCCTTTTAAAGGAGTTTAGGATTTACAAGATTGTTTATACACCCTCGTCAAGTATCTGGTTTCATAAAGTACCTCACCTACCCATTTGACACCACACTAGGAACTCAATAGACTAACACTAGGAATTAGATGATAATATACAATGTTTCAGATCACAACTATGTAACATTGGTAGAAAATATACCCCAGTTTGTTACTTGGTGGTTTTAGATAAGCATAGAAACTATACCAAAACATTTATTATCATTTCATGAAAATAACACCAAGTTTACACTTTTATTATCAATTTTTTAATAATGTTATTATTTAAAATTTTGGGTGTTTCTAGTTTGATTTAATTATTGTCAATAGTTTTTATCTATATCTTTTGGTTAGTACACACATTCGACGTGAAAAGTTCATGGGAAGTCGTGTGGGTGGCATGTTTAAGTTTATTTTCAGTTTTTTTTTATTTTTTCTGATTATAGAGAATAGGTAGTGCACAATTTGGTATAAATCATGTGAACTTTAGTGAAACTATTTTGAGGAATGAGATACTTTAGGGGTTGAAAAATCACTATAAAAAATAATACAAGACATGTTGCACCTCGATGTGGTTTTTAATAGTGGATTCCACAACTTTTTTACATGGTTTGGAAACAATTATGGCCAAACCATGCTATCATCCAAGATTTAATTTTAAATGTGAAATGATTAATGCTCCAATTTGATTTTTTAAGTTCTACTCTACTCTCCCTCACTTTATGGTATATAAAACCCTATGGTTTTAAAATAAATACTCTACCCCCCTTACTCATTGAATTTGGACCTCTTCTACCACATTTAAAATGGGTTTTTGATAATTCTTACAATGTTTCTCTTATAATCTCTTAAATATCTTTCAAATTTCTATTTTAGGGGTTCTAATTTCTTCTAATAACACCAGCACTATGTCCAAGATATTTTTGGGGTTCATGTCGATCCTAACCTCGAGGTCTTGATATTTAGGGCTTATAGAGGTTAATTTTCTTCCATTTGTGTGCTCACCATAGATGATAAAATATTTCATATTGATTTTATTCTAGTTTAGTTAGGTGTTCTAGGGTATATCATTTTTAATTTATTTCATGGTATGATGGGTTGTTAAAAATTCATTTACAATTAATAATAAATATATATGATTCTTTGGAAGAAAATACAAATGGACTACCTGGGAATTGTGATATGACATAGGGGTATATCCACTTTATTTTTTAATCTATTGAAATATACACTTTATTATTATAAGTACTTATTAAATATATAATGGTTTTACAAATTATTTTAAAATTAATTTAGGAAATGGGACACATTTTTTATTTAAAATGGAAAAAAATCTTATTTTGAAGAATACCTTTGGATTTAAATAGGTGTGTTTGTGGTTTGGAAATACCAAAAATGGTTTGAGAAAATGGGATTTTAAATGGTTGAAAGGCATAGATTAAAAAATGGTATGTACGTAAATTCCCTTTTTTCACATTGAAAGGGGTTTATAGATCATATGACCCTATTTGTTCTCCCCTTATGTTTGATGTTCCCATGATACGATATTTATCATTTTTAATGGATATATAATGTGATTGGAGTTATTCTATATGAGGATGTAATATGTTAGTTGTGAGATATTTCTTATATTTTTATATGCAATAATTTTGAATTCTTGCTCACTTCCCAATTAATTTTTTTTATTATGGGAATGCAAATTAACTAATAAGATTATTGGATGGGTGAAAAATATAGATTATATAGTGTCTATCTAGAGTGAAACAATATAATTAGTGCACCTAGATGGTTGTTCCCATGGTAGCTATGACATCATCATATGGGTTAGTGCTCGACATGGTCGATGGGGAAACTGGGATGTGAATTTTCATGTAGGTCTACATAAGGTTATTATATCTAGTTCATGATTTATCACTGAGTTCCTTGGTTAGTATCCCATGATGCTTGTATTTTGATAGGTCTTTTCCTATATAGTGATTATGTTTTCTTTATTATATCCCCTTTTTCTTGATTCCTGTAGAACTTTTGCATTATTATTTATTTTCATATTTTTTCTTGACCTTATCATGTGTCTTGATTGTGATCACATATATATGTGTCGTTATGTTTTCATTAAATGGGTTAAATGTCAGACATTAAATGATGTTTTGAAAAAATATATTTTTTTAATTTAAAATGAAGTTTTTTTGAATGAATTTAAAAATGAATTCTTTATAATTAATTAATAAATTATCCAAGGTTTGAATTAAAATTTATAAATTTTTAGGTCTATTGATATGTGATATGATTTTTTTTTTCATTTTGAGTTATAAAATAAAAAATTGTATTTTCCTTATTATATTTTCAAACAAGAAATCATGAAATATTTATTGAAATGAATTTCATAGACTCCATGGTTATATCCTACTAAGTTGTTTAGATGAAAACTCATATGCACAATACTCTATGTTTGTATAAAGTCTCCATTGTTTCACACATGTTATAGGTTATATCCCAGTCTTTTACTTTATTTTTCAGTTTTTGATGGTTATTTGAGATGTAAGGAGAATCCTAGGTTTTCAATGAGTTGGATTTGGGATTTGTTAGGTTTTTCTATGTTCGTTTACAAATGTATAGGGAAAGAAAATATTCCCTTCCTGAACTTAATTTTTCAATATTATTCGTATTGTATGTTTATTTTTGGATTTTTTTGTTCACTATTAAACTTAGTTGAATCATTATGACTATTTATAATGACTTGATTGGTTTTTTTTATGATGCATGGACATCCAAGGTATGTAAAATTCATGCCGGATTTTCACCATCAGATCCAACGTGTGGTAAAATGATGTAAGGGTGAAATCATTTCTAATGTTCTACCTATGATTCCTAGGAAACAGTATCTATATCAATGGGATTAATAATTCCCTTAAATCCTAGTGGAAAATCATATTAGGTGATGTGTTTGGTCGTCCCGAGTTGGTTTATTCTAATGAAACCCTACAAATTCTCCAAAATATAAATAAGCATCATCAATAAAAATACATTCAATGATTAATAAAAAAATTAAATCCAAATCCATATATTCAAATCCACCAGTGATCTAATCTGATTAATCCTTTTCTATTCTCTAGTTTTCCTGATACTCAATGGAATAAGTCATTGAATTTAAATTCAATGAGTATATATATATATATATTATTACTATATAGAGTAATAATAATTAATTGATATTTATTTATAGATATTATTTTTGGATTATTTTTATTATTATTAAAATTTAAATTTTTGAATATTTTATGGTATGATACCAAAATTAATTATTATATAATTTATCATTTCAATTTTTAAAACTATTTTATTTATTTATTTTATTTTTATGAGATTTTTCTATCTGAGGTGGGAGAGTAAATAAGAATGAATGATCTAAAAAAGAGGGTCTCTAGAATAGATATTTTTAAGGTAGAAGTGGATCTTCAAAAGAAAAAACTAAAGGGAGATAATGTGAAATCAATGATAGATAAAAAGGAAAATCCTAATGTGGTTACATTTGTTGGGACTAGTGGGTTATGATATGTTTCCCATGGAATCTTAGTGAGGGGGATCAGGGTGCTGGTGAATTTAGAAATTTTATATCATATTAAACACAAAACATCATCAGATATTTCTCCCAAGTTAGTAGTAATGATTTTCATTTTATCGTTTATTTGAAAGAATCCACATAAAAAATATTGAACATATGAAAAAATTAAAATAAACATAAGAAAAAGATTATAATTAGGTTACCCACACTAGTCTATATCCAAGTAGAACACCCATGTATCACTTAAAGGCTACCAAAATAAACTATCATGCATTATTTGGTAGATAAAAGTTTAAGCTATTGGGCACTTAACACAAAGGTACTATATCCATATAAAATATTTAAGGAAAGATCGCTGATCAAACTTATATCACTTCCTCATATTCATTTTTTCATATTGCATCAAAAAAAGAATATTATTTTTATAAACCACACTCTCTATCTAATATCAATATAGAAAAATAATATCATATATGAGTGGATTTAAGATATAATCTGATGATATAATCCTTGATACTACTTCTTTACTTCAATTCTTCATGTCAACAAATATTTCTTGATTTTTTTGAGTGTTGATAAATAATAAAAAATCTATAGTTACATTTGGTCCCCACTTATCCTTAATGTTATTTTTTATACAAAAAAATTATTTGACAGAGAGAAAAAAAATCTTCCATGAAGAAAAAAATATCAATTGATTAATTAATATAATTTCATTGACGTGTATATTCTAATTTATATAAAAAAATCCGGATATATCAATGTATATTTGTGGATAAAAAATATCTTGATCCTTCAAATGATACTTCTCTCCCTTATCTATATCTATTCTTCAATATATCCAAAGTGCCTCCCTCATAACCAAAAATAGATTATCAAAATAACAAAAAACCCTTTGTAACTTTAGTTTTTTAATAAAAAATTTAGATTTATTAAATACACCATGATCCTATTGATAAATTCTATGTTTCCCGTAAGTTGAAATATGGTTAAAACAATCTATATTTATCTGGATTTTTCATTTAATTCAATGTCACATCATTTTATATATCATAGGACTTCAAAAGTGAATTTTATCGAGATTTTAGTAATATTATAGTATAATGAGGGTCTTTATAATATAATGAATACGGTTTTCATATCCTCTAAACAACCATAGTCTCCATCATGCTTAAAAATTATAGCCTGAAAATTCATATAATATATATAGATTCATTTTTTAATTTTTATTGAATATAATTAAATTTGAATGTATTATTTTGTATAAAATTTCAACATTCAGTAATGTCATAATCTCTAAGCTATAAAGTCAACCATATAACATTCTTATTGAAAATTTTCTTCTTTATCTATTATAGGATCACCTTGTATCATCATTTATAATACACCAAATCATGGAATCACATGGTTTCATGATTGTTGACTCTAATAATATCTTTCCTCATTTCAAATTCCTATTGCGGAGTGATGGATTTATATCATAAAATCCTTCTATCTGGAAACATTCTTTAGAATCATGATTATCAAGGCATAATGAACATAAATGCACAGATTCTTCAACTTCTAATCTAGTTGTGACATAATCGATACTCTTCATAGTTTAATATATTTTCTACATGCCATGATATTCTATCAATATCTCAACCTAATATATTTAAAATAATGGCACAATATTATCCTTCACGGTGTAATATTTATTTTATTTTATATTAAATGAACTGAAATTAATTATTTCACAACCAATAGTAATGTTGTGTTGATTTGTACATTACCAAAACGTGAACACCAAATTTACTAAGGAAAATCAAAATCTTCTATTTTTTCAAATACTAAAAAAAATTATATCATACATTTATAAAATCATACTTCATTAATCAAAGATAGAATATGAAACTTCAGTCCTTAATATATCCTTGAGCTTTATATAACCACATTCAATGTGCCTTCACCTTTTTGATACTATAGAAACCTCTATAGTCATGGATATTAATTTTACTAAATCTCTATAAACATATATTATCAATAAAGAAAATTTCAAATTTTGATTACATGTCCTTACAAATTATATAATTGGAATAAGTTATTCCAAGGTATTCGTAATCAATATGAATGATATTCTCTTTAATGTTCTCCTCGAAAACAGCATCATGGTTAAACCATATAATCAAAAATACACTATGTTTGATTTATGTATCTATTTAATCACCTATGGAATATTTTATTACTAAATTCTTCTTTATTAACCAAATATATATACATATAAATAGAACATTTTTATGGTTTCATCATTCTATAGAACATCCACACAACCTATAAATCAAACAACAACATGTCTGAAAATTATCCAATAAATTTGACATTGTATTCAGTTGATAAACTTTCAGATTTATAAAAAATATAACAAAAAATAACATTAATATAATATCACACCTTTTAATTTTTATCATTTCTATATAAATAATACTTATATTCTTATATAAGTCAAAATTCATAACTCAACATATCACTATATTAAAAAGTTTTAGTCAATTGTCTCAATTTACTGTATATCTCCTTCCCTCCTTTGATAATAAAAGGAAAAAATATTGTCCATTAGATATTTAAAATTATTAATTATTCTAAGTAATATAGTAATTATTCTCCTCCCCTTTTACAAATATATTTAAATCCCCAACTCTTCCAAATTACTATAATTTCATTTAGGTTGATTTTATCTCCTTTTTCATGGAATAATCTTCCTCATTTTGATAATGGATCCTTTCTCCCATAATTTCTTTGAACCTTAAATAACATGAATAAATTTATCAATTTTATATTCAATTCATAATTTTTTAATACCAAATGTTTCCAAAACTGGATTTAAGAATTAAAATAATTGGGATGATACCATTTTTAGGAGAAATAATTAGCCATTGATACCATATTTAATGAGAAAACTTATTTTATAATGTAGTTCATTAAATTTATACAAAAAACTATACATATTAAATTATTTTAGATTGTGAAATACCACATTAAAAATAGCTACTAATAGATCCTGTAATCCTACATGGGTTAAAGATCAGTTTTTGAAACATAAGAACAAAATAATAAAATCAATATAATATGTTTTACTCACTTACATCCTCAAGAGTGTACAAAATGATCAATAAAATTAAATAAAAATTACCATATAAATTCAATCACAGTTTTATTAATAATTTCATCCACTAAAAACCAAATCATAAAGTGTGCATGAAGAACCCAAAACATGCACTCCTACATCTGGCATTAAATAAAATCATTACACAAATTCTTTGATACTAAGTGGGATGAGGCAAGAATAAAAAACACAAATTTTAAAACATTATTATAATTAAAATATCACAAAATAGAATTTCCCACACAATCCTAGGACCCAAAGGTTTGGTGTCTTAGGATATTAGATAATTGATATTTTTATTTTATAATATATCAACATTTCCCAGTAGATTATCTACACATTAAATCCTTCTAATAAATTTATAGATAATACTATTCTTCATATCCTAGTGATTTGAGATTTAATAAAGTGAAGATCATAGATTCTTAGTAAGGGTAAACATAACATGTAACAATAAAAGATCACATGTGAGTATAAAATGATCTTATGGGTATGAGGACATAATCCAGGTACAATACAACAAAGAATCACATCCAACACAAATATATAAAAATTCAAGGGACATGGAATAATTCTTTTGGAATAACATAATACATGAGTAATAGGAGTGTAGAAACAGAAGTCAATAATATATGAACATTAAATGAGAACAAATCTTAACATGAAAATTTTTTATGAACATGAGTGTAGAATATGTTTTAGGTTTACCACTAAGACTTTCATAACAAAATAGGCTAGGCTCAATACCATCCATAAAATAATAGGGATTGTATAACCACCTATGTACCATTTAAAGATTGGGATAACCACCCATGTCACTTTTTATTCATAGTATAACCACTTGTGCACCTTTTCAGGTTTGGGATGGACACCCATGTAATTATTTAAATCACATGGGATATAATACTTTACCTAATTAATTGGAGGAATATAGTGGACCCATCCATCTCATAATTATAAGGAAAACATACATGAACCACTTAAATAATATAACCTTTATAAATCCATCATAACATATTTACCCATGAGAAATAAATAGATTTTATTAAAATTTACAATGGACATTATCAAAATATATCTAAATAGGGGAGGTGGAAGGTGTCTGAAATGACTTGATATATTTGTTAGAAGACCAAATAAAACACTGAAAAATATATATTAGAAATATAAAAAGTTTAAAAATGATAATATGTGGTTTAATATTCTTGAAATGACATGGAATACAATGAAAAAAATATAAATGTAACAAAACATTTTCAATTTATTTTACAAAAAATTTCATCGTAAGGCATTGAAAAACGAATTATAAAATGATTGAAACAACCCCACATAGGACCTCACAAAGTTAGAATTTATGCTTCCCAATTTACCCTCGATTTAATCCATATAAGAATATTTAAATTCCTCCAATCATTATCATATCATGTAAGCATAGTCATTGAGATCATATTTTCTTCGTAGAATTCTAATAAAAGAAGACATTAAAAAAATAAAAAGATACTCTAATTAATGTAATGATGTTCCCAAAATATTTATAGGGAAATAATATATTAAAATAGAATCCCATAAAATCCATGAATTTCACAAATATAGAAATGGGATTTACATCAAAATATCCTTATACTCTATCCAAAATTCCATTGAAGGAAATTCAACATCTGATTGATCAAAGTAACTCCTAAAAAGGATCAATGATTTCACCAGAAAAATGTGACTAAAAATAAAATAGGGGGAAAAATTTTCCTTCAAAAATGTGAAGAAAAATACCTCCTCCATTGCTATTTTTAGAGGGAGGATAAATAATTACCAATATCAACTATATGCAACCCAATTAATTGTATAAAACCGGTGGAACACTGAAGAGTACTTTATCCATAAACCCAAAATTAAGAATGATTCATAATCACATGGTAAATTATTACATAAATGAGCATGGTGTAATTAAACAATATAATCATTGAATCAAAATAAATACTTCTAGATCTTGACATATATAAAAAATAATTTTATAAGAGATTTATAAAATTGCATTGAAAAATACGAATAAAATCCTTTTCTTTGGAAAACATTTATTTTAAAATGATAAATTCTTAGAAAAATGGAAATATATATTTCATTGAAAAGAAATAAAACATTAATAGGAATATTAATCCTAAGAAATAATTATAAAATAAGGTAATGTAATTCATGAATGGAGTGTTAAAAAAATCTTATCATACTTCTGTAAAGATAGTTAATGTTAGTGGAAAATGACCATACTAAAATCATTAAAAGAATATTTATTTTATAATGAAAGTTGATTTTATTGAAAAATATCATGATAAATAAAATTGTAATATATAATGATATCAATAAACCAATTCAAAGAATATGGATAAGGGTGATAAACATCCCTGAAAAAAAAGAGATAAGGTCAGCTCCACTCATAAATATTCCATCTGTCAAATGATAAAAAAATTTAGAGAATAAATGGTAAGAGTATATGTAAACCCAAAAAATCACTATATAATAAGAAAATATATAGTTTTTATGGATAATAACATATAATTACTTAGCATTGAGGTTCAATAATAAATAATCTCCATTTAAAAATGATATTGGTAAAGAGACTCTTATGACTATTGTAACTTTGGAATAAAAAAATTGAAAGAAATAGCTAGATATGGATTTTTATCTCCAATAAATTAATTTAAAAATATGGTATAAGAAATTAATTTTTAATTATATACACCACATGAAGAAATACTATGGTGAATATTGAATATATCTTAATGTATGAAAATTATGATGAGAAAATCCTTACCTTAGATTCCTTCTTTATTTGATATTATCCAAATTCCTATTATTAAAATGAGTGTGATTAATATTTTATTTAATATATTTATTCATTTATATTAATTTTTACAACAAAATATGCATGTTAATGGGAGTGGTTGAGGAATACATGACTCTTTCAGAGCGAATCTAGTCCAAAAAATGGCCAAAAAATCCACTCAAGGGATTGTTTCATGATGCTCCCCATCATCATGAATAGGTGGGGCTCAAAAGGGTCATGACCAGGAAAATGGAAAATTTCAACCTCCAAATAGTGTCAATCTAGATTCAAAAATATCTATTTCACTAGTGTGTGATGGTTTGACGGTAACCTTCACATAGTGCCATTCAAGTTAGCAGAGCCCCATCCGTTAATGATGCTCATAATGCTCCACGAAAGTCTCCATCCCTTAAGAAACACAAATCCTATAAATACCTCCTTATACTCAATATTTTTAGGGTAAAAGGGACCTTTAAAATTAAAATAAAAAATCTTATATCTCAAAAATCATGAGCACCATGAGTAAAATAGATAATGTAATCTTCGAGTTATCTATCCTTCATGAAACTAACTCAAAAGTGTTCCTAACAACCTCATCCCAAAGTGGAGGTTCCTTTCATGAATATACATTCCATTCATTAAATATGAATTACTAATAAATCCATTGGATGTTTACAAGGATTTTATTCCTTCTTAAACCCACCTAATGGGAACTAAGACTTTACCCCAAGGAAGGGTCAATATATTTCACAAATCATTTCCCTTCGCGAGACCCCTGGCCCATGTAAGGTCCATTGTCTTCATGATAACATCCTATAAGAATCCTTGGACTTCATGAATCACCTCCTCTAGGTGTCTTCATGGTGCCTCCTTTCAACTCATATACCTTCATGAATTTCATGTTCCTGTGGCCCACATACAAAATCATGAATAGTTCAACAATACCCCAAGTCCCTATGTGACTAGTACAACCCACTCCTATATCTTCCCCCTTTTATAAAAGTATAGGTTTGAACATTATCCAACAAATTTGTTCAAAGAATATATATTATATTTCCTATTACATCTATGAATAGGCACCTTAGCTTCAGGCCTCCTAATGGAAATTCCTTCGACACATTTCCAAATTCAAGTCCCACCCAGAGGCATATGAGCGATGGTCGCATAATTCATAGAGGTAGAATATTTGAGGGAAACATTTAAACTATCTTGGATGATGATCCTTATACCATATTTCCCTCTCACCATAGAATGGCCCCCCTTTAGGAGTGACCCTCACCACATCTAAGCTACATGACATAAAAAATTATATCTTTATGTCCTAGTCATATGTGTTAAATTGCATGATAACGTCCTCAGGTCATGAATTAAAAATACAGCCTTACCATGTGTGATGAGAAAAGGATCATCTATATATGATTGACATAGGAAAACACCAGATTTCCTACACTATGTGACAAATGTAGTATACCCCATGTATGAATCACATGGCATGACCACACACCACCTAGAATGTATGATATACATAGCATAACCCATGTATGATCATCATGGGATTCCCCCTTCTATCTCTTCATGGGATGATCCTCCTCTAAATGGTAGATTCCACATGTTCGCCCCATATAGTTTCCAAAGAGTGATACTATTTCATAAGGATGATTCCATTCAAAATCCCCACACCATACCTCATTGAATCTCTATCCATAACATGGGCATCCTTACTGCATGACGTTAAACCTCATAGATCCGTCATGTAACACAAACATAAACCAAGGAATCAAAATTTGTGGGTTTTGAAACCTCTATATTAAACATGGTACATAATAATCATTTCTATAGTTAAATTTTGAGAACAAGCACCCAGGTTTGACATCTACCCTCCTAGGGACACACTATAACACACTGATATTTTGTGAAATATTTTATTGAATTAATTTAAATTTTTTGATATTTTTTATTTCACACAACTCTAAAAAATCATGTGTTATATGAAATCACTATGTTTTACTTTTATATCATGCAATATCAATTTAATATTTCACTACACACAACACTTATAAGATCTTTCAGAATGCACAACATAATGTTTGTCTTGTGTTACCCACAACGTTGATTTCCTTCAATAGCTTGTGTGACACACAATATATAGTTTTACCAAACTATATCATACTATTAATAATATTATTAAAATATTATTATAGTTTTCACCTATCCATTACTATAGAAGTCACTAATAAAATATTATTTAAACATGGGAATAAGATGAATACTTTTAGTTATAAATGAATGAAAGAACTATTTGAAAAATAAAGAAATTTGTTTTCTAAGAAAACCACATTTCTATGTACAAACACCATTTTCTAACTATAAATTAAACAAACCACTATTTATGAATGAAATTAATATATTATATTTTTAATAAAATATTTTTATACTCATCCAATATATTTTATAGGCATAATATAGGAATAAATTCAATTTTTTGAATAAAAATATATATTTTTTAAAAATGTAATTTTGCCTCTTTTAAATGGAGAACCCATTTAAAATATTATTTTTAATATTTTAAAATCTTTATTTGAAAAAATAAACTTCTATATTTAAATCTAAATATATAAATTTCCTTTGGTTGAATTTTTGGTATTTTGTTTTGAGAAGTTTCATTTTCTGATGGACATTAAAGAACATTAAATTCTAATTCAAAATTGATTTTTTATTCAATTTATTTAGAGCATAAATTATATATTATATTGGTTTAAAGATTTAATTTGATAAATTATAGAAAAATTAATCAAATTTAGGGGATTGGAATCAATTTAACATTTTTAATGGATATAAAAATGCTGATTTTTTTTTAACATTTTTACTTTAAAACCCCACATTGTCGTCCTATCTGCATGGTTCAAAATAATATTATTTCATCCAATTATGGGATTATAATATGGAAAAATTGAATCCATAATTTTAATATTAATAATTTATAAATATTAATTAATCCAATTAGTTTGTGAAAAATTATTATTAAATGTAATTAAAATAAATTAAAGTGATTAATGTAAAATTAAGCTTAACAAGGGACTAAACCATAAAATTATGTGAAAAAATGATATATAAACTAGTCTAAAATCCATTGGATATCCATAATTTACCACTATTCTATGTATTTTATAATTAGATCCCTTATTGGAGCCACTTTAAATGGGAAAAATGTGGTTTGAATTGTCTTTTCAGAAATTTACAAGAATTCCTCTCCTTTACCACTATAAAAAGGCCCTCAACCCTCCCACTTATTCACACCTCTAAATACATTTTTATCACCCATAATATAATTAAATAAGATTAAAAAATCCATAAATTTATTTTGTGATCCTAAATTTTGGTATTATGTCATCCAAGGAATCTCTTTGGTGCAAACCAAGAAGAGTTACCCAAAGAAGAGGTAACATCCTTCTTGAAGATCCTTTTTATTTTCATTTTCCACCCCCTAAAATATTGTTATTCCATTATTATATGATATTCTAAGTATCCTAACAATATATAGATATTTTTTATAATGTTTATATCTAATATGACAAACACATCCCTCTAATTGGTAAAAAACCTACTGTTCTTGTGTATAGCGAACTACCACCTCACGAAACGGAGTTGTTAATTTTTCTATTACCACCTCTCATGGTTTGAAACAATGATGAAAATATAATTTTATATGATATGTATTATATATATAATTTATTATTAATTAATTTTTTTATTATTTATTGTTTTGTAATTATGATATAAAACAAACCATCTTGATTACCATTTTGGGTAAATATGCTATCTTTATTTGTGGATGTGTGGATTACCATCTCTACAATATGATGTGATATATTCATAGTTTACTTGGAATGTATCAAGGTTGGGTTTAATAAAATTATATGATATATATGAAATAATAATTACTCTATAGTTATATTATATATATACATAAAGTTAATTTCATTTCATTCTATATGACAATAAAACAGAAATAATGTTCATGTGTGCACACGACCTACCGTCTCCATGAATGGTGTATTTGTTTAATATTTTTATATTATATTGATTAATATAAATACTTATATACTAAATATATATAATATATATATCATAGTTTTTATTTTAGAGATCTTCATTGTAGCACCCCAAACATTTTATGATATGTTTCTATTAATTACATTCTATTCATCACTGTGTTTCTTTGAAACAAAACTAGGTTATTTAATAGATAGTCAAAACCTATCCATTAAATATAAAATTTCCACTTCTATGTTTTAAATTTCGATAAATGGTCATCAAAAGTTTTGATTAATAAGTCATTTGGAGTCTGATAGAACTAACTTGATTTTTGATGAATAGTAACATACCCTTATGAATAGTAATATGAATAGTAAAATGAACCTTATGAATAGTAACTAATAAAATTATTTTATTTTCTCAAGGAAATATGATAATGGGATCGTAATTAATTTTTCAATGTCATATAAAACTAATTACACTTCAAGATTGTTATTTTTCAAATTAACTATGACATTATTTAAAAATTAAACAAATAATATTTAGAAAATTATTTTTGAAAAATGGATTTATCTTTTAAATTCTAAACATCAAAAATTGGTAGGGGTGAATTTGTGGTATTTTTCTGAAATTCTGAAATTTTTGATGAATAGTGAAATACGATAAAAATCCGTATATACAAATTATCAGTAAAATATATATTTATGAAATCATAAGTGATGCAAGGCCACTTTGTTCGAACTCACATGCCATTATTTACTATTTGATATCACATGAACTAAGACTATTCATAATCTTGGGCAAAAATATTATAATAATCATTAAAATAATCAAAAAAAACCCCTCTCCTCCACTAAAAAAACCCCCCACCACTACCTCTTCTCTTTACTCCTATAAGCCGTGAAGTTCCTCAATGTTCTGCCCGAATACCCTTCTCTAGTCACTCCCCACGACCAGGAAGCTCTTGGACTTTCCATAAGACCAAAATCCCTTCCCTTAGGGAGGTTCTCGAATAAGTTTTTTCAAGAGGTAAAACACCTTTCTTTTTTCCTTTAGTTTTAATTTGAATTTATCTTCATTTGTTATCCTCTCCTCACATCCTCTCTCCAAATGATCATGATAACTCTATTATCATCTATATACTGGATTTATATCATGTGAATGGATGAACCATCATCAATATTCTTACTCCCTCCCTTTTATTTTTATAAACGAAATCAACGTCCATGAGGTTCCAATTTATAACCTTCGTGGACGACGAAGTTTTGTTCTTCAATATTTATTTCATTACTGGTCAAGAAACCATATATATGTTTGAAACAGGTCATAAAATATGTATTTTATCTTGATTAATGTTATGGAATATTTATACGTACATAATATGGAATAATAATAGGAAACAAGTTTATTGGGCACAAAACTGCCAAGCCAAATTCAAGTGTTTATTTTCAACTCATCGAATGAGTCATTCTCATCGTATATAACCAGAATAATTATGAGATCACTTATATATCTTTAAATGTCACTAATAATTTATGTTAACACTTTTGGATGTTTAACCATATTTCAAACCAACTTCCATTCATGAATACAAGTAAACAAATCATGAAACCAAGTAAGAAAATGCTTCCAAATCAATAAGATTTAATCTCTTAAACCCATCAATAAGGCCATTAAGGAACTTAATAAGGATATATCTTATCAATTAAATGTTTATTAGGTTCTATAATTATAAATTAATGAAACTAAATTTTATTATTCCGGTCGTTAAGAACAATCAAGAACACACTAGAGCAAAAGGTAAGGGGTTTCTCATCTCACGTTCATTTCTGTGAGATTTCCATTGTTCGCCAATTATTCCTTATATTTGGTATATGTGTACATAAATTTTATATATAATAACATTATTCTATTTATATTCATGATATTCAATGATTCACTTGATGGTTATTAAGTTCTGGTCATACGGTTCGACCAATTACATTGTGGCAAGGGACTTTGTCTCAGCTGCCATTTTCGTTGTGACTATCTTTGTATTGTGCACCTAATAATCATTATGTGGTGTACCTACAGCCCATTTGAGATCAATTTTCATTTGAAAATATATTTATGTTAAATATCCATAATCTTATGTCATGTATATGTTTGTTGTCTAAACTGTATACCATTTTACATACGGTGTTTATTTGGAAAGTTATTTTAATTATGGAAATATTGATGAATCTGTATACTCTACTATATACGGATATTGAAAGGGAATATTGATATTGTATTGAATAAATTTGTAAATAATGATTTGGATATTTAGTGGTGGTTGGGGCCGGCTATATCCCCTCGATGCATCGGTAGGTCTCAGGAGACAAAACAGTTCGAGTTTGTTTCTAAAAATCAGACGGGTTTCTACCCATAGAACTAAACCGTTTATACGGTATTATGGTTTTATGTGCCAGATACATAACATCTAATTAATAAGCATTATATTTATTCATTATCTGTTATTATTATCCATGAGTTTTTCAATATGATAAAATCTATGGATGTAGTTTCGTTCTCAATTTATTAATGGCATTAGTTATTCATTTATTCACTATGCCATATTGATTATCTCAGGTTGATTGTGATTGAATTATTATTGTACCCATTATTCCACTTTTTTTAACCCTTACTGAGCATTTGAGCTCACCCCTTTCATTGTTTACCTTCAACAGGTGATGAAGACAAGGTCTTTTATTGAGTTCGTGTGGATGCGGTTTTTTGTTTTGTTATGTATTGTATCTTGTAACCTTTTAAAGTGTAATTTATGTTACATATTTGTATCTAGTTTCTTGAATACTAATAAACTGATCGTTCCTTCAGGATTTTCATTCCATATAACCATGAAAATATCACAAGTAATGAAGTGACTCCAGTCTAGAGGGGTCGGGGTGTTACAGTTGGTATAAGTGGAAGTTTAGTAAGAAACATGGAAACTAGAGTAGGAAATGCATAGTAGGGAAAAATCCATAAGTCAGTATTTGAGGATAAACGTACAAGAATGTCTTGGTATTTTGGTAAGTAGTAGATTATGTGGATATATTTATGCAATACGCCCCTATCTGAATATGATCAGGTACATGCAGCTCTGGCATAGATGTATCTAGGGATAAAACCCAAAAACACCACTTTGAGCTAGACTCAAACAGGAACTGGTGCATGAATGGGGCCTTGCTGCACTCTTGGTTACGACACTCCCGGGGGATATGCTTAGGATAATTCATATTTTCTTTACAATCCATTATGAAATAGTTAATGTAAATTTTTCCCCAGAGGAACCTTTTTTATAAGATTAGCTATGCATAAAATTTCAATCTATGTTGAGTGCTTTTCTATTTGATATTCATAAACTAATCTAGTGTATTCCATTATTTAGAAATGGAATCTAATGGAATAAGGGGAATCAATACTCATCGGAACGGTAGGGATATGCCTACTAAGAAAGTCAACACAGTCAACGTTGGAGCAGATCAGATCAAGACCATATTGGGACAACTTACTCAAGCTGTAACGAATAACCATTCAACACCTGTGTTGGATCATTTCATGCGGCTGATGCCCCCATCAGTCTGTGGGACTACTAATCATGTGGTTGCTGAGTATTGGATCAAGTCCCTTGAAAAGATATTCATGGAGTTAAGATGCAATGAAAATGAAAAGGTAGTACTTGAAGTATATTGTCTCAAGTGAGATGCTGATCAATGGTGGTCCCTGATTCAAAATACCACAAAATAAGAAGAGATAAAGGATATGGAATGGAGTAATTTTAAGAAAATATTCTTCAAAAAATATTTCCCTCGTGAGCAACGAACTGAAATTAAGAGTAAATTCTTTGTCTTGAAACAAAGGGAAGAATATAGTGTTGCAGAGTATGAGGCTACCTTCACAAGGCTAGCCAGGGATGTCGTGGATTACCTACATTACTTGGTGGAAAAGATTGATCATTTCAATGAAGGTCTTAAGCCAAGTCTTTGAAGGTCACATGCTTCTCAATCATTTTCATCATATGATGAAATTGTATCTCGTGTCATCAAAATAGAGAAAGACTTTTCTTGATCAAATTTTTTCAAAGTAAACCAAGATAAGAAGAAGTATTCTGATAATAAAGGAAAAGGAGAAGCACCAAAGAAGTGAAAGGGAACGAATAGTTTCCCATTATGCGAGAACTGTGGAAATAATCATCTTGGGAAATTTTTTAAAGGCATGGGAGTCTGCTATAAATGCGGAGAAAAGGGTCATCAATCTGATAAATGCACAGAGAAGAAACAATTCAATGATATTCAATGATACAATTGCAGAGATATGGGACACTATGCAAATGAGTGTTCTAAGCACCAAAGAAAAATGCCTCTGAAAAAGATAAGAGAGAAAGAGATAGAAAATGCGATTACAACCGCGGAGGTTCAAGTTCTTAATGACGTGGTGGTAGGTACTTTAATTATTTCCCCAAACATAGCCAACACTTTATCTGATTCTGGATCATCACATTTATTTATATCCTCTTAGTTTTCGAAGATGATTATATATGTCCAATTTTATTTAATAAAGGATTTGTCAGTCAAAACTCCTATGGGATGTATCATTGCAACAAAGGCATGTTGACTAGTCCCCCTCCAAACACCAAAACATTTTATATTTTCTAACATTATCATCATACCCATGACTAAATTTGATATAATTCTCAGTACGGATTGGATATCAAATTATGATGTGAGGATTTATTTGAAAAAAAGGAAGTTACAGTTTTTGAAAATGGTGTAGAATCCCTTATCTTTACGGCAGAAACTTCACCACCTTATTCTTATCTAGAACCACCCCTAGTAGCTCTATTGAATGCAATAATTGGAGAGGAAGATAAACCAATATCTATGGGAGAGGAAATAAATCTTCAAATTGAATATGTGCACATAGTGGAAGTGTATATTGATGTATTTCTAGAGGATTTACCTGGACATCCTCCAGAGTGGGAGGTTGAGTTCTCTAATGATTTAATTCCTAATGCAAGAACAATATCAAAGACTCAATATCGAATGGCCACTGTGGAATTAGATGAGCTAAATAAACAACTAAAAGAGATGATGAAAAAATTATTTATTCAACCCAGTGTTTCTCCATGGGGAGCCCATGTCCTCTTTGTCAACAAGAAAGATGGATCCATGAGGCATTGCATTGATTACAGGGAAATCAATGATACTAAAATAAAGAATAAGTATCCTCTACCTCAAATTGATGAATTATTTGACCAACTTCATGGAGCTCAATACTTTTCAAAGATTGACCTTCGATCCAGATATCATCAGTTGCATGTGAGGAAGGGAGATATTCCTAATTCTACATTTCAGACCAGGTATAGGCATTATGAGTTTACAGTGATGCCTTTTGGACTGACAAATGCACCCTCTATTTTCATGGATTTAATGAATAGAGTTTTCAAGGAATATCTTGATAACTTTGTTGTGATATTCATCGATGTTATCCCAGTATACTCAAAAAGCTACGAAGACCATGAGGATCATTTGTGAACTATTTTGAAAACTCTTAGAAGAAATAAATTATATGGGATGTTTAGGAAGTGCAAATTATGGCTTCATTTAGTTTCTTTTCTAGGACATATTGTCTTTAAGGATGGAATTGTAGTTGATCTTGCAAGGAAAAATGCATCCAAGAATGACCCACACAAACAAACATAACTGAATTACGTAGTTTTGTTGGCTCAACAGGTTATTATCTGCGTTTTGTATAGAATTTTGCCCGACTGGCTATCCCACTAACGAAGCTCACATGTAAAGGGTTTAAATTTGTTTGGAAAAAATATTGTGAAGAATTTTTCGAAGAACTGAAAATAAGATTAGTCAATGCTCCTATATTGACTCTACCATTGGGAAATGACAGGTTTGTTATTTATAGTGATCCTTTAAAGAAAGGACATGGTTGTATCCTTATGAAAAATGATAAGGTTATGTCTTAGGCACACTACGGGAAAAATGAGCAATTGCGACGGGTTATTTGCGACGGGATTTATTCCCGTCGCAAATAGTCATGTTAAAAACTTATTTGCGACGGGGGTATTTCCCCGTCGCAAATAAGGAGGCTTTTGCGACGGGATTGCTTTCCCCGTCGCAAATAGTTTTCCCGCGATGCGCGCCAAATCGCGGGAAACTTATTTGCGACGGGGAAATATTCCCGTCGCAAATAACCGGCGGCGGTAAAAGGTATTTGCGACGGGAATATTCCCCCGTCGCAAATACTATGTCGGCAGGGATTATTTGCGACGGGTCCCGTCGCAAATAACTATTTACCGGTTGACCGTAATAAATGTTGGCTAAGGTATTTGCGACGGTACCCGTCGCAAATAATACTATTTGCGACGGGAATCCCGTCGCAAATGGGCCCGTCGCAAATAATCTAACCTATAAATACCCCCATCCGTTTTTTTCATTTCATTCTCATTCCTTATCTTCTCTCTCTCTCAGAATTATATTTCTAGAGTTGAGTTTTTCTCCAGTTTAAGTTTTTTCTCCGGAGCTGATATTAAAGTTTTGAAGAACGATCAGAACAGATCAATTTTCAAGGTATTTATCTTCCTTTTAATTTTTTATTTATTTTTAATTTCTTATTAGTTTCTATTATTATTAATTAGTTGTAATTTAATTATGTTCACATTGTTTTATTATTTAATAAATTTAAATTATAAGTATTGTTTATATGGTAATTAGGAATAATTAGTAATAATTTTTAGTAATTAAGAATAAATATTAATAACTAGTAATAAATACCAATAATTAAGAATAAGAACATTATTACATTATTAGTTTATTTTATTATTAATATTAAAATAATATAATTTTTTATATATATACAGTTCTTTTTTCATCTGTGTGTTTGCTGTCTTCACATGTATTATTTGTATGTGGAGATAGAAAACGCATAGATGAAAAAAGAACTGTATATAAATTAGAAAATTATATTATTTTAATATTAATAATAAAATATATTAATAATGTTATTATTTGTAATTATTGGTAATTATTTCTAATTATTGATAATTATTCATTTAATTACTAATAATTATCAATAATTAAGAATAATTAGTAATAATTACCAATAATTAACAATAATTAGTATTAATTACCTATAATTAGTATTAATTACCAATAATTAGTATTAATTACCAATAATTAGTATTAATTACCAATAATTCGTAATAATTAGGAATAATTAACAATAATTAGTAATAATTAGGAATAATTAACAATAATTAGTAATAATTAGGAATAATTAACAATAATTACGAATAATTAACAATAATTAGTAATAATTAGGAATAATTAGGAATAATTAGTATTAATTAGGAATAATTAGTAATAATTACCAATAATTAGGAATAATTAGGAATAATTAGTATTAATTACAAATAATTAGTATTAATTAGGAATAATTAGTATTAATTACAAATAATTAGTATTAATTACAAATAATTAGTATTAATTACCAATAATTAGTCTTAATTACCAATAATTAGTATTAATTACCAATAATTAGTATTAATTACCAATAATTCGTAATAATTAGTATTAATTACCAATAATTCGTAATAATTAGGAATAATTAACAATAATTAGTAATAATTAGGAATAATTAACAATAATTAGGAATAATTAGTAATAATTAGGAATAATTAGGAATAATTAGTAATAATTAGGAATAATTAGGAATAATTAGGAATAATTAGGAATAATTAGTATTAATTAGGAATAATTAGTATTAATTACCAATAATTAGTATTAATTAGGAATAATTAGTATTAATTACAAATAATTAGTATTAATTACAAATAATTAGTATTAATTACCAATAATTAGTCTTAATTACCAATAATTAGTATTAATTACCAATAATTAGTATTAATTACCAATAATTAGTATTAATTACCAATAATTAGTATTAATTACCAATAAATAGTATTAATTAGGAATAATTAACAATAATTAGTAATAATTAGGAATAATTAACAATAATTAGTAATAATTAGGAATAATTAGTATTAATTAGGAATAATTAGTAATAATTACCAATAATTAGTATTAATTAGGAATAATTAGTATTAATTAGGAATAATTAGTATTAATTACCAATAATTAGTATTAATTACCAATAATTAGTATTAATTACCAATAATTAGTATTAATTACCAATAATTAGTAATAATTAGGAATAATTAACAATAATTAGTAATAATTAGGAATAATTAACAATAATTAGTAATAATTAGGAATAATTAACAATAAGTAGGAATAATTACGAATAATTAGTATTAATTAGGAATAATTAGTAATAATTACCAATAATTAGTATTAATTAGGAATAATTAGTATTAATTACCAATAATTAGTATTAATTACCAATAATTAGTATTAATTACCAATAATTAGTATTAATTACCAATAATTAGTATTAATTACCAATAATTAGTATTAATTAGGAATAATTAACGATAATTAGTAATAATTAGGAATAATTAACAATAATTAGTAATAATTAGGAATAATTAGTATTAATTAGGAATAATTAGTATTAATTAGGAATAATTAGTATTAATTAGGAATAATTAGTATTAATTAGGAATAATTAGTATTAATTACCAATAATTAGTATTAATTACTAATAATTAGTATTAATTAGGAATAATTAACAATAATTAGTAATAATTAGGAATAATTAACAATAATTAGTAATAATTAGGAATAATTAGTATTAATTAGGAATAATTAGTATTAATTAGGAATAATTAGTATTAATTAGGAATAATTAGTATTAATTAGGAATAATTAGTATTAATTACCAATAAATAGTATTAATTACCAATAATTAGTATTAATTACCAATAATTAGTAATAATTAGGAATAATTAACAATAATTAGGAATAATTAGGAATAATTAACAATAATTAGTAATAATTAGGAATAATTAACAATAATTAGGAATAATTAGTATTAATTAGGAATAATTAGTATTAATTACGAATAATTAGTAATAATTACCAATAATTAGTAATAATTACCAATAATTAGTAATAATTACCAATAATTAGAATTAATTACCAATAATTAGCATTAATTACCAATAATTAGCATTAATTACCAATAATTAGCAATAATTACCAATAATTAGCAATAATTACCAATAATTAGTATTAATTACCAATAATTAGTAATAATTACGAATAATTAGAAATAATTAGAAATAATTACCAATAATTAGCAATAATTAGCAATAATTAGAAATAATTAGCAATAATTAGAAATAATTAGCAATAATTAGAAATAATTAGCAATAATTAGTAATAATTAGCAATAATTAGGAATAATTAGCAATAATTAGGAATAATTAGGAATAAGTAGGATTAATTAGGATTAATTAGGATTAATTAGGAATAATTAGGATTAATTAGGAATAATTAGTAATAATTGCCAATAATGACCAATAATTGCCAATAATTACCAATAATTGCAAATAATTAGGAATAATTGCAAATAATTAGGAATAATTAGGAATAATCAGGAATACTCAGGAATACTCACGAATACTCACGAATACTCACGAATACTCACGAATAATCACGAATACTCACGAATAATCACGAATACTCACGAATACTCACAAATAATCAGGAATACTCAGGAATACTCAGGAATACTCAAGAACACTTAGCAAAAAAAATTATATTATCAATATTTATGAAAAAAATATTAATATTATTAAAATAATAAAAATTTATAAAATATTAAAATTATCAATATTTACAACAGATTTTGCTCTATTCTTAACATGTTCAAATCTTAAAGGGTCGCTAATTGTCAGGTCATGCGCAATAAAAAGTTTCTGTCAGCCATGTCCAATGTAAACTCTATAATTGTCCTTGCATGGTCGATCACTTCAAAAGTAATGTTGCAATCAGACAAACCAAGTCATTCCCTTCTTATCTATAAGAATCATCTCACATGAACCTTTACATAGACCATTCTTCCTTGAAAATTTAAGGGAAAAATAATGATATCCCCTCAAATTTTTAAGGAAGAATGATCTATGTAATGGTTCATGTGAGATAATTCTTATAGTTAAGAAGGGAATGACTTGGTTTGTCTGATTGCAACATTACTTGCGAAGTGATCAACCATGCAAGGACAATTATAGAGTTTACATTAGACATGGCTGACACAAACTTTTTATTGCGCATGACCTGACAATTGACGACCCTTTAAGATTTGAACATGTTAATAATAGAACAAAGTTTGTTCTGAATATTGATAATTTTAATATTTTTTAATTTTTTTATTATTTTAATAATATTAATATTGTTTTTTCGTAAATATTGATAATATTTTTTTTATTACTAATAATTAGTAAACGAAATCTGCTTGGATAATGAAGGGAAAATTTATAACCATCTCCACAACGATGATTATCAAATTTCCTTTCATTATTCAAGCAGTTTTCCTTTTGCTAAGTATTGCTAAGTATTGCTAAATTAGTAATAAATAGTAATAATTAGCAATAAATTGTAATAATTAGTAATAAATTGTAATAATTAGTAATCCTTGCTTGAGTGTTTTTTCTAACAAATTATTCAAAACCAGTAATGCTTTTATATTTTATAGAAAAATATGGAACAGCGAGGTCGTCAACAGTCATTATTAGATGACCGCATATGGATAAATCAACGTAGAAATCCAAATGGTTCTGGTTTAAATCCAGTATATATAGAGGGTGTGGAGATTTTTTTATCATTTGCGGCATCAAATTCAGAATTTGTTTCAGAAGGAAAGATAAAATGCCCTTGCAGAAAATGTGCATTGAGAACGTTTGACACGTTTGACAAAGTGGGGGAACATCTCTTGCGTTTTGGTTTTCAAGCAGATTATGTTTTTTGGTATCAACACGGTGAACGCAGTTCCAGAGCAGATGATACCAACTTGATTCCGGATCCATCCCAGTTTCAAGATTTAGTACATGATGTTGCAGGTTCATCTGTTCAACATACAGAAACTCCGGCTGATATAGCTTCAAATCCTGAGTTGGGACCGTCTGAATTTTATGAGTTGTTGAAGTCTGCTGAGGATGCATTATATCCTGGCTGCAAGATGAGCAAATTAGAAGCAGTTGCAAAATTTATGGCTATCAAATCAGATAACGGAATGTCAAACACATGTTTTGACCAGATATTTTCTTTGCTGAAAACACTGTTACCCGAAGGAAATGTTTTACCTACAAATTACTATGAAAGTAAGAGGTTGGTTCGAAATTTGGGGCTTACTTGTCAGAAGATTCATGCATGTTCAAATGACTGCATTTTATATTCAGGGTAAAATGAGTCGTTGGATAGTTGTCCCACATGTGGGCAACAGAGATATAAAGAAGGACAACACGGGAAGTCTGGTTTGATTCCTGTAAAACAGTTGAGATATTTTCCGCTTACATCCAGACTTCAGCGTTTATTCATGTCTAAGAATACAGCGACAATGATGTCATGGCATAAAGAGAATATTTCAACCGATAAAAGCTTGAATCATCCAGCCGATGGTGATTCATGGAAACATTTTGATAGAGTGCATCCATCATTTGCTTTAGAAGCTAGAAATGTTCGACTGGGCCTTTCCACTGATGGTTTCTGTCCGTTTGGATCTTATGGTAGTCAATATTCATGTTGGCCTGTTTTTTTAACTCCGTATAATTTACCTCCATGGATTTTGATGAAGGAGCCATATATCTTTTTGACTTTACTAATTCCAGGACATCCGAAGAAAAATATTGATGTTTATTTGAAGCCATTGATTGATGAATTAAATTTATTGTGGAGTACTGGTGTCAGTACATATGATGTTGCAACGAAACAGAATTTCATACTGAGAGCAGCATTGATGTGGACAATAAGTGACTTCCCGGCTTATGGGATGTTATCTGGCTGGAGTACACATGGTCAGAAATCATGTCCTTACTGTATGGGAGAGAACAAAGCATTTATGCTCATTCATGGAAAGAAACCTTGTTATTTTGACTGTCATCGCAGATTTCTTCCAGCTGATCATCCTTTTCGCAGAAACAGATCTCATTTCAGAAAAGGAACAGTTGAAAGGGATGGACCTCCAAAAATGCTATCAGGTTCGGAGTTAAAATCGGTTGTATTTTCATTACCTCCCATCACTTTTGGTCCCACAATAAACCAACAGAAAATTTCTGGTTTTGGGAAAGAACACAATTGGATTAAACGTAGCATATTTTGGGATTTGCCATATTGGTCTGATTTATTGGTCCGACACATGTTAGATGTCATGCATATTGAGAAGAACTGTTTTGATAATTTGTTTCATACAGTTTTGGATACGCCAGGAAAGAGCAAAGACAATGTAAATGCACGTTTAGATCTTGCCCAAATTTGCAGACGTCCAGAATTGGAACTATTTGAGAATGTCAGAACAGAAAGGTTAATGAAACCAAAAGCAGCTTATACACTGTCTAAAGAAAACCGTTTATTATTTTGTCAGTGGATTGCAGATTTGAGACTTCCAGATGGCTGTGCTTCCAATTTGGGTAGATGTGTAAAGAATGGTCATATTACTGGATTGAAAAGTCATGATTGTCATGTTATAATGGAGAGACTTCTACCAATTGGATTAAGAGGTCTGTTGAATTCTGTGATTTGGGATTCCATAACAGACATGTCTCATTTTTTTCGGGAAATTTGTGCGGCTACGGCAGATTATGATGCTCTAGGCAAACTTGAAAAAGATGTTGTTGTAATTATATGTAAACTGGAAAAAATATTCCCGCCGTCTTTCTTCGACTCAATGGAACATTTGATGTTACATTTGCCATATGAAGCCAAATGTGGAGGTCCGGTACAGTTTCGATGGATGTACCCATTTGAAAGATGCATGCAAAAATTGAAAAGAAAAGTACGCAACAAAGCATCTGTTGAAGGATCTATTGCAGAAGCTTATTTGCAAGAGGAAATATCTTTTTTCTGCTCCCATTATTTTGAATCTGAGTATCCTTCAAAACACAACCGAATGGGACAGAATGAGAGGAATATTGATGAAATCGACAATCAATTATCTGTTTTCAACCAGTCAGAGCTTGGTTTTGGTGGAGTTTCTGAACGCTGGCTTTCAGATGATGAACATCATAGAGCTCATACGTATGTTCTGCTCAACTGTGAAGAGATGACATCAGTTGTACTGTAAGTGTTTATATCACTTATTCTATCATTTATGTTACAGTAAATAACTTTGGTTTTTATAGGTTGTATGATAATCATATCAAGAAACAAATTCCACAAATTACAGCAGCTGCTCTCGAAGAACGGCGACTGAAAAATTTCTCTCAGTGGTTTCAAAAACTGGTAACATAAATTCTTTATCATTTAGCAACTCATTCAATGTATAGTTTACTATATTGATAATTATTTCACAAATCTTCAGGTGTCTCGACATGCTGATAAAATTGACAAACGGCTCTGTGTATTGAGTAACCCACCTTCCAAACTTGTTAAAACTTATAATGCATATGTGGTGAATGGATTTCGATTCCACACGCATGCATATGGGGAATCGAAAAAAACAATGAACAGTGGAGTTAGCTTGAGAGGATCTCATCATCGAGAAAATGAAGTTGACTTTTATGGCATGCTTGATGAAATCATTGAACTCTGTTATCTTGGACAACATTACATAACCATGTTCAAATGTCGGTGGTTGGATACAGAGAGAGGCGTGCGTGTTCATCCGACTCATGGAATCATCGATATTAAATGTAAAAGTGTTCTCGCAGTAAATGAACCATTCTTATTGGCTCAACAGGCATATCAAGTTTATTATGCAAAGTACTATGCAACATCAAGAGACTTGACTAATTGGTGGAGTGTAATAAAAATCAAAATTCGAGACAATCAGTTTAGTCAAAGTGAATGTGCTTTCACTGATGTGCAAAGAATTGAAGTTTTTCAAGAGAGTACTCAAAATCAATCTTTTTTACAAAGAGATATGAGTATCGATGACGACACCCCACATTTAAGAGTCGGTGATGACGATGGTGTTAATGATGTCACACATGAATTTGAAATGGTAAGAGATGAAGCAACTGCAACTCGAATGGATATCGATGATGTTGAGGAGGAATATGAAGATGACATTGACATATATGAAGATGATGATGAAGATGAACACTTATAGAATTCCATGGTATTTATATACAATCATAATATGTATATATATGTATATATAATAGTAATTATCAATTATTTGCTAATATTAACATTTTCTGTTTCAGATGGACGAGGCCACATTTCATGAGTTGGCGGAGGCTGACCTGCCTTTCGATGCGGATGAGTTGCTGGCAGATGACCCTCAACCTGCAGGCGCTCCAGGGAGTACGCGGAGGGGGCGCGGTCTTGCACGATTGATGATTCCTGACCCCGTCCCCGAGCGACGTCCACGTCTTGGGATTGATCCGCGCACCCGGAGGTGTGATAACCTGTGTAATAACCTATGAATTTGACTAAGATTTCATTAATCTATTCACATAATAAATGTTTATTATTTTTTCAGTTTTTCGCATATAGCAGTCGGACAGGGCAGCGCTATTTTTCGCAACTATTTCTCTCAGCCGTGGACCACATGGGAGCAGATTCCCATTGATGTGCAGCAGGCCATGTTCGGCCATTGGTTGGTACGTACGTAAATAAATAATTTTTATTTTGAAAATTATTTCATTTCTAACTTGATATTTTGATTTATTTGTAGGGTTTATGGTATCCGAACGAGGATACCATGCGTGACGCCATCCACGAGGCATGGGAGGTGGCCATGCGTGATCGCCTTTGTCAGTTTTTGCACAATTTAAGAAAAGCTGCGATGAAGAAAGCAGGAGTGTCAGATTTTGAGGAGTCATGTAGAGCACACCGACCAGAGTACATTTCATCCCATGTATGGGATGGATTATGTGCGCACTGGTTGAGTGGTGCCTTTCAGAGGAGATCATCGGTGGGGAGGCAGAATCGGGGGAGGCAGGAGGTGACTCATCGAGCTGGGAGTCGTTCTTTCAGTACTCATAGACAGCATCTGGTACGTACATTATTTATAAATATTTTATATAACTATAAATATTAACAGTTTATTTTTTATTCTTATAGGCTGTCGAGCACCCCGATATTACAGAGTACGACGTATATCGGAGGATGTATAGTGATCCTGCTACTGGGGAGCTCAGAGGTGATCGTCAGCATCACATCGTGGTCAGTATTATTTGTTTTCAAGTTTAAAAATTAACTGCATATAATATATTCACAATTTTAATTTTAAATTGCAACTATAGGAGTCATATGAGGCCGCAGCGGCACAGGCCCGGCCTGAGAGTCAGGCCGAGTCATCAGATCAGACCACTGCCCGTCAGTTTGATGAGGCGGCATGGATGCAGGCCACCCAGTATGCCTTCGAGAAGGGCCGGGTAGTTGGTATCGGCTCTCGACTGACTCCCAGAGATTATTATGGCAGTGCTGCGATGTCGGCGTCCAGCTCGAGGGGAGCTCGTGCATCTTCTTCTACACAGTATGAGGAGCAGTTGCGATCTCAGACTGCACAGATAGAGAGTCTCCGACAGGAGCAGGAGCAGATACGTCAGCAGCATGAGGAGGAGCGTCGACGCCAGCAGCAGCTGTACGAGGAGCAGACGAGTCGGTGGCAGCAGCAGCATCAGGAGCAGATGGAGTACATGCGCCGACTCACTCATGCTTTAGGGATGGAGTTTCCTCCACCACCATCTGCAGATCCCCCACCTCCCCCCCCTCCTATAGATTAGAGTTTGTATTTCTGTTATAAAATTTGTGAAATCAAAATATTTTTTTTTTCTATTCGTAGTTTCTGTCTCATTATAAAATATTAATAATATTATATTTTTAAATAACAATATTAATATGAATAATAATAATATTTATATTTTATAATATTAAATTTTATATATATATTAAAATTTTATATATATATTAAAATTTTATAATATTATAATTTAATTATTTTTTCGTAATACTTGAATTATTTTAATATTTGAATGTAAAATAATTCTATTATTTTTATATTAATTAAAATACCTTATTAATATTTTTTTTATTTATGAGTTATAATTATAATATTATTATATTAATTAAATTATTTATTAGTATTCTATTATTTTTATTTTTGAATTATAATTCTACTATTATTATAGTAATTAAAATAATTTATTATTTTCATTTGTAAATTATAATTCTATTATTATATTAATTAAAATAATTTATTAATAATTTATTTTTTTATTTTTTTTATAGTATTTGCGACGGGATACTATGCCCGTCGCAAATACTAGTATTATTAATATTTTTTTATTTTTTTTTAAAAGAGTATTTGCGACGGGACCCGTCGCAATTACTATGAATAGTATTTGCGACGGGTCCCGGTTCCCGTCGCAAATACTAGTATTATTAATTTTTTTATTTTAAAAAAAAAACGTTATTGCGACGGGCCCGTCGCAAACACTATTTGCGACGGGTCCCGTCGCAAAGGGTATTTGCGACGGGCCCGTCGCAATAACTGTTTAAAAAGTTTTTTACAAAAATACGGAATACTATTTGCGACGGGGAGAATGCCCGTCGCAAAAAAGGGCTTTAGCGACGGTCCCGTCGCAAATAAGTTTAGTTGCGACGGCGTTTTCCGCAACGGGCTATTTGCGACGGGATCCCGTCGCAAATAGCCCGTCGCAAATACCTGTTTTTCCAGTAGTGGCATAACGATAGAAAAAAGTTCATGAGAAAAACTATCCTACTCATTATCTTGAGTTAGCTGCTGTAATATTTGCTTTGAAAATATTGAGCCATTATATCTATGGGGAAAAATGTGAGATTTATACTGATCACAAGAGATAGAAGTAAATTTTCTCACAGAAAGAACTCAACATGAGGCAAAGTAGATGGCTTGAACTACTCAAGGATTATGATTTCATGATACACTACCACCCGAGGAGGGAAAATAAGTTAGCAGATGTTTTGAGCAGAAAGGATCACAGAGTTTTGAACAATATGAGAGTTGAAAGGGATCATATTTTCATGTATATAGTGAAGATGCATATGGGAATAACCATGGAAGGTGAAACATCATGTGTTTTTCAAATGGTTTCCAAAACATCCTTACTATAAAGGATAAAACGTTCCCAAGCTGATGATGAGGAGTTTCAAAAGAAGATTAAAGCTGTGAATGATGGGAGATTGAGCGACTTCGTATATGAAGATGGAATTTTGATATTTGCAATGAGACTTTTTGTTCCCGATATACCTGATCTAAAAATGGAATTGTTGGATGATGCTCATATTTAAAATTTCTCTATACACTCTAGTAGAACTAAGATGTATAAATATTTGAAGGAACATTTTTGGTGGGACAACATGAAGAGGGAGATTGCAGATTTTGTGTCAAGATTTATGGTTTTTCAACAAGTGAAATCTGGAAGGCAACAACTTGGAGGAGTATTGCAACCTCTTCCCATACCTGAGTGGAAATGGGATAATATCATGATAGACTTATTCATGGGACTAACAAAGACTCCTAGAAGGAATGATGCAATATTGGTCATTTTTGATCATCTTACAAATTCAACAGATTTTCTAGTTACAAGAGAAGATCTACCAGTTGAACGTCTTGTAAGAAAATATATTAATGAAGTTGTGAGACTTCATGGAGTACCAATATCGATTGTTTCTGATCATGATATAAATTTTACATCAAGATTCTAGAAAAGTCCTTAGAAGGCCCTTGACACTGATCTTCATTTGAGCACTGCCTACCTCCCAAAAACTGATGGACAATCAGAAAAAACTATTCAAACATTGGAAGACATGTTGAGGTCTTGTTCACTTTATTTTCAAGGCATGTGGGATCAGTATTTACCTCTCGTGAAATTTTCCTACAACAATAGCTTCCATTCAAGTATTCAGATTGCTCCCTATGAAGCATTATATGGGAGGATATGTCGCACACCAACTTGTTGGGATGATGTTGGTGAAAGAAAGCTCGTGGGCCCAGAACTTGTTGATGAAATAATAGAGAAGGTGAAGATTATCCAGAACCATATAAAAATAGCTCAAAGTAGGAAAAAGAGCTATGCAGATAACCGAAGGAAGGATTTTGAGTATCAATAAGCAGATCAAATTTTCTTAAAGGTATCTCTATGGAAGGGTATTGTATGATTCGGTAAGAAGGGGAAATTAAGTCCCAGGTACATCGGACCTTTTGAAATTATCGACTGAAATGGAGTTGTAGCTTACCTTCTGGAAATTCTGCCAAGTCTCTCCAAGGTTCACAATGTGTTCCATGTGTCAATGTTAAGAGATTACATGCTAGACCCAACACATGTACTTACTTTTGAAGAAGTAGAACCTGAGCCAGATCTATGTTATTGTGAAGAGCCTACGAGGATTCGTGACACAAGGGAGTGGGTATTGAGAAACCGAACAACTCATCATGTAATGGTTCTTTGGAGAAACCAGAATATGGAGGAAGCAACATGGGAACCAGAGGTTTCATTAAGAAGAATCACCCACATCTTTTTGTTGGGATTTATGCATAAAATTTCGAGGATGAAATTACTGAAGGAGGGAATAAAATAGCACCCCAAACATTTTATGATATGTTTCTATTAATTACATTATATTCATCACGGTGTTCCTTTGAAACAAAACTAGGTTATTTAGGAGATAGTCAAAACCTATCCATTAAATACAAATTTTCCCCTTCTATGTTTTGAATTTCAAAAAATGGTTATTTAGAGTTGTGATTAATAAGTCATTTCGAGTCTGATTAAACAAATTTTATTTTTGGTGAATAGTAACATACCTTTATGAATAGTAATATTAATAGTAAAATAAACCTTATGAATAGTAAATAATAAAATTATTTTATTTTCTTAAGGCAATATGATAATAGGATCTTAATTAATTTTCAATGTCACATTAAACTAATTGCACTCCAAGATTGTAATTTTTCGAATTAACTATGACCTTATTTAAAAATTATATTAATACTATTTATAAAATTATTTTTTAAAAATGGATTTAACTTTTGAATTCTACACGTCAAAAATTGTTAGTGGTGAATTTTTGGGATATTTCTGAAATTCTAGAATTTATTATTAATAGTGAAATATGATAAAATACCGAATATAAAAATTATCAGTAAAATACACTATTTATGACATCATAAGTGATGAAAGGCCACTTGGTTCGAACTCACATTCCATTTTTACTATTTTAGATCACATGAACTAAGAATATTTATAATCTTGGGAAAAAATATTATAATAATGATTAAAATAATGAAAAATACCCCCTCTCCTCCACTATGAAACCCCCCACCACTACCTCTTATCTTCACTCCTCTAACCCATGAAGCTCCTCAATGTTTTGCCCAAATACCCTTCCCTAGTCACTCCCCACGACCCGGAAGCTCTTGGTCTTTCCATAAGACCAAAAACCCTTCCCTTAGGGAGGTTCTCGAAGATGTTATTTCAAGAGGTAAAACACCTTTCTTTTTCTTTTAGTTTATATATGAATTTATCTTCATTTGTTATCCTCTCCTCACCTATTCTGTCCAAATTATCATGATATCTCTAGTATCATCTACATAATAGATTTATATCATGTCAATGGAAGAACCATCATCAATATTCTTACTCCCTCCCTTTTTATTCTTATAAATGAAATCAACGTCCATGAGGTTCCAATTTATAACCTTCATGGATGATGCAGTTTTGTTCTTCAAAATTTCTTTCATTACTCGTCAAGAAACCATATTTATGGTTGAACTAGGTCATAAAATATTTATTTTATCTTGATTAATGTTCTATAAAATTTATAAGTACATTATATGGAATAATAATACAAAACAAGTTTATTGAGCCCAAAACTGCCAAGCCAAATTCAAGCATTTATTTTAAATTCATTGAATCATTAATTCTCATGGTATATAACTAGAATCATTATGAGATCATTTATATCTCTTTAAATGTCACTAATAATTAATGTTAAAAATTCTGGATGTTTAACCATATTTCAATCCAACTTCCATTCATGAATACAAGTAAACAAATCATGAAACCATGTAAGAAAATGTTTCCAAATCAATAAGATTTTATCTATTAAACTCAAAAATACATTAATGAACTTATAAGGTTATATTATATCAATTAAATTTTTATTATGTTCTGGAATTATTAATTAATGAATCTATATTTGATTATTTAGGTCGTTAAGAACAATCAAGATCACACTAGAGCAAAAGGTAAGGGGTTTCTCATCTCACTTTCATTTCTGTGAGATTTCCATTGTTCACCAATTATTCCTTATATTTTTTATAGGTGTACTTCCATTTGATATATAATAACATGATTCTATTTATATTCATGTAATTAAATTATTCACTTGATGGATATTAAGTTCGGGTCATACGGTTCGACCGATTACATTATGGTAAGGGACTTTGTCTCAGCTATTGTTTTCGTTGTGACTATCTTTGTATTGTGCACTTAATAAACCTTATGTGGTGTACCTACTACCCATTTAAGATCACATTTCATTTGAAAATATATTTTTGTTAAATATCTATAATATCATGTCATGGATATGTTTGTTGTCTAAACCGTATACCATTTTTCATACAGTGTTTATTTGGAAAGTTATTTTAATTATGCAAATATTGATGAATCTGTATATTCTACTCTATACGGATATTGAATGGGAATATTTCTCTTATATTTAATCAATGTGTAATAAATTATTTGGACATTCAATGACGTTTGGGGCCCGTTATATCCCTTCGATGAATCAGTTTGTCTCATGAGACAAAATAGTTTGGTGAGAAACCCTTCGAGTTTGTTTCCAAAAATCAGACGGGTTTATACCCATAGAACTAAACCGTTTTTATGGTATTATGGTTTCATGTTCCAGATACATGACGTCCAATTTATAAGAATTATATTTATTCATTATCATTTTTTATTATCCATGAGGTTTTCACTATGATAAAATCTATGGATGTTGTTTCATTCTCAGTTTATTAATGGTATTAGATATTCATTTATTAACTATTCCATATTAATTATGTCAGAATGATTGTGATTCACTTATTATTGTACTCTTACTTCTGCTTTTTTTAACCCTTACTGAGTATTTGAACTCACCCATTTCATTGTTTACCTTCAACCGGTGATGAAGAGAAGGTCTTTTATTGAGCTCGTGTGGATGTAGTTTTTAGTTTTGTTGTGTATTGTATCTTGTAACCTTTTTCAATGTAATTTGTGTTACATCTATGTATCTAGTTTCTTGATGACTACTAAACTGATCATTCCTTTATTATTTTCATTCATTCTAACCATGCCAGTATCACAAGTAATGCATCGACTACAGTCTATAGGGGTTGGGGTGTTATATTCATATAACTATGAGGTTCCAAAATATAAAAAATCTAAGAACAAGGGAAAAACAATGCAATTATTCCCTAAAAAAGTAACATTAACATTGAGTTATTAATAAAAAAGTAAACTAATGTTTTAAAAAAAATAATATAATGTATTATAAATAATAATATGGTTTTCTGTTATATTTATAAAAATATTATATTTATTATGGAGGGGTTTTTAATGATAATAAATAGATTCAACACTTAATGTAATGGTTTTCTCGTCTTTCTTTTTTTTTCATGAGACACAAGCCACATTTACCACTTATTTATTTTATATGGTGTGTTTACTTCCAATGGATGTATTATATGATTCTTATACATAAATTAATGGGTATTTACATATCTTTTTTTAAATTTAATTCATGAGATATATGTTTCAAATGTTACCAAATCGATAAAGTAATTTTATCTCAATTTTCATTCTTTGAGACACATGCCATGTTATGAACCTATATTATTTTACAATGTGAATATAATTCCATTTGAAATGTTATATCTTGAAAAAAAATATTTTAAATATATTTTATGGTTTATTTAATTTACGTTTCTTACATTTGTAGTATGATTCAAATTTACCAAGTGGTAAGTGTTTACTGAAAAAATCTAATCATTTATCGAGATTGTTTACAATTATGATTCCATTGATGAAATATTAAGTCACATATCTAAATCTAAATCTTTAATTTTTTTCCCTCTGTATATTAATGTTTTCTAAATATATTATTACCATTTTCCCACTCAATTGTAATTATGATCATTAGGAAATGTTTTTATGAAAATATGACTTTATTTTACCTTTTCATTGGAAATATTTTCTATTTCAAAATAGTTATTTGTAAAAAAAATTATTTTTTTTTTATTTTATCCGATGATGTATAAAGGATACTTTTAACCATATTTTATCTGAAAAATGGTTTTGAACGTAATCATCTTGTCTTTTCTGATAAAGGAACTTTTCTATACATTGATGATTCAAAATTAATGTTAGATATGTTCAAAAATACCCACCATCATGATGGTCATTTCCTTGAATAATAATTTGTAATTTTACATGGTTATTTTTAAAGAAAATTCTTTCCAAATATTATTGATTTTTTTTAATTTTAATTCATTTTCCAAGAAATATATTTTCAAAACATTTTTATGCCTAAAACTTATTTTAAGAAATTTTTATTGCTTCATAATATGTTTTAAAAAGTATATTTTCCATGAAAATTATTTAAATAATTTTAATCTTTTTTATATGTTTTCAAAGAAATTATCTAAAAAAGGGTTTGAAAATGATATCATGGATTATTTTTATGTTTTAAAGTCTTTTTAAAGAAAAATGTTTTAAAAAGGTTTTGAAGTATTCATTATATGTTTTAAAGGTGTTTTGAATAGAAAATGTTTTCAAAAAAATTCAAGATTATTTTATAAGTGTTAAAATCTATTTTAAAAGGCAATTTTTTTCAAAATTATTTATGTTTTAAAAAGAATTTTTCCTTTCATAAAAAATATATTCCTTAAGAAATTTATTAAATAAAATTATAAAACTTTTTTTATAAGAAATGTATTTTGAATCAGTGTTATAAAAAAGACTTATAAAGAAGGGATATTTTACTTATGAAATGTTAAATGTGATCTTTTAAAATCCTTCTCCTTCTAAGATGAAAAAATTTATTATAGTTTATAATTTACTAGGGATATGATCCAAGAATATGATTCATATTATTTCTTGAATGATTTTTGTCTTGATGGAATGATATTTATGGCACACATTTCATTCCACATGATATATAATATTAAAACCCATGTCTTTTAATGATCTATGATTTTATAAAATTACAATCAAACATATATAATTTCTATAACCAATATTTTGATTTAATGTTTATGATTGCCATTTTAGTTCATTTTTTATTATACGTTGTTTATGTAACCCATATTTTTTCTAGGGTCATGAGATGATTCATGTTTTATTATATTGTGATACATGTATGCATGATTTTATTTTGTGATGGGTGTGGACTATATCTCCTTATAATTAATTGGTTAATTATTTATAAATAAATATATGATTATGAGATCCATGTTAGTGGTCTTAATCTACCGTGGAAGATGGTGATGCCTGGTCCAGTATGGTATGATAGGGAAACCTGATCCACTATAAGAAGATAAGAAAACCCAGTGCACTTTGAGAATATTGTGAAACTGGATCACTTAAAAGAAATGGACTATAATTGGGGATGGTGGTTTGTCTTTCCCAGTAGGTATAGTCCCCATTAAGTTCTATACTATATTCTAGAAAGGCCTCTTGACTTTTTTTTGAATAATATAACATCTTTATGTTCATTCCATAATTTCATGCCATATTTATATATTATTCCTTAATTGATCATGCGCTTGTTTACCTTATGATTCTTATCTTATGAACTATTAAAATTTATGAAAAGATTCATGTTTATAAATAGTGATATACATGGTATTATTTTATAATGTTATGATCATGTTCTCATACCATTATTCTAATGTTTATAATTACACATCTCCCATTTTTACCCTTACTGAGCATTTGATCTCACTGATTTTATTTTTTAAATCCCTAGTTTATGAAGATATATTTTATATATTATAAGTCTAAGAGAGGTGTTTGTCTTGGAGAACCATGTAGAATATAATTTAGCACACTCATGTACCAGATTTTATATTTCCATGTTTCCAATGACACTAAACTAATTCGTTCTTTTGTCATCAGTTGCACATTGTATTAAGTATTTAGAAAAAATGATGAAATGTCTATATACGATAATCTTGGGACATTATATATTGTATCATATAGAATGTTTTTTAATCCTTTGGAAACTATGATGAGAAAAAAATGTTAGATCCTAAGGGATATTAAGAAAGAAATTTCTAAGGGTGTCTCTAATGATATGTCTAAGGATGAGTTAATGTTTAGTAAAATGTCTTAGAATTTTTGGTAAAGGATAGATGAGTGGTTTCCAATAATTATATCCATTTCTGGATAATACAGGTGGATATGGCTCTAGAATATATTTAAATATGGGTAACAACTCTAAAAAGGGGTATATGGCCTGATTCGAGTGTAACCTTTAACATAATAATAGGCCTTATTGCACAAATGGTTTGATACTCTCAAGGGATATGATTTAGGAATTCAAAAACTATTTATACACCATTATGAAATATTAAAGTATAAAATGAATACGAATAACCTAGGATAAGCCTAATTTGTCATAGTTGAATGATGTAGGAAACATTATTTAGACATCCTATAAGTTATTTGTTTCAGGATTATGTTGTTTTCTGTTACAATAAATGTTTCTCACACTATGATTTACAGTTTTAGTCAATTGAAAGAACCAGAAGAAACTAGTTTAATATTGAACGTGATGGATATTTTTCTGATGAACAAAAATATTTGATGATCCCTAGAGTGAAGTATATTGTCATCAAACCAAATTAGTTTTCAATAAACATGATTAGAAAAATGTACTTTATCCACCTCTCAAATTCAGCATAGGAGGAAAGGAAGGAGTTCACTAAGATTTTGGGTAGAGGAGGCCATAGAGGAAAGAATATTAAGTTACTTATATATCAAGAGTGTGTAAATATTCATGTAAGTGAATGTCGTAGAAGAATAATAATGTGTTTTGACTATGGAAATAAAGGAACCAAATCAAGTAACTACTAATGAAAAATGAATATTTTGGTCAACTAAATGGATGTGAATATTGAATTATATAATCCATAATATAAGGATAAATGACTTAGGTTTGTAATTAATGGTCATTATAAATGTTTATGTCCCATGTGGAATGATCAAGAAGAGAATCGACAATATGGTATGATTAATGGTTATATTGATGCTGATGATGAAAATACTGGTGAAACATGAATGGAAAGAAGTATTATGTAATAAGATGTGGTAGCCTTATTAAGGATTTATGGATTAAGTGGATTAACCTATGTTTTAATTTATTTGGATTCAAGAATTATGAACTGTGAAATATATAAGGATTGTTACCTTTAGGATTTTCACTAAGGATTTACAATAATATGTTGAATGGTTTTAATGTATTAGAAAATTGATTTAATGGAATAGTTATATTCATGGGAAAACATTATTAAGGGAAAGAAAACCCTTAATACAAAACTAATGTTAATATAATGATATTTTGATAAAATACTTGATGGATGTCAATAACGAAATTTGATGGTACAAATTATGATAGAACTGATAAAGGATTTGTTAACAAAGAGGTTTGTGCTACCATGGATGGAGTGTATAGAATTTTTGAATTTAATGAATATATCCAATAAAATTTTTAATAATGAAAAATAAATGTTTTTAATAAGGATTTATGGTAATTTATGCCATTACCATGTTTCAATAAAATACATGATAAATGTATTCATATGTTTGGAATGTGTCAACCAAGAGCTACTTTGTGATTGACGGGTCAATTTTAAGCTAATTTAGTGACATTCTTTATAAATTTTTGGACATTCATCTTATATAAGGGTTATAAGGTTAACTATATATGGAATGGTGTGTTATAAGCATTAGATGATGTTTTAGTTATTAATGTATTATATTTCCATATATGGGTTTTTTTCATATTGGATGACATGTGATAACCTTTTTGTTTTAATATATGGAATGAATTGAAATTCAATATATATATATATCTTGATATAATAATTCTTTAGGAATGAAAAATTAATATTCATTTATTAAAATAAAAGATGAAGTAGAAATTGATCAAGGAAAAATAAAGGGTGAGGTTTTCCTAAAATCATGCAAGCATGTCTTCTCAAAAAAATTCATAATCTTTAGGAAAATGAGCTAGAAATAAAATTTTATATTAATACCTTAATATTTTTCGAAATAATTTCCTATTAAATAATCATAGATTTAGGAATTTGGTGCCCTTGATATTCTATTTATCATAAATATTTTTGTAATTGATGACCCTAATCACTCCCTATAAATATTTACACTTTTCCTCAATGACTATATTTTCACATGCATCCAATGTTTTCATATGTGGAAAACTAGTTATATGTTACTCTAGGTGGCCATTATGTTTCCAAATTTTCATTTTAAAATGATGATTTAGTATTAATTTTTTATGATGTGGGTTTCTATTGAAGAAAATTTAATTTATTTAAACTTTAATAATTCATATGTATTTCTAGGGATAAATTAATTTTAATGGGTGGTAAAATGTAACACCCCAATATTTTGTGGAATATGTTTTTTTTCAAATTAATTTATTATTTTTGATATTTTACATTTCTCAAATATCTAAATATAGATTGTATTATATGAAATAACTATGTTGTTCTTGAATTTCAAACAATGAAGATTTAATCTCTCACTACACAAAACACTTAGATCAGAATGCAGTATACACAATACAATGTTTGTCTTGTGTTACAAATAATGTTGATTTCCTTTTATTCCCTTTGTCACACGCAAGACCCAGTTTTAAAAAACTATAATATACTATTAATATTATTGTATGAATATTATTATAGTTTCACCTAGAGATTGTGATGAAAGTTATGAATAAAATATAATTTAAACATGTGGATAAAATAAACTCTATTAGCCAGAAATGAAAGTTATAACTATTGGAAAATAAATAAAATCATTTTATAAGAAACCTAATTTTATATGTAAAAACACCATTTTATCTCAATAAATTAAGAAAAAACCACTATTGATGATTTTTTAATATATAATTTATTAAATTTAATATATTTACACTCATACAATATATTTTATTATCATCATATAATAATAAAACAAATTTTATGAATAAAAAAATGTCTTTTTCAAAAAAGAAATTTTACAACATTTTATTAGAAAACACATTTTATATAATATTTCTAAAACTTTTCTAATTTTTATTTTTAAAAATAAACTTCATTTTTTAAAATATAATATTATGATTTTTTTGGTGAATTTCAATTATTTTTTGAGAAGTTTCATTTTTTTAATAATGAAGAACAAAGACATTTAATTCAATACTGCTTTTTCATATAATTTATTTATTATTTTAAATAATATTTTCTTTTTTTAATGTTAAACTAGATAAATTGTATAAAATTTAATCCAATTTAGTTCAATAAAATCAATTTCACATAGAATTTCGATATGAAAAACATATCAAACTTTTGAACGTTTTTACTTTAAAAACTCACATTGTCGTCCGATCTATAGGATTAAATTTTAATTAATTTATTAAACATATTTGATTTAATTGGAATAAATTTATTACATATTAAAAATAATTATAATTTATAATGTATAATTAGTTCATCATAGTTTTTGACTAATAATATTAGTGAATGTAATTAAAATTAATTACAGTTATTAGGGTAAAATTATGAATAATAAGTGACTAAAACATAAACATAACGGAAATAATAACCTAGAAAATTTTCCAAAATAATTTTCATGTCAATAATTAGACCTTATGCTACATTTTATAGAAATGGGTTCATTTCAGGAGCCTCATTACATCGAGAAAATATGGGTGGAATTCCCTTTTAAAAAATTTACAAAAAATGCCACTCCTCAAATATAAAAAGGCACTCACCCTTCCCATTTATTACCACCTATAAATCCCTTTTTCTAGAATAAAATATGATAAAATAAGTTCCAAACATCCATTAATCCATTTTATAATCCTCCCTTTTGTCATAAATTTATCCAAGGAAGCCTTGTGGTGCAAACGAAGAGGAGTTACCCAAAGAGGATGTAACATCCTTCTCAAGTTCCTTTTCTTTTATCCACCCTCACAAGTATTCTCATTATATATTATTAGATAAAATTATTATACTACATATACTGTTTTTTTGTTCTTATAATGGTTCTACCTAAAATTACACACACTTCTATAATGGGTAATGAACTTACCGTTCTTGTGTCTGACCAACTACCGCCTCATGAAATGTTGTGGTTCATTTTTACTTTACCACCTCTCAGGTATGTGAATTATGATAGTAAATATATTTTTATAAGACATATATTATATTTTTTTATGAATTTATGCTTCTATAATTATTATATAAATCATACCATCATTATTTCCATTTTCAAAAAATAGGACAACTTCGTTTGTGGATGTGTGAACTTCCGCCTCCTCAAAACGATGTGATTCATTCACACGTTACGTGGAATGTATTAAGGATGGGGTTGGAAAACATATATTTTATGTATGGAATAATAATTATAATTTAATTATATTTTACACATATATATATATCATTTACTTACTTTCATTCAATATGGTAGTAACACAGACACATCGTTCATGCATACGTACGTCCTACCATCTCCATGAAAGGTGTATTTAATTTAATATTTGTATATTTTATAGATTACTATAAATAATTTTATAATATATATATATATATATGATATTTATATTATGGTTTAAATTTTGTATATCATTATATAACTTTGAAGACAAAAATATAATAAATGAAAGAAAAAGGGAAAAACAAAGCAATTATTACCCGAAACATGACATTAATAGTAACCTGTTAATAAAAAGGTAATTTAAGGTCATAATCAAATCATATATGATAAAATATATAAAAATAATTTTATGTCGTAGATGATTAATAAACATATTTTAATTATATATGAATTTTGAATGAGTACAAAGAGTGTAAAGACTTAAGGTTAGGGTTTTCTCACCTCACTTCTATTTTTCACGAGACAAAAGCCATTTTTAAAACCTATTTCTTATATGCAGTGTGTTTACATACCATGTATGTATTATATTATTATTATAATTCGATTTATGGGTATTTAAATATCATTTTTCTGATATTTATTTCATGGGATTTATGTTTCAAATGTTTCCAAATCAATAAAGTAATTTTGTCTCAATTTGTCCTCTTTGAGACACATGCCATGTTATGAAGCTATATTCTTTTACAAGGTGTATATAATTACATTTGAAATTTTATATCATGAACATAATTCTATTCATCATATTTTAAGCTATATCTAATTTTATTTACTTTCATGGGGAGTACAATTCAATGTTACCATGTTGTAAGAGTTTATTGAAACAATCTCAATATGTATCGATATAGTTTATGATTATGACTCAATTGATTTAATATTATGATCCATATCTAAATAGAAAACATTTATTTTATTCCCTTATGTTTATGAATGATATAATCATGTATTAAAAACATTTTCCCACTCTTTTGTCATAATATATTTATGTAAATGTTTTTATAAAAATATATTTTTATTTATCCTTTCATTTGGAAATCTGTGTTCATTCAAAACCATGTTTTCTAAACATATTTTAAAAAGTGTTTTACTAATTTACTAGGATTTTTAACGTAAATTTTTACTCATTTTTATATTTTATAAAAATGGTTCTAAAAGGAATATTCTAATCATTTTCTGACTATGACACCTTTTAAAATGTTTATGATGGAAAATAAATGTTTGGCATGTACAAACTTTCTCGTTGTTATGACCATCATTTCATTAAAGATTCCATTCTATGTTTACAATGATATTTTATCAAATAAAAAATCATAACATTATGGAAATGTTTTATAATTTAAATTTATTTTCAAAGAAAAATGTATTAATTTTTTTATGCTTAAAAAGTAATTTAAATTATTTTCAAAGAATTATTTATATATTTTCAAAAGGATATTTTACAAGAAAATTATTTCAATGATTTCAAAATTTATTTATAAGTTTTCAAATTGATTTTCTAAAAAAGGGTTTTCAATTTATTTCCTACATTATTTTTACGTTTTAATGTATTTTCAAAGAAAAAAGTTTTCAAAAATGATTTTAATATTCCTTTAGGAATTTTCATGGTGTTTTTAATGAAAATGCATCGAAAAATACATTCAATATTAATTTATAATTTTTAAAATCTATTTTAAAATAAATTTTTTCCAAAATTTTTTCTTTCTTAAAAAGTGTTGTCATAGTGAAAAAGATATTTTTCTCGAGAAATGCTTTAAATAAAATTATAAATTATTAATTTTATGAAATGGTTTTATAAAAAGGATTTTCAAAGAAATGATTTCCTCCTTAGGAAATGTTTTATGTGATCTTTAAAAAATAATTATCTAAATAATATGACATTATTTATTTTATATTATGATCTTATGGGGATATAATCCAATAATACCCATCCTATTATTTCATAAATGGTTTATGAATTGATAGAATGTTGTTTATGACGCCCTTTTCTATTCCATGGGTTATATGCTCTGGAAAATTGCTTCTTTTAACCAATTTTGATATGGTGATAAGATTATAAGACCTATCCCTTTTCCATAAGTAATTAAATGATGATATTTTAATGATACCCATTTTATTTCATGGGTTATGATATTTTTTTATTAAACCCAACTTTTGTTGGATCACAATATGATGCAAGTTGTATTATCTCATGTAACATGCATGAATGATTTTATTATGTGACGGTTGGGACCTATATATTAATACAATACATTAGGTATATATATATATATATATATATCTCATAAGATAATGATGTGATTCAAGGTGACAGGCTTAATTCACTATTGGATAATGGGGAAACCTGGTCCACTATGGGATGATGGTAAACCCGATCCACTAGGGGATGAAGGGGGGAAACATGTTCCCTTATAAAGAAAATATTGTGACTCAATATGGTCATGTGTCCTATATAGTAGGTGTTTTCCCCATGAAGTTACCTTATAATTTCTATAAAATAATCTTGATTTATAGGGAATGATATTACATGTTTATGTGTATTCAAAAATTACATGTCGTTTTCATATGTCATGCTTTCATTGATTGTGCTATTTTTTACCTTATGATTCTTGTATTATGAACTAATAATATTTATTTCATGATTAATATTTATGATATTTGATATAAACGGTATGATCTTATAAAATTATGATCATGTTCTCATACACTTATACTCATGTTTATTCAGACATATCATCTTTGTTTACCAATACTGAGCATCTGACCACACCCCTTTTATTATTTCATTCCCCATATTATGAAGATATATTTTATGTAAGATATTTTTATGAGTGGTGACAGTCTCGGATAACCTAGTGGTAGATATTGTAGCTCACTCATGATCTAGATTTTAGGTTTACATGATTCCACATACACAAACCTAATATGATATTTGGGAATATTTTGTGTATTGTGTTAAGTATTTTCCAAAAATTATTAAATTCTTATGTATATTACTATTGGGTCATTATTCACACCTCCTTCGATCATCCTCAATTGGGAATCTTAATATACCACCCAGGTGTGACATCTCTTCCTAGGGAAACACCTCCGTTGGTCAGCCTTAATTGGTCATCATAATCTACCATCCATGTGTGACATATTCCCTCCTAGTGACCAACCTCCATTGATATGCCTCAATTGGGAATCAAAATCTACCACCCATGTGTTAAATATTACCTTATAGGGACACACCTCCATTTATAATGTCCTGGTTCCCGAAGCCACCCAGAGGCACCCCATACCTGGTAGGTCACAGGGCCTCAAGAGTATTTCCCCAAATTCCAGAGGCTGCTGACTAGAAACGAGGGCCTTGGGTGTGATAGTGGGGAAACTAGGCTCTCATTGGGATGGTACACAGTGGATGTAAACAAATACATACAAGAGTGGAAGCAGTAATAATATCATACAAAATTAAATATAATAAGACAGATAGAATACACTAGAGCACATATATAAAATGATGCATGATACATATGTCTAGGAAAATAGAAAAACAAAGCACAATGATGAAATATAGTACTAAACCAAGTAAAAAAGAAAATAGTAATCAGATCTACAGCATTGCAAGCCTAATCTTGGCCACGTGCTTTCCATCTCCACAACATGTCAATTACCTAAAGTAGAAGGGCGTTTTCCCATGTCTATACCTACAATAATATAATCTGTTTGGGCCCAAAATAATGGCCCAAATTGGGTGTGAGACAAATCCCAGTAGGAAACCACCAAAATATATGTGCCTAACAGTCAGGGAGTATATGGCAGGTAAAGTGGAAGAAGCAGAAAACAAGGAAGTGCTCAACAGTAACAATCCACAATTTCAATTATCAAGCAACCGCTAATTAATGTAGATAATCCCAAACTGGTAACCCTTGGGGAAGTACTCACAGCCTATCCCCTCTGGTCTTACCTTATAGATACAGTCAACCCTATGGGAAGCACACACAGTCTCAACCCTCTGGATCAGCTAAAGTGTAGACTCTCCGAGGAAGCAATCACCATCAATTCCCCCTATAGTCTTGTATAGTTACTAAAGGTGCTCTGGGGAATCACTCAATGTCTCATTCCCACTGTGGCTCACGTTGAGGAGCTACATACTCTCTAAGGAAGAACTCAACATCAATTACCCATGTGGTCTCACATAGTAAATTATAAAAGACACTCTGGAGAAGCCCTTACATCAATTTTCCCTATGGTCTACTACACAAGGTTCTCACAGCCCTATGTAAATCAACAAGTTTAGCATCGCATATTGTCCAAAGTAAACCTCAAGAACTACTTGGATTTCATTCTAGAGCATAACACATAACAGAATAATAGTCACACCATCCTACAATACTAGGCATGGGAATTGAAACAACTGCCTAATAGGAAAACTAGACCCAAATGTCAAAACATGTAGAACATGCATGGGAAAGACATCCAAAGCACATCAATTCACCCTATTCACAATAAAATATCACTTACACAGGCATAAAATCATATCAGAAAAAAATAGGGCTAAAACGGTAAACGTACAATACCCGTTCATTGGTATTGGGAAATTTTGCACATAAAACTCAAAGACATTATACATAAAGGCACAAAACACATTCCTTAGCATTTTCGGGTCAATATACAAGAACCTAGAGGCTTGAATAATCTTAGAACATCATAGATCTATGAAAACATATAAAATTCTCAACCCATGACAACTCATGAAATAGGAGAAAATAGAAGATGACGCTCTAGGAGAAGAGAGAAATAACAGATGCAATTCCAACACAACTGACGGTGTTCAACTTAGAGGATGTACACTCGTTCGGGGGTTCGTTGAAGATCCATGGCCGTATGGAGCTCTCAGTCGAATGACAACTAGAAGGAGAGCGTTCTGGTGATTAGATGAGAACCCGATGCATTTAATGAAAAAAAGTACACAGCGTGTACTTTTGAATTACACGGCATGTACTCACTGTTTCGATACTCCACTTTAGGCGGCCTGCAGGTCACCCTTACATGGTCATGTGCATGGCCACTACACAGCCAGAACATGGCTACCTACGGTAACCGAGTAGATGATGTGTACTCATAAAGTACATAGCTTGTACTTCGAAAATTTCCAGAAAAACTTATATTTTCTCAAAAATGACTAGAAATGAAAAACATACTTGAAAATTATGTCCGAGTTCTTACAATATCTCCCCATTAAATAAATTCATTCCTGAATTTCCCTAAAATAGCATAGAAGAAGAAACCCCAAACAACTCTAGCCACTGCACTCGTACATCAGCCTCCCTCTCCCATGTCTCATCCTCTACTCGCCCATGATTCCATAGCACTCCAAACAGAGGAACAGACTAGCCACGAAGAACCTCTGTACTACGATTGACAATCCAGATTAGATGCTCCTCAAAGTAAGTTTCCACTTACAACTCAAACTCCTCAGGTTGGAAAACATGAGACTAGTCTGAAAAGTTATGTAGAAGCGAGAAATGTGGAAAACGTCATGCATAGACTGGTAGCTCTGAGGTAACTGTAACCGATAGGCAATCGGCCCAACTCTCTCCAACACCTAAAATGGCCCGACATACCTCAGTGAATGCTTAACATGTCTCCTAATTCTTATGTTCCCCAACCTCGGTGTTACACCTAGAAAAATATGATCCCCGACCACGAACTCTAGAGGTCCTCTCTGCTGATCAGCATAAGACTTCTGACGAGACTGTGTAGTAGTAATCCTCTTCTGAATAAACTTTATCTACTCCGTGGACATCTGAACAAGACAAGGTCAGATACAAGATGCATCTCATGCCTCCAGCCAACATAGGGATGATCGGTATGGCCTACCATACAAATCCTCATAAGGTGTCATCTGAATAGTTGCTTGAAAACTATTCTTGTAGGTAAACTCCACAAGAGGAATGTGCTTCTCCCAAGAACTTCCAAAATCCAGGATGCATGCTCGGAGCATATCCTCAATCACCTGAATCGTACACTCGGACTGTCCATCTATCTGGGGGTGATATGTTGTACTCAGAAGCACCTATGTACCCAATTCTTTTTGGAGCCCCTACCAGACCAAAGAAGTAAAACGTGCATCTTTGTCTGAAACAATTGAGTGTGGAACTCCATGATGACGTGAAATCTCTCAGATGTAAAACCTTCCCATCTCATCAATGCTAAAGGTTTCCTTAATCTACAATAAGTGAGCAACCATTGTGAGTCTGTCAATGACAACCCACACTGCATCATTCCCTCGAGGTGACCTTAGAAAACTAGTACCTAAATCCATCACAACATCATTCCAATTCCACTCGGGGATGGTTAACTACTACAAAGGCCCAACTGGTCACTGATGCTCTGCCTTCACCTACTGACTGGTGGAACACTTCATGAGAAAACCAGCTGCATCCCTTTTCATACCTAGCCACCAATACTGATGGTGTAGATCACGATACATCTTGGTGTTGCTAGGATGAACAGACCAAAATGGGGAATGAATGTCCCACATTAGCACCTCACGTATATCTGCTTGCACCCATACACACACTTGGAAACGCAGGATCGTATCCTCACCTATGGTCCATCCCGGAAAAGGTTACTCTTCTAACACACTCTCCTGTAGGACTAGGACTTCTGAATCTGATAGATGCATAATTTTCACTCATTCATAAAGAGTAGAGGTAATAACCATAGAAGAAAGAAAAAATTTTCCATGTCTGTCATGCACCTCCAAATGAATCTCAGAGAATAGAGACATAAGATACCATTTACCACTGGCCTCATAAACTACCTATATTTGAGTCCTCATGCTCAACGCATTAGCCATTGTGTTGCCTTTCCCATGCGTTTAGTCAAACTCAAAGTCAAAATACTTAAGGTACTCAACCCACCATCGTTGTCTCTAATTCAGATCATGCTGAGTGAAGATGTACTTGAGACTTTTGTGGTCAGTGAATTCCAAAAAATGAACTCCAATAATGTAATGTCTCCAACAACGTAAGGCATGAACAACTTTCATCAACTCGAGATCATGTGTTGGGTAGTTCCTGTCATGTGTTCTCAACTGCTGAGACCCATACGCAATGAATCCATCTCCCTGCATAAGCACTACTCCTAGCCCGATACCAGATGCATCACAGTAAACTGTATAGCTCTTGCCCGACTCTAGAAATACTAGTATTGATGCTGAATTCGACCTTACGGTTATCTTCAGAAAGGCTGACTCATAGGAATCTAACCACAATAACTTTTTACCCTTCTTAGTCAATCCTATGAGTGGTGCTTTTAAGGGTGAAAAGTCCTGTATGAAGATTTTGTAGTATCTATCCATCCCTATGAAACATTGTACCTCAAATAAGTTATTTGGATCCTCCCAGGAGACTACTTCTCTCACGTTCTCTAGGTCCACTGATAATATTGTTTCTGAGATAACATGACCCAAGATGTGAATCTAAACCTTCCAAAGGTGGCATTTTTAGATCTTATAATATAAATAATTCTCTCTCAGTGTACTCAAAATGATCTCAAGACGGGTAGCATGGTCGTGTCGAGTGTGAGAGTACACCAAGATATCATCCATGAAGACCACCATGAAAGAATCCAAGTATGGATGGAACAATCAGTTCATCAGTGTCGCGAAAACTGAAGGTACATTCATGAGACCGAATAGCATAACCATATATTCTTATAGACCATACCTTCTTTGGAAGGCTGTGAGAGTAATATCAGATGGTCTAATGTGCAACTGATGATAACCGGACCTTGAGTATATTTTCAAGAAGTCCCAGGATCCTCAAAGCAGATCAAAGAGATCATCAATCCTCAGCAAGGGATATTGGTTCTTGACCGTAAACTGGTTCAACATCCGATAATCCACAAAATGTCTGAGATTACCATATACCTTTTTCACAAATTGGACTGGCGATCCCCATGGAGAAATAATCGGTCGGATGAAACCCTTTTCCTAAAACTCCTCAAACTCTTTCTTGAGTTCCTCCAACATAGGTGTAGCCATCCTATAAAGAGGAATGGACACTAGTGCCGCTCCTAGAACAAGATAAATTGAAAATTCCACCTCTCACTTTAGAGACAAACTCGAAAATTCATCATGAAAGACATCCCTAAAATGATCAACCACTGGAGAACAGTCTAACTAAGAAGTCATGTGATCATCCAGATACAGACTAGCAATCTGGGTTGTAACTCCTCCTAGCCCATGATGCTCAAGACTCTCTCTTCTCTCCTAGACATTCCATTCTCCCTTATGAAGAAATGATCCACCCTCTGGTGATATTAAACTCACCATGCAGAAATAGCAATCAATGACTTCCTGGAAGGGAAAAAACCAGTCCATTCTGAAAATGACATCATATCCTATCATCTCTAGGACATAGAGATCCCAAAGTAAGTGACACCCACCAACCTCTAGAGGTCACTCCTTGCACAAACATACACTAGCCCTTCTAGTCCCCAACAGAGTGTCTAGTGTCAAGATATCGACAGAAGGAAATATGCAGAGCATGAGGCTCTACACAACATCAATAGATACAGAGCTATGGGAAGCCCCTGTATCAAAAAGAGATGAATAAAAAACTGAGGCAACTAAGATCATACCTCGAACTGTAGAGGTTTTGGAATTCTACTCTTGCTGGGTCTGCTCCACTGCAAAAGTCATGCCTGCTCCAAGGCCATGTGACCCAGACAGACCACTCTGAGATGATCCACCCTTATGTCACTGGTAGCTCGGTGACTGACCACCATAGTCGTGACCTCTACCTCAGCCTGAAAAGCGGAAAGAACTCCATTTCCCATAATGGTGAGAAATTGGTGGTGCTACTCCAGAATAAGGAGTCATAGAAAAACCCCTGTCACTAGCTATTGGTGAGAGGACCTGACAGAAATGATGAAGCTGACCCATCTTTTCCCATGATCGGCACTCCACCAGGTCACTCTGGCACTATAGCCTTGTATGCCCACTCTTCCTGCACTAGTAGCATACCACCTGGCTGCAAGAATATGTGTATCGCCTCCTTGGATCACCACGCGAAGACTCACTGTGGCACTTCCTGCTGCCAGTAAGAGGGATGCTAACTACAGATGCCGAGATGCCTTGGCTCACAACTCTGGATTCCCTCAGATTCCTCTCTGTTTTCATCACCTTGTTGATGGTGGATGAAATGGAAGTCAGCCTGAAGATGTTCACCTAGGAACGAATTTCATGCCTAAGACCATATTCAAACTTCCTCACTAGGAACAGCCCATCTCCCCCTAGGAAGGATGTAAAGCGCTAAAACTCGGTGAAGTAAGAGGAATACTCCATAAAAGAAAGTGTACCCTGCTCTAGACTCATGAACTTTCAGGCTCGATCGGACATCAAGGTCTATGGATAGAAGTATCCAAATAAGATGCACTGGAAGTCCTCCAAAGCCATAAACTACTGATGACCCCGCCTATGAGATCACATCCAACCATATCTCGGTAGAATCCTGTAGCATGTAAATGGAAAGCCTCACCATCCTTTCAGGTGGAATCTACAGATGTTCAAATATTTTCATCATGGATTCTCGCCATGACCCTGTAGCCTGAGGTCCCCCATCCCCTGAGAAAGTGGGAGGATTATACTGCTGGAAAAACCACGTCAAATCTGTCATCGACGGGACAGGAGGCGGTGCTCCCTAGAAGGTATGCATCATCCTCATGAAGACTTTGATGAATTGTGCATCTGTACTGGTAACAGGTATAACTACTAGTGCCAAGGATGGAACAATAGGGGGATCTACTAGAAGTCCCTGATCTACCAAATCTGGTGTCTGATTATCGCCAGGAAACTGGCGTACAAATAGACGACGTCTTGGTGGCATGACTCTACAAGGTCAAGTGCACACCTTATATCAAGATTATCAAGTGCCAGACACTAGGACTGTATGAAGGGATCATGAAAAAGGAATCACTCATGTTTTACAAAACATGAATACATGGTGTGTACAATTCATACATGGCGTGTTCTCTTAATTCATTTACATGGCGTGTACTCCTACCAAAACTGTTCGTGTATCACCCAAACCACACGACATGTTGTCCTAACACACGGAGTGTACTTGAATCCTATTTCCCTACACAAATACTTCTACGTGGATAATCTACATGGCTCTCTTAAGACAAGACAACATGACGTGTTTCTGATAGACACAATTTGTACTAGAAAGGCTTCACCTGGCCCGTGTTGTTAGTGGCACGACCTGTCACACGGCTCACACTACACAGTGTGTTCAAGGAGGAAACAAAATTTACGTGAAAGGATAACACACACCCATCTTTTTAGTGTCACGGCCGGGTACCTATGTGAGAATACACGGCATGTTCAACCCTGACACTGCGTGTATAGCTCAACGTTTATCCGTCTGTGTTGTTAGTTACACGGGTGGACATAGGGTCAACACTAATTGGAGTGTTCCTACAAGGAATTATCTATCCTGTGTCTCTACCCACACGACCCATGACACGCATTGAGACTAAATTATTTGTACATAAAATACACAGTGTGAACTTAAGAAAAATTGTTTCTTCCTGAAATGAAGAACACATGATGTGTATTCCAAACTACACGATTTGTATTCTGGGTTTTTCTAGATATTAAGCCTCAAAAACTACCCTGGAACCTAGAAAAACACTGAAAAGAACATCGAGAGTTCCAAATTCTGATCTGTATGGGCTCGTACTCTCTGTGAATCAATGCTTGGAATCTTATACAAGTTAAACAATTCAATGATTCCCTAAGTTCCTGTCCATGAGGGCCCATAACACCTCAAGAACCAATGTTTGGCATCATTGAGACAAAACCTTACACAATAAATGCTCTAAAAAGAAGCATATATTTCTATCAAGGAATCTATCACAACATCATCCATATTCTATATAACATCTATCACAACAACTTGCAATTTCTAATCCATCCTAGATGACATGGAAAGAATGCATGACATGTGATTTCTAGGAAGTGCCTATATGATGAATGAGATGGAATACCCTCATCTCATCCAGTTGTGACCGAATTAGAACCTAAATAACATCAACAGTAGTAGTACAAAACAAGTGAGTCACCTAATGGAAAATAAAATAAACATTAAAATTGCAGGACTAGAAAATATTGCAAATAAATAGGTAGATTGGCTTTTCCCTATACACGGGTTAGCTACTCCTAGGAATATCTTAATAAGAAGTAACAATTCCTTATTATTCCTAGATAAAGGCTCAAAAAAGTAAGTCAAGATGAAAATAATTCCTCTAATACCACTTTGTAACATCCCGGTTCCAAAATCCACCTAGAGGCACCCCGTACCCGGTTGGTCACATGGACACAAACATATTTCTCCAAATGCTAGAGGCTGCCGACTAATAGCGAGGGACTTGGATGTGATAATTGGGAAACTATTCCCTCGTTGGAAGAGTACACATCAGAAGTAAACAAATACATACAAGAGCGGAGGCAGTAATAATATCATACAAAAATAAACAGCAGAAGACTGATTGAATAAACTGGAGGACATATATAAAACGATGCATGATACATATGTCTAGGAAAATAGTGAAATAAAACACAATGTAGAATTATAGTACTAAATTAAGTACAAAATAAAATAGTAATCTTCTCCATAGCATCACAAGCCTAAGCCTGGTCTCGTGCTCTCCAGCTCTACAGCATGTTAAGTACCTAAAGTAGAAGGGTGTTTTCCCTTTTTCATACCTGCAACAATATAATCTGTTTGGGCCCAAAAACATGTCCCAAACAGTGTGTCAGACGAATCCCAGTAGGAAACCACCAAAATATCTATGCCTAACAGTCAGTGAGTATATGGCAGGTAAAAGTGAAGAAAAAATAAACAAGGAAGTAATGAATAGTAACAATCCCCAGTTTCAATTATCATGTAATAGCTAATTAAAGAAGATAATAAAAAACAGGTCACCCTCTGGGAAGTACTCACAACCTATCCCCTATAGTCCTACCTAACAGATACAGGAAACCCTCTAAGAATCACACACAATCTCACCCCTCTTGTTCAGCTAAAGTATAGACTCTCTGAGGAAGCACTCACCGTTAATTCCCTCTATAGTATCATATCGGCAATAAAGGCACTCTGGGGAAGCACTCAACATCTCATTCCCCCTGTGGCCCACGTTAAGGACCTATAGACTCTTTGAGGAAGCACTCAACGTCAATTCCCCCTTTGGTATCACATCATAAATTATAAAATATACCTTGGAGAATCCCTTACGTCAATTCTCCCTATGGTCTACCACACCAGGTTCTCACGGTCTTGTGTAAATCAACAAGTATAGCATCGCGTATCGGCCAAAGTAAACCTCAAGAACTACTTGTCTAGCATTCTACAGCATGAAAGCATAACAGAACTACAGTCACCCCATCCTACAATACTGGGCATGGGAAATTAAACAGCAGCCTAACTGGAAAACTAGACCCTAGGTCAAAACATGTCGAACATGTATGGGAAACAAATCCAAAGCACAACAATTCACCCTATTCAAAATCTAATATCATCTACTCATGCATACAAGCATAGAAGAAAAACAATAGGGATAAAATAGTAAACTTTTAATACCCCGTTCATGGTTATTGGGAAAATTTACACATAAAACTCAAAGACTTTCTACAGAAAGGCACAAAAACCCTACCTTGGCATTGGAAGATCAATATACTTGAACCTCGAGGCTTGAATCACCTTAGAAAATCATAGATCAATGAAAACGTATAAATATTTCATCCCACAGTAAATCACGATTGAGGGGAAAACAAAAGATGATTCTCTAAAAGAAGTGAGAACTCACTGATGTGATTCCAATGCAGCTAACGATGTTCGATTCGGTGGATAGACACTCGCTCAAGGGTTCGTCAAATATCAGTTGTCGTACGGAGCTCCCAGTCGAATGATACCTAGAAAGAGAGCGTTCTGGTGATTAGACGTGACCCAGGCGCATTTAATGAAGAAAAAACGATAGTACACAGCATGTACTCTTGATGTACACGGCGTGTAGTCTCTGTTTTCATACTCCGCTTTAGGTGGCCTCTAGGTTTCCCCCACATGGACGTTTGCATGGCCGCTACATGGCCAGTACACGACTACCTGTGGTAAATGAGTAAACGGTATGTACTCATATATTACATGGTGTGTACTTGAAAAATTTCTAGAAAAACCACTTTTTCTCAAAAATAACCAGAAAAGGAAAACATACCTGAAATGAAGGTCCAGGTTCTTACATCATTGGTCCTCCATAGCAAGGTATCCAGATCAATCATCTAGTTATGAGATGTTCCCTCCTAGGGATACACCTCCACCGATCTGTATCCATAGAGAGTCTTGATCTATCATCCATGTGTTAGATATTCCCTCCTATGGACAAACCTCAACAAGATATATCTCAATAGGATATTCTGGTCATGTACCCATCCTATCCGAAAATTTTGCTAAACATATTCCCATCATATCCCCTATCATGTCCCCATAATACACTAAACCAATGGCCATCTTATCCAGATAAGACCCTAAACCTATTACCATCATGTCCCTAAAGAACACTAGACCTACATCTATCATGTCCCTATAAGACATTAAATGTTCACCCATTATATCCCTATGGGACACTAAACATGCATCTATCCAACCCCACAAGACACTAAACCTACACCCATTATGCCCCCAACAGTCACTAAACCTAAAAAAATCTCACCCCTACATGACACTAAACCTGTTCCAATTTTATCCTAGCAAGACACTAAACCTCTTCCGGTACATTCCCAGAAAGACACTAAACTTTCGCCCATCCTGACCCTCAACACACTAAACCCACACCCAACCCATCCTGAGAAGACACGAAAACAATGCCCATCATTTAACCATATGAGAGTAAAATGGTAACCATCATATCCATAAAAGACACTAAACTGATGCCCATTATTTCCCCACAAGACACTAAACCATCCCCCATCTGGTCTACGAAAGAAACTAAACCTAAAAACATCTTGTCCCTATAATACATTAAACATATTTTCAACATATAACCATAATAATTTTACCCTATTCCCATATCCAAAATATGTTAATCTTGATCTCAAATCTAAAATACCTACCATACATAATGTTCATGTGATTCCTATGGTAAAAATCATCAGAAGATATACACCCCTTAAATTTAATTACCTTTTAATAGACATGGGATTCATTTGGTTCCACACCCAAGAACCTTCACATGAGTTGACCTCTAAGAGAGGAAGACTTATAGGTTCCCTATATACCAAATGAACATAAATTACCTGATGTATCCAATGTGAATACTCTCCCTAACCAAAGGTTTCTTTACTATTGAGATAGAAGCTGCATAATTAACTAGTATCCACATGAAGATGACACTGTTAATGAGTTACACTAAGATGAATTAATCTATGTTGGATACTCATACTAGAAAATGATCTCCCATGTGGAATCTTTAAAATGAGGAACTAACATCCCATAATCACATTCATATTTGGGATAAAATGTCTTCCATGAAATTGAATGAATTCAAGAACCTTTGAAAAGTGGGAGTGCATGGCAATAAGAAAGCATCACATCAACCACCAGGTAGACGGGTGGTGCTGCGCCCAAAATAAATCATTAGAAAACGAAATAGTAATCTCAATATGAAACAATTATCCTCAAACTTTGGGACTAGTAGTGTGTGGGGAACCGATTGATTGTCATGTCACCGGATCAAGAAATCCTATGGCATGTCCCACCAAGAAATAAGTGGGACTAACATGAAACAGACATTTGAATTGGGGGAGTTAATGTTAGAAATCCTCAGTTTGGGACATCATCAACTTCAACCGAATCTCAATTTATAGATGATTGGATGATTTTGTGGCATTGGGAATCACTTTTCTTATACATGTACTAATGGATGAACCCACATTCCCTACATAACCCAGCAATAGGAATCCAAAACCCCATCACATCCTGGAACTACGGTAGGGGAAACCTTGATTTGGAGATCCCACAAAAATATACTCCCACCTCGCCTATGTATATCGGGTTCCCATGTCCAATATTTCCTTATAGAACTATCCAAATAATGGTTATCAACACCCTGATGTGAAGATATGAATAAGAGAGGTCATTCCCAGTAATGATATGTCTCACAAGGATATGGAAGCATCAACGCCTCATCAAAAAAATCACCCCTGAGGGCCGCAACAAGGGAAACCACCCATGATCTGATGATACCATTATTTGAGAGTCTCTATCTGGAGTAATTTTATAACTCACTCCCCTATATCGAGGATGTAGGGGACATTCATGTCATGCTTACAGTTACTACTAATGGTGATCTTCTCAGAAGGGATCCCTCCTGGCCTCATCAACGACTACAATGACCAGTACCACATACTACGGGGGGGGGGGGGGGGTTGATTTCATCCCCTATTTAGCAGCCCTAATCTAGAAAACTCAACACCAACGTAGGAGGCTAGACTAGGACACTACCCCACAATGAAAATCGACAAAGAATCCTATGGCCCCTCCACTGCCAAAATATCCTTCTAAATCCCTGAAACATGTAAACATGGATATGACATTGACCAATTGGGATATAGTCCCTTACTACCTCACAAGACATGAAGAGTTGAATATCTCAATCGCCAACACCACCAACACCTAGTATGAGCTATACAGTAATGAGGATAATTAGTGTGGAGGCCCTTCACACACCAAAACCAATCAATACAAAGTTCTTCCCCCTTCAACCACTAATCAACACAAAGGTACACCAGATGTTCCCATGAATCTATATGAAGGTCCTCCATGCACTAAAACCAACAAGTACATAGGTCTTCCCCATTTCGCTACCAATGAAAGAAGAGGTTCTCCTTGCTCCTCAACCAATCAAAGTGGAGGTCCTCCTTGGGTCGATGAAATATCCTACCCTAATGATCCTTCTTGGGGTAGAAGTTTGAACACTTGATGAAGATTCTGGAACCCTAGGAAGCACCACATCATTGTTGACCTTGGTGATCTCTCAAATTCCATGGTGTTAGAAGACTTGATGATGGATCCTTCACCCTATATGCTAGGGTTTAGGGCATGATTCCATCCATTAAGGCTTTCCATCATATAATCCAAGGTCCATAGTATCCCCAGATCCCTTAATAGATACCTATGTGCGGGGGAATTTATGGATCCTTTATATGATATTTTAGTGTATCTGTATTCATCACTGCCAATATCTCTCCTCTCTACCCCAACCTAAGAATTATAGAAATTTTTGGATCTGGGTTGACACCTTAAGATTGTGATAATTCTGTGAACCCAAAACTAGGTGCTCCCACCCTCTCACTTGAGGCGATGGTTGAAACCCCATCCTATATGGATGTGTTGATGAGGCTGGGATCTTTCCCAATATATATTACATCCCGAAATATACATTTCAAATGAGTAGTGCACCCCCTCTCGGTAAAAAATCCTAAAAACTAGTCTACATCGATGTCAGCACCCATATATTGGCCTACACCAATCGGGGCCTAAGCGGACCAGAAGAAGGATCGTCCTTCTAAGTAAGAGGTCTCATGGGAGGACCTAGATATAGACCAACTATAAGTGGTTTTTTGGTATAAAAATCATGGAATGGGATGACTAGAAGGATGAACCTTCCTCTGAATAAGAGGGATCGTGAGATGCCCTAGCTATAGACAAGATGTAAGTGGTTTTCTAGCCACCTCTAGATATAGAAATTGAGATAACGGAGTCCCTCATAGATGGTAATGCATTGTGTTTTCACCATATCATCTTGGTGATGTTTCTTCACCACTGTGATCATAAACTAGACCACCAATGGAGTCAATAGTACCTTAATTACATTGAAAAATATTACATAAAGGATGATATTGAAGCACTCTCTGTAGCACAAAACCATGATTCATATGGATACCTCAAGACTCTTCATCAAAACTATGTCAAGAGAATCAATACTCTCTATCATGTCTGGGAATAATATTCGATATATGTAAAAAATAAGAGGATTAGGATTAATTCTCTGTATTTTAGTTCAATCTTGAGATAGTCTAGTCGATCCATATATGAAGAAATTTCCCCTCTTTCTACTACCATGGTTAATGTAGTTTTCAATGAAATGACCATGGATTAGAGAAACAGGGGAATCAACATAGGGAATGATAGGGAAGATACACCTTAAGGGGTGACAAAATAGCAGGAATACCCTCTAATAGGTGTCACCACATGTCGGTAGAGTTGGGTACTTAGCCTTAGAGATCCACCCAATAAGACATTGCTTCCTAACCATCAACATCTTGATAATGGAAAGGGGAATGTCAAACCATCGAACCAATTGAGGATGTTCCTAAAATAGAGAAGGAAATTTTGGTAGCCAGTACGCTCAATAATAATGATAAAATCAAGAGTTTTACCATTGAACACATTATTGTGTGGAACCAGGATTATGGAAATTATATTTGGGACCACATCTCTCCCCCAACGGGGAACACATTTTTCCTCATTCAAGAACCCCCATTAAATCATGGTGGCCCATTCAAAAATAAGAGCCAAAGTAAGGGGTTATGATTTGAAAATGAGGTATGAGTTGATTAACTCACCCATGTAATGTTACTATCATCATAAGCATCTAGGCCATTATACTCTCTGAGTAAATGATCCCACTCCCCAAGTTGATGAGACCACTCCTTAGGTTGATGAGCATATCAATGAATTGGTGGTTATCGATCCTCACAGATATGACTTGTTATCCACTCTCATTTCTTGCCTCAGGGCCCCAGAAATATGATATCTAGCAATCTCACCTGAAGGAATTTCGTATCTCAAGTGGTTAGGAAATGATTGAGTATCCCCTATGTTTGGAAATCATATCTTCATCCTATTTAATGGGATGAGCATCCTGATGCAACACATGTACTCCTATACTTCATGGTTTGGACCTATGTTAGTGAAACCAGAATAGAAGGAGGCTTCCAATATCCAATGTTTCATCTACAAAATGGATGGACATGTATTTATCTAATACATCCAACTGCCTATAGGGTTCATTGATGGTTGGGAGGACCTTCATAGATAGTTAACTTATCAATTCACCATTACCATGAACAAGAAAAGTATTTATGACTTCTTAAAGAGAAATAAGTGGGATAATAAGTTAGTCGTATACTTTTTCTCTTGGTGTAGGGTCCTCACATATTCAACCATCATGCTACTATCTCAATAATAGCTACTTATGATTTGTGTTGGGAATGTTAATAGTGATCTGGTCCCTACCATAATTACCTAGGACTAACTTGGTGGATGTGGGGAGTTCCCCAAAAATAATCATCATAGACAACATCCATGCCTTTTTTCCTCTTCCATCTCCCATGAGAATACCTATAAAATAGAGGCTGTTACTGACTTGAAATTAGAGCTTCCTATGCTGGTTCACCTATTTGACCCTTTTCCAAAAGAGCCTCTTTAAAAACAACCCTATAATGGGAATCCATTAAAAAAAACCAAAAATCAAGGAAAATCAATATAAATTTAAGCCAACTAGATGAGTGAATGTGGATCTATTCACCATCAAGTCCAGGCTCCAAGAGATGCTTTCCGAGAAAGAAGAAACTGGACTTATTCTTTTATGGATTCATAGGTCCCAAGATACTTCATATATGCCAAAAAAGGATAGATTCTTAGGTTATAGAGCTCATTTCCTATACCATATAATCCTTAGACACTCCTTCCAGAAATTAATCATGTTCAATTATTATCTGCAACACCAATTGGATCATGAATTAGTATGGTTGGGTGAAGTACTAGAATAGGTGACTAATGTCTCCGCCGATCCGGATTGTGACAATGAAGTTTGTGGTTTATAGAAGTAGGATCCTGGTATTGATAAATACAAATATGATGATTTGTTAGATTATAAGGTAGTATCTCTTTCTCTTGGTGTTATCTGTACTCGTTTTAGAAATCTGAAACCTCATATGGTTTCCTTGACATCTCTAGACACTACCTTTGAATATGCATCATATCCTTCCTTGTCTTGAAGGAATAGGCATTGATGAATAAAGAGAAAGCATATCCCCCCCAGTATAACAAAGTCATATCACACTCTTAGTAATTTCATGCCTCTTAGGTTAGGATATGAACCCATAGTATGTCTTGTTCCAAACTATTCTATGGGTGATGAACCTGAGTATTCCTTAGTGAATGTCATTGATCCTATATACCACTTCAGGATGCCCAATAGTGATGAATGAAAAACATGGAACTTGTGTTCCTACAAATGATTCCATAAAGAGAAATATATAGGAAACATAAAAAAGCTATAATTCTTTGGCTATTACCTCAAGTTAAGCAATTCACCTACTAAGACCAAGAAAAATGTTTTACATGGAGCTTAGAAAGTTCCATCCTCCCAAACTTCTCTTTCTGGTTCAACTTCATAGATGAAAATGTTAGTATATTGACAAGATATGCCACGAATGTCATGTGATTATCTATGTCCTTCCATGGCTCAGTGTCAACCAACAAATAATTAGTCAACAATTTTTTAGATCAGTTCATCAAGTCAGTAGTAGAATATTTCCAAGAGTAGTCAGAACCCTATAGTTCTGTCCGCAGCATTCTTTGTTCACTAAAATTTGGGTTTTAGTCATGGTAACCCTTTTCAATAATTTTTTATCTCATAACTACTATAATATATCAACAACTGGGGTTGTCTCCCAATGAGCCTAAAAATTTTGAGTTTTTTTCCATGTTTTCTATTTTTTATTTTAAACAAACTACTTTATTTATAAAATAATTCTATGGGATAATTAAAATATCCTATTTCTTTAAATATACAAAACATACATACCTAAAAAATCATGTATCAGATGAAATATAATTGGAGAGAAGTCAATAATTGTTCAAAATCATTCTTAAGTGATTCTACTAGAGTCATGATTTCTTTATGTTTTTAAAATATTCATTCCATAAATTTTCTCAACAGAGAATCTGAAATTTTTAAATTGTGTGTATATTTATTTTTTATGAGTCAATTTAATCAACTAATATATCAGTTTCAACCTTCATTCTCCAAGATCTGTTCAGTGTATCAAATGAATGCTAAATACTTTTATATAATTGAATCACTGCGCTCACAATTCTCAACCAAGAGTTAAGATGCTTCAAAAATAATAATCTATCAACATGATCTTAACTAGAATGACCTAACAGTCCAAATCCATTAAAAACACCACACAATTAGAAATGTATCAATTAAATAATGAATGGAAAAATGAATAAAATTGATAGAGAAGAAATTATCCAACATCAATCGATTATTCATAATTTTAGATCTAGTAGTGACTTATTTATTGAAAGAAAATGTTAAAGATTTGAATAAAATAACCAGATAAAGGAAATGGTAAAACCTTAATAAAACTAGCTGATCATCATCTTCATGCTCTATAGAAGGTCTGCATTGACTTTTCTAAAATATTCCCCATATTTTCTCTCCATCTCTATACTCCATTGACATATATTTATATCCTTCTTGATGCACTTGTTCCCCCACTCCAAAATTTCTATAATTGTGTCCCTTTTATTCTCTATAAAGACCTATATAAAAATCACAAACTCCTTTAGTGAACAACAAAAGAGATCACCCATTTTTATATCCTTTAGTCATAATGGTGGTGACTTCAACAAAATACATCAATCAACTTTGACTCGTGAACAAGAATCCTTTACTACTCCACCAAAAAATCATTTCTTTAAGAAATTTTTATTATATTCATTACATTCATCTTCCAATTTACTCCAAATTATTGACCACCTTTCTATTATGTGGATTCTTCTCCACTTAAGCATTCATCCATATTCATCAATGGATCTATCCAACATGGAAATGGGTTAAAAAAAGTGTACAACAAACAACATATTTAAGCTCGTTTAGAAATGATTTATTGGTGGATTCATCTTTATATCTTCAAAAAAAATCAAACTCAAGAAGCCATGAAATCATATTGTCTAGGATTTGACTAGTCACTTAGTGGCTAATAAAATCCTCACTTATTCAGTAAAATAGATAAGAACTCACCAAAACTCATAGAACATGTATATCCTTCTTCATTGAGGCATTGTGTCAATCTTACAATTAAAATGGAACTCATATTAGTTCTTTCAATAGGGTTAAGATCCATCATATATGAAGCCTCACACCCAACATATTAATTCGACTCCACCAAAAATTGATGAACTGTATTTCAAATTATCATCCACTACACATTCAAATATCATCTCCCAAAACATGAGATAGATCTTGAGCTATTAGAAGAAGATCTCAATAAAGCGTGAGTCATCTTATCCATATTACCTTGAGAAAACATTTTCCACTATGGTTTTCATAGGCATAAATTGTTATTCATCTCATCAACTCCACAAAAATATAAACACAAAACAATTTTCCCAGACAATGTCACAAAAATGAGATCTCAATTGTCACCATTAGAATTTGTAGTAGTGTTGGCCTAGAATATTAATGGCGGCTTCACATGGAATATCTCAAATGAACATTAGAATGCTTCATCTTTATACACATTTATTAGTGAGAGTGGATCAAGGTATCTTCAACATTGGTTAATGACAAAATCAACTTTTCAGATTCATATCTTTATTCAAATATTCAAAAAAACATCTTTACTTTTCATCCCCTATCACAAAGGAGCTCGATCGTGAATTACAAGCATCATAGTCTTTGATTATGATTCAAATGTTTCAGTAGATAGATCAAGATCCCAATATTCTTCATGAAACTTTTAAAAATCCATGGTAGTGCTTAGGTTTTCTTTTTGGAGGTTTTAGATGAAATATCGACATTAAATGACATAGAAACTGAGATCCCACATCCACCAATCCCATTTGATAGTTAAAAAATATTTCTCTGGTAATAGGTTCATCAGAATCAGAATTGGAAAATGATTTGGTTTTAGTGTGATTTTATCCCTAGAGTCACCATGAGATTCATCATCAATAGGTTTGGAAGTGACATAACAACATGGAAAAACGTATTCATGAGCCCAAGTGTCTTCTTCAGTAAGCTCGATTGAATAACATGAATTCAGATCTGATGATTCATCTTCCCAAAATTCAAACTCCAATTAATATTTCATTGGTCGTATTAAATTGTATAAACTCGTTATCGATCTTATGTTTGTTAGGTATCGTAAGATAAATCTCGTATTCATAGGGGGTTAAATTTATCAAATGCATGACATTGAATTTATCTTATGGGAAACTCCATTGAAATTCTATTGTGCTCAGCTTATCATACCTATGCTCAAAAAATATTCATTGAAGTAACTCAAATTGTCTTATGATGTGCATGGTGCCAATAAATTTTATATTATATAAAACTCCACTACTGCTTCAAAATAAAATTATATCCTTCACAATAAAAAAATTAAAATGAAATAAAAATAAAAAAGAAAATTTATTAATGAATTTAAAACTGTAAGTTAAAATTTAACAATACTGAAACAATAAATTTTAATACAAAATAAAATAAAAAATTAAAAAAATCCTTTGTTAATTATATATTAATAAAAATAAATATATAAATAAAATAAAAAAAGTAATTTTCATTCAATTAAATGAAAAAAATATATAGAAAATAATTACTTGATCAGTTAATTAACTAAATAGAAAAAAAATAAACATTAAAAGAGTTGAGTTATGTTTACTTCTTCCAATTATATAAATTATTTGAAAAAAAAGAAATTAATTATTAAACATTAGTTAATTAATGATTTAATTTAATAAAAGGAAATGATTAAAATGAATTATTAGAATATTAAATTAAATCATGACATGAAAATAAATAATTTAAAATAAACATCAAAATTAAATAATTATTTAAATGTTAAGTAAAATTATAATAAAAATAAAAAGAAACATTTATTAAACAAAAAATAATTATTTTATCTGCAAATTAGCATCAACATGAATTAATTATTAAAACCATTATTAGAATAACTAAAACATAATTAATTGAATGAATTTTTGTGGAAAAAATATCCAAATAATGTCACATCAATTCCCCACACTAAGGGTTTACATGTTCTTAAGAAAAACATTAGTAAAATTTAATTAATTGTATTAAATATTATGTTTGAAACACTAGGTTACCTCACTAAATTTATTTTAAAAATAATTCCCCCTGGATTTGATTAAGTAGTTAAATGAATACCCTCAAGAAATAAGGTTTCTTAAGTGAAAAATCAATTATTGTTTTATAAAAACAATTGATGCTAAAATTTTTAATTCATATTAAACTATTTTCAATTGCATTCAAATGAAAATCCAAACTTCTCTTTACTTTTTTGAGAACCAAGTCATATAATTAGAAATAAAATAATTTAGACACTTCTTTTGGATGATAAAATTTAATAAATTAAAAGAAAAATAAATAACTCATCCGAAAGAATTAATGATTAAAACAATTGGTTTAATTTTGAATTAATATTTTTATTTCGAATTTCATCTGAATTCATGATTTACAAATTTCAATACCAATTAAAAGATTCAAAGGAAATATATAATGGTATAACATTCTTATAATGTTTTACAAAATTCAACTTCTTTTCTAGACAGAAATGAAAAATAAATTACTCAATAATATCCAAGTGATATAAATGAATTAACCTCGTTAAGGTGGCCATAAAACAATAAATCATAAAAAAAATTAAAACTACTAAAAATGTTTCATTTAAGCTTGATAAATAATCTAATTTAAAAAATAAGGGATTTTGATGGGCTCAAATTGTGGTACTATTTAGCACATGAAAATAACCTCTCCCCCACACTACAGCTCAACATGGTCCTCGATGATGAAACAAAGGTAGAAAAACATGTATATTTAATTTTAAAGATAAAAATTATTCAACAATTCGGTTGATTAAAAATCATTTCCAAAAGGGGTTGCATTAAAGCTCAATTAATGTTTTCCACTAAAAAAATAAAATTTAACATTGCACAACTTTTTTAGAAATTTACTAATAGTTACCACTTCAAAAATTTAGCTCAAAAACAAAATGTTTATAGTAGTGCATGTTCAAGTAAATGTGTAGAAAAATGATCAACAAGAACAAGAATATTAAGTACTAATACACAATAAAAAATACTCAATAAAAGTGATGAAACCAAAATTCATAAGTTTAAAATCCCTAATGTAACAATTTTTTAATATTTCTACATTCTAAACTATTATATATAAATGTATAAGTATAAAATAGATTTAAAAAGCACCAAAAAGTGAGCATAATTGTAAGCTTAAAAACTCCATGAATTAGAATATTTATTCTCCATTACATATAATTAAATTCACCTCATCCATTCCATGAAAAAACTATTCTTGGTAACATGAAATTTCTTAAAAATGAAATAAGAATAACATTAGAATGATGAAAAATCAAGCTCAAGTAGAAATAAAACCAATATAAAATAAATAAGGGTGTTAGTTGAAGATTCTTCGACCTGTAGCATCTTTTAATGAATGTTGTTTACAAAGTATCTTATCTAAAATTTTGGAGAGAGGCCACTTGTGGAATTCAATGGTGAAAATTTGAACTAAGAATGAGGCATACATCCTTGGAAAGGTATGCACAAAATGGGTTTCCTCATTATGTTTTATAAGAAAAACAAGAATAATTAAAAATTTAATTGATATTGGAAAACATAAAACAAAGAGTAATTAGAATAGAATCAAAGGGAATGTGATATTGGGTTAAACCCTCTAAGAGGTGTTGCATTTATACTATCCATATCTAGATTTTATGTTTTTATCACCAATATATTGGTGTATGGGGTTATGTGGTTAGAACTAGCTCATATTATTCATCCTAAATCTCTTCAAATTAACTTCATAGTTGAGGTCCCATTGGGAATAATAGTATTTATAAATTCCCCTATTAGTATGGTGAAATATGTTAGTTGACTATGTAAGTATAAAATATGGCCCCAATATCTACTTTTACAATTGGAGATGTTTCCTTTAGTCCCTTAATAGACTATGGGTAAATCCTTGGAAGATAGTAATTTACTTTCTTAACTACAAAATAGAGATCCTTCTTTCAAATTTACATCTTTATATGGTCTTATAAATTTATATTCCATTTTTTAAGATTTATCTATTCCTGGATATCTCCATACATTAAAAAATTTTGAATAACACTTCCAAAATGACCTCATTCAATGAATATGGTACACTTATTACATTGAAAAAACTAGTGGATTCAGTTGAGGTCTTATATTAAAAAATATATAAATAATAGTGATCACAAAAATTGAAGTCCCTCTGAAGAAAAATAGTTAGAAACTTATGTTCTTTTTCTAATACCATGAAAAAATTGAATCAATAAGTATAAGGTCATAAATTATAGCCTAAACCCCTTGGATTCCATCATAGTATGCTTGAAAGTAAATCTCTCCTACATGAAACATGGGGATGAAGGGTGAGAAATGCTTGTGTTATTTAGAAAAAGCATCCAAGACATGAGGATTTAAATCATCCTAAATTATATCATACATGATTTTAAATTTATTCCCATTTAATTTCCTGAAAATACTCTATGTACTAAATGAAAAATATCTAATAGAATCATCCATGGTTGGGTAAAATTCCATATGTATTTATTGTTTTATGTAGTATTTTTTTGTTTTTTTTTGTTTTTTTCATTTTTGAATCCACTTAGAAGCCTCCAGAACAATTATTACAATTGAAATGAGGTTTTTTAGTTATGTCAACCCTTTTAAATACGTTTTATATCCTAAATACTTCAATATAGGAGCAACAATGGTTGTCTATCAATAAGGCTACCACTATAGAGCTTCTCTGTCATGTTTTTTTATTTTTATTATTCTTACTGAACTATTATATTTATAAGGGGTGTCTGAGGTATTATTAAACTATCCAAGTTCTCTAAATCTAGATAACATATATATATAGGAAATAATGAAACCGATGAAATAAAATATGAGAGAAGTTTTGAATGGTTCAAAAACCATCCCAAGTGACGTTACTAGATTCATCCAATATTCCTTTCTTTGAAAATATTCATTCCATAAATTCTCCCAACAAAAAATATGAAATTTCTAAACTGTGAATCTCAATATGTTTCATGAGTCAAGGAACTTAACTAATATTTTAGTTTCAACCTTATTTTATTAAGATCTTATCAAAGTATCCAATGAACGACATACACTTTTACAGAGTCAAAGCATTGTGTTCACAATTCTTGATTGAGAGTTGAGAAGCTTGAAGAACAAGAATTGGAAAAAAAAGCTATGAACTAGACTTAGATAATAGTCATCATCCATTGAAAAACACACTCTAATTTTCAATGTATCGATCAAATAATGAAATAATGAAATGAAAAAAAATTACATATGGACAACTATCCATCATCAATTGATTATCAAATATTTTCAATTATATATATTATTTATATATTAAAAGAAAATCTGATTTCCAGAAATGAAATCACTAGAGAAAACATAAGGTAAAACTATAAGAAAACCAATCAATCATTGTTTCCATGATTTAAAGAAGTTCTTCCTCAAGTTCTTCAAAATAACTTTTGGATCATCTCTCCATCACTCTGCTTCGCTGATTTGAAAAATGTATTCTACTTATTCTTCTTGTCTTCTCTCTCTCCCCCTCTGAAATATCTAGAATTATGTAGCTTTTAATCACTCCAAAAATCACCAAGAAAATCTATACCTCTATTGGTGACCTACAAATGGGATCATCCGTTTCTCCAACATATAGTCACATTGACATTAACTTTAGAAAAAAAATTAATCAACTTTGACATGTTCACATGAATCATTTAATGCTCGAACAAACAATAATTTCTTTAAGAAATTATTAATATTTTCATTTCATTCTTATTTATCCTTCCACATTTTTATTGACCAAATTTTAATTATGTAGTTTTTTATTGAAATAAAAATTCAAATTCTTCATCAACATATCTATCTAACATGGTAATTGGTTTATCAACTGCTACAATAGAATACTAATTCCTGCTATTTGAAAACTGCATTTATGGTTGTTTATTTTTATAACTTTAAACAAAATTTCAAATACATGAAGCCCCAAAATAATTTTGTATGATCTCTGACTAGTCACTTAGTAGCTAAATAACTCTTGGCCTCTTCGGTTAGATAATAAAGAACTCACCACTACTCTCATAACGGTCTTTACTTCTTCACTGGTGTATTGAATCAATCTAACAATACAATCATGAATCATATTAGATATGTCAAGCCGGTAAATATTCATCATATATAAATCATAATATCTAAAATCATCCTTCGAATACACATATATTTGATGAAAATTGGTTCAATTTTGCATCTACTCAATATTCAAATATGATCTCCCCAAACATCAGACAGAGATTGAGCTATTAGCAGAAGCTCTCGATCAAGTGTGAGTCATCTTCTCCATCAATCCTTAAAATAGCATTTTTCCGGGTTGTTCACATATTCATCAATAATGAGTCATCTATGAGATTCTTCTTCAACTGATTTTCAAGTGGCAACATGACCAGGAAAAACATCATTAAGAGCCTACATTATTCATCAATAAGATTGAGTGGAGGTCAAAACATCAAATCTGATGATTAATCTTCCCAAAATTTTAATTTTGATCCTTCCTTCTTTGGTTGTATTCAATTTTAAAAACCCAATATCATACTTAGTATTGTAGGTTATCGTTTGAAAAATCTCTTATCTACAGAAGGGTTATATTTATCAAACATACAACATTGAATTTATCTTACACGAAACTCCACAGAAATTCTCTTATGCTCAGATTATCTTTCATATGCACAAATAATCTTCCATGATGTAAATAAATACATCTTACGGTATATTAAATAAAATTCCACTACTACATTAAAATAATATTATATCTTACACAGTGAAACAAATTAAAATTAAATAAAAATAAGCTATATAAGTTATTAAATAATTTAAAAGTGTAAGTTAAATTTTAGCAATCTTCAAAAATCAATTAGTAATTCAAAAGTAAATAAAACATAAAAAAATTACTCATTGTTTAAATATTAATGAAAAAAAAATAAATAAAAAAATAGAAAAAAATGTAATTCATTGGTTAAATAAAAATTAAAATAAATTTCTAAAAATAACTAATTATTTATTTAATTAACTAAATAGTCAAATAATAAAAAATAAAAAAGACATATGATAATTGTTTTGATTATTTAAATTATTTTAATAAAATTAATTAATTATTAAACATCAATTAATTATTTATTTATTTAAAAATATTGTAAGGATTAAAATGAATTACCAGAACATGAAATTAAACATTGAAATTCAAATATATTTTTAAAAATAAACTTCAAAATAATATAATATATTCAAAGTTAAGAAAAATTAAAATTAAAATAAGTAGAAATATTTATTCAACCAAAAATCAATATTTTTAAATTTTTTTATTTTATCATCAGGTTGCCATCAAAAGAAATTAATTAATTAAATCATTATTATAATAACGAAATCATAATTAACATAAAGAAGTTATGTGGAAAAAAATTATCAAAATATAGTCGGATCATGATCCCTTGAAAAGACAGACCCTCATCTGGTAAATTCATTCCCAAGAAAAGAATTATGACGTGATAAAACACCTCAATGGCATACCCGTGAGGATTTTGATCCACAAGGACCTACACTTGTTGATGAAATTGTGTGAGGCCCTTGTATAGGCCTAGAAAATTCCTCTATTGTATGAAGCTAATGTAACTGCCACTATGGAATACTATATATAGGAGGATAAACAAGAGTAATAACACACAATCACCTCATTTTTCTAGTAAGAAGAGGGAATCGTCATGCTAAGGCACACATGAACAATGTATATTATAGGCCAGTCCAATGGTGTGGAAATTATACTCTTCCTGATGGACACTTTTTGTATGATAAACCTCATCCTAACCCGCAAATTCTATAAACTTAGACTAAAAAAGTAGATTTGACTCCTTCCAACCTAAATATTATGGATAATGATAATAGGGAGAAATACATGTGGAAAAATTCAGTTAAAGACACATTTTGGTGGCCTGATATAATGCACTAAATTTATGGCAGGCTCACAGGATACCACTAACACCACACTGCTATGTATACCATGAGTTCATTTTAATATAGTAATCCCCAACTTGTCTCATCAAGGCCCCTATGTACACCCTTATTGGTTGAGTATGGCTACTCTAGGGTGACACATATTCCTTTGACTCATGTGAAGACCATGATCTGGATTATGGATACTAAATAAAGAATGAAAGTAGGTTCACATTGACATTATTGAGCATGTTAATGATCCCAATGATATAGAAACCACTGCAGTAGGTATATCGGAAGATTTAGATGATATGTTCGTCCTCTAGATTCATCGGTTTGGTTCTATGATTCCAGACATGGCGGAGGGTTATTTAATTGTGTCCATGAAAATAGGGATTCGATACCCGTAAGAGAAAAAACCACCCACAGGTTACCTCTTACTCCCTCACTGGATAGGATTAGGTGGTACAATAATCCTATACCCCTGTGAAGTATAGATATGTTCACCCTATGAACTTAAATCCATGAAATTCACACCTATTCCATATAACTGAGCTGACCACAAGAAAGTTGAATCTATTCCATTGATTGGATATTATGAATAGATATCGCAGTCAAAGGAGGGATGGAATTAGACTAAAATATTTTATCTCCACAGTATTAGTAGATTGGGAACCCCTTGGTGAAGATTATGTCTTCACCAGAGTAGGAATTGGTGCTTCCCTTGGGAATATATCGTGGAAGATCTGCATCCTCCTACTGATTCTACATTTTAATAAGCGGAGGAGTATATTAAGGACACCCCTCTTATATTGGAATATGGTTTATCAAACAACATTTATGATCTATCTCAATTGAACCTTGGTACTGGGAAATATCCATGGTCAACACCAATCAGTACAACCATGTCCCTATAAGAGCCACATAAGTATGTGGACTTCTGGATATAGCACCGAGATGTGTTCCCTTGGAGCAATGACGAGGTAATATAACTGGACCATCGGGCCTCCATTCACAATCTTGGTCTCTCAGTGAGTTATCAAGGATTAAAATATCCTCAAACGAATACACAACCCTATCAATGTGCTATGGTTGAGTATGATGTTGGAAAGCATTTCAAATCCATGTTGGTCAGGATGTTCAGTATCCAAGATACCTAGAAAACATCATCCTGGTTAGGAAGAAGAATGTTTCGATCAATGTCTTTATCAACAATAGAGGCATAAACCACCACTATCTGAAATATAATTCTACCCTTTCATTGATAGATCTGTTGATTGACTCTATATATTAGGGTTCCAAACCATGTCCTTCATTGATGGAAACTCCAGATACATTCAGATCAAGATGGACTGGTGGATGACGTCTCCACCACTTTTAGGGAACTCCAGTGGAATTTCTTCTATCAGGTTATTCCATTTGCCTTCATAAATTATGGAGCTAGTAATTAGTGGGACATATACCTCTTACTTAATCCAATTCTTGGGAAACTAGTAGAATGCTATGTTGATGACTTGGTGGTCAAGTATCTTTAGCATCAGAACCACCTTAATGTGTTCATCTTCCTCTGCTCTCAGAATTTGAAGATGAATCCCTTGATTTTTGAATTTTAGGTTACCCTAGTGATTTTTTTTGGCTTCAAAAAATGATATAGAGTCAATGAGATTGACCAAAGAAGATCAAATCCATCATCTAAAGGCCTCCCTTGAGTAATCTTAGTGAACCTTGAGGCCTTCAATGCCACGTATCTTATATAAGCTGATTTATCATGAATCTGTATGGAAAGTGTAATCAATTTATGATTTTAATGAATAAATTCACTATTTTATAGTTAAATGAGGAATCATATAATGCATTTGAGGATATCAAGAAGTACCATTTACGACTTCCAATTCTGATGCTATCTATTTTTTGAAAGCTTTTGGTCCTATATGTTAATTCCTTATAAAGGTCCCCTGTCACCCTTCTAGTCTTGAAAAGTTATAATGACAGATTAAATATTGTATACTATTTCAGGAACATGATCTTTGACATGGAGACCCGATACCTCCCTATTGAGAAGAGCTGACTCACCCCGGTTTTCATAGGGCATAAGTTGTAGCATTATATACTACACCCTCAGATACAACTGGTGTGTTTAGTGGATCTTCTGAAGTATATCTTTGTTTGTCTGATTCTGATCGGACAATTGGCACCCTATATAGTGATCCTCTAGTAGTTTGACATCATTTTCGTTCCATATAATCCCATAAAATGGAAAACACAAGTTGATTTATTGTCTAACCATCCAACACTAAAGAACTTCTTCTAATGTCAATTTGCCATGTAATTCTATACTATTACTATATCAGGCTATGATATGATGGATGTTTCAGTCTAATCATGCTTCTCAAAGAATCACTCTTAGGAGGCCCAATAATCTCAATCTAAACAGATATATACTAGGGATCATCTTCATCACTCCAACATAGGTCATCCTACCATACTCACTCTCTAATCAGTTGTAGTTGAATCAAATTTCTCAATTTGAGAATGGTTAATCTAAATAATTATCCAATTTAGCTATGTCCCATTGAGAACCTGACTAAGATGACTCTCTCATTCATGTGGCATATCAGAATGTCATTGCCTCTGCTATATTAGATGATGATTAAAATCAACCAGTAAATCAAATAGATTCCAATAATTTTTTTCATGGAACCACATCTCCCCACCACAACAGAGGAAACATTTGATTATACACATCCCTTTTTTGATTATATATAATGTGTTATTCTCCCATAAGACTGAGTTGAGTGTGAGTTAATCTTCTTGTGTGGACCATTGTTTTCCCACCATTATGAGGCAAACCATGATCCAAATCTCCATAAATGTGTGTATGATGGAATTATCCACTGTATCATCCAATCATATGAGTTCCAATAGGTTATTAAATAATTACGTGATGAGTTTTATGGCTGAAATTATGTAGTATTGAAGCTCTCCCACCATATTTAGATTTTCCATGACTGCAATGAATTTTCCTAGAAGTGTCATGCATGCCAGATCCATGTCAAATTTGTGAATTAACCACCAGATTTTCTACACACCAACAAGTATTATTTCCCCATTTTAGTATGGGGACTTGACATCATAGTACCATACCTTCAATTGATATCATTCCAGTGAAAATTTAATTTTTTCTGTAACTTCCTTCTTCTCTAAAATGAACGATGGAATTCCCCTCAAGGAAGATAAATCCATGTCTGTGATCGAATTCATGAGCTCTCATATAATCCATCAATTTGGTGTTCATCACTCTATTTCCACTAATAATGGTTCTAGGTATCCAAGATGAAGACATTATATTCCATGTATTATATGCATTCCAACCATATATATACTACCATGTCTATGAAAATGTGAATATTTAGTTGTTCAATAAGAGATTTTCTAAAATGTTGTTGAAAATGGTGGTAAAAAAAATAACAATAGGCTGAACATGCTTCCCAATTCTCTATGACCAAATCAAATAATGCATTGAAATTCCACCCATGTGACCCTGTACTCCCTAGTGTATTGAACATAGGAATTATTTCTGATTAGGATTTAGTTACGATCACTCTGAATAGTTTTTTATAACCCTTAGAGTCCAAGTCGAAAGGAATAAATTTTCTTATATTATTTGGAATCCATTAATTAAAATATGCTCTAATCCCTACACAATATATATAGGCACTAGAACAGGATAGAGAGATTATTCAACATGAGGGTTCACCACTACGACTTCCTATAGGGTGACATTGTATTGGATATTATAATTGTAATGATACCTTGAAGAAAGCCATATAATTTGGATCCCAAATGGTAAAGACCGTAGGAAATTTATAAGTTATATTCTGAAAGATAATAATTTTGATTACCATGGATAGAGAGCATATCACACCTCCAACCAACGTTTTGTTTCTCATGAAGCACTTCATGTCCAGAACCCATGGTCTGTAAATCATGACCTTAAACTATTTTCAATCAGTCCAAATATTATGACCATAAACAATTTTTATTTAATATAGTATGATATGTAAAAATTTAAACTAAATATCCCATCATACATAGTGCATACTATAAAACTATGATCGTACCACATATAAAATGGGGATGCCTCGTATGATAAATATGGGATGATCCATAATGTCTTACCCCATATACAACCAAAATTCCACATGTGTTATGTATGAGGTGGTTAAATAAATTACCCATCTTAAATCGAGATTCCTCATATGATATGAGATGAACAAAAACAAATTTCCTCAGAACACGATGTTAAACTATAGCATTAGCGTGTTTCATAAGAATGGTATACCCCTTGATAATCATGGGATTCTCTAATTACCTCATTAAATAGGATTTTCCCCATATCCAAAATCATTCTTCCATTACTTCATATTCTAGAATTATTTGTGTATTTATTCCCATCCTCATGGGATAATTTTCAATTCCAATACTTCTTATGTTAAGGCCTAGCCAACAATTATCAACCCTTCACCACCTTTTCCACATTTACATTCTAACAATTAAACCATAAACTATGTGCGATTCATCTCATGGTGTGCATGTAGTACCAATGCATCCTTGTTTCTTTTCACACCATGTTTTACCTCTATCTTGGAACACACATACCATTAAATAAAAACATCAATCTAAACCAATCATCATGAGACTTTTTTCAAAACAAATTATATTGAAATGAACCTTTCCCTAGTCCAAGCATCATGATTTCAATCTTTCTGACAACAGTCTAAGCATCAGGGCCTTAACATGATTTTCATTGTCCATGTATTATGACCTTAAACTATGTGAAACATTATTTATGACCTCTTCATGTGGTTTGGGGAATACTCGATTCAATTCATATTGTTTTTTAACTCTTTTTCACCACATGAACGTCCTTGAATCCCCCATGTCTAGTTCAAGCATTATAAAATTAAAGTATTTTCAATTGGTCCAAGATATGTGACCTTAAAAAAGGAGTCCACAAGCATTATGACCCTAAACTGTGTGTAGTCAACCATCTTTTTTATGTTTTGCTTCATCCATTATTTTTTACAAAGCCTATTCACCCACCTCCTACCAAAATATATGTTAATTAATTACCATGCTCAAGGGATACATTGCGACTCCTGTGATTCCATTATCCAGGTCCAACCATAGATTCACTAAAAATTATCTTTTACATGTAGTTTTATCAGCCCATATTCCTCTATGTGACTCCTTTTTAGTTATAAGCTCCATTAATTTTCCATGACCCATTAGCAGGTGAAGATGCCTTCATAGCTGGATATATGGAAGAAAATAATGGACATCTCAATGCACAATCCCTACCAATGTACATAGAACACGATGTTAAACTGTAGCTTTACCCTATATAGGATCTAAGTGCCTCTTAATGTGAGAAGGATTACCCCGTATCAAAATAAGATTCACTATGTTACAAATATGGGATGGAAAATCACCAATGTCCATAGTACATGTGTTAAATTGTATCTGTACCCTATATATATTTAGGATTCCTCGTGTCTTAATATGGTATGATTCAATATCCTCAGTCAAGAGGGTATACTTTTGCAGCATTGGACCCCTACCAAGATGCTTCCCAAAAATAAATGCATATTGATTCCCATCCTCATGGGATATTTTGTGATGCCTAGTTATTTCAACCTAGGCCCATCCATATTTGTGAATCATTTAAGGATCCTCTCTTTCCTTGTATTATTGGGTTGTCTTGGGGTAAAAACATTCACGTTTTATACAGAAAAGTGTCTGTTTGTCCCTCCATTAATGTGGGTTCATAACTCTTTCTTGCCACTCAAGCCCCCATTGGACACCCTTTCCCACATATGGTCAAATCTACATAATAATAAAACCAAAAAACACCCCAATAGTCTGACCCTCGTGACTTTAAAATAGTGGAAACCACAGTATGAGTTATAATAATTTTGACTACAAAGCCCAACATCCTTATCACAAGAGGATAAACTATGATATTACCACATAGAATTATGGGATGACTCTTAATATGAGTTTATTTTTCCATAAAAAATGTGGGATACCTCATATGATAAATATGGGATGGAACCCACATTACCTTATATAAAAGGGAAATGACTCCTAATCTGATATGGCTTTATATACTCTCTAGGGTTGATGTCACGCTACCATAACTTGTCTCCTACCACACCATGTCTCATAAATATGTGTGGATTGATTCCCATTCTCATGGGATATATAGTGACACCAAATTATTTCATCCTAGTCACTCCTTATCATCAACTGAACTCAGGGTCGTTCCCTTTTAGTCTAGGAATGACATGTTTATAATAGAACATTCATTTGGTGTGTTCGAATGCATGATGGGATTGCTTTTAGGGACCAGACTGTTCCCTCCTAGAAATCACCCCTTACACTTCATCATTTTATGTTTTTCTTGATTGGAATATTCATCATCCTCCCATTTATTGATATTCTCTGTAACATAATAGCCTCATGTCAAATTGGATCACCTTTCATCCTAGTCCCATGTCTTGAAGGATCTTTAGTAACAAATAGTGGATCATGTATTTTGAACTTGATCATTAGTCAATCCTATATTTAGACTTTCCTTATTCAATTGTTTCATGTATAGAACCTATAGTTAAGACATGGTCAATAGTTGTTCCCCATCTGTTTCTTACCTCATTTCATTGTCTAGGTCTTGAATGTCACAATTGACCTCATGGGATTTTTTTTCAATTTTCCCCTTTTTATGTTCTCCCATTCAAGAAATAGGAGCTCGATACTACTCCTCATTTATTGTACCATGTATGGATCCAAAAATTTTAGGGTTTGGGAAGAATATTTCCACAAGAATGGATGAGTTGTTCGAGTACCCCATGGCCCGAGATCAATGAACATAAAATGGAATCTTGAGTCCAAGAATCATAAGTCTATAATATGTCTGAGTCATCCTATGAATTTTTTGAGTGGTGTTAGACATCATTTCCCCTCAATTCACAATGGGTTTATTACTCTTCCACAATAAAATCATCCCTTTTGGATTCCCAAACATGTTCCAAGAATCACAACCTTAAAATTGTGTGCATTTTTTTTCATAGGGCTATCCTTTCATGTCTGGTTACCTTTTTTCGATGTCATGAAAGTTTCATAGAGACACACCACCATACAGTCCAAGATCTATAACCATAAACTAAGAGTTGTGATCCATGAATCATAACCCAAAACTATACCAAAGTAGTCTTAGGGATGCTTTGTGGACATATGGTGTCCTCCATGGCCTCTCCATTAACATCAAGTAACCTGTTTCAATGCCGCTCACTTTCAATTGAGACCTAAATCACTCTAGCCCAAGCATTATGACATTAAACTATTTTCCATGGTCCGAACTCTTTGAACAAAAACTAAGTCCAAGGTCCTAGCGTCACAAACATAAACCATTTGAAGCCTTCACCTTTTCTTTTGGGTGGAACAGGGATCCCCTTTGGCCCCCCATTCACATAGGTTTACTACTATTTTGTGTCATTCCACACACTTTATGGTGCACATGGTTTGAGCTCTATGACTTTAAACTAAGAGCCCATAGTTTGAAGTCTATTTCCATAAAATACGATAATAATGTCTAAACCCTATGACAATAAAAATTAGTCAATGTAAAAGAGTCATAACATCAAACTATGTGTCAGACCTCGATGAATGTGTTATGCAGAGTTAGGCCCATTTATCCCTCAATTATTATTAGTTTGTCATTATGTTACACTACACATATCCTTTTAGGATGATCACCATACAATGTAAACTATATGAACATAAAATGGGATAACAATGTTTAAGAATAAAAATGCTAAAATGTGTCCAAATGCCTCTGAGATATTCTATGTGTCTAAAGGGATGTGATTATTATTCACATCAGGTTTCCTCTTCTTTATGCCACACATATACCCTTTGATCCATACAACTCTTAGGTCCATGAATTATGACATAAAACAATGTCAAAATCAATCAAGATTATTTTCATGTATTAGTGGTATTATAATATATATTTTCCCTATAGGACCCTCAAGGGAGTACCCCCATCGTTCTACCCTCCTAATCCCCCACCATTGCGGCTGGGTGGGTGTTATTCGCATCATTTCACACATCTGAGTCACATGACATTTAACTGTAATCAATTAAATATTGATCAAATGATAATAAACTATAAGATGCATCATCCTCACCCTCTGATGTTAAATTATGTTTCTGACTTCCCATTCACATGATGTTAAACTATGTGATACATCATCCATACTCAATAATGTTAAAAAATGTGTCCAACATCCCAATCACACTATAAGTCCTGAGCATTAAAAGTTACATAATCACGAGTTAAGACAAGAATTTATTTTCTTTCACAATGATGATATTTTCACATTTAGAGTTTTAGAGAATTAGTCCACAAATATTAAATTATAACTCAAATATTACAAATTATACAGTTCTACTATATCCATTTTCTCACAATGTAAAACATTCTAAAATAAAAAATGATTTCTTTTTATTAATAAAAATAATTATAACATTTATCTCAACATTATAATTTTTCTTACCCATCCTATTTTATCATACCCATCCTTATATACTATGTAAAATATTTTATTACATGGGATGAGAAAAAAAACTCATTAAGGGGCATAAAATAAGGAAAGAAACTGTTAGCCCTTGAATATTTTAAAGTCAAGAAAACATTTTCACAAAATCATGATTTTACCCCACAAATCATAAAACCTTATGCTTACATAATGAACTCATAAGATTCAAATAAAACTATATATAAATAATAAATCATAAAGGTACCTTGTTTTATCCATATCATTCTTACATTGTATCCTACATGGCTACATATGGAGTAACCTTCACAGTTACATTTGGAATACACATCACAATATATTCCCAAAATATATTATGATAAACCCAAAAATTTAACTCTGTCTCATTACCCAATTCATTGGAGAGCTATCATGGGATTAACCACCCTCATATTATTATGTAACCACTTTTATACATAAGTAATTCCCAAGAACCAAAACACAATCAAACCACATAAATGAAAAATAACATTTCCATATTTCATTAACAAGGAATCATTTCAAGATATGGATATAATCACTATATTATCAAATAAAAATTTAATACTAAAAAACGTAAAATTGGAACAAAATATATATTTTTATTTTAAAAATATTACAACTTGTAGTGGAATCCAAATATCAAATAATGGCATTGGTGGTGGAAAAGTCATTGTCGCCTAATAGATTGAAAAACCTTCTTATTTTTATTTATTAAAACCCTTCATAAAAAATATTACAAATTAAAACATATAAATGAAATTAAAATTAAAAGGGTTTGATTAAAATCCATATGATGGAAGGTGGTGTATTACATCAAAGTATGCCTCAATGAAACGAGACTGAGACGAAGTCCCTTAACATGAGTCTGACTCATCACGTACAACAATAATCATCCTTAATAATAAACTTAGGTAAATTTATACATTCTTGAGAAACTTTTCAACGATTATTATTCTTTTTAAATCACTTATTACCATGTTATGATAACTAAAGAATTATTTACGTGCATATCATACATTTTGTTGATATTCAGTACATGAGATCAAAAATGAACTTTGTATGATGTAAATTCTTCCATATAGTCCTAAGTACACAATCTTCATTATACTATTCATGATTTAATTATCAAATTTTTATATTAATTATAAATTTTAATCAAACCATTAATTACGGTTATGAAAAATGAAAAATAAATTTATAATCATGGAGATGGTAGGTCATACGTACGCATGAGAAAAATTCTCATTTTTCATTGATCATTATTGTAATAAGGTAATTATTATTTAATATTTCCATAGTGGTAATAAAATAATTAATATAATATTAATCATTTAAATATTCTTATAAATATCATACATGTGGTGTAGTGAATGAAAACGAATCACATCGCTTCGTGGATGTGATAATTCACACACACACATGAACGCTGTTATCATTTTTATGTGCATGGAAAGTAAAAAAAATAAATGAAATATTATTATCTTATAATGATTAATATGTTATGAATATAACATATGAACATTAATTACATCATTATAAATATTCCTGGGAGATGGTTATGTAAAATTAATTATATCAGTTTCTGGAGGTGATAGTTCACATGTACGCACGAATGATTAATTTTATTCCCATTTGATGGACGTGTAGATGGATTTAGGTTATGTTATTAACATAATAAAATCTAATTATATTTATTATATTGTAATTATTATATATTCATGTTTGGAGGATATTTGAAGGATGTGGATGAAGAAATAAAATAGAAACAATTAAATAAAAATATTACATTTCCTTCGGATGATCACATTTCATAAAAAACATAACGCTTCTAAGAAGGGTTTTATGCCTAAACTATGGTCTAAATAACGTGGTTATAGAATCTAGGAATAGTTTTTCTTAGAGTTTTTCTAAACTGAATATTTTTTAAGAACAATTAAGAGAGAAGAAGAGTGCCTTTTCAAAAGAGAGGGGAGATACACTATTGGAATTTTTAAAAGTATTAAATTAATTTAGATTCATTATATATTCCAAATTGGTTAAAATTGATTTATTTAAAATATAGGGTATGTAAAGGTCTAAATAAATTTTACAAATAAAAATTAGACAAGTTTTGGTTATTTTTTAATCCTAATCATTATGATTTAACCCATTTAACTCTTGTTGTTTTATTAAATAATTTACACAATCAGAGTTAAAATAATTACCATAACTAGTAAAATGACTAATTAATGAGTCATTAATGAAATTCAGTTATTTAAAATCACTAGTTGAATAAATATTGTCTTTTTAAATAATTTAATTCAATTAATTAAATATTTTAGGTTTTAAAAAATGAATTATGTTAATTTTGGATCTATTCATTCTTGACTTTTTAAAAAATCATTACAACATGATTCCTTCAAAAAAATAGTTTATATCATCAATAAAATATCTAATTAATCCATAAAATTATTTTATGATAACAAATATTTCTGTTTATATTTAATTTAATATTATTAATATAATTTATTAGATTCTTTCTTTTAAAAAATCTATTACTACATCATCATTGTGTCATAATTAAATTAAATTATTTAAGGTCTAAAAATTATAAATAAATTATAATTATGTAGTTAATATTTTTATCTTTTTATGAACTATTTATTGTTGATGATATCAGTTATATAACCCCATATTTAAATTGTTTTAGTAATAAGATCCATGTTTATGACATCATTGTTTATACTTTAAATAATATGTTATTTATGTCATAATCTCACCCAATTGTCTTTAAAAGGCCAAAATTTCTGTCAATGTATTTTATTGGTTTATAATAAATCATCTAATAAGATTAGGAAGATTGTTAGGGTAGTTTTATATTATTATAATATTATTTAACCTTTAATTACCTGATTTACCATTAACTATGGTAAATAAAATATTAAAGTTACAATTCAGGAAAAACTATTTTTTCCAATTAGATCAAATTTTTATATTTATTATACCAATTTATTTCAATTTTTGAAAATTCAATTCCCAAAAGTGACTAAAATAAATTTAAAAATTAACCCTATTGACAGATTGAGGAAATGTGTTTTAATGTAAAAACGTTCAAATGTTTATAATGTTTTTATATAAAATTTTAATTTGAAATTGATTCTAATGAACTAAATTTGATTAAATAAAAAAATAAAATAATTATACTTTAAAACAAATAAAAATATAACATAACTAATATAAATAAAGCAGATGGAAAGCATTTTTGAATTAAAATGTAGTTATTTAACTCTTAATTATAAATTGAATATTATAATTTCAATATCCCAATTCAACATAAGAAGTTTTATTTGTCATATAAAATTTAAATAAATTTCAAAATAGATAATTAAAAAGGGTTCACCATCAATAGGCGGTAAGACTACCTTTTTTTAAAATATTAAAGATTTTTAGGCTCAAAATTTGATTTGTTCTTATATTAAACCCATAAAATTTATTGGAATAAAGTAAAAATGTTTAAAAATATTTGTAAACCAAATAAATTTAGTTTTATTCATTCCCTATAAGACCACTGTTACGAGTTAACTACCATTTATTATTATAATATTAATAAAGTATTATTTTTTGGGTATAACTCAGTCTTGTAGGAAATGTAAGATTTCACTGAAAACCCTTAATATGTGTATGGTATGCTATTATAAAAATCATGTTTTTTAAAGTAAAATTAATATATAATTCATAAATATTAATATATAAGAAGAATTATAATTCTATAATTACTCGAAATATTGCATCCTTCCCCACATTTTGAAATAGAATCCTTAAAATTTTATTCACTTACCAAAAACATGGAAGTATTTATCCCTGAATGAATTTTCCCATTCCCTTGTTGCCTCTTAATTCCTATGGTTTTCCACAAAACATTAACCTAATGAGTCACCTTATTTCACCACACATTCTATCTATGGTCAAGAATCTAGAGTGCCTGTTCCACAAAATAAATATTCTCTTTCAATAGAACTACTTATGGACTCAAAACATGAGATGGATCTAGAATATACTTTCTTAACATTGAAACATGATAACATTGTGCACCTCGGATAAAATAGAAGCTAAATCCACTTAGTAAGAAACCAATCAAACCATATCTAGGATTTTATAGTTTCTAATGAAATGTGGACTCAACTTCCCCTGCATACTAAAACACATCAGACTTTTATATAGAGAAACTTTGAGAAAGACATGATCTTCTACCTTAAAAGAAAGATCCATCCTCCAGTTATTCACATAACCTTTTTATCTGCTCTAAGTTTTCCTCATGTGTTTTTGAAACAATTGACCTTTTCTTGGCATCTCCTCTAACAATTCTGGTTCCATCAACATTATTTCTCCAACATTATCCCAAAAAACTGGAGTACGACACTTTTTCCATATAATACCTCAAATAGATTCATATATATAATAAAATGAAAAATAATATTGTAAAAAAACCTATCCAAATCATCATATTGATCCCAAATACCTAGGAAATTCATTCAAAAATCATGTATCTTATCCTACAAGGTTTTAATAGTTCATTTTGACTGCCGATCTAATTGACGATAAAATGAATTAATGAAATTTAATTTAGTTCCCAATGAAGGCCTTTCTAAAAGTTAGATGTGATTCTGCGATCACGATCTAATACAATGGATAGAGTATGTCACGACCCTACCCAACGGGGTCGAGCCGTGACTCCCCAAGCCCGCCTTTAATAGGCCAGGGGCTGGCGACCAGTGCCGAGTAGGCTATCACACACATGGGAGGCATTAGCCTAAGGTACCTGTACACACGCACCAACAAACACCTCCATGCAACAGTGCAAAGATATAGAAACTGGAATGTAAATACATGCATACACTATCCCACAACCAGAGAGCAACAACAAAAGTACAAAGGGCAAAACAGAGCCCACCAAAAGAAAACTACAAAGCGCGTCCAACTTGCTCCGAAGAAGGGGAACACTGCCACAAACACCCGCTGGAAAGATCCCTCGACACAGCTCTGGTAAACACCCCCGGTCAACTCGCTCACTAATCACTGCCTGCTCCGGGTCATCCTGGGACTCCGTTGAAGGGCATGTGGTCTGCACAAGACAGAAACATGTGCGGGCAAAGCCTGTGACGGGGTGAGTATAAACATACTCAGTAGGCACCCCAAAAACCCAAAACCCAAGGGAGCAACTAAAAGGCAACAGTCTGCTCAACCAAGCCAGAGGGAACCCAGATGAGAGAGAAACTCCATCTCGTGACCATCCTCGGCTAAACACAACAAGTCATCTTAGCTCAGCTCAGGTGTATGCCCATACAAACAACTTGAACAATCCAGATATACACCACTCATGCCACAAAGACACAAGAGGTACCGACCTCATCACCAGCAACTGCACCAACCAGGAGAGTACACCACACGAACACTGTCATACCAGATGACACTCATCCGAGAGATACACTCCATCGGGTCCCAAACAAACATCTCAGACGCTCACCCGAGAGACCACGCTCATCAGATAACATCACTGAGAAAACATCGCAGAAACACCATAACCACCAAACTCCTTGGATAGGGGATCGCCACTAGGGTCCACTAGGGGATACCAAGACCCACTCCAGTATATGTAGCTCACAGATAGGGGATCACTCCCAGGGTCCGTTGGGGGATACCACGACCTGATCTGGCATACATAGTTCTCACAGATAGGGGATCACACCGAAGATCCGTTGGGGGATACCACAACCCAATCTGGCGTTCAATAGAACTCCACACTCAGATAGAGGATTATCGTCCATATAAAGATGGTCACGATGATACCGGAACCCTATCTGGTATAACTCGCGATGTAGGGGATCGAACCGACGATGTCGCAACCCTACCGAAACCACGCGCTGAGTAGGGGATCGCATAACCAACGATACCGTAACCCTACTATAAACCACATGCTGAGTAGGGGATCATATACCCGACGATGCCACAACCCTACTGAGCACGGCCCACCGCATAGGGGATCATATTTCCGATGATGCCAAAAACCCTACGGGGTTAACCTGCTAGATAGGGGATCGCCGCCCGTAAATAAGCTGTCACAGCGATACCAAGAACCCGATCAAGGGTAAAGATGCTAGAGGATCAACTCAGGGCCCACCGGAGGGATACCACAACTCTAACAGTTTAAACATCCAATCGAGAGGATCACAAACCCATAAGAAGGTTGTGATACCACACGAACCCTCGTAGGAACGAACCAAGGGAGAACCCTCAACCACTGCTGGTCCAAACATTGCTAACCCGAGCGACCCACCACAACGCCACACTGCGCACCTCCTAAGACAAATCTGAGGCCACCATCAAGATCCACGTGGAAAAATACGCAGGATTGGCTGTTTACTCGCCAGAAAAAGAGCAAGGGTGAAAAGGGCAATATTCACCGTAGCTAGCTCGTGCAGGGACCACACAACGATCTCGAAACCCCTTGATCGGATAACTCCACGACGATCCCCTCAGAAAAATAAGCGGAATCGACTACTCGCTCGCCCAAAACGGACACCCGGTGAAAAAGTTACTATTCACTGAAAGCCAGCTCGGGTGGGGCCCATGCCTTGATTCCTAAACTCATCGAACGGATCGCACCATTGTGATCCCCTCAGAAAAACACATAGGATCGACTATTCATCCGCCAAAATTGGACTCCTGGTGCAAAAGCTGCGTTTCTACGCAAACGCCCAAAACCCGACCTCATGGGGCCCGCACCCCATTCTCAGTCCCAACACACGGAAACCATCATAAAAAGTCCGTTGTACAATCAGGGTCTCAACGCCACTGATGGCACATCAATCGGATGCTCCGGGTAGAAGTTACAAAGGCCCGAAGTCGTAAAATAATAAAATAATATTATTTTTTTATGACGTTTCTAGCTCCTGGGCCACAATCCCGAACCTTTAAACCCTCGAACCCACACGGGAGGGTTCGCCTTGTCGTCAGGGTCGCGTCGCCGCAAACGGCACGCGAATCCGGCTTTCGGATTGCATGATACGGGGGTTTAAAGACCCCCGTATGAGAAAAGAGGCCGGACCGGCCCCGACCGGCCGCCCTGGCCGGCGGCTCTCCACCGTGCTCCGGCGGCTGGGCCAGCTCGCCGCCGCACTGGGCGGCCGCCCGCCGCGGCTCCGCCGCGCGCGGCCGCGGGCCGCCGGCGGATCTTTCGCGAACCGCCGGGGGAACCCCGGTGGTCCGTTTTACGATCCGGAGGCGTCTACACGACCCTCGGGACCCGATCTACACTACTACGGCTTCAATTTGCAGAAAAACGTAGCAAAAACAGGATCGGGGGTTAAAACTCAAATCTGCCTACCTCGCGGGTGAAACGCCGATGTTCTGCCTCAGATCCGCTCTCCGGAGCTTCTGCTGCGTGTTCTTGGAACGTCCGCCGTCGAATTCCGAGCTTGTGGGCGCTTCGTTTGCTCGATTCGGTGGAGTGGCGGTGAAGAAGGGCGAAGAACGTCGAGAGGAACGATAAAGGGGGTGGGGGCGCTGATATTTATATCAGCTGCCCGCCGGCGCCAAACCCTCCTTGGACCCGACGCCCGATGCGAACAAAATTAAGGTCACCACTATGGTAAACGCGTTGTTCTGAACGCAACATCGGTCTCGGATTTTCCAATCGAGACTCCGTTCAGAAGTTATTCGAGCCGACGCTCGCCCACTAACTTCGCCACTTATTTACAAAAACACCCCTGGTGGCGTTTCTCACCGCAGGCCCGCGCCCGCAAAGTTTACACCCCGCCAAGGGTAAACGGCACGTTCCGGACGCAACTGTGCCCTCAGATTCCAGTTTTGAGCTACCGTTTAGGAGATATCACACCCCCACCACGTGCATAGTATAAAAATACTTAATATTTTTATAAAATTAATTCCGAGCACACCGGGCCTCCGAATCGCACGCCGTCTTCGCTCCTAGCTCTAGAATTATTCATAGAAATATTCCAAAGTCTGACAGGGCCAAAAACCCGAGTCTCTACATCCTCCACCCCCCTAGAAATTTTCGTCCCCAAAAAGCCCTAAGCACAAGGAAAGCGACTGGACTCTCAACTGGGTCTCACACACCAACGAGCTCACCAACCAACACCCATTCCCGAACGCATAAGTCAGAGGGACTAATCCACCACACCTAAATACTATCCGATTTGGGCGGCACTGACATGCCCGCATGGTTTTAATCGCGACACAAAAATGCATCTCGGTGGGGGAAGGATCCATCTACCTCACGCATTCGAAGCATGCGGAACAACTCCCACACAGGGTCTTACCAACACCCTGAACAAAACTCGAGCAAGCAACAAAAGGAAATAGTACCGCTAAAAAGTGTCTATCAATCTACTGCAGTAAGTAGAAAAGACACAAGGCGTACCTCTACCCATCCGCGGTGCCTCTGGGTCGACTGCCTCCAGGGCATGCAGCTGTCCTCGCCCTCGGCCACCAGCTCCCTGAGCTTGGCATGGATGACCTGGGGGTGGGGGTGGTGGCAACTAGTACTGCCTACCACTGCCTCCTGCTGCACCCGCTCCACCGCCACGTCCGCCGCCCTGCGGACCTCCTTGCTCGAGACGTTGCCTCTGCCAAGGCGGTCCATCAACCGGCTCCCTCTCAGCAGCACGTCGGGTCGGACAATCTCTAACAAGATTTCCCCGACCATCGCAAACGTAACACCGCCTCTCTTGCGGCTGACCAAAACTGGCCTGCGAGCCCTGAGCCTCAGTTCCTCCATTCTGGGGTCGCCTCCTGAAACGTCGACCACATCCTGACCCCTGAGTCTGTCTTCGGCTACCAGATGTTGATCCGACTGACAAAGTCTCAGCTCTCGCGTGCCCAGTACTAACAGGCGAGATCTGCTTGGCCAGAAAGCTCTCCACCACCAGCGCTCGCTCCAGCACCCCAGCATAGGTGGGCAGGTGCAAGGAAACCACACCTGCTCGGATATCCCTGCGTAATCCCTTCTCAAAGGTCCAAGCCCTAATGAACAGGTCTCGAACTATATCCAGGGAGTAGCGCGACAGGTCTGTAAACCTCGCTGAGTACTCCGACACAGTCATGCTCTTCTGTCAAAGCTGCAGAAGCTCTTGGATCCGCACTGACCTCAGCGTCACCGGATAGAACTCCTCCCTGAAGAGCCACTCAAACTCTTCCCACGTGAGTGTCTCCTCGTCATGGGATAGCGTCACCAAACTCCACCATTTCCCATCAGAACCATGCCGAAGGCTCTCCGCTAGGACCACCATCTGATTTGGAGGTGTCCTCACTATGAAGAAAACTTGGGTGACTGCCTCAAGCCAGTCATCAGCTGCCTGGGGGTCTGGATCACCACGAAACCTCAGAGGTCGTTTCCTATGGAACTTGTGCAGCGCACTCAGCCTGCACGCAACAGCGTCCTACACCGCCGGCACAACCAGCTGCTCGACAGGTGGTGGCTCAACTGGAAAACCACCTGGAGGTGCAACCTCAGAACCTGTGCCCTGCTCCACAGCCACTACACGGGGCGGGTCATCAGCACAATCCTGCTGCGGAACCCTCGCTGGCTGTCGTCGTGGAGGCATCCAGAAATACATTCATGACACACCACAGTAAAAGCGTATATCTGGAGAGCTTACTCAATAAGGACAATGAAAAACCCAAAACCCAGTCCTATATGATGCATGTACCATTATGTCCCCCGACCAGTGTACGAATGTCCCGAGTCGAAAGGTAGGTTATCAGAGTCCTGGTGTATGGATACGTCGGCTGCCGCACCAACACTAGAGTCCCTGGCCTGAAAGTCTAACTCAAAACATCCTAACACTACCGCTATGCAACCCAAACCTAGCTCACAGCTAGACCAGCTACGCTCTGAGATCCCAAATGTGGAACCTCCTCTGATACCACTCTGTCACGACCCGACCCAACAGGGCTCAAGCCGCGACTCCCCAATCCCGCCTCCAATAGGCCAGGGACTGGAGACCAGTGCCGAGTAGGCTATCACACACATGGGAGGCATTAGCTTAAGGTACCTGTACACACGCACCCACAAACACCTACATGAAACAGTGCAGAGATATAGAAACTTGAAAGTAAATGCATGCATACACTATCCCACAACCAGAGAGAAACAACAAAAGTACAAAGGGAAAAACAGGGTCCACCAAAAGAAAACTACAAAGCGCGTCCAACCTGCTCTAAAGAAGGGGAACGCTGCCACCTACACCCACTGGAAAGCTCCCTCGGCACAGCTCCGGTAAACACCCTGGTCAACTCGCTCACTAAGCTCCGCCTGCTCCGGGTCCTCCTGGGACTCCGTTGAAGGGCCTGTGGTCTGTACAAGACACAAACATGTGCGGGAAAAGCCCATGAAGGGGTGAGTATAAACATACTCAGTAGGCACCCCAAAAACCCAAAACCCAATGGAGCAACTGAAAGGAAACAGTCCACTCAACCCAGCCAGAGGGAACCCATACGAGAGAGAAACTCCATCTCGTGACCATCCTCGACTAAACACAACTAGTAATCTCAGCTCACCTCAGGTGTATGCCCATACATACACCTTGAAAAATCTAGATATACACAGCTCACGCCACAAATCCACAAGAGGTACTGACCTCATCACCAGAAACTGCCCCAACCAGGAGGGTACACCACACGAACACTGTCATACCAGATGACACTCATCTGAGAGATACACTCCATCGGGTCCCAACAAACATCTCATACGCTCACCCGAGAGACCACACTCGTCGGATAACATCACTGAGGAAACATCGCTGAAACACCATAACCACCATACTCCTCAGATAGGGGATCGCCGCTAGGGTCCGCTAGGGGATACCAAGACCCACTCCGGTATACGTAGCTCACAGATAGGGGATCACTCCCAGGGTCCACTGGGGTATACCACGACCCGATCTGGCATACGTAGTTATCACAGGTAGGGGATCACACCCAAGATCCGTTGGGGGATACCACAACCCGATCTGGGGCTCGACAGAACTCCACACTCATATAGAGGATCATTGTCCATATAAAGATGGTCACGACGATACCGAAACCCTATCTGGTATAACTAGAGATGTAGGGGATCGAAATGACGATGCCGCAACCCTACTAAAACCATGCGCTGAGTAGGGGATCACATAACCAATGATACCGTAACCCTACTATAAACCACGTTCTGAGTAGGGGATCGTATACCCGACGATGCCACAACCCTACTGAGCACGGCCCACTGCGTAGGGGATAATATTTCTGATGATGCCACAAAACCTATGGGGTTAACCTGCTAGATATGGGATCGCTGCCTGTAAATAAGCGGTCACAGCGATACCAAGAACCCGATCTAGGGTAAAGATGCTAGAGGATCCACTCCGGGGCCCACCAGAGGGATTCCACAACTCTAACTGTATAAACATCCCATCGAGAGGATCAAAAACCCATACAAAGGTTGTGATACCACACGAACCCTCATAGGAACGAACTAAGGGAGAACCCTCAACCACTACTGGTCCAAACGTCACTAACCCGAGCAACCCACCACAATGACACACTGCGCACCTCCTAAGCCGAATCTGAGGCCACCATCGCGTTCCACGCGGAAAAACATGAAGGATAGACTGTTTACTCACCCGAAACAGAGCACCGGTGAAAAGGGAACTATTCACCGTAGCTAGCTCGTGCGGGGCCCACACAATGATCCCGAAACCCATCGAGCAGATCACACCATGGCGATCCCCTCGAAAAAACAAGCGGAATCAACTACTCGCTCGTCCAAAACGGACACCCGGTGAAAAAGGTAATATTCACTGAAGGTCAGCTGGGGTGGGGCCCACGCCTGGATTCCGAAACTCATCGAACGGATCACACCATTGCGATCCCCTCAGAAAAACACATAGGATCGACTATTCATCCGCCAAAATCGGACTCCTGGTGAAAAATTTGTGTTTCTCCGCAAACGCCCAAAACCCGGCCTTATAGGGCCCGCACCCCATTCTCAGTCCCAACACCCAGAAACCATCTCAAAAAGTCCAACGTACCATTAGGGTCTCAACGCCACTGACGACACATCAATCGGACACTCCGGGTAGAAGTTACAACAGCCCGAAGTCGTAAAATATTAAAATAATATTATTTTTTACGACGTTTCTAGCTCTCGGTCCACGATCCCGAACCTCTAAACCCTTGAACCCACACCGGAGGGTTCGCCTCGTCATCAGGGTCACGTCGCCACAAATGGCACGTGAATCTGACTACCGGATTGCATGATACGGGGGTTTAAAGACCCCCGTATGAGAAAAGAGGTCGGACCGGCCCCGACCGGTCGGTCCGGCCGGCCTGGACCGGCCGCCATGGCCGGCGGCTCTCCGCCGCGCTCCGGCGGCTGGGCCGGCGCGCCGCCGGGCTCCGCCGGGGGATCTTCCGCGGACCGCCGGGGGCACCCCTATGGTCCGTTTTGCAATCCGGAGGCGTCTACACGACCCTTGGGACCCGATCTACACTGCTACGGTTTCAATTTGCAGAAAAACACAGCAAACACGGGATCGGGGGTTAAAACTCAAATCCGTCTACATCGCGGGCGAAACGCCGACGTTCTGCCTCAGATCCGCGCTCCAAAGCTTTCGCTGCATTCTCCTGGAACATCCTCCGTCGAATTCTGAGCTCGTGGGCGCTTCATTTGCTCGATTCGGCGGAGTGGCGGCAAAGAACAACGAAGAACGTCGAGAGGAACGATAAAGGGGGGGCTGATATTTATATCAGCTAGCCGCCGACGCCAAACCCGCCTCAGACCCGACGCCCAATGCGAACAAAAGTAAAGTCATCTCTAAGGTAAACACGTCGTTCTGAACGCAATGGCGGTCTCAGATTTTCCATCCGAGACTCCGTTCAGACGTTATTCGAGCCGATGCTCGCCCACTAACTTCACCACTTATTTATGAAAACGCCACTGGTGGCGTTTCTCACCGCAGGCCCTCGCCCGCAAAGTTTACACCCCGCCAAGGGTAAACGGCACGTTCCGGACGCAACCGTGCCCTCAGATTCCAGTCCTGAGCTACTTTTTAGGAGATATCACACTCCCTCCACGTGCATAGTATAAAAATACTTAATATTTTTATAAAATTAATTCCGTGCACACTGGGCCTCAGAATTGCACGCCGTCTTCGCGCCTAGCTCTGGAATTATTCGTAGAAATATTCCAAAGTCTGACAGGGCCCAAAACCCGAGTCTCTACAGAGTAACTCAATGTAACCGGAAAATATGTATAAGATACATCCAAGAAAGGTGATCTAGAAATAGTGTATCTAGAATTGTAAGAAAATGAAAAGATTTTTTCAATCTATCAACAATATCCCAAATTGCATTGTTACATTGAGAAACCTTTGGTAATCCCACTATAAAATCCAGGGATATATTTTCCCATTTACACTATAGTACTGGAAAGGGATGGAGAATATCCTTTGGTGATTATTTTTCAGCTTTAACATGCTGACAAATCAAATACTTCACAGTAAAGTCAACAAAATATCTTTTCATTCCATTGCATCAGAAATACTACTATTAGTCTATATACATATTATTACTGACAGGATGAACTGAAAATAGGGAACTATGAGCTTCACATAACAACTCTTTCTTCAAATGTGAATCAAAAGGAACACATAACCTCTTCCCAAATCTCTAAAAACAATATTTTTCGATGCTAAATTCAAGAAACATACCCTTTTGAACCAATTCAACATTTTTCTGAAATTCATTATCTTTCTTATGTGCTTTATCAATTTTTCATGAAAGAGATGATTTCACTAAAACTTAAAAAAATAGTGGAATTTCTTGCACCAACAACTTCCATTTCAAATTTCATAAATTCATTAATCAAAGGGTCATGTTCTAAATGTTACATGGTTAATGTAGAATTTCTTTTCTGAATCAAAGAATCAACCACTTTGTTTTTTTTCGAGGATGGAAATGAATCATGAAATAATAATCCTCGATTAGTTCCAAACATATTCTCTATCTCATGTTCAGTTCTTTTGGAGTGAATATGTACTTCAAACTTTTTTAGTTAGAATATATTTTTCATTTTAATCCATATATATAATTCTTTTAAATTTTTAAAGAAAAAAAAACAATAGTAGCTAATACCAAATCATGTGTAGGGTAATTTAACTTATGAGTTTTCAACTGATGTGTAGCAGAATCAATTACCTGATTATTCTACATTAGAATACAACTAGGACCTTTCAACAAAGCATCATTATAGACAAAAAATTTACCAATTCTTGAAGGTAGTTCCAAAACTATTGAATTCAAAAATATTAATTCTAATTCCTGAAAAAAATAAACAATCACATTATTTTATCCATATGAACATAACACATTTTTTAGTTGACTTATTTAGTGGGATAGATAATTGTTAAACATTTTCATCAAACATTCGGTAATAGCTTGCTAAACCAAGAAAACAACAAATCAAGGTTATATTTTTGGGCATTGGCCATTATTCAACAACTTTCATTTTAGAAGGATAAATAGTTATGCCATTGTTAGAGAAAATTTGACCATGGAAAGAAATTTGTTTCAATAAAAATCCAAACTTTATGAATTTCAGGTACAGTTTCTTTTATTTTTAAGGTTTTAAAAACATCCCTTAGATGTTTTATATGCTTCCCTTTAATTTTAGAAAATACCAAAATTCCATCAATAAACACAACCACAAACTTATCCATGAACTCACGAAATATTTTGTTCATATGGTCGATCAATACAACAGTTTCATTAGTTAACTCAAATGGAATAACTATAAAGCTCTAAGGTCCATATCTAGTACTAAAAAAGTCTTCAAAATGCCTTCTTCATATACATTCAATGTAACACCCCGATATTTTATGAAAAATATTATTGATGACTTGTTTTGTATGCTACACCAAAAGGAGCTTGCACTACACGCATCCTTGACTTTGCATGCATTACATGCAATCACGACCTTCTATGATAGCATGTGTTGTACTCAATACAGAGTTTCACTAAACAACGATATGTTATTAAAATATTATATAAACTAGCCGTTATGAATAGTAATACCCACTTTTTGAAATTTTATAAATTTCATCTTTCAAAATTGACTTCGTTTTTGGATTTGGAATATCGAAATTATCCTAGAGTAAATTTTTGTTATTTTTCTGAAAACATTCAATTTTTGATGAATAGTGAAAACACTGGGTTACTATTTAAAAACCGACTTTTTATTTAAATAATTATTTATTTTATTTTAATTTATTTTAGGCCAAAATTGATATATAATACCTATATAAGTTCAATTTAATTCATTAGAGTCATTTTATAATAATTTTAGATATATAAAAGATTTATTGAACTTTTCAGCATCTTTTACCCACCTCTTAGGAGCATTTGCAAATTTACATAAAACATTATTTTACAACTTCTGTGAGTTGAATTTCAAAAATCCGAGAGACATAGTTGATATCAGTAAGTAAAATTTGGTTCAATGAGATGAAAATATTTTTTGGTGAATAGTAACTTTTAACTTTTATTTACCTCAGTTAAAAGTAAATAGGGTAATTAAGGGTAAAAATGATATTATTATTACCCTAAAACATGTACTAATTCTATTGGATAAGATTAATTTGACCAAAAAAAACTTTAGGAATAAAATATTACCCTTTAGGTCCACTTGGATTAGATTAAGACATTTATTTTTATTTTATTTAATGAAGAGTTAAAAGAGTTTAAATCAAAGTTTAATAACTAAAACATTTTTAATATAGGGATATAAATATAATAAATTCGACTATAAATATTCATTAAAAATATAAAAATATTTCCTACATAATGGTATTTTTTTTATAATTTTTAGACATCAAATAAGTTAATTTATTTATGTCACCATGATGATGAAGTAATTATCTTTCTAATGAAATATTAAAATAATTGATATTATAAATACCCAAATAAATGTAATTTGAGACTTTTTAGGAATTATACTAATTTTATAGGTTAATATGACATGTTATTATTGATTTAGTTATCTTTTTTTGAACTAATCATGCTGTTATAAGTTTCATAAAAATCAAGTACCAAATAGTGTAAAAATTGTCATAAAATAGTTTGTAAAAAATATATTATCTTATTACTTGTTATTCTATTCCTAAAAATTTGATGTTCAAATGACTTAGAAAAGGATATATATATTAATAATGAACCACTTGGGGTTATTTTGGCTTGTTATAATATGTTTATTAACCATATAGTGTAAGAATAAAAAAGACATGGTAAAAGTTAAATTATTTAACATAGAGTTAAATATAAATTATAAGGTTAAAATTGTAACCTAGACTTGTCTAAAACATATTGGTTGAGAGGATTTCAACCCATACCCACATTGTTTTTCGAAAAAAATCAATTTGGAGCTATTACAAACCAAATATGACTTTATTATAAAATAATATTTTAAGTTTTTCTTATGGCGCCCCTCTCCTCCCTTATAAAAGGGCACCTCATCCCTCTTCTCTTTACACAATTTTGAGCCTTAAAGCTCGGGAAAACCCTGCCCATTTATCTTCTCAACTTCCCTAGAAATATCATAGAGGTTTCGGTCTTCTCAAAAGACCAAATCTAGTGCCCTAAGAAGAAGTTTAAAGGAGGTGCGTCGAGGAAGAGGTAATCTCTTCTACCGACCCTTTCAAGTTTCTTTCTTCTTCAACATTTTCTTGTTTAGTTGTTTCATTATAAAGTAATAACATAAGTTTTACTTATATACTAATATTTTATTATATATATTAAACAACCCTATGTCTCCTTCTATCCATCCTACGAAAAACGAAATCACCGCGCGTATGTATGTTCGGAATACCGTCTCCACGCCGTGGTGTAATCAGTTTTTCCACCACCACCTTACTTGGATGGGTATAATGGTGTAAAGAATAACAATATATGATTATTATAACATCATACTGATTATAAGATATTATATCATCCACTCCAATTCCATTAAATAAATATGGTAACGATATCATCGCTCGTGCGTACGTACGGATTACCATCTCCACGACACGATAAGATTCAATTTCCATGTTTATAATTCAAGAATGATTATAAATTATATATAATAAGTAATAATTAAATATATGACCTAATAATGCAACTGGATATATGTATATATATATGTCATCTACTTACTTCCATTCAAGTCAATAAGGAAAAGAAACCACCGTTCATTCTTACGTACGACCAACCGTCTCTATGAACGGTGTAATTCATTTAATTTATCCAAAAAATATATATATATATATACTGAATATATATGATATATAAATCGTTATTTACATTGTGGAAGTAATTAAATCATGATATAAGTAATAATAATATCAAGAACAAAAGTCCAAACACGTACGATAAATAAAACGATTTTACCCAAAATGCTGCTTTAACATGGAATTTACAAAAGAATGGGTAATATAATGTCATAAGTGAACCATATATGATATCATAACAATAAATATGATTCTGTACTAAGTCAATGAAATTATTTAAATTGTTATACAGGATGTTCAGATATGTACAATGCATATCGGACCTATGGTAAGGGATAATTTTTCAAATCTCATTTTTATTCGAGATTGCTTATACGTAAGTATTTACTGGGGTTATATTTATCATCCATGTCCCTATTTTCTAAAAATGGTGTCATGTATGTTTAAAGTCCTTTTTACCCATTTTTTACTTTTACTACATGGTATGTAATTAATCTTTCTTTTGTTTACCATATGATGTACTTTTTGACTTTTCTGGTAGAAGTTTGAGAAGAATGTTTTTTTAACATATATGGCATGAACGGATTTTTATGGTTTCAGAAAGCCTAATTTTCATAAATCTTCCTATACAAAATTTCATGACTATTTTCAACAAAATCATTTTCTTTTAAAAATTTCATGGCATTTTTTGAAAAGAATATTATTTTGAATAAGAAATGATATTTTCCTCATGAATTCAATTCAAGTGTTTTATCAAAACCACTTTCCATCTAAGATAACATTATTTCATATGTGTATGTTTCAAGTATATTTTCTCTATTATATACATGGTTTCACATCTCTTATGATGAAATGATATCCATTTGTGTTATATAGATTATGTTATGATGTGATGATGGTTATGAAACCCATTTGATTCTTTGGGTTATGATGAATGATTTATGTTTGTATTGTGGCACAAGTAAGAATGATTTCATTATGAGATGGGTGGGACCTATATCTCCCCCCAATGCATTGGGAAAAGATTTATATCTACTGAGATAGACAAGGCTGGAATGGTAAGTTAATCTGGTTCAGTGATACAGGATTGGAACTAGGAGTGAACTCGATTCAGAAAGGGACTTTGCCCTCTATAATGCTCTTGGCAGAAATTCCTTGGATACTATGGCAATCATAACATGTGCTTAATGGTTTCCATAATTACATGTTTTATTCCCATGCTATTTTATCATGATTGATGTTCCTTTATGATCTATGCCTTATGTACTACCATGATTTATTTCACAACTCAAGATTTTGACGTAAAAACATTATGTTCATGTTTTGAAGTTAAAAAGTATATGGTTTGTTTTATTTTCTCCACACATTCCATTACTGAGCATTTGAGCTCACCCTTTTTATGTTTTATTTTACCCAGGTTATAAAGAAAGGTTTTAGGTAAGACAAAAAAAGGGGAAGATCTTTATGGGAGATGTCGAAGATCTTTCATCATGATTAGAAGATTATTTTTCTGATTTTCCAAAGACACTAAACTATTACGGTCCTTGTGTGTTTGTTTTTGTTATGTATTATGCATTCCGCAAAAGTAATGTAATGTCCATGTATGTCAATATTTGGGTCTCTAAAGTTGGTATCAGAGGTTCGATTTTGTTAACCTTTTGAAACTAGGATGCGAGAACTATAGTGAGATCCCTAGAGATATTTCAAAGGTATGTCTAGGGATGTCCCTAAGGTTATATATAATAATAGGTTATAGTCCTAGAATTATGGTAATGATATTAAAATTAATCCTAAGATGTTATATATTGAAGGTACTCCCCCATTATAATGTTGTTTTCCTAGAAGGATTTTTGCCTCTCACACTGTTCTTTTTGGGTTTTAGATGACGGATGGAACCTGATGGAACTGTGTTGATCAATGTAATGGACCATGCAATGATTGTCCTCTCGAACAACCAAACGTAATGGGAGATGGAGTGAAAAATCTTATTACTATACTTACACAAGCTATGAATCATTCTAGATTTCCAAATGATCAGAGAAGGGAACAATATTCTATTGAGTCCTTCATGAGGCAACATCCACCTTCTTTCAATGGGTCTTCTGATCCACTTATTTCTGAAAAATGGATTAGTACCATTGAAAAGATATTTTCCACACTTCATTGTACCGAGCATGAAAAAGTCATTTTGGCTATTTACCAGTTAGAAGATGAAGCATACCAGTGGTGGGCTCTAATTAATAATACAAGGCTCCAAGATGAAATTGAATCCATGGAATAGAACAAGTTCAAGAACTTGATTTTCAATAAGTACTTCCCTCGTATTCTTCAAACAAAGATGGAGAAGGAGTTACATGAGCTTAAGCAAAAGGATGTTGAATCTGTTGGTATATACGAATTGAATTTTACAAGGCATGCAAGGTATGTACCTGGATTTATCATCCAACATGAAAGTAAAGTTGATGGATTCGTCATTGGAATAAAACCAAGCCTTCGAAGGGAATTAGAGATAAGAGACTTCAGTAGCTATGAATAAATTGTGCGTTGTGCTATTAATGTGGAACTGGAAGTTGGTGTAACATATCCATCTCATGGTATTGAAAAGAAATTAAAGATGGAGTTTAAGGAAAAACCTCAGAACAATTTTGAAAAGAAGGTGAATGTTACTTTATTCACAAAGTGTGGAAAGAAGAATAGTGGAGATTGTATAAAAGGCACTTGAAAATGTTTCAAGTGTGGAAAAGAATGTCACCAAGGAGATGAGTACTGAAGTAATGGGAAAAATGTTTCGAATGACCTGAATAGAGAAAATACTACAGAGAATGCTCCACCAATAATTCAATGCTAAAAGTTCAATGAAATGGGGAATTATGCTAACCAATTCCCTAATCCAAGGTTTAATGATGATCGACATTAACAACATCTTAAGGTAAAGGAAAAAGGGAAGTCACATGTGATCACTTTTTGGAATGTTAGTATGACAACAATTTAGTGGAATGATTATGTGTTTATGTAACGGGATTCCTAAATAATGTTGTGGAATCTCATTTATTGTATTGGGGAATACTGGAATATCTATGTATTGGTTTATTGTGGTTTTCAATAATAATATGGTACATGTAACCATGGAAAGTGATTCAAATATTTTGGAAAGTAGATGATTTGTGCATAATGAATGGATAAGTAGAAAATGAAATGTTTGATAGTATTCCTGAGCTCATGACTGATATAAGGACTAAGTGATATCATGGTTTGAGTATATAGAATTTTTTGGATTTTGGTATGTGGAGAGAGTTTAATTTTGACAGCACTAATGTTTTCACTAAGGTTCAATGGTAATTGATGTTTCAAAAGAATACATGATTAAGGTATTCACATGTTTGTAATGTGATCAAAAAGATATATCTTATAATATATGGGGGATAAATGATGGTATTCACATGCTTGATTAATGACATTTCTAGTAATAGTTTAATTTATACTATGAGATTGGAAAGATGTATTTTAAAGACTGGAATTGATTATGTTGGACATCAGATAGTATTGTTTAAGGCTATAACTTTTTTCGATATTGTTTCTTTAATGTTATAACAAAGGAGTTTTAGGTAACAAAAGGACAACCCGTAGGATGGGCGACTACCCTTCGCATTGGACAAGGTTGCGGAACATGATCCCACAACCGAAGTGAGACATGCCTTTATTTCTTACCATTGGCCTATAGGAAGTCCATGGTTAGTAGAAACTAGTTTTATTATATTAAGCGTTATGATATATGAAGTATAAGACCATTTTTGGATCCATATACATTTACGATCTCCATATAGGGACTTATGTATATTTGATAACTTTTGCTAAAATTTTGTTTGAGATTAATGGAGTGAACCATCATTCTATCACATAATCTTCTAACACTTCACGAATGACAAATTCAACTTCATTTATTTCGGAGATGAAGTATAAATTTTTCAAGGAACAAAAAATAGTGAGATTATACAGAAATAAAGTAAGTATTTCTTCTAATTCAAATTATTCAACTTTAGGGAAATCATCTTGAAAACCAAAATTTTTGTCCTAGTTCCCTTATATCCGATGAATTAGATGGTACCTTAGATCATCAAAAATTTATGGCTTTGTGATTATTGGCTTTTTCATAGCCATGTTCTCTACCACTCTCCATCAGAACTTGATTGTTAGATTTTTCTTCCATAACCATATTTTCAGCTATGTGGAATCCCAGTGATTATTTAATTTGGGTAACTGTTACGTTTCATACTATAGTTTTTAAAATAAAAGTTTTGGTATTCATTTTTACAATGTGGTTTTATATTAAAGAAACTTTCTAGTAGTAAACCATTTGTAACCCCGACTAATTTTGAGGGCAAAATTCATTTCAATGGGGGTAGAATGTTACATCTCAAGATTTTATGAAAAATATTATTGATGTCTTGTGTTGTACGCTACACCAAAAGGAGCTTTCACTAGAAGAATCCTTGACTTGTCTTGAATTATACGCAATCACAACCTTCCACGATAGCGTGTCTTGTACACAATACCATGTTTTACAAAACAACGATGTGTTATTAAAATATTATATAAACTAGCCGTTATGAATAGTAATACCCACTTTTTAAAATTTTATAAATTTTATCTTTCAAAATGGAATTCATTTTTGTATTCTGAATGTTTAAATTATCCTAGGGTGAATTTTTGGTATTTTTCTAAATACATTCAATTTTTGATGAATAGTGAAAACACTGGGTTATTATTTAAAAACAAACTTTTTATTTAAATAATTAATAATTTTATTTAAATTTATTTTAGGTAAAAATTGATACATAACACCTAAATAAGTTCAATGTAATTCATTGGAGTCATTTTATAATAATTTTAGATATATAAATAATTTATTGAACTTTTCATCATCTTTTACCCACCTCCTTGGAGCATTTGCAAATTTACATAAAAATTATTTTTACCGCATCTGTGAGTTTAATTTCAAAAATAAGAGAGACATAGTTGATATCAGTAATTAAAATATGGTTCACTGAGATGAAAATAATTTTTGGTGAATAGTAACTTTTAACTTTTATTTACCACGGTTAAAAGTAAATAGGGTAATTAAGGGTAAACATTATATTATTATTACCCTAACACATGTCCTAATTCTATTAGATAACTGTAATTCGACCAAAAACAAACTTAGGAATAAAATATGACTTATATAAGGTTATATATATTAATAATGAACCACTTGGGGTTCGTTTGGATTGTTATACTATGTTTATTAACCATATAGTTTAAGAAGACAAAAAGACACGGTAAAAGTTAAATCGTTTAACTTAGAGTTAAATATAAATGATAAGGTTAAAATAGTAACCTAAACTTGTCTAAAACCTATTGGTTGAGAGGAGTTTTACCCATACCTACCTTAGCTTCTAAAGTAATCAATTTTGAGATATTATAAACCGAATATGACATTTTTATAAAATAATATTTTAAGTTTTTCCTAAGGTGCCCCTCTCCTCCCTTATAAAAGGGAACCTCCTCCCTCTTCTATTTACACAATTTTGAGCCTTCAAGATCAGGAAAACTCTACCCATTTACCTTATAATCTTCTCTAGAAATATCATATAGGTTCTGGTCTTCTCAAAAGACCAACTCTAGTGCCCTAAGAAGAAGTTTAAAGGAGGTGTGTCGAGTAAGAGGTAATCTCTTATACTGACTCTATCAAGTTTCTTTCTTCTTCTACTTTTTCTTCTTTAGTGGTTTAATTATAAATTAATAACATAAGTATTAATTATATGCTAATATGTTATTGTAAATATTCAACAACCCTATTTCACCTTCTATCTATCCTACGGAAAACAAAATCACAGTGCATGCATATATATAGAATACTGTCTACACGCCGTGCTGTAATCATTTTTTCCACCACCACCTTACTTGGATGGGTATAATGGTGTAAATAATAAATATATATGATTATTATAACATCATAATAAATCTATGATATTATATCATCCACTACAATTCCATTCAATGAATATTGGAACGATATCATCGCTCGTGCGTACGTACGGATTACCGTCTCCACGATGCGATAAGATTCATTTTCCATGTTAATAATTCAAGAATGATTATAAAGTATATATAATAAGTAATCATGAAATATATTACCTAATAATGCTACTGTATATATATATATATATGTCATCTACTTACTTCCATTCAAGTCAATAAGGAAATGAAAACAGCATTCATGCGTACGAACGACCTATCGTCTCCCTGAACGGTGTATTTCATTTCATTTATCTTTCTATTATAAATATATATAATGAATATATATGATATATAAATCATGATTTAAATTCTAGATATAATTAAATCATGATATATGTAATAATAATATCAAGAACAACAAGTCCAAACACGTACGATAAATAAAATGATTTTACCCAAAATGCTGCTTTAACATGGAATTTACAAATGAATGAGTAATATATTGTCATAAGTGAACCATATAAGATATAATAACAATAAATATGATACTGTAATAAGTAAATGACATTATTTAAATCATTATACAGGAGGTTCGGATATGTACGAATCATATCAGTCCTAAGGTAAAGGGAAATTTTGCAAATCTCATTTTTATTCGAGATTGTTTATACGTAAGTATTTACTGGGGTTTTATTTATCATCCATGTCCATAATTTCTAAAAATGGTTTCATGTATGTTTAAAGCCCTTTTACCCATTTTTTACTTTTATTACATGGTATGTAAAGAATCACTTATTTTTTTACCATATGAGGTACTTTTTGACTTTTCCTGCAAAAGTATGAGAATAATATTTTTTTAACTTATACAGGATGAACGGATTTTTACGGTTTCATAAATACTTATTTCCATGAAGTTTACTATGAAACATTTCATGACTATTTTCAACAAAATCCTTTTCTTTTAAAAATTTCATGGCATTTTTTAGAAAAGAAAATGATTTTGAATAAGAAAGGATATTTTCCTCAAGAATTCATTTCAAGTGTTTTATCAAAACCATTTTCCATATAAGATGACATTATTTCATATGTGTATGTTTCAAGTATAATGTATCTATGATTTTGATGGTTTCACTTCTCTGATGATGAAATTATATCCATTTTTTATATGGATTATGTTATGATGGGATGGTGTTTATGAAACCCATTTGATTCTTTGGGTTATGATGAATGATTTATGTTTATGTTGTGGAACAAGTAAGAATGATTTCATTATGAGATTTTTGGGACCTATATCTCCCTCCAATGCATTGGGTAATGATTTATATCTCATAAAATAGACATGGCTGGAACGGTATGTTAATCTAGTTCAGTGATACAGGACTGGAATCAGGAGTGAACTCGATTCAGAAAGGGACTTTGTCCTCTATGATGGTCTTGACAGAAATGACTTGGATACTATGGAAATCATAACATGTTCTTAATGGTTTCCACAATTACATGTTTTATTCCCATGTTATTTTATCAGGATTTATGTTCCTTTATGATCTATTCCTTACGTACTACCAAGATTTATTTCACAACTCAAGATTTAGACGTTAAAACTTTATGTTCATGTTTTGAAGTTCAAATGTATATGGTCTGTTTTATTTTTTCCATTAGTACCCTTAATATGAATTTGATATCACCCTTTTTCTATTTTCTTTTCCCCAGGATATAAAGAAATGTTTTAGGTAAGAAAAAAAGTGGAAGATCTTTATGAGAGATGTCAAAGATCTTTCACCATGATTAGAGGATTATTTTTCTGAGTTTCAAAGACACTAAACTATTATAGTCCTTGTGTGTTTGTTTTTTGTTATGTATTAATTATTCCGAAAAAGTAATGTAATGTCCATGTATGTCAAGATTTGGGTCTCTACGTTCAACTAATGGTACCCTGACCTCAAGTCAAACTTTGAGTAATATTGTGCTCCCCAGAGCTGATCAATCAAATTATCTATATGAGGAAAATGATACTTTTTCATAATATTGATGTCATTCAAGGCTCTATAATCAATGAAAATTCCAATTTAACCATCATTCTCTTTAACAAACAAGTCAAGAGGAACCAATGACGATGTGATAGTTCAAATGAAACTGTTATTTAATAACTAATGAAATTAATTCTTCAACTCCAAAAGTTCAATTTGAGCCATTTGATTATGGGGTTTTCAAATTTGATTAGAAATAGAAACTAAGATAATAGTAATATCAACTACCCTATAATGTATATTACTAGGAAGATAATCAGGAAAATTTTCAAGATACTCATTTACCACTGGAATATCATTAATCTAAAAAGTTTCTTTATATTTAACCAAAAAAGATTGGTAAAATTCATTTTCATCTTTTAATAGTTTCTTAGCTCCCTGGTATGTTATCAATGGTAAGGCATCACTCTTGTATACAAATTGAAATTATTTATAAAAAAAAACTTATTTAGCTCTATATTCAATCTTATCATGGTCAACTGAAAGCTAATCCATACCCAAAATATCATCAGACACTAATAGAGAAAAAACAAAAAGGTTTTTAGGTAAATTAATTCTATAGAAAAATATATGATGATTCTTATAATTTATTTTTTACATCAACATTTCCCCTTGTATTTTTACCATAAGATTTGGATTTATTTATTGAAGTGTAACTTCCAATTTATCATAAAATTTCTCCTAAATGAATGAATGTGTTGACCCTAATTCAAAAAACACATTATCATAATATGAATAAACAAAAAATATAACTCATAACATTTCATTTGATTTCCCAACATCTGCTAATATAGTTGCAATGGATTTCACCACACATTTCTGTGTAAAGTCTGGCTACTTCTCATCATTCATATTATTAATCAAACACTGTTTAGATAATGACCCATCTCATTTCATTAAAAAATATTTTACTGAATATATATCATATTTTTTCTTACCATTACCATGAACTTTTTCAGTACATTTATGAGATTTATGTCCAATTTTACCTCATCGGAAGTACATACCATAATTTAAAATGGATTCTCTAGTGTGTTTTTACCACAATTCCAAAAAAATTTGAACATCATTTTCTCACCATTATAATTTTATGATGAATTTTTCCCTTTCACATACCACCTTGATATCTTTTTTTCTGGTTGAAAAAGAACACATGATCATCAAAAAACACAACTTCCGCCTTCTCTGCACATCGAACATGTTTTTCATAACTTTTGAACTCATGAGAATCCAATGTCCATCGATACATTGGATTTAATCATGAGTAAAATTGATTGATTTTACTATCGTGTTCTTGGATAGAATTTACAGTATACCTTTCTAATTGAGTGGATGTTTCTTTATAGGAAGCTATAGATTCCTCATCTTCCCTCAATTCCAAGAAATGCTTTCCATACCATGTCGAATTTACTTAGGAAAATATTTGTCATGAAACATACATTTTTATTAATTCCAATCAATATCTTAAATCTCCTCAGTGACCCAGATATGCTTAAACATCAACCACTACTGATCAGACTCACCTTCAAAATGATAAACAACAAGACTAAGCTTTAGACTTTCTGAAAACCCCATTACATCAAAAAAATGTTTCAAGTGATTTAATACACCCTAAGCTATAATGGGGTCACATGATCCTCTAAATGATGGGGGATGTTTCATCATGAAATTATGAAATAATGATATGTTCTTATGTAGTTATCTGGCTGATCTCATTCATAGATACCACCACCATTTATATTCAATGTCAACAGCATCGTCACTACAACATATTGTTCAGTTCTGATTCTATAAATTTCATGTTGCTGATTTGGAAGGTTATTTTCCTCTTGATGTCGTCCAATCATATATTTTATATTTCCCTTATGGAAAATCATCCTAAAAAGACATATCTTAGACAAAGAGATATGGTAATATTCAAATGATCTATCATTTCAATTTGACCATAAATAAAAAATCATTTATTGGTATTCTGTTAACAATATAACAACCCCAAAGTTTATCTAATCATACCTCTAATAAAAACTCTAAGGATCCATAATTATACATTACATAATCATTAGTTAATTCAAGAATTTAGTTCTTTCAATATGAGGATATTTTCTTGTATATGGTTTTAGAGAATTAGGCCATAAATATTATATTAGAAATAAAATATTGCAAAGTAGCCACTTTTACTCACTATCCATTTTATTACAATGTAAAACATTCTAAAATAAAACATGATTTCTTTATATTGATAAAAATATACATAACATTCATCTTGACATACTCCTTTATCTTATAAATCCTTATACCATATGAAAAACGTTTTAAATCTGGGATGATCACAAAAAGATCAGTAAGGGGCGTAAAATAAGGATCGAAACCATTTTCCCATTAATATTTTTTAAACTCATGAAAACATTTCCCTAAAATCATACATTCCACCAATAAAACATAAAACATTATATTACCTCATGAAATCAAAATATTCCTTCAAAAAAATATAAATATCATAAATCATAAAGGTTACTTGTGGAATCCTTATTATTCTTACATTGTATCCTTCACAGATACATATGGAGAAACCTTAATGATTAAATTTAGAATACCCATTATAGTATATTCCCTAAATATCTTAGGAGAAAACCAACTAGTTAACTTCATATCATTAAATAATGCATTGTAGATCTATCATGGGATCACCCTCTCTCAATTTATCACTAAACCACATGTATACATAATTAATCCCCAATACTCAAAACATAAGCACAATAAATAAATCATGCATAAAGAAAAAATAACATTTAAAAATCATTAACAAGATATCATTTAAATATATTGACAGAATCAATCCATTATCAAAATCATTTTCAATAAAAAAATACCTAAAAAGTTAATATGGTATTAATTTTTATTCTAAAAGAATTAAGGCTTTTAAAGGAATCCAAATATCAAATAATGGTCACAGAAGTAGAAAAATTGTGGTCCCCATATATATTAAAAAACATTCCTTTCTTAAATTAGTAAAACTATTCATTTAAAAGGATTCATTTCAAATAACTTTGAATAAAATTAAAATCCAAATGGATTGATTATACACTGTATGAATGAAGGTTATATATAATTTCTAATTATACCTCAATGAAAGGAGGTTGAGATAAATTCCATTACATCGAGTCCAACTCATCATGAACAATAATTATCTTCATGAATAATAAACATATGTTAATGTATAATTTCTTGAGAACCATTTTCATTTTTATTATTCATTCAATTTAACATATTATAATTTCATAACAATTACCAAATTATTTAAGTACATACGGGACATTTTGTCGATATTCAGTACTTGAGTTCAAAAATGAAATTGGTATGATGTAAAATTTTCCATGTAGTCATAAGTATATCATATCTTGAATAATATTAAATATATAATTATAACATATTAAATTAATTATAATTTTTAATCTAACAATTAATTATTGTTATGAAAAATTAGCAATGTTATAATAATGGAGATGGTAGGTCGTACGTACACATGAGTAATGTTTTCATTTTTTATTGATTGTGAAATAAGAAGAATATTATTTTATCATTCCAAAATTATCATAAAATCATTAACATCATATTAATTATTATAATATACTTATATATATATAGATATATATTATAAAATATTTATAGTGAACAAAAACTGAATCACATCGCCTATAGAGGTGATATTTCACATGTACGCACAAACAATGTTATCATTTTTATGTGAATAGAAAGTAAAAACATAATTGACATATTATTATATTATAATGATTAATATGTAATTAATATAAAATATTCAAATTAATTCCATCATTATATCAATTCATGAGATATTGTTTTGGAAAACAAATTATATCGCTTTGTGGGGGTGATAGTTCACACGTACGCACAAATAATAAATTCTTTTCCCATTTGATGGAAGTGGAGATAGATTTAGGTAATAATATTAACATAATAACAACTCAGTATATTTAGTACACTAGAGTTATTACATAATCATGGTTGGATGATATTTCAAGGAAGTTGAAGAAGAAATAAAATAGAAACACTTAAATAAAATCACTACCTTTCCTTTAGATGATCACCTTTCAGAACACATTAACAGCTCTAAGAATGATTTTATACCTAAAATAAGGCCTCAAAATATTTTTTTTGTAAAATTTTAAGGGGTTTAGGAAGGTAATGGCCAAACAAAATAGTTTTTTTAGGTTTAAGGAATAGAGAATAAGAGTGCCTTTTATTGGGTAAGGGATGGGAAATCTGGGAATTATCAAACATATTAAATAAATATAAATTCATTATTTATTATACATTAGTCCAAGTATATTTATTTCATATATAAGATTATTATCGGTATAAATCCATTTATCAAATAAAAATTAGACATGTTTTTGATATTTTGAAATACTTATCTTTAAGTATTAACCCTTTTAACTCTTACTGTTTTATTAAATAATTTACATTTTGAGAGTTAAAATAATTACCATAACATCTCTAAAAAGAAATAAATGAGTCATTAAAAACATTTGGATACATAACAAAACTAGGTGACTGATTATTGTATTTTTAAATATTTTAATTCAATTAATTAAATATTATATATTTTAAAATATATATGATGTCAATTTCGACAATATTCATTAATTTACTTTTTAAAAAATCATAAAAAAAATTTACGTAGAAAAAACTAGATCAAATTATCAATAAAATTTCTAATTCATGCATATAATTATTTTATGGCATCAAATATTTGAATGTTTATTTATTTTAGTATTATTAATATCATCTAATTGATTCTTCATTTAATAAATCTATCACGTCATCATCATTGTGTCACAATTAAAATTAATTATTTAATTTTTAAAAATTATAAAAAATTATCAGGATTTATATAATAATTTTATCTTTATATGGACTATTTATATTTGATGATATCACTTATATAACCCCATATTAAAAAAATTTTAGTAATAAGAGACGTTTTTATGACATATTTGTTTTTACTTTAAATAAAATGTTATTAATGTCATAATAACACCCTAATGAATTCAAAAAAACACAACATAGGCCCAATTATTTTATTTGTCAACAATAACTCATCCAATAAGATTATTAAATGTTTTATGGTATTTTCATATAATTATAAAATTATTTTTACCTTTAATTATTTGTATTACATTTGACCATGGTAAAAAATAACAATGTTAATATTCACCAATTATTTTCATATTAGATAACATTTTTGAAACTAATTAAAAACATGTATGTCAATTTTTTAATATTTGATGCATAAAAGTGACTAAAAATAATTAAAAAATTAATCCCGTTGATGGATTGTGAAAATAAGTTTTTAAAGAAAAAATGTTCAAAAGTTCCTAATGTTGTTATATCCAATTTCAATTTGACATTTATTATAACAAACTAAGCTGAATTAAATGATAAAACATTTATTTAATTATACTTTAAAACCAAATAAATTGATTACCTAACTACATAAATAAATTAGATGAAAATTATTTTAGAACTAAAATGCAATATTTTTCACTATTCATTAAAATTGAATATTATAAAAAAACACATAAAATTCAACCAAAATAAATTTATATGTCCCAATTCAAAAGAAGAAGTTTAATTTCTCCTACAAAATTTATTAAACTATCAAAATTTATAATCAAAATGGGTTCTCCATCAATAGATGGTAAAACTACAATTTAAAAATATTAGTATTTTTATGCTTAAAACTGCATTTATTCTTATTATAATCCCATAAAATTAATTAGAAGAATGTAAAAACATTTAACAAGCATGTGTAAACATAATATAGTTTGTTTTTTTCCTTCCCTCTAATATTATGGCTTGGTATTAACTACCATTGAAAATAATAATATGAATAATGTATTATTATTTTGGGATAACTCTTTATTTTGTGTAACATAAGATTTCAAAGAAACCCATTGTTATGTTCTAGGTAAGATATTGGAAAAATAAAATCTTTTAATGTAAAATTAATATCTAATTATTAAATATTAATAGAAATGAAAAATACTTATACTATAATTAACTGGGATTTTACACACACTACATTAAACTATACAATACATCGTCCTCATCATATGATATTATACTAAATGTACAATGTATCAATCACACGAGGTTAGACTATGTGATAAATCTTTAATACCATAAGATGTTAAGTTCTTTTATCCAAAATCCTCACCATATGATGTAAAATTATGTTTCCATCATCCTCACTGTATGACATCAAACTGTTAGGCAATCATCATCATTGCATGATGTAAAACTATGGAGAATCTTAAGGCCTTAGCTGAGAGGCCCTTTCAGTTCTGGTCACGTACCACATCATTCATGTTCTTTGACCATCTTTCATAATCTAATATGATGCTCCCCATATATGAAATGTTTGACCTTTTATGTAACCCCCTAATATATTGTGAATTTTTATTTTTTGAATTAATCTATAATTTTTAGTATTTTTTATTTCATACAACACTAAAGATAGTTTATTTTATATTAAATCACTATGTTTTTCTTGCGTTATATGGAATACAAATTTTATCGGGCACTACACGCAACAAAAACATGTCATACATTACACTCAACACCGGGTTGGAATACGATGCATGCAACATTGAGTTTATAATATACATCTTTATTATATAATAATTTAATTGTAATAATTATAAAATATCTGTTAAATTTAGTTTTAGTAATAATAATAACTACCTTAAAAATATATATTTTAATTTTTATATAAATAAAACATATTGAGAGTGAAATATATGATTGCTGGTAAAGTCCTTTTATGTTTAAAATTACTATTTTCTCGAATGAAACACTTTTAATGCCCTTCTATGAGAAATAATAAAATTAATGTTAGATATAATTAGAAACATAATTTCATTATATAAAATTTTAATTTTAATTCCTATGATATGAATTTTTCTCGGTTATTTTTTTTATTTTTTATGAGAAGCTTCATTTTTTTATGAGTAGTGAAAACTACTGGATTTCAATTAAAACATCCTTTTCGTTTAAATAATTACTAATATTAAATTAGAAATTATTTTTAAAGGTAAAATTTATCTATTATAAATCTATTAATATAATTTATTTCATTATAAACAATTTTCTTTTGAAATTGAATATAAAAACATAATAAATTTTTTGACCATTTTCCAACTTTATAAACTTGTAACTTAGTCCCATCCATGATATTACCATTAATATTAATTTACCATCTTCTATAAATTGAATTTAAAAAACATAAATTCAAAATTTTAATCAGTATAATATTTATATTTTAATTATATCATGTTTTTTTGACAAAAATGAATACTAAAAGTGATTAAAATTAATCGTAGTGTTTAAGGCCAAATTAAGCTTAATTAGGAAATAATATTTTAAAATAAGGGTCCAAATCATCCAGACACGGGTAAACATTCATTGTATTACAATATTTTATAAAAAAACCTTAAATTACTGAGTTTTTTGTTTTTCATGACTTTGTTTGGTAATAACATGTGTACATCTAATTTTTTACAAAAAATTCCAACCGATTCCTTTTCCTTCCTATAGAAATCCACCACCAATCCAACTTAATCACACCTATCAAACCTATTATGTTTGTCCAATACTAGACCAATAAACTTACAAAACTTTATCTATTACTCCTAGAATTATTCCATTGAGATGAAGGAACCCCAAGGAAGCCTTTTGGCACAAACCAAAAGGAGTTACTCGATTAAGAGGTAACATCACCTCTCTAGTCCTTTCAATTTTTCCACCTTCAACCCTAAAACACTCTTTATTCAATGGTTATATAACAACAATATAATAATAAATATAATAGTATGTTTTAATGTAAATTTTTCTACTTACATATTTACACACCTCTATCTAATGGGTAACAAATATATTATTTCTGTGTACGGCGAACTACTGTCTCACCAAATGATAATTGTTTATTTTTCCATTACCACATATCATGGTGGGACTTATAATGAAAAATATAATTATTTATGATATATATTACATTTATAATTTATTTATTATTCTATAATATTTATTTATAACATACTTTTATGATTTCCATATAATGTAAATATGATAACTTCATACGTGGACGTCTGGACTACTGCCCCCTCAAAGCGATATGATTTATTCATACACTACATGGATTGTATTAAGAATTTTTTTAGTGAATATATATGATATAAAAAATCTAATTTTATAACGATATATATATATATTCTATTACTTTCTTTCTCTCAACACAAATAATAAATCGAAATAGCATTCGTACTAATGTATGACCTACCGTATGCATGAATGGCGTATTCCATTTCATACTTATATATTCTATATACTATTATAATACAAATATACTATATATATATATGATATTTATATCATGGCTGGAATTTTTTAATCATGATATATGTATAAGGACTAACAATATAACAATTTAAGACACATTAGAAAGAAGTGAATATTACTCAAATTGAAACCTTAACATAGGATAGTTAACAAAAGGGTAATATAAGGTCAAATTAAACCATATATGGTATTATATATAATAATATGGGTTTTTAGATTATTTAAAATAAATTTATATTTTTTATACAGGTAGTTTTAATGAGTAAAATGTTATTCAAGACACAAGGTGAGGGAATTTCATCTGACTCTTTATTTTCATGAGATGTATGCTTTATTCGCCACCCATTCCTTTTTTGTGGTGTGTATACTTTACATAAATGTAATAAATGATTCTTATAATTAAATTTATGGGTATTTACATATCCATTTTATGATATCTATTTCATGATATTAATGTTTCAAAAGATACCAAATAGGTAAAGTAGTTTTGTCTTAAATTGCCATCTTTAAGACACATGTTTTGTTATTCTATTTTTATCATTAGCGGGATGTATTTGATTACAATTTAAAAAATTTATAATGAATCTCCTTATTTTCATGAAATTTTATTCTTTATGTAATATCATTTTCATACATGAAGATTATGATCCCAATTAACCAAGTGGTAAGATTATATTGAAACTCTCTCATCGCTTTTTTAGATTGTTAATGATTTTGCTTCTTTTAATGAATTATTATGATCCATATATCAAGAAAAATAATGAGATTATTATCTTATAATTATTCAGGATATATATTTTTATTATTACCATTTTAAACCCTTTTTTACTTATACTAATTAATGAAATGTTTTTATGAAAAATATGGCCATATCTCTCTCTTCAGATTGAAATTTGTTTAATTTCAAAAGAAAGTTTTCAAAAAAAATTATCTTAAAATAATATTTCAAGATAATTTTCAGAGAAAATGAATATTAAAATTTTTTTATGGTTTAAAATGTTTCTTTATATGTCTTTAATGTTATTTTCAAATAAAATGTTATCAATAATCATTCAAGCCTTATTTACAAGTTCTTAATGTATTTTGAAAGAAATGGGTTTTAAACAATTTTGAAGCTTCTTTCATATTTTCTCATGTTGAAAGGTTTTCAAAAAGTTTTCAAGCCTCTATTATATGTTTTCAAATTTTTTTAAATAAAATGTTTTTAAATTTTTTTTGAATATTATTTTATAAGTTTTCAGGGGAAAAATTTTTCAAAATTATTTCTAGTCATCTTTCTACATTTACGTGCTATATTATAAAAAAATGATTTAAAATGGTTTTATGTATTAAAAATACTTTTTAAGAAGAAATGATATTTTCTTAGAGAATTGTTTTTAAAGTTGTTTCAAACATTTTTTTCATCTAAGATGGCATCTGTTGATGTTCCTCAGGCCCTTCCAGGAAATGACTTAAAGGAACCATCAATATCTCCTCTATGAATGAGTTATTATTAATGTATTGGTATTTATGAAACCCATTTCTCTTCCATGGGATATATGTTCATGAAATTCATTTATTTTCTAGAGGTTATATGCTTTTAAAACCTGCTTATTTTCATAGGTTAAGCTTCATTGAAATGATTATGAAAAGAATATCATCTCTATAGGTTCTGATGTGCTGAAATGTTATTGATTCCCATTTCATTTCATGGGTTATGATATGAGGTTTAGAAAACTAATCTATTTTCCATGGGTTGGGATACAATGATTTTTTTTTGTGGAACTTGAATGAATGATTTCATTATGTGATGGGTGGGACCTATATCTCCCTCTAATGAATTGGGTAATGGTAAATGTTTTATGGGATCAAAGGGTAAACAAGAGGGAATCACATGCCCAAAACAAGACGGTAAACAAGAGGAAATACCAACCCTAAAAGAATAGGGTTAACATGAGAAAATAACATGACTAAAAAAAGAGTTTAGACATGAGTAAATCCCAAGCCCATAGTAAGAGGGTAAACACAAGGAAATATCAGGCTTGAAACATGAGGTAAAACATGACGACATCTGATTCCTTAAATAAGAGGGAAAACTAGAGGACATACCAAGCATGATACAAGAGGGTACACAGGAGGACATCCCATGCCTGAAACAAGAAGGTACACAGGAGGTAATTCCATGCCCGAAGTAGGTACACTGGTGATTAATCCATGCCTAACATGTTACAAAGGTCATGGTAGGCCTCCTTGATTTATGGGTTTTATATGTGTGCACTAAAATTACATGTTTTATTCCTATGTTTTTTTTAAAAGGAATTCAATGTGTGGATTTTTAAACCCTCCACATAAAGAAACCCCCCCCCCCCTGAAGAGTTCACTCCAGAGAGAGCCCCAGCCGGGAAAGAGTCATTTCCAGTCGAGATGGAAGAGAGTCTCAGAGGATAACATCCCAGGTGATGATGGTTTGTCAAGAAATATGTCTGCACCTATTGGTTGCACCTCATGTTTTCCACCGATTCAGAGACTTTGTGACCCAGCATGGAAATTAGATCTTGGGGGAGAGTTTCACCCTAAAAGAGGACTAATAAGATTCAACCCTTGAACCTCTAAAATAACGGTGTTGTTGTACCCCTCTCCTTAACAACTTTTCCACCACCGAAGCGGCTTATTCCTATGTTATTCTCTCATGGAATATGTTTATTATTTTCTTTTGATTTATGTATTATGAACATAAAATAGTTATTATTATCTCTAGTATGAATGGTATGACCTTCAAATGTTATCTTAATGTTCCATACCCTTTTTCTCATGTTTTTCTTACACATTTTCTCTATTTACCTTTAATGAGAATCTGAGCTCACCCCTATCTTATATTTCCTTTCACTAAGTTATGAAGAAAGGTTTTAGGTAGAATTATAAAAGATATGGATCATTATAAGAGAATTTGAAAATATTTTACCGGAATATCCATGTATTTAAAGACAAAAAATTTTTATGGACCTTGGGAATGTATTTTTCAATGTATTAAATACTAATCTAAAATGATTTAATATCCATGTATTTTAATCATGGGATTATATAGTTGGTATTATAGGAAAGGTTTATTTATCATTTGTATTATAGGATGAGAAAAATTTTGTGATGTCCCTAGGTATATTTCTAATTATGTGCCTTCAAATGTCGCTAAGGATATGAATAAGGATGAGTGAAAGTTTAGGGAAATACACTATAATTTTGGTAAGGATAGAGTATGTGTTTTCCTAGAAATATATCCTTATATATATAATTCATGTTGATGTTTCCATGGAATATATTTATCTATGGGTAATAACTCTGAAAAGATGTTTCGGGCTTGACTTTGGGTAATCTAGTACACAACGATGGGCCTTACGACACACCTAGTTAGACACTCCCAGAGGATATTATTCGGGAATTCAAAAAAATTCACAAACCACTATCAATTATTTAAATATATATTGGCAATGAATAATATAAGATGAAAAGAGGGTGTTATATATTATGGAATGTTTCATGAATTAAACATCCTATAAGTAATTATTTTCATGACTATGAAGTTTTCTACGATGATATGTAATTCTAACAGTATGCTTTATGGTTCTAGTAAATAGAGAAAACTAGAAATAATATGGTTAAAATTTATTGTTTCATAAATTTAATTTCCTATAACTATGTGAATTTATTTCCTAAGTAGAAATCTCATAAAAATAATTTGGAATGTGGTACAAGTATTGGTTATACTTATGAAGATAATAAGACTGCAAATGACATGTGAAAGGTATATGATATTCTTCTAGTATTATTTTCATAAAATATAAGAATCATGATTATATTGAGGTTGAGGAACATTAATACATGATTCATATTTCATATCCTAGGAAGGTGGTATTAATGAACAAGTTTATGAATCATGAGTAATGGTTTATGAATAATGTTTGATGAATGTAGTATTTATGTTTTTAAATTTTAAGATTATGTTACATGAATCATGAAATATATAAGAATTTTTAGTAAATGTTTTAATTAATGATAGAAAAATACATTTTAATGGTGATGAGGACATAGAAAAGTGATTTAATGGAATGGAGATGTTTTGATTAGGAGAAAATAACCCATAATCAATTCCTAATGATGATATAATGATGTTTGGATAAAGATATTTTGGATATAAATAATTAATTGAGATGGTACGGATTACCCAATAATAGATTATCAAAAACTATTATATTTCTTCAAGGATGAAGTTTACATATTTTTTGGACATAAGGAATAGATCCCATATACTTTGGAATAAGTAATCATTCATGTTTTCCAAAAGTATTTATGGTAATTAATGTGGTTACCATGTTCTAAGTGAATTTACCAAAAGCATAGTCACATGTTTGGAATGTGACTACCATGATCTAGTCTGTGATATATGGGGGATAAATGTTAAGCATATATTATTAAAATCAATCCAAATATTTGAATTTCTGTCTTATAGTAGAGTTATAAGGTTATCCATTCATGAAAATGTCAAGTTAAAATTTGGATGAAGGATTTATGTATTGAGGTTGTACTGAAAACCATAGTTTATGGATATTTAATGATAAATCTTATTTCAACAATGTCCATAATATTTTGTAAATTATATTAGTATGGTTTTATAAAAACAAACCATGTATTTCAGGTGTCAACCAATCACATCTGGGAAGGCCACGAGTTTTGAACCCATGATCGAAAGATGATAAGGGTTTCATACCTAACATTGGCCTACATGATGTCCAGGTTTATGTATAATTATTATTTTTGAGTAATTATTAATGATTAAATGGTATAGTTAAATTTTATATTTAGAGATTAATATATTAACCATATATATTTTTAACGGTTTTTTAGATAAATAGTTATATTTTTCATTCTTTAATGGGCCTTAATATTTGCTAAAACTGAATTTTAGTGGTTTGGGCATCAATGTTAATTTCTAGAAATCCATTTATTGAATTAATGGATGAATTAGAAATAGATAAAATCACAACCAAAGAATTTATTTTATTCTTCTTCAATAAATGAATGACTCAATGATATGATAATGATCAATATAGAAGCTGTGTTTTCCTAATAATTTATTTTTTGTTGAACTGATAGTCTTTTAAATAATCTAATATTTATGAATTTTAGTCCCTAAACATTTATTTTTTGATTAAATTATTTGTGATTTATGACCTCAATCACTCCTTTTAAATATTTATTCTTTCTCCCATTTCCAATCTTCACTCCCAACCTATATTCTCCTATTTGAAAACCTAGTTATATGTTACTTTGGGTAATTGTTATGGATCAAACATTAACATTTAAAGGAATAGTTATTATTCATTTTTACGATGTCCATTTATATAAATGAAACTTTTTATTATTAAAACTCCGGTAACCCATATGAATTTCTATGGAAAATTCCTATTAGGTGGGGTATAATGTAACACTCCATGATTTTGTGAATTATTATTTTTGAATTAATTTAACTTTTTTGATATTTTTTATTTCATAAAACATTGAAGATTGTTAATTTTATATTAAATAAATCTGTTTCTCTTGCATTATATTAAACACCATGTTAATCTTTTACTACACGAAACACCAACTTGGTGTACGTTACAAGCAAAATGAACTTGGCATACAATGCATGTAACACTAAGTTTCTATGTAGTATCTTTTTTATATGACTATTTAAATGAGATTATTATAACATAGATGTTAAAATTTGGTATAGTAATAGTAATAACTACTTTAAAAATAATTTTATACCTTTTTCTATAAAAAAATATTTATTGTTAAAGATATGATTTTTTGGTTAAGTCCTTTTATGTTTAAAAGTATTGTTTTCTCAAATGATCCACTTTTAATATCAATATCTGAAAAAAATAAAATTAATTTTAGAAACTTTTAGAAATTTTATTTTATAAAATAAATTTTATTTTTGAATTTTGAGCATTAAAATTATCATAGGGTAAATATTTTTGATTTTTTTGAGAATCATAATTTTTCAATGAATAGTAAAATCTACGGTGTTTTAGTTAAAACGACATTTTTCTAAGTAATTATTAATGTTAAAATATAAGTTAAATGTGTTTTAAGGTCACATTGAAAAAATTATATATCTATTAATTTAATTTATGTCATTATAAATAATTTAACTTCGAAACTGAATATAAAAATATAACACTATTTTTAATATTTTTCTACTTTAAAAGCCCGCAATTTCATCTCGTCTGTGGGATTAGAATTATTATTAATATTCCCATTTCTCTAAAATGAATTTTTAAAAATGATATAAACAATTTTAATTAATATATTATTTATTTTATAATTATATCATCTTGATTTTCAACCAAAATGATTAGCAAAAGTGATTAAAAATAATCACAAATATTGAGGATAAATTAAGCTTAATTAAAGACTAAACATTGAAATTAATGGCCCAGATGATATATCCAATTTGAAAAAAATCATTGGCTGTACATTGTTTTTAAATGAACCTTAAATTATTTATTTATTTTTGATGGATTTTTTAGGAAATAACATGTTTACACATATATTGTTACAAAAAATTCCTAGTGAGTCTTTTTCCTTCTGTAACAAACGACACCACCTATCTCATCTACTCACACCTCCAAAACCACTTAAGATATAACAATAAATGCCTAATACACTTACCAACATCCATATATAACTTCTATAGTCTTTACCTTTGTCACAAAGAAACCCATGGAAGCCTTTTGTCCCAAACTAAAAGAAGTTACCCGATTATGAGGTAACATATTTTCTCAAGTCCATTATTTTATTCCCACTCTCCACCCCTACAACTATATTTATTATATTATTATATAAAAAAACATGTATCCTGAATATAGTAGTATATATTTATGTAAATGGTTCTACCTACACTTACAAACACCTCCATCTAATGGGTATTGGTTATAATATTTTTCTATACCACAAACTACTACCTCACAAAATGATGGTTATTCTTTTTTCCATTACCACTTATCAGGGGGGGCATTATGATGGAAAATGTTTTTAAAAATTATATTTATTATATTTATAATTTCTTTATTCTTCTATAATTTTTGTTTATAATATACCTTTATGATTTCTATCTAATGTAAATGCGATATTTTCGTTTGAGGAAGTGTGGAATACTGCCTCATCCAAGCGATAAGACTCATTCATACACAACTTGAATTGTATTAAAGATGCTTTTAGTGTATCAATATTATATATATAATATCATAAATATAATTTAATAATGATATATATATATATATGTATACATATTTTTATTTTATATTCTTTCGCTCAATGCGATAATTAAATAAAAATAACCTACATTCGTACGTACGACCTACCCTCTCCATAAACGGTGTATTCCATTTCATAAATATATATTCTATAAATTATTATAATTCACATATACTGTATATAAATTATTTTTATATTAGTTTTTACATTCTGTAATCAATATTTAAGTATAAGGGTCAACAATAAAAACAAATTAATACACATATGAAAAACCAAGTGAATATTTCCTCAAGTAAAACCTTAACATAGGATTGTAAACAAGTGGGGAATATAAGGTATTAATCCGACCATATATGTTATGTGATATAATAATATTTTTATAAATGATGTATAATAAATTTATATTATTTTAGAGGTGGATTGAATGAGTATGATGAGAGTCAGGACACAAGGTAAGGGAATTTCATCTCACTCTTTATTTCAATGACAAAGATAATTTATTCACCACCCATTCATTTTGTGTGGTGTGTATACTAACCACATATGGAATCCATTATTCTAATAAATATATTTATGGGTATTTTCTTATCCATTCTATGATCTTTATTTCATGGGTTTAATGTTTAAAATTTTACCAAATCGGTAAAGTAGTTTTGTCTGAAATTTCTTTCTTTGAGATGCATATTTTTATAAACCGATGTTCTTTAATGCGGTGTATATGATTCCAATTGAAATGTTATATAATGAATATCCTTATTTTCATGATATTTTATGCTTCTTGTAATATCATTTTCTTACATAAAGAGTATGATTCCAATTAAAAAAGTGGTAATTGTTTATTGAAATAACCACATCACTTTTCAAGATTATTAATGATTATTCTTATATTGATGAAATATTTTGATACAACTCTCAAGAAAACTCATAATATTCTTTATTCTATATTTATTAAAGATTTATCCATGTGTAATTATATCTTTAAACTATTTTTTAATTAATGTAATTAAGAAAATGGTTTAAAAAAACATGACCATATCTCTCTCTTCGGATAGAAATATATTTTATTTCAAAACCTTGTTTTAAAAATTGATTTACAAAACATTTTCCAAAAAACATTAAATATTATTTTCAATGAAAAATGATTTTAAAATATTTTATGTATTAAAATATTTTATAATATGTTTTCAAATTTATCATCAAAGAAAATGTTTTTAAAATGTTTTCAAGCCTTATTTACAAGTTCTCAAATCATTTTCAAAGAAAAGGGTTTTAAAACATTTTCAAGCTTATTTCATATGTTTTCAAGTAAAAATGTTTTTAAAACATTTTTATGATTTCATAATATGTTTTAAATTTGTCTACAATGGAAATGTTTTTAAAAAAAGTTAGAATATTATTTTTTATTTTTTCAAGGAAAAATATTTTAAAAATGATTTCAAGTAATCTTTATATGTTTTCAAGTTATCTTATAAGAAAGTGATTTTTAAATGTTTTATGTATTAAAAATCCTTTTTCCGAGAAGGATATTTTCTATATGAAATTTTTTTGAATGAAGTTTCAAAATTATTTTCTATAAAAGATGACATCTGTTGTAGTTCCTTATTCTCTTCTAGGAAATGATCTAAAGGTTTCATTCATATCCTTTATATAAATGGGCTATTATTAATTTCATGGTCTTTATGAAACCTATTTCTCTTCCATGGGTTATATTTTTATGAAATCTATTTCTTTTCCAAGGGTGATATTCTTTCGAAACCCGCTTCTTTTTAGGGTTTATGATTCAATGAAATTATTATGAAACATATATTTTTTCATATGTTATGATGTAACGAAATGTTATTGATTTTTATTACATTTTTTTGGGTTATGATTTTATGTTTATAGAACAAATATATTTTCATGGGTCATGAGATGATTAATTTTATTATGGAACATGCATGTATGATTTCATTATGTGATGGGTGGGACCTATATCTCCCTCTAATGTATTAGGTAATTGTAAATGTTTTATGATCTCAAAGGGAACACTAGAGGGAATCCCATGCCCAAAATAAGAGGCTAAATGGGAGGAAATCCCAATTCCAAATCTAGATGGTAAATTGGAGGAAATACAAAGCCTTAAACAAGAGGGTAAATGGGAGAAAATTACAGTCTTGAAACAAGAGTGTAAATGGAAGGAAATCCCCACCACAAAACAAGAGGGTAAATAAGAAAAAATACCAATCTCGAGACAAGAGGCTAAATGAGAGGATATCCCTTGAACAAAATAAGAGGGTACACTGGAGGACATGCCATTCCCAAAATAAGAGGGTACATAAGAATGAATTCCAAGCTTGAAGCAGGCACATGGGTGACTAACCCAAGAATAACATGTTACAAAGGACTTTGTAGGCAACCTTATGTTTTGGTTTTTATATGTGCTTTCCACAATTCAATGTTTTATTTCTATGTTATTCTTTCATGGTTTATCTTAATTATTTACTTTTGATTTATGTCTTATGAACAACCAATCATTATTGTGATCTCTGATAAGAAGGGTATGATATTAAAATGTTATTCTCATGTTCTATACACTTTTGATCATGCCATGCTTACAATTTTTCTTTATTTACCCTTAATGAGAATTTGAGCTCACCCTATTATTGTGTTTTCTTAATCAAGGTAACAAAGAATGGTTTAAGGTAGAATTACTAAATGTGTAGATCTTTATGGGGGATGTTTATAATCTTTCATCAAGGTAAATTTTTTTTCCAAATTTCAAAAGACACTAAACTATTACAGTAATTGGGATATTTATTTTAATGCACTAAACATTTATCTAAAATAATGTAATATCCATGTATGCTAATCCTGGTTCGCTATTGTTTTATTTAGAATGATATGATTATAAAAATGTACTCAAAGCCACATTAGTGTAATTCCATGAGGGACGAACTCTATTCGGTCATTATATCACTTCATCTTCAAATTTTATGTGTCCCTTTATTTGGATCATCTTAATCCTCCAAGTCTAAATGGGTCCCCTTCGATGGAATGGTCCCATTCCACATTGGATCACTTAACATCCTAAGAAAACTCCCCAGAGTAATTTGGATTACATTTATATTGTAATGACCTGGATATTTCATGGAATTTGTTTCTTAATTTCTTTTGAATTCTACGAGTATGTAGTTTCCGACGGCACCTGATTCCGAGGCCCGGTGTGCCTAGAATCAGTTTCCGAAGTTTTGCTCGGGTACGTTCAGTGAACGAACGCGCAGGTTTTCCTAACATTTAAACCGCTTCATGGAATCGAAATCTGAGGGCACTGATGAAACCACAAAAATGGTATTTTCTTAAGAACAGCTTTTCTGGAGTTGCATTTTCTCGGGTGAGGTTATTAAATAAATGGGTTAACTAAAGAATGAAATAAAAATTTGTGCCACAATTGTTAATATTCTATTCAATGTAGTTTAAACCTATGCATGAAAGTTGGAGTGGGGCCCACTACATCCTAACTCCTCTAGGTAGGATATTAGTGAAGTGGGGCCCACACGAGCCCCACTTCTTCATTTTCCATTTATCCTCCCTCTCGTGCATTTATTTTTTAACTCACCCACATTCCAATTTTAAAGGCAAGTCAACCCTCAAAGATTAATTTGAATATTAAACGCTGTTCAATTAATTTAATTAATTGAATGAGACCTTTTTTGAATTTCAAATTAATGGATTCAGTGTGTTAATAAAATAAGGCAATGACTTATTTTATTTGGGGGTTATTCTCATTGTGCGAGAAGGTTTTGAGAGGAATTTCTCAAGCCTTCAAATCTTCATCTTCTTCGTTGGAGAACGCGAAGAACGACGAAGAACGCCGGACTCCGATGAAAGTCGACGAAGAATGCTAGTTCTTTGGAGATCGCAGATGTGCCGCCGATGAACCTCTTATCTGCGACACCATGTATTGCGACGCCCATAATCCTTTTCCGTGACGCCGTCTTCCGCGACGTCTTTTCCCGCGACGATCCTCGCTCGACAACTTCTTCGAGGTAAGGGGTTTTGGATTTATTTAAATTTACGTGGATTACATCCTCGACATTTGAATGATTGTTTAGAAATTGTTCAAAGTTGTTTGAACAACTAGTGCGGTGGGTGCGGACCAACGAACAAGTCCAAACCCACCGTTTCTCTGTTCCTGATGCGCGGAATGTTGGGCGATGATGGAATGGGACCGTTGAGCGATTGGAGGCCGTCACAGTAATCTATGGGTCGCTGGACAACCCCAGACATAGATGGGAGTAGGAACGGACCACCCGAATGACTCTGGTGGCCCGCGGACATTACCGGCGGCGCCGTCAACCGGAGGCGGCGGTGTCTTAGCGCTCCGCCAGAAGGAGCTGTCGCGGCCGCAGGCGACCGGGATCTCGCGACCGCGCGGGATCTGGAGGAGGTCGCGGCACCCTCCGCGTCCGCGGAACGCAAAGGGAGGGGGGACCACATCCCCCCATGCTCGTCCGCTGGCCGAGGGAGCATGCCACCTGGCCGGGCCGTGCCCCACAGGGCCAGGTCGCGCCCTCCAGGGTCGGACCGGGCCCAAACCCCCCCATTTTCAGACCACTTTCGGTCTTTTGCCCATAACATGGGATACAGACCTCCGATAGACGCACCTTCAGTTTCATAGTGATCCTTGGATTGAGGCAGTTTTTTTGGTATAATAAACTCAAGGTTTTGGAGAACATTGTGTACAGCCGGGTTGGTTCGAACACGAAACCAACCGGGCCCTCAAAGCAGAAACGCTTATAACTTGAGCTCCGGACGTCCGATTGACGTGCCGTCGACTTTGTTGGATTCCTATTAGTGAGACTGACCTTTTGGATTACTCCACTAGAGGTTTGGATGCAGTTGGAGTGCGGTCAGTTTGGTTTTGACTTAAAAACCAACCGGGCCCCTGGAACAAAAAAGCCAATAACTCTCAGACCAGGCGTCCGATTGACGCGCCGTCTGTCACGTTTTGTACCTTTCTTCGAGACGGAGCTTTGGTATATATCAACTCCAGACTATGTGTAAATTGATGTATCAACCCCCTGGCTCGTGGAGCGGACCCTCCTAGAATCGAGCTTGCTATGTGTGGGAACCCTAGAGCTGGCTGCGACGATGATGACTACACAGAAATCCTCCGTGGGTTCGGCAATGACGACAACCGTACTAGAATCCTCTGTGGGTTAGACGGTGAAGACTTCCATGCTAGAATCCTTTATGGGTTTGATGATGACGACAACCATATTGGAATCCTCTGTGGGATCGACGGTGAAGACTTCCGTACTGGAATCCTCTGTGGGTTCGACGATGACGACAACCGTTCTGGAATCCTCTGTGGGTTCAACGGTGAAGACATTCGTACTGGAATCCTCCGTGGGTTCAACGACGACGACTGCACTGAAATCCTCCATGGGTTTGGTACTGATGACAACCGTACTGAAATCCTCTGTGGGTTCATCGGTGAAGACTTTCATACTACAATCCTCCGTGGGTTAGACAACGACAACAATTGTACTAAAATCCTCCGTGGGTTCGGCGGTCACGACTATTGTACTTGTATCCTATGTGGTTCCCATCTTGATGAATCAGTAACTACATCTGATCATCTCCTTTTGCTTTACAAATGATGTATACCTGTGTGAGCTGAGTCTTGACTTTTAATCATTATCTTCGATATGATTGGCTTGCTTTCCTATGTGGATTGGGTTGTACTATCCTGTGTGGACATGATCGAACTTGGGCTCGGATGTTGGATACGAACTAGAATTGATGACTTAGGTATATGTATGGGCATATACATAAGTAGTGTTGGATGATACTTAATGATTGTATCTTTCCTTTGTGGGTTATCCTTTGTGGATTCTTGGAGACCTTCGGGGTCTAAGGGTCCCTACTGAGTAGCGTATACTCACCCCTGCATGGGCTATGTCTGTACTTCGTTGTGTTGGATGCAGACGACGGACGATGCTGATTGACGTTGAGGCTTGTAGAGCTAGACGGTACCCGAAGGTGGATGTGATGACGAGATGGTACATAGAGGTGGACTTCATGACGAGACGGTACCCAGAGGTGGACGTGACGACGAGAGTGTCCCCGGAGGTGGAATCTATGATGAGACGGTACCCGGAGCTAACAGACGGACGTAGAGAGCTGTGGTGGCCATCTGTACCTACCCTTCAGGTAGGGACTCTGGAGGATGATCTAGGAGCAGCTTGACCCCTTCATGCTGTTTTTTCTTTTTCTATTACTTTACTGTTGGGCTTGTATTTACGGCCCCCTTTTTCTTCAGCACACTTGTTATATTGATTTACTTAGTGTTTGATTCCGCTTGTTCTCTGGTTGTGTGTGTGTTTACATTTCTTAAAGGAAATGTCTTCCCAGTTATAGGGATTCATGCCTTTAGTGCTAGTAGCCAGCCCCTGGCCTATGGGAGGTGGGTTTGGGGTAGTCACGCCATGAGTCCTAAGGACGGGTCGTGACAAATAGGTATCTGAAGAGTTCGGTTCTACCGCAGAACTCAGAACTCTAATATTTCTTCTATGTGAAGATATATTGTTAAGGGTATTGAGTGTGGTTATTAGACCAGGGAGTCCAGTGTTTGTGCGGTGGCCGGCGTATTCATACACCAGGACCCTGACTTTTGATTTCTGACTCAATGCACAAAAACATTGATTGCATGTGTGTTTCAAAAGTTTTCTTTGTGATTACTTTGTTTCAGCTCACCAGGTATACTGTTTTGACCATGGCGCACCTGTTTCTTTTCAGGATGGCCCCACGATGGCAGCCAACAAGGGTTCAGAGCTTTGTGTGAGACGAAAGCCCATCAAGCGATGAGGCCTCAGTGCAGGTACCTTTTACAGCGGAGGCACCGACAGTACCTCTACCCGTCGAGCCACCAATGCCACCAGACCTAGCCACTGAGAGTGCATGTCGCCTTAGTGCACTGCACGAGTTTCAGCATCAGAGACCAAGCCGAGGATTGGCTGGAGGCGGTTGTTTGAGTTTTCCGGTTAGTGGGGACACCAGCTGACCTCATGGTGATCCTTGCAGCGAGCCTCCTACACGCGGCAGTAGGCAGATGGTGGAGATTGATGCTCAAGGTGCACGACGAGGAATCCCTCCTCTGGACAGACATTGAGAGCCTATTCCGCTCGGAGTTTGTCCCAACCACCCTCAGTGTGGTTCATTTTCAAGAGCTACTACAGTTGTGGCAGGGTATCATGATGGTCGCCCAGTACACAGTGAGATTTACCGACCTCTCACACTATTCGTTGGACATGGTACGGGACATATTCTTCCAGGCCCGAAACTTCGAGCAGGGACTGAGGCATGAGATCAGGGCCTCGATGATATCCCTCAACATTTCAACGCAGGAAGGGGTGTTGGAGAGAGCCCTTCTAGTGGAGTGTTTTCTCACCGAGCAGTCACCAGCGGCGGGACCCTCCGCAGGACGACCCGTAGCGGAGTCTTCTGCAGATGGCAGCAGACAGGAGACGTAGAGGTCCAAGCGGGCCAGACCATCAGATGGGAAATCTTAGGATTCAGATTCGGTTGTGCGGGGAACATGAAAGAGAGCCAGCTACATGAGGAGCAGGCAGTTCTACGCATGCGGCGAGCAGGGTCACATGGCTCGAGACTGCCCGACTCGTCTGGCTGATGACCCGCAGGAAGTAGAGGGACCTCCCAGGTAGAGGTTCGATAATGGTGGTCCGCAGGGAGCTGACAGACGAGGCAGAGGAGCTGGCCGAGCAGTGGGTGGTGGGTGACGCTTTGAGGCCCTACCACCACCACCACCACCAGGGAGACCACCCTGACCCCAGGGAATGGCTGGACAGGGGAGAGCTCAACTTCGGGTAGGTTAGGCTTACGACCATGGAGCTCTGGGAGCAGATGGATAGGAGCAGGACTAGCTCCAGACATCGCGAATTTTTTTCATGTTGCTTCTAGCCTTATTGATGTTTTGGGTATTTGTGCCTTGAGTTGTGGTAATAAAAGACACTTTTCCTTGTGATGTTTGGTTCCCTATCCTTTTTATATTGTTGATACTAAGAGGTTCCGTTTTAAAACTGTTGACTTGACCCTCACTTTTGAGATACCTACTGGAGGAGACCTAGAGACCACACACTGATGCCAAAAGTGTGACTCAAACCTTGGAGGTGAGAGTAATGGTTGAATCTCTTGGATGTAGTGTCGAGGCCTTAAGACATCATCCTTGATATGGATTAGTATCATCCATGTAGGAATTGACTGTATTAGGAAAAGAATGTGGTTCAACCAGGTGATGAGACCAGATATCTCTTATCAGCAATCAAGAAATCTTAGTATCTCTTATAGGACCAGAGAAGGATCAGGTCATCCAGGAGCGGATGAGGACAGCTCCGTGTCGACAGAAGTCTTATGCCGACAGGAGGCGGAGACCACTAGAGTTTGAGGATGGTGACCACATTTTCATACGGGTCTCTCCCCAACGTGGATTTTAGAGTTTTGGTCGGGGCGTCAAGTTATCTCTGTGCTTTATCGGACCCTTCTAGGTCCTCAATAGGGTAGGCAAGGTGGTTGATCAGTTGACCCATACTCCTCAGTTGCATCAAGTGCATGACGTTTTCCACATATCTCAGCTGAGGAGATACGTGCACGACCCGACACATATCATTGGCGATGGGGAGAATTTTGTGGAGGTCCTGGTGGAGATCAAGGATCGAAAAGAGCGGGTCCTACATGGGTGGTTGATTCCTCTAGTGCGCATTATATGGCAGTATGGGAACCTCCATGAGAGAACCTGGGGGCAGGAGGCTCAGATGTGTTCTCAGTACCCTCTTTTGTTTCCCTAGTTTTTGTTATAGCTTTACGGGGACGTAAAGCCCTGAGGTGGGAGTAATATAAAGACCCAGAAATTTGAAGGGAATTTTTTTTCTTAATTTCTTTGGAATTGTACGAGTACGCAGTTTCTGAAGGCACCTGATTCTGAGGCCCGGTGTGCCCGGAATCAGTTTCCGAAGTTTAGCTCGGGTACGTTCAGTGAACGAATGAGCCGGTTTTCCTATCTTTTGAACCGGTGCTCGGAATCGAAATATGAGGGCACCGATGAAACCACAACACTGGTATTTTATTAAGAACACCTTTTCTAGAGTTGTGTTTTCTCGGGTGAGGTTATTAAATAAATGGGTTAACTAAATAATGAAATAAAAATTTGTGCCACAATTTCTATTTTTCTATTCCAAGTAGTATAAACCTATGCTTGGAAGTTAGAGTGGGGCCCACTACATCCTAACTCCTCTAGGTAGGATATTAGTGAAGTGGGGCCCACACAAACCCCACCCCTTCATTTTCCATTTAACCTCCCTCTCGTGAATTTATTTTGTAACTCACCCGCACCCCAATTTTAATGGCAAGTCAACCCTCAAAGATTAATTTGAATATTAAACGCTCTTCAATTAATTTATTTAATTGAATGATACCTTTTTTGGATTTCAAATTAATGGCTTGCGTGTGTTAATAAAATAAGGAAATGACTTATTTTATAGGGGGTTATTTTTATTGGGCGAGAAGGTCATGATAGGAATTACACGAGCCATCAAATTTTCATCCTCTTCATTGGAGAATGCGAAGAAAGATGAAGAATGCCGGCCTCTGATGAAATACGACGAAGAATGATAGTTCCACGGAGATCGACGACGTGACGCCGACGAACCTCTTCTCTGCGACGTCGTGTACCATGATGCCCACGATCCTCTTCCGTGACGCCGTCTTCCGCGATGTCTTTTCCCACGACGATCCTCGCTCGACAACTTCTTAGAGGTAGGGGGTTTTTGATTTATTTTACATTATGTGGATTACATCCTCGACATGTAAATTATTGTTTGGAACTCGTTTGAAATTATTTGAACCACTAACGTGGTGGGTGCGGACCAAAGAACAAGTTCGAACCCACCATTTCTCTGTTCATGATGTGCAGAACGTTGGGTGATGATGGAACGGGACTGTTCAGCGATTGGAGTCCATCACAGTAATCTACGGGTCCCGGGATGACCCGAGGCACAGACGGGAGCAAGAACGGACCTCCAGAACGACTCCGGTGTCCCGAGGACATTACCGGAGGCGACGGCGTCCCGTCGCACCGCCAGGAGGAGCCTGCACGGCTGAAGCCACAGTAGCAAGCGTCTGGGATCCCGCGGCCGTGCGGGATCTGGAGGAGGACGCGACACCCACCGCGTCCACGGAATGCAAAGGGAGGGGGGACCACGTCCCCCCATGCCCGTCCGCTGTCCGAGCCCGCGTGCCACCCGGCCGGGCCAGGCCGGGTTGCACGGACTGGGCTACGCCCAGCCGGGCCGGGCCGCTCCCTACTGGGTCAGACCCGGACCCGGGTTGGGTCGACCCAGTTTGGGCCAACCCATGGGGGGTTGGGCCAGGTCGGACTAGGCCCAGAGCCCCCATTTTCAGACCACTTTTGGTCTTTTGCCCATAACTTGGGCTACAGACCTCCGATCGACGCACAGTCAGTTTCATGGTGATCCTTGGATCAAGACAGTCGTTTTAGTATACTAAAATAAAGGTTTCAGAGAACTTTGGCTATGGCTGGGTTGGTTCAAACATGAAACTAACCGGGCCCTCAGAGAGGAAACGCTTATAACTTGAGCTCCGGACGTCCGATTAACATGCCGTAGACTTTGTTGGATTCATCATAGTGAGATAGACATTTTGGATTACTCTACTACAGGTTTGGACGTAGTTGGATTGTGGTCGGTTTTGTTTTGACTTAAAAACCACCTGGGGCCCCGGAACAAAAAAGCCAATAACTCTCAGACTAGGCGTCCGATTGACGTGTCGTCTGTCATGTTGTGTTCCTTTAATCGAGACGGATCGTTGGGATACATCAACTCCAGACTACCTGTTAGTTGATGTATCGACCCCCCCCCCCCCTTGGCTCGTAGAGCGGACCCTCCCGGAATCGAGCATGTTGTGTGTGGGAACCCTAGAGCTAGCTACGACTGCGACGATGATGACGACTGCACTGAAATCCTCCGTGAGTTCAACAGTGATGACAACCGTAATGGTATCCTCTGTGGGTTCGATGGTGAAGACTTCTGTACTAGAATCCTCCATGGGTTTGACGATGACGAAAACCGTACTGGAATCCTCCGTGGGTTCTACGGTGAAGACTTCCATACTGGAATCCTCTGTGGGCTCGACGATGACGACAACTATACTGGAATTCCTTGTGGGTTCAACGATGAAGACTTTCATACTAGAATCCTCCGTGGGTTCGACGACGATGATGACTGCACTGAAATCCTTTGTGGGTTCGGTAGTGACAACAGCTGTACAAGAATCCTATGTGGGTTCGATGGTGAAGACTTTCGTACTGTAATCCTCTGTGGGTTCGATGACGACGAAAATCATACTAAAGTCCTCCGTGGGTTCGGCGGTGATGACTACAGTACTTGTATCCTGCATGGGTCCCAGCTAGATGAATCAGTAACTACATCTAATCATATCCATTTTCTTTACAAATGTTTTATACCTGTGTGAGCTGAGTCTTGACTTTCAATCATTATCTTCGATATGATTGGCTTGCTTTCCTATATAGATTAGGTTGTACTATCCTGTGTGGACGTGATCGAACTTGGACTCAGATGTTGGAGCCGAACTGGAATTGATGACCTAGGTATATGTATGGGAATATACCTAAGTAGTGTTGGATGATACTTCGTGATTGTATCTTTCCATTGTGGATTATCCTTTGTGGATTCTGGAAGACCTTCGGGGTCTCGGGGTCCCTATTGAGTAGCGTATACTCACCCCGACACGGGATATGCATGTACTTCATTGTGTTGGATGCAGACGACGGACATTGCTTATCGAGGTTGAGGCTTCTAGAGCTAGATGGTACCTAGAGGTGGACGTGATGACGAGACGGTACCCGAAGGTGGACTTCAAGACAAGATGGTGCCCGAAGGTGGACATGATGAGAAGAGGGTGTCCGGAGGTGGAATCCACGACGAGATGGTACCCGGAGCTGACAGACGGACGTAGAGAGCTGAGGTGGCCATATGTACCTACCCTTCAGGTAGGGACTCCGGCAGATGATCCAGGAGCAGCTTGACACCTTCCTATTGTTTTGTGTTTTTCCTGTACTTTACTTTTGGGCTTGTATTTCTGGCCCCCTTTGTACTTCAGCACACTTGTTATATTGCTTTACTTAGTGTTTGCTTCCACTTGTTCTCTGGTTGTGTGTGTGTTTACGTTTCATAAAGCAATGCCTTCCCAGTTATAGGGATTTACGGCTTTGGTGCTAGTCTCTAGCCCCTGGCATATGGGATGCGGGCTTGGGGTAGTCACGACCCGGGTCTCGAGGATGGGTCGTGACATAGATATAGGTCTCGTGTGTTGAACATGGTCAGTGGTCAACCCTCATTTTTCCCCCATCATTATAGAAATTATAATGTGATATATGTTTTGAACATGGTTAGTATTTATCCTCCATCATCACGTCACTCCCATTGTGTTCAGATATCAGGTATCGTGATTCATGCCCTTCACCCCCTTTGTTCAGGTAGAATTCTATTCCCATGGCGTTACCCAATTCGTGAACTATAGCACATTGGAAAAGAAAGTTACCTATACCAAGAGTACCATCCTCCATCCATATCATCTCTTGTATCCCAAATGCTCTTGGTTTCTATTTAACAAATTTATACCCTGTGTGATCAAAAAAAATTGAAACTACCATATAAATGAAAAATCACATGGCCAAACCTGATTTATTACATCGAGCATGACTCATGTAATCATAGATATTTTTCATTGGTTTTTTCTTGAGTATTGTTGACTTTTGGAAATTAAATGTGACAAAACAAATATATCCATGCATGTATAAAATTTTAAAATAAAAAACATCCATAGTTGGAAAGGGACATCCACATAGTGGAGCCTCTTTATCATCCTAGAACCCCCACCCCCCTATGGATCAACTCCAGTGATAAAAATTAGAGCTTATCTAGCCTCAACTAAGTATCCTCTAGAGTCCACTACCACTCTGCCATGACAGATTCCTTTAATTTAGATTTAGTACGAAATTCTTTCGCTATGACACACATCTTGTATTTTTTGGACATGTATTAGGCTACCAGGGAAGTTGTCTCTACCTTCTTAGCACCATATTTCCAAACATGGGCCTTTAGTTGGTTGATGATCTTATCTTGAGAAGTAGCCTTGGATTCATAGTCATATGTCATCCCTTAAAGGTATGAAATATCCCTTTCATCTACCTAAAGAACATTAGAGACCTCTTATTTTTGTTTCTCCCATGAGATGTCAATAACATATCATTTTACTAGTTCCTGCTTGATGAATAAGTATCGAGAATGCCTTTGGAGGCAATATGAGTCCCCCCACCGGCCCCGACACTAAAAATTCAGTAGTAGAGAGATCCCACACAATTTGGAATACTAACCATTATTGTGTGGGTTATGAAGTTCTTAACATACCTCCATGACTTATGAAGAACAAACTTGTTCTCCTTGGTGGAATTTGAGCTTGAATCCTCAAAGTATATGGGTGAAACATGCTCATATGGATGGAAGCATTCCAACAAGTTAGTGGATGGATCATCTTTAGGCATTTCCTTGGGAACAAGAAGGATAAAATTGATCTCTAGAGGGAACTAATCCTCACCATTACCCTCACCTATTCTAGAATCCTTTGCTTTCTCCGATGGCACCTCATATGTAGACACAACCATACCATCCTATTTATCAACCACTACTAATTTCACAATCTCATCATCATATCTAGTGTCCATTGCTGATATAAATTCTTGGGTAGGTGCATCCACCATAACCTCCCCATTCAATCTAGCAACTAGAATAATCTCCACCTTATCCAATAAGGCTTCAATTATAATAGCCTCCTCTATTATTTCCTCTATGATAGGCTCAAATACCACAACCCTATCATCTATCCCCATCATGGGAACTATATAGACCCCCTAAAATGAGGGAATCATATATGTATTCCAATCCAGTCGAACCACAATTATTGGCCCAATCATTACAGACTCCACTTATATTTCCACTGGGAGAGTAGAAATAGGTGTCACCAACTATACCTTTAGCACAACCAGCTCAGAAGTCCACACTAGAAGATACTCCCCAAGTGCATTTTAAACTATCATTTAATTATATTTCAAACAAAAAACTAAATGAAAAGTCAAATAGGGAATATTTGAAAATGATAAAATTTGTACATGAATATTATAGCCTGATGAAGATATTAGAGAGGTTCATGGTAAATCCCTATTGATATGGAATTCCATTAAAGGTCGCCGCCCCAGTCACAAGAACCCCTATAGTTGATGGTTGGATGCCCATAGCCATGAAAATAGTGAGGGTCCCCACACTCTCCCCTTTAAGGGTTTAGGATCCCTCTCCCTACACCTGAGGTTCATCATGAACCTCACCCTCTTCTGTTCTCGATGATTCCTAAAAAAAGTACATGAAGAGTTTGAGAACACTATTAAGGGTTTGTAGCTTACAAATCACACTAGATTAGAGTATTTACCTAGTTGATGGTATTATTTTCTTCCATGGGAGAATCCAAGTAGGATTCACTCCCCTACGACTGTTTTGACTCTCCTTTAGTGGTTCATGGAAAAATAACTCACTGGATGAGGAACTAAAGAGGAGGTCATCCCCAGTAAATCCTTTTCCTAGGTGGTTATAAGATGTGTAATTCCGTAAGAGTTGACCAAATCCTCTATCTCCATTATTTACTTTACCACCTCATTTATTGGTATGAGGAACCTGTCTCAGGAATGACCCATACACTTGTGGAATATTCCCAATCCGTTGAGATATCTCCACATTGTATGAAAGGTGTAGATCTACCTAAAGTGCCCCAAACTCTCCCTAAGTGTTTGGGAAGACCATGTCAATAGGGATATCTGTACAGTGCAATCTCTTCCCTTGGCCTTGAAGAAATTCCCATCAAAATTCCCAAGATGGTTAACCTTACTCCCATTGTCGCTTCCCTAGGATCATTGAGCCTGACATTTCTCCTCACCCTATGACCTCTTACTGAGTCGGACCAGAGAATTCCAACCCTACAGCTACCACAACTCTACCCATTAGGATAATTCTATCCCACTACATAATGCAATTGTACCTCGTCAAAGATTTCATGGTTTAGAGGCCTCTCCTTCATCATCCCATATAGCCCGATTCCTTATAATCTCCTAGAGATATAAGATCTCTAGTACCAGTGCATAATCATGGGTGTGCCCACATGAATTAGTATGTGGTGGTATCTAATTCTCCTCTTTTCTTTCATCTCACACAAACATGATCCATATTTTCCAAAGGACCAAATTTTTGTGCTCATAGAGCACACCTTTGAACACCTTCGGGGTAAACCACCACATTCATTGAAATTTCCTCACAAACAACTATAGGTTGTATGACTCCCAAATCACCTAGCCGTCAACCCTTACCACCAATATCCTACCTCAGAAAGACATGAGGTGTGACCACTACTCAATTGTACATATTCTATCATTTTTAACCCCACTTGTTAGAATATGGAACATATAAAATATGGATTAATCAACTGATCCAACCCTTTACAGCACATCTGTAGGTTCTAATTTGAGTGGGTAACTCTCAGTGATGTCCAAGATCAGTAGATGAAAACTCATGATTGGTGGAAAAGTGGGGTTTGGGTATTTTTTTCCCCATATGTTCCCAAAGACCCAACATTAAAAAAAGTTGAGGGGCCCACACACATGGAGAAGTGTATTCCCTTATCATATGTGGAGGAGAAAATTCTACAAATTCACTAACACTGGGATAACTAGGTTGATGCGCTACCCCTTCACTAAAAATGCTATATGATGAAGGTTCTCGGCCTCACCCTCATATGTAAATCCCATAATAAGAGAATACAAGTATAGATAATCATGGGTATAACCCCCACTAGACTGACAATTATGGCCTCCAAATTCATTTTTATCCACTTGGCTTCCAATGGAATGCCTCTAAACCCTCCAATAGGAGTGCTTTATGATCCACTATAATGAATCTAGTCATGTACGCAGCCTACCGACTATCCTATCCGATATCTGGTTCAAGAAATAGACAAAATACCACTTAAATGGATGTATTTCCTCCCTATAGTATGCTCTTCCTCCCCTTGCACCAAGCCTAACATAGCCCTCGCAAGGGATATAATTTTTCCCTGATTCCCTTACACATTCTTTTTGGGGTGGAATTCATCATACATGGATCCTTGATTTCATATCCATGAAATAGGTTTTAAATCACACAATCTAGTTTCAAAATCCCCATGGTGTACATGGAATGTTTGGGTCCCTATTGACCACCTACTCAACATTTTTGGTGTGATATCAAGGTGGAGTTAAAAATGGAATTTCCAGGATCATCCCACTACATACTTACCTACCAGCTTTAGAACTACCTTAAATTCATGGAATGACATGAGTACCCAATAATATTAGCCCCACATAATGGTAAAATTTTCACCCAAGCACATGTTATAGTTGTCTATCCACCCATTAAGTGGGTCCCCCAAACCCGCCTTGAGAATCATCTTGTACAACCAGGTGAGGAGTGTGTCTAACTCCACCCTATCCTTATTAATGTTGTTGACATGATTCTAGAGAGTGTGCGCCATTATGGACACATGATCCTTATGGTTATTTCCATTAGTAGTCCTATGCCTCTAGTTTTATTCAGGCATTCTTTGGAACCAGTGTGTGGGATCATATCTGTTTGAATGAAGGATGAATACATCATCTCGCAGTTCAAATACATAAAGTAGAGACCTCTTACAAAGAGGATATTCTTGTTGATCCTTTGTTAGTAGTATGGTAAGTGTATCATTATCTGATTCACTTATAATTCTCTACCCAATCATAATGTTCCCATATATCTATTCTCAATGAGTGGTGGCTGTGTTGGCACCTTCATCGACCATTTTTTCTAGGACATAGAAGTTTCACTAATATAGTTTCATGGATATAATCTTATGAAGTTCATGTTTGAAGATATCATTTCATAATGACTGGGTTCATAGAGTTCCTTTCACATACAAAATGTAACACTATTTTTGAGCTTCACAAGCAGTGTGTATTAGAATCACATAGCACTCACGATGATTGTGATATTGAAGAAAATAGAGTACTGTATTTTATTTTCCAGAGATTATATCGGTTTCTATATGGGGACATTATGCTATATATAGGCATATGACCGCCCGAGGGTCATGAATGAGCTTCTGTAATGGTTTTGGGGAATGAGTGAAAATTCCCAGTTTTATCAAATTTCATATATAATCTAATCCTCCTCTCCCCTATTATCTCCAATTCGAGGGAGATTTTGTTGAATCTGAAATATGCATGTCACCGTAATTTTTGAGAAAGGAACAACCATTTTGGGGAAAACCCAACCAAAAATATTCCCAAAATACACTTAAGGAACTTTTCTGCGAAGTACCACATCATCAAGAATGGTTAGTGCTTGTGAAGTTCAAAGAAATGTAGAGGGTTGGCCATAACCTCTGTGAAACAACAATATAATGGCATGGATCTTCAATTCACAAGTGCATGAAGGTTTTACATTAACCTTCGTTCATTTCAATTTTAGTTCAAGGATATGTATCCACTAGTGGACCTCATAAAGCTTCATGAAAGTCTCCAACTTCACAAAACCCACACCCTATTAATACCCCCTTATAAAAGGAATCATAGGGGACACATAGACTTTAGACTTCTATGAAACAGTCAGAGTAAACAATATTACTAATCTACCTAAGGGAAAGAGAAAATGGAACTTTAAAGGTATCCAAACATCATGACACTGCCTCACATGGGTTCTTTAGAAGATCAACCCAATGTGGATATTCATTTAATTATTTTCATGTCCTTCATGGAAGAAGAAACACCATAAGGATCTTGAAGGTTTTTGATGATCCTATACATTGGGAAACTAACCTCATGGGAACAAGGACTTTACAATGAGGCAGTGTCATAATATTTTTCAAAGTATACCACTTTGTGATACACATGTACTATATGAGGCCCCCGGTATACATGAGAACCCCCTAAATGATTCCCTAAGCTTCATGAATAACCTCTTATAGGCCTCTCAATAGAGCCTACTTTAAAAAGATATGCATGCACAAAAGTAGAGTTCCTGAGGCCCCCATACCACATCCTGTCCAGTTCAACTATATCCCAAGTCCCTTTTTGACCAAATAAACCAACTCCTATGTCTTCCTGCTTCATTCCATGTGTGAAATGGGCCTTCATAACACATACTTCTTCTAATTATAGTTAACATAATCCCTATTTTTTCTAATAATAAACACCATATCATCAGTACTCTTGATGGAAACTCCCCCCGATAGTGCCAATGCCATGTCTTTCCCAAAGGCACATGACTTGTGATCACTTAAACCCTTGTGGTGGAATATTTAAGGGAAATAATGAACCTGACTTGGTTAAGGATACTTATATGAGAACTTCCTCTCTCTTTAGCACAGTCTTTCTAGAAGAGTGAGACCCACCACATATGAGATGCATGAGGTAACACTTTATAACTCCACATACTTGTCACATTAAGTTAAACTGCATGAAAACATCCTCATCTCAGGATGTAAATATGTAGCCTTACTCTTTGCGATGAGAAAAGGATTCCCTATGTTTGATTGACATGGGATGCCCCCATATTTACTTCCATGTGGGATAAAAATAAGATTCCCTATGTATGGTTCACATGGGATGATCTCGCACCTCTATACCTGTGTGAAAAACATAGGATTCCATGTGTATGATCATCATGGGATTCCTTCTTATCTCCCACCATGGGATGACCCTCCAATAATGGGTATCCTCCTTGCCTAATCCACATACATTTCCCCAAAGATTGATCCTCTTGATTAGGGAATCATCCTCATGTAATCCCCACACCATCCATTATTGACACTCATTTGTGACACGAGAATCCTTACCACACACTATTAAATAGTATAGACCATTATTGTCACCCAACCATAATATTAACCTGCAAAATACATGGGTTTTTATCCTTGTCTCTTAAATAGGGTATGATGGACAAAAATATGAGGTTTTATCTCAATCACTATCACCTAGGGATAACATCTAACCTCTTAGAGGAACACCTCCATTTATCTACCTCAATAAGGAATCATGATCTATCACCCATGTGTGAAATCATCCATTTTAGGGACACACCTCCATTGATCCATCTCATTAGGTTGTCCTGATCTACTATCCATGTGTGCCATATTCCCTCCTAGGGACACACATCCATTGATTTTTCCCAATAGAGTGTCATGATCAACCTCACAAGTGTGACGCCTTCCCCTCCATGGATACACATCCATTTATCTACCTTAATAGGGTATCTTGATCAACCATCTATTAGTGACATCTCCCTTTATAGGGAAACAACTTCACTAGAATAATTTATAATTATAAAGAGATGGAAACTAGTGATAGGAATAAAAAATACAATTCTGAATAATTCATCCCATATTAAATATATATAAATGAACTAAGAAATAACACACAACAAAATCAGGATAAAATAGAAATCACCGAATAAAAATAAAAATAGAAACAGATCCAAATAAAATAGCAGTGGAAAAAAAATAAATTGAACTAACCAAAACCCAACATGATCTCCATGTGACCTCATGGTCACCACCATCCATAAGACCATCCCACATCACAAGAACACCTAAACAAAACTGAACCTACAAAAACACTTGGGTTTACTAACCTCGAGTGTCACAGTTAGGGTCTAAGCATAAAATAACCTAGTATTTGATCACTATAGATTTCATAAATGTCCTTTCCTGAAATAGTGCCTAAAAACTAGTTTCAAATTAAATATTAGGAAATTTATGTTTTTAACATTTAAATAGATAAAATTATTTTTTAATTTAATAAATAACTAAATCTGAAAACCAAAAAGGCAAGTGGAAACAGAAATGGATGGTTGTACATGTAAAAAAGTAAAATAGACTGAACACAGCAATAGGTAAAGAAAATAAAGCCATAATTATATGGAATCTATAAATTGAAAGTATAAAAATAATAACAAAACAAGTAACCATTGTGCACAAAATAAAATAGTTACATATGGATAGTTAATCATGAGTATTTTCTAAACATAACAAGAAGAAATCCTTGAAGTTTCCTGGTTCAGACCCATTTTATAGTATATGGGGCAGCACCATAGAAAATAACAAACATAGTTGATCTATAATATCCACACAAATAGAAAATTCCACCATGACCATCCACTATACAGGGGGTCCAAATCTGTCTACTTTCACCTTTAAAGAAATCATCACTTGACCCTCTAGATAAAATCCATGAATCTTGTGACAATTGTATAATGGATAATGGGGAGGTCACTACACACATAGAAAAAGAGATAACTCATAGATTCCATTATTCATGCCTTACCAAATCCCTTACACCATCAATGTGGAGGACCTATCATTGGAAGGAAGATAATAGGTATTCCCAACATACATAAAACCTTTAAAAAATGCTAACTCGGCCTACCTGTCATTTAAATTTAATAATAATTTTCAAACCATAAAAAAGTAACAACTGGGACTTAGAATTAACCAAACTAATACCATTTAATTTGATAATACCTGTCTTCTAAAAAATATTTTCAAAACCCTGATTAAAAATTGTATTCATACTTGAATGTCCCAAGGGAGCCTTTTTTATCCATCTGGTAACCAATCATGCTTCAAGGCCCTAAACAGGCTATGTTATTAGAACTAATTTAGAAACCACATTTGATGTTATTTGGAAATCCCAAAAGAAAAAAAGAAAGAATTATTATCTTTTATTAAATCATTTGGCGGATGGAGTTGAAGAGAGGGAGAGAGACGCGAGAGAAGATAGGGAAAATACTTTTGAAAACCAATTTCATCACTTAGAAATTATTTTAGAGTTTCAATTTTTATAAAAATTCACACATATATATCAACCCATTACACATATTGATATTCCCATATTACACAAAATATAATGGAGAAACTTAATAATATCAATGATTCCAATCAAAGTCGCACAAGATGAATCACACCAGAACACAAGGATTCATACAAAAGAAGGTACTCATTTTTATTTAAAAAGGATAACTGGAATTTTATCAAACTCACTGTATACATATATGTATTGGAATAGCTATAAAATTCATTTGAAAACCCATTTTCACAAAATTTACAACATATAGAAACCATAATACATCAAACTAGAACATATCAACATGTATAAAAAATATAAAAATTCTCAAGAAATATCAGGCATCAAATTGTATGTTTTTTAATGTAAATGGATGAAAAACCGAACTCATCGATGTTTTAAATAGAGAAAGATCTAAGATAAGGAATAACTAATCCCTCAAGAAAACCCACACACCCCAGAATTAAAATGAACATATTATAACATCACCTATCCACCCCTATGGTTCATCCAAGAGGGAGCTAATCCAAGGAAAAACATAAACCAAGCGTGGAAGAGGAGTAGAGGAAGAAAGTATACCAAAAAAAATAGAATTACCTAGATTCAATGGAGGAGAATCAATGGTGGAATTATAGCTAAGGGAGAAGGGTTTTGGGAGCCATGATGGTGTGATTATTTCAAATGGGTGAGTTAAAGTCCAAATATGGGTTTCATTAGGGGAGGGGAAACCTTCAAAACTCAAAATTTTAATAATCTGTTTAGATCACATGATTTGGATGCACGGTTTGAAAACCCATGAATCAACCATGCATTTCTTAATAGAAGTAAGGGACACCCACGTGGTATGGATACATTATTTGGAAAACATTTTTCCATCCATGAAAATTGGATCTATCAAAATTGTAGACACCTTCTCACACTTACGACACAGTTCTATCTACACTTGCACTATTTGTGATCCTAGAACTATAAACTACAAATAGGTCATATGGTTACTCATTTTACACAAACAATATGAGAAATAACTATGGAAAGGCCATTTATGAAAATCCTTACAAGAACATAATTAATTTTAAAACTATCAACCTCTTCTAGGTCCATGCTTTCTCCAAAAACTATTCAAATTAATTTTGATAGGGGTCAAAAATAGATTGAATCCTCCAAAACTCAAATAATAACTCTCGAAAATCAACAAAAAACACAACCAAAAAGTTAAAAAACCGATAAAAAAATAAAAATAAGTAAAATAAAAGAAACATGGGTTGGGGTGTAATAATTATCCCAATAACAAAAAATTTCTTCCACAGAAAAGTCACCCATTAGAATGAGGAAAAATCTAGAACCTAAAACCAAGTGAGTCAAAAAAAACAAGTTTCATGGTGTGAACATTCAATTCCAACAGTCACAATTGAAAAACACTACAAAAAAAATAAATGATCCACGGAGGTTCTCCACTCTATTTAAAAATCAACAATTAAAACAGCTCCAATTTCAGAACTCTTTACACGTGTTGAACCCAATGGAAGAAACTAACACCAAAAATGAAGATAAAACACAAATAATAATTTCCAAAAAACACAATAACATCCAAAATATTACCACACTGAAACTAAGACTAGTCAATATGTGTAATGACAATTCAATGATTCACTTCCCCATGAAACTGCTATAGAAATTTCATGAAATATAAGACTTCCAAGATACTCAAAACTAGAAGGATTTTCAAAAGAAAGAAATATACAAAAAGGAGTTTCTACACCATAAACACTCTATAACTGGACAAAATTATGTCCCAACAGTCCCGACACTAAAATAAATTCATGTCCTTTTGAAATTATTTACTCTTGGGCCAATGGATGGAGACTTGATTCCATGAAGCATCACCTTCCCCAATGTCAGGAGTTGGATTCCCCTGACCAAGACTTCCCATTCTAGAAATGATACCTGAGGAACTTCTCCAAGTGATACATATATACACATCAGTAAGAAGAATTCATAATATTACAATAATAAGGCCATAAATGTCCAAACCAATCACACTAGAATTACCTATTCCAATATTTGGGAACTGATAATGGATATTATTTAGGAATAGGTTCCTATAGTACATACTTCTCAATTTAAGGGGAAGCTCCATGATAACCAAGAGAAATTTGACTACTAATTTCTATAGACTATGCTCTAGAATGCAACTCGTCTAGAAATGCCTCATCCTATAGCTTCTCAAAACAAAACATTCCTGAATGATATATATTGATCCTTAATATCTGAATGAAGACCTTATATGATTTAAGGATCTTTCAATTGATCATTTGATGATATATCACTTGAAAATTGAACCAGGTAATTAAAATTATCAACATAGGTCTTCACCATCCATTGACCTTACTTAACACCAAAGAGCTCCCCCACTTTCTTCACCACCACCTCCTACGGTATGAACCATCGAAAACAAGTGGTCCTAAAAACATCCAAAGAAATTAGATCTTATACTAATGGTGGTAAAATTAGCATCCATTAAACAAAACCTGAACCCTCAGACAATCGAAGAACAACTCGCTCCCTCATTTACTCTAGATTTCCCATAGACTAGAAAATGATTTCAACTTCCTCAACCCCCAAGCCTCTAAGGGGCATTGAACTCCATGGAAGACTACAAATAACTGATAATAACTAGACTTCCCCACTCCACTGAGAGTTTAATAATGGGCTATGACTAAATGAGACATACTAAAAACTAGTGGGATCTTTCTAGGAGGCATAATATGAATAACATAAAACAAAAAAAACCAAATCAACATCAAACCAAAAATTCAACTAAAAGAATATCTAAATCCAAAATACCATGATTACAAACCAAACATCACAAATGAAAACTCAAATACTCTTTTAAAAATCACAATTTACACTAAAAATTCAAAATCACTTTATTAAAAGTTTACATTTTAAAAACTAGGTCCACCTTCTAAATTAAATTTAAATGTACAAGAACAAATTAAAAATAAAACCTCATCTAGAAATTATTTCCCATTTGAAAAAACATTAAAAATAATAATAATTTTCATTTCAAAATCCACCCACACCATTCAAAATCTACCCACAACATTACTCATACGTAAACTCCTAAAATAGAGAACCAATCCCCATTAATAACCCAACAACATGGTTTAGTAGACCATTCCTGAGCAAGAACTGACCACTAGAATTATATTGAACTTTGAATTCAGACTCTACAAGGGTCTCTAATCTATGAAATATCACCGTGAAAATTCATTTCACATCAACTATGATTCCCTAAACTACAATAAAAAAAACAAGAACCAGTGATTGAAACCCAAAACCAAAATAAAAGGATATGTCCTAGACTACCCTTGGTAACATGGGGATCCAAATGAGCAAGAGTTTGGGATTCCCTTCCTATACCCAACTCTCGAGTCCCAAAAATCCTATTCTAGTCTTATTGACATCCCAAATAACAATGTTCTTCTATGATACTATTTTTTTTCACAAAACATCCATGGTCGACCCCAAACAGTTCATCCAAGCCACCCTGGGACAAGGCCCATGAGGCATTCCCAATCATGAAAGGATGTAAACTATTACCAGGAATCGAGGAAAATTAAATTGGGAATGATCATTCACATAATAAATAGATATAATGAATCAATACTAAGTATGAAACATTAGTAAATGAAACTAAAAATCCTTGAAAAAAACAAATACAAAAAATGTTTCGAATACAACATCATCAGAAAAAAATAACACCAAACAAACTAGAAACCGATATGATCAATATGTGAACTCTTTGTCAAAACCATATATAATCCCTCCCCACATCAAAGGAATAACTAAAGGAAACCAAAATTACAAAACCTCTCGGGTTTTCTGATGCCAAGTGAAATAAGAATGGTGTGAGTATAAAATAGTACTATAGGTAAAAACCATAGAATCCATACATTTCCTTCACAAAAACAATTATTAAAAATATTTTTGAAATATATTTAGCGATTATAGGGATTTATACAATTAAAAGAACAAACTCGTCATTCATTAAGAAAACCATATTTGAAAACCCAAAAGGAATGTGTAACAGAATAAACTATAAAATATGGTATAGAAAATAAGCACATAAATATAGTGAAGTGTTACCAGTGCTAGAAGAAAAATACTAACAAAAATGTAACCATGGAGAAGAAAAATTAAAAAGGGGCATACTAATAGGTAGTCACGAGAAGTTTCTAAACATCCCTTAATGAAATCATCATTTGTGCATGGTTTAGACCCACCTATAAGAATATAGTGCACCACCATAGTCAACAACCAACCTTGATTTTCTAAAATAGCCTCCCAAGTGGAAAATCCCACCTAGCCTATCCATTATCCAAGGGGTTATAATATTTCTAAACTAGACTAAAATGGAATCATTACCTGAACCTATAGATGACATCCATGAATCCCATAATAAAAGTATAAAGGATACTGATGAGATCATTAAAAACATGGAACTATAAAAAACTCAAACATGCCACATTACATTCCTTACCGAATCCCTGATACATTCTATGTGATGTCAATCTCATCAGAAGGATGACCATAGGGGTGTCTATCATACACATAACCTTTAAAAAGTGAATACTAATCCTACATGTTATATGAATTTGAAACCAATTTTCAAACCATCAAAAATCACCAATCGAGACATAACATTTTCCACTCTAAACCCATATTAAATGAGAATACGTTTTTTTCTCAAAACTATTTTCAAAACCTTGGTGAAAATGTTAGTCATACTCAGAATGTTACAAACATGAATTTTTATGTCATGGGGTTACCAATCATGTTTCAAGTTACCAAACTAGAAATGCTTTCAATAACACATTAAGAAACCAATTTAACATTATTTGGGATCTAAGAATCCATTTTGAATGAAATAGGTGATTTTATGGAAACATTTAGGGTGTGGAGTGGAAGAGAGAGAGAAAGAGAGATGAGTGAGAATATGGGGGAAATGATTTTAAAACCATTCTCATCACTTATACATTTTTATAGTGTTACTATTTGAATTAATGTTCATATCCATATTTACACCCCATTAAATTATGTATATTCCCTTATTCACCAGTATATAATGGATAACTATAAGAATATCCCGAATCCCAATCAAAGTAGTACAAGAGGCATCACACTAAAGAAAAAGGATTCACACACAATAATCAAACCATAATGTAACACAAAAATACTAAAAAAAATCATATCAAAATAATCCAAATTACCAATACCCAACCAAGGAAAAACATAATCCCGTTGTAGTAAATTTCATTTAAAATAGTTAATTGGAATTTTAACAAACACCTTGTATACATACATGTATAAGAATAACTAAAAAAGACATTTGAAAACACATTTTATCCAAATTTATAACTTTGAGAAACTATAATAAATTAAATAATCACATTAAAAACATAAACAAAACTTTTAAGAAATTATTCAAGGAATAACAAGCATCAAATAGAATGATATATAAAATAAATGGGTGAACAATACTACCTCAACAATGTTTGAAATTAATGAAACATTGGGATAAGGGATAAAGAAGTCCAAGAGATAAACCAAACACCCACGAATCAAAAGAAACCTAATACAATATCACTTATCCACCTCTAGGGGCTTTACATGATGGATACAAGCTAAGGAAAACAAAGAACAAAGAGGGGAATATGAGAAAAGGAGGATAGGAGGACCAAACCAGTTGAAACTTACCTAGATTCTTTATAGGATCATAAATAGTGTAAGGAGAGCCAAGGGAGGGGGTGGTGGTTGAGAGGACGATGGTGTGAATAGATCAAATGGGGGAGGATAGACCCAAATTGAGGTTTAATTGAGGGAGTGGAAGATTTTTAAACTCAAAATTTTAGGAACCTATGGAAGCTTCATGGTTTGAATGTATGGTTTTAAAAACCTTACACCATCCATGTGCACCCTACTAGAAGGAAGGGGTACCCACATGGGATGAACACATGATTTGGGAAGAAATTATCCTACTGTGCATATTTTATCTATCTAAAATGTACAATCCCTAACATGCATGTTGCGTGGTTCCCATTAACCATATTCAATTATTTATGATTGGTCCTAAAAAACACCAACATGGTGCATGATAACTCCTTTTCCAAGCACAATTGATCCAATCCATGAATAGATTGAGCAAGAAAAACCATTGAAGAAAACAAATGAATTCAAAACACCCTATTCCTTCTCCATCTACAAGGTTCATCCCCAAACTATGATCAATATCATTTCATAAGGGAAAAACAAATAGAAACTCAAATAACTCAAAGATTATATCTATAGACTCAACTCATACATCAATTAACAAGATCAAACATTATGAAACAAATAAAAATAAATAATATAAATGAATGATTGGGTCTTATTTAAAAATTTATATAGCTCTGTTAAGAGTCTTAATCTACAATCTTGGTGTGAAATATTACCTCCAAGGGACCCTCCTCCACTTAATACATCTTAAGAGGGTGTTCTAATCATTTAAACATCCTTTCCTTTAATGACACTAAACCTATGACCATCCTGCCCCCAAAAGACACTAAACCTGGGCCCATTATATCCCTACAATACATTATACCTATGTCCATCCTATCCTTGAAAGACAATAAACCTATGCCAATACAACCACCAGAAAACACTAAACATGGGCCAATCCAATCCTTAAAAGACACTAAACCTGTATATATCTTGTCTCTAAAAGTATCTAAACCCATGTCCACAATATCCCCATAAGATACTTAAATTTCAACCATCCTATCTGAACAAGACACTAAACCCATAACCAACTTATCCCCACAGGACACTATATCTGTGAACATCTTATCTTCACAAGACACTGAACCTGCACCCATCCTATCCCCACAAGAAACTAATCATGTCCCCATACTATCCCCTCAAGACACTAAACCTACACCCAAACTTTTCCCACAATTCACTAAATTGGTCCCCACACTGTCACTGAACGACACCAAAATTGTGCCCATTCTATCTTTATAAGACAATAAAATTATACCCAACCAATCCCAATAAGACTTTAACCCTGTTCATTTTTATATGATGTTAAACTCATACCATGATCTAGAATCCCTACACCATGAAATATACATGGGATGCATGAGTAGCATCGGAAGTTATATTCTTATGGAGATAATTACATTATGATCTGAACAAGATGCCTTGGGTTCTATGCCTAAGATTCCTCACATGGGATTACATCCAAGAGATAATGATTTAAAGGTCTGAAATATAACCAACACTCAAACATTCTTGGAGGTTCCTAATTTGACTACTCATCCTAAATAATGTTTTCTACCCTCTTAATATAGAAGAAGCACAATTAATCAGTTTCCACCTGAAGATGGAACCATGAATGAGTTCTATAAACATGAATTTATCTATGACTGATATCCAAACATGGAAATGACCTCCAAGGAGGAATCCAGGGTGGGAGGAATCAACATCCCCATCCCATTTCAATCAAGGAGAAAACATTGCTGATGAAATTGAAGGAATATTCTTTATTTTGGAAAGTATAAATTTGGGGAAACACATGAGTAGTGCGTCTACCTCCAGGAAGATAGATGGAAATGCATCCCATAAAAAGTGTCAGAAAAAATTACCTTTCATATTATTTGGTTATATTCATTTATTATGTAGTTGTTACCAATTTTTAGTTTATATTGGTTATCTATTATTTATTTTTCATAAATACATTTCTTATACATGGTACAATAGTTTTAATCATAACTACATGTTTATGAGTTAATAATATATAAAATATTTAATGTACTGAAATAGAAGTTCTATAATGAGTTACAAAGTTGCAGATTCATTCCATAAGAGTTTTCATTATGATTCTATAATATGAAATATAGAACTCACATTTTTCTATATTATTTAATGAACAATCTGTTGTGTAATTCCCCGACCCAAACGAACAGGTTTGGGATGGAGTGACAAAAGGCTTCATGCATTCCTTTCAATATGAAAGAGGTTTCAGACTAGAAGAGGGAGTCTAAACTCAATCATTGGGGAGATTATAACTTAGGTATCATGTCCATATAAAAAAATACAAATAAAATGTTTATAAACCTAGAGTAATTATAGTGTAAGATAAAACATCATAATATAATAACATAAGACATTCATGTCATACAAATAAATAAACCTATTTCCCAATGTGTAAATCTCAACTAGAGTATATAACATTAATGTAGATAAATGATCAAAACATTATAGAATCCTAAAAAGTCTATTCTAGTATAGCTACTGGTACAAGGCTCCACTGATCTTCTATCATTCAAAGGCCCCTCCCTCTCCCGGCTCAATATAAATTATTTTTCTCTCTCACATCATGATTCCTGTACAGATTTTCAGTAATAAAACCCAATAGAAAACTGCTAATAAATCCTTAACACGTGTGTACAAGTATAATAGTTGTATTCTGTGATAACGATCAATGATAAATAAGTTATCAATATTAATATGCCAAGAATTAATGTTCTTAAAAAGACACCATAATCCCCAAACATACCTATATACGAACCATTATAGAAGTATAGTCATAACAAATGATGGGAGAAATAAATTTCTAGACATCAATAAATGAACATGTTACTTGTCATCTACATGGAATCAAGTCAACATTTCACAAGAGATCCATATGGAATCAAGAAAAAGAGTCATTCGAAATCATGAAAGCTTATAAACAAAATGTCACTAAATATCCACAATTCATCAAGACAACATGTCACTCAGAATCCATAAGGGATTTACTGAATATGTCAGTCAACATCCATTGGTCCAACATCACTATTTTTTCAACCTGTGTGCACTCACCCTATATGTGATAATCATATCATAACTGTTTGCCTATTCTAATTACTAAAATGATGACACTAATGGAATGGTAATACATAAAAAATGTAAGCCCATAAAAAAATTAAAATTCATGCCATTATTAGAAATTTTTATCAACATAAGTAACATATGATTGACATTAATAATAGTAACAATCTATACTACCAATACTAATGGCATCAAGCATAATATATTTCTCTCAAAGGATACACACACAAAAAGAAAAAAATAACTATCAAGAAAGGAATACAAAGATATGATTACACAAGAATCATATCAAGTAAAAATGGGTATAAAAATTCCCTAAATGTTATGCAACTTCCTATCATGAGATCATAGAATACGTAGTCCAACATCTGTCAATGTATTTAAGTCCCAATTTCATTGTTCACCCATGAAAAACTAGTATTCACATAAAGGATTCATATCTCGTGATTTGTTTCACCAAATATTATGTTATAATAGAAAACCCAAGATATTATATTCCATGAAGGGTAATTATTGAAATATATACCTCATAGAGTCCTTCAATGAAAGTAGTTAAGAGATATTTTGAAGAAGATGATTCCAATTCCCCGAATTTTTTCTCAATAAAACAATGAATCCTAAATTCTGCATAAATTATAGAATATAACTGATGAAGATAGTATTTCAACACATTTTTTACAATAATATTTTTTTAATCCCACCATTATGTTTTATTATGGGAAATAATTATATTTTTATGTTTAATTTGAAAATTGATCTTATTTTCAAAAATTTATTATTAGTGATTTTAAAATACATTAAATCTAATTTTTTATTGTTTCAAAAAAACATTCTACACTAATATAAACCATGATATTTTTTTGTAAGATTTAATTCTTGCTAAGATAAATTTCATTCAATGAGAATAAAAGTTGAATCCAACTATTTGAGGACCCTATCAAGCTCATAATTGTTACCTTGGAATCTGTTTCCACATATAGAAAAGACAAATTATGGTCATATATCTAACAATTTAATTGACTAATGGAGATTAATGTTAATATTGATATAGTGGACAAAACATTTAACAAATTAAATAACCATAAGAACTCGATATTATAGAGAAAAAAATTTAATAATGTAATTGGAAACCTAATCATTTCAATATGAACAATCACCATGATAAAATTATTCTTTATATTAAATCTACCGTAACTATTTAAATACATATCCAATGAAGCTAAAATGTTGTGGGTATATAGATAAGATAGATACTAAAAATTTTATAAAAGAACTCATTCCAAAGTAATTCCATTGAATTGGTTTACCACATGAAAACATTACAAGTATAGTTTTTAGTTTCAAAATATACCATCCATCTCCTAATAAATTTTTAATCCACATCATTTTTATGGGATTGGCCATTTTTTATTATTTTACTTTATTTAATATTGTAGTGTATTTATTATAATTTAATTTATATTATCTCAACTTTATATCTCTATTTTTTTTCATTTTATGTATTATCTCATGCTATTCTTTTATAGCATCAAGAAAATGGGCCCCATACCGCAATTTTTAATTAAGGGAAAGAATGGTGGTTTGATTGAATTTAATGGAACATAAATTTAAATATCTTTATTCAATTATAGGAATTTTGTGTGGTTAAATTGATTATTATTTTCATTTTCCTTATTTTATATTCCATCAAGTTCTTTTAATAATTTATCATTTATCCTTCCCTTTACTATTTTTTCCATACTACGGTGGATAATGGAATGAATAATAATGGTTGGTGAAGATGTATTGTAGCTAATTTTCTAAAGAGTATTTCCCAATATGAAGAGGTATATGTATGGGGTAATCATAATTCAAATGAGATAGTCGGGTGTGGAAGTTCATGATCACCACATTGAATCAAATATTGGGATTACTTTTGAATAATGACTTCCTAGAAACATATATTTTTACTCATTTTTTAACCACATTATATAATCATTTAATATTATATTGAATTATTCTATTATTATTTTATATCACATGAATTTAAAACCCCTATTATATATTATTATATAATTTATAATTATATTAGAAAATTTTTAATAGAGATAATAGAAAATAAATGTGTATGAGTAGCTATATCAAGAGATTGAGCCTAGGTCATGCACTAAATTACTCACATAGGTAAATAAAATATTGACTATGTATTCATGAAAAATACACACACATAAATTAAGAACTTTTTCTATGGAGGCACAATAATTTGGAGAACTATTTCTTAAAAAATTATATAAATTTCAGAACAAGAAAAGGACTTAATTGAATATCCTTCATTCCTTAGGTATATAGGGATTGAATTATGTTTTTTATATTGATAGCCAATACAGTAAGGATGAATATTTTAAGTTGAAAATAATATATAATGATAAATAAATAGAACAAAATTCCTTGAAACTTCAAGATAAATTTAAGATTCTTGAAGAAGTGAGAAACCTAATAAAGATCCTTTATACTACTGGTGAAGAAATAAGTGTACTATGGATGGAAAATAAAAAATATCAAGGCAATGAAAATTAAGTTCCTCTTAATACTATATTATAACATGATATTGGGGTGGTTATATAAATACCTAAAAATATAATTCTATCCAAAAAAATGGAATCCGAGTGAATTTTGTTTCAAAAAAATAGTTTTAAACCAATAATTTTAAGCAAGATAAAATTTATGATTTTTTTTCTAAATATGTCATTGATATTTAATTTTAAATTAAAATTCCTTAATCAATGATTATAGAGTTAATAAAAAAACTAAATTCAATATTTTAGGAATTTGATAAAGATTCTCATATTGAGGAGAGAATAGAGGATCCGGTTGATTTGTACATTGGTGTGCTAGATGAGAATGGAACAAAATAAGAAATCGTTTACAAATCAATTGTTGAACCCAAAATATATAATAAGAAACATTGTATCAAAATATATCTGATACCAATTCACACAACTTATCCATTTAAAAAATATAAAGAGACCCTATATTAATATTCTTCTACCATCACCTAAAATTTTATATTTTTATCTTCTAGTGGTTTAGGTTATTTTAATTTTCATTAGGAGTTCACACTCCTAGAATTTACAAATGGATGTCGAGAGAAGTAAAATATAATGGTTTATGATAAATAAATCACTCCATCCTTTATACTATGGATAACTAACTAAAACTTATTGACTAAGGGAAGTAAAAACCTAGCTTCAACATGGGGGGTCCAAACCTGTTATACACTCTTTTAAAATCTCTTTTATTTTTACTGATTTTTTTTTTCACATTCAATAAAGTTATTATGTTTTTATTCTTTCACTATAGGTCAAAATTAGAATTATCTAGGATTTTAACTCAAGGATAACACTAGAATTTAATCTACAGTTTTATCTTTCCTTCCCTTTAGATTTTCTTCCCTTATCTTTTTATGAAGTTGAGATAAAATTAGGCATATTGAAATTTACATGTTGGGGATAGTGTGAAACTATTTGAAAGTTTTTATTTGTTTCTGTTTTCTTTTTAATTTCTAGTAAATTTGAGTTTTAATTAATATTCACTACATATTTTACCCTTGAATCTATTTTTAGAGGGTTTCCTGGGATTATGAATACATTTATTTTAAATGATTTTTTTTGAGGAAACATTTTCCTCAAATACTATTTTCAATTATTTTAATGATTTTGAAAAATTACTAAAATCCATTTACATGAAACACTGAATCCAAATAACATTTATAGTTTTATGAGGTATTTGTAAACATTTTGAAATATATGACATAATACCCAGACATTCTTGAGATAAAATTGGATTTCTTTTTGAGAATCGAGACTTGTGAATTTTCTCTTTCAAATAATTATACATCAAGACTTTTATTTATGATTGAGTAATTTCAGTAGATATGAATATTTAGACTCTAAAACTACCTTGAAATTATCCTTATTTATTACTTAGAATCCATGAATTTATTTTTATGTTAAATCAACATTAGTTGAAAAGTTTTCCTTCCCAATCTACACACTTAATACTTCTTCATGGATATTTCAGGTTTGAGTGTGTCGGAAGGTAATTTCATGTCTATTATTGGGGTTTTATTTTTTGTTTGGGTCATTTTAGGTGTGTGTCAAAAATTTTCACTAAATAGAGAGAAATATATCATCATGAATCATCATTTCATTTTTCATTATTTATATTATATGTTTCTCTAAAAAATGAAAATAAATTGAAAAATATTAGAAGTAATGGAAATGAGATTAAATTATTAAGTTTACTTATTTTTATGAATCGTGTTCCTTTAAAACATCTAAGGAATGAGTCATAAATAATTTATGTTGTTATGTATTCATCTCATCCTCCATTAATATTTTTTTATATTAAAAATGAAAAAATGAAAAAAAAATATTGAAAAAATGAAGAATTCGTAAGAAATCATTCATTATAATCACATTAGGAATCACTTTCCACGTCATAAAAGGGGCGATTAATGGGAAATTTTTAAGGTCAATTGAGTGAGGAATTTAATGGGTTTTTACTTTAATATTCATGCATCATACTTAAGATTTCATCCTCCTCCTTTAAACCACAAAAGTTTAAATTATTTTTCCCACCGACCCTTAGCCACTAATATCACATATAAAAGACCTCATGATTGAAATTTCTTTCATGTCTTATGGTGTGGATAGATGAAATTTTTTAACATACTATAGTGATATTTAAATTTTCCATGTATGATCATAACTCTATATTTAATTTATATTAAGAAAAGTGTGACACAAAAAAATCAATGTGGGCTATGTTTTGATTGGGCCATTGATTTATTTCTGAGGTTGAATGAATTTAAATATGAGAGATGAAAATTAAATGTTATTATTTTTATTATATGATACATGATATAATTTTATTTTATAAATGATCTTGGAGGTTTTATCACTTTTTATTTCAGTGTAGATTTTGATTTGAATATTTTGTAATTGGCAGACAATGAAATGGTTATGTATGAGGGAGTGATAAATTATTATTTTAAAACATTTTATACTTTAGTTAAATGTTTTTAATCCTTGCATATTGTTATTTTATAGGAAATTGTAACATTAATATGATTTATTAGTAAATTCATCCCAATTGAAAATATGGATTAATTATTGATTTTAAACTATTTAAATATTATTTTGTATTCTAGCCATAGTTTTTCATAATATTTATGAAATTATGAGAATAATTTTTTTTATTCTTCTATTATTGATGGGATAAATTTCATTCAACACAATTAAGATCTGAATACAACTATTTATGGCCCAAATGAAGCTCACAATATGAAAAATAGAATTTATATTCAAATCTAGAGAAGGTTAAATATGGGCTCAAATAGCCCTATTTTTGTCCTAAAAGGGATAAATTTAATATGGATATATACAAAATAACAAAGAAAAAATCAATTAACTATTATATATATAGATCTTGGATCTCTCCAGATCATAATGTCATGGTAAACAGGAGCGTTGGAATATGAATGATCACGAGGAAAGAATTATTTTATGACATAAATATACAATAATTAATTTAATACATGTCCAATATATATCAAAATATTCATTTTGATAGAACATATCAACAATAAAATGTTCAAAGAGGATGGTTGTAGAAATCATGTAATTTAAACAATATAAAATGTGAAATATTTCCAAGGATATTTTTGGAACCAAAAGCTTCTAACCATCTCCTTATAAATTTATACTCCAATTAAATTCAGATAGATTAGACGATTTTAATCATTTTAGGTTGTTTTGAATTGTATTATATTTATAAAATTTTAATATATATTATATATCCTTCATCTACATATTCCCTCATTTTCCCTTTGTTTTGTTCTCCTATTTTATTCTCTTATAACTCAATGAAAATGGGGCACTAACTCTGGTTTTTGTTTAAGGATAGAATGGTAATTTGATTGGGTATTATTGTGCTTAAATTACAATTTCTATTTCCAATTATATAAATTTTATGGTGTTTAAATCGATTATAATGTGTGTTTTCCCTATTTTCTCAACCATTGATTTCTTTTTCTTATTTATCATTTATACTTATCTTTTAAATTTCATTCCTGAATATGTTGAAGCATGGGACAGATAATTATGGTTGTTGAAGATAACACTTATATTAAATACATAATAGGTATTCCATGTATAAATCAGTCTTAGTATGTGGTAAAAAAATTCAAATGATAAGGCTATGTGTGACATGTCTTGATATCAATATTGAATTGAATATTGAGATTTATTTTGAAAAATTATATATGTAACACCCATGGATTTAGGTACACGACCAATTATTTATTTAATCTGAGCTTATGAAATACCTTGGATAATTTTGTGTTGTTTTTGGGACGTTTATACATGTTTATGAAGTTTTTATGGAGGTTAATGGTTTCATAAAATTTAATACAAACCATACACCACCTCTATGAAATCATGAAAAATGTTTTGGGAGTATGTTGGAAGGCCCATGGTTTGTGAGTATTTTGGAAAAACCATGAGAGTTTAAAAGGGAACCCATGAAACATGGAATAGAGAAAAGATATTATATAGAAAATTGTTTTTATAACTCTTCCTGCCAACTATGTGAGTGGTAATCTTCAGACAGAAGCATTGCACAGTTGGAACACTGTTTTCCAAAACTGTGTGACATATAGATATAAATATAATTTTTTTGGAAATAATACAAATTAATTCCTAAAACCCAATTTAATACCCAATTCTCTATTCATCCAAAATTCATTTTTCTTCCCGAGGCCCGAGAGATTATCCTCTATGATCTAGAAGAAATTCATAAAAAAACAAAAGTCTGTTGGAGATCCAGCTTCATTGGTAATCACCCATTCATTTTTGTAAATCCTAGATCAATTTTTCTTATATCTGTTAGAACCATAGATCTAGTCTGCTATGGATATATATATGTTGTGTGATTTCATTATTGGTAAGATCTCAATGGTTCTATAGTATGTATTGTGGTTCGTTATTAGATATATCATATCTTAGTATTGTTTTTTTTTTGCCCAACCATTGAGAGGTAGGTGGGATATCTCTCATATCCACTTGAATTAGAACATGAAGGATTAATTTTAATTTAATTTTTTATAATATTATTAATCCTCATATGATTCTTGATTGAACTCCCATTTTTGTTTTGGCTTTTTAAAATTGGTAAATTAGATTTTTTCATAAAAAACACATTATTAATTGATTTAAAATGTTATTTTTAAAATTATGTAATTTTTTATTGTACACAATATGTTTGACAAAATTATTTTATGGATGTTATAGTTTTATATGAAATGTATTTCAACATGGGTTTTGGAATACATGGTAGGTGTGGGTGAATTCATAAACATGACCATATGGAAGGGGCATGTGCAGTTAGAGAACGTAGTATTGGTCACCTTGAGATAAATTAGTGGATCGATGAGAGATCGCTCATGAGTATGGAGCTGTCACATGCGCATGCATGGGTTTGTGTGGAGACATGGTTATGGGAATTCCCAAAAACATTAATTTATTTTTGAACATGATAATTTTTACATAGAAATTGTTCATGGTTCTAATATAAATTTTTAAAGTACTCTTAAACTATTCTATATGAATGGTTATAATATGTTTTTTTCTAGGGGAATGGGTTAGGATGTAATTATGGAAACAAGTGTTGTGTTTACATGGCCATATCATTTATTTAACATTTGTTCCCATGAATCCTGAAATGATAGAAGCTGTTATCTTTGAGAAATAATCAAATAATTTCATTGAGATACGTACTTTCAATAGCGTGACAGGAAAATTAAAACGCTTCTTTTATGATTTTTCACGTTTGACCTCACAGATGACATATTCAGCAAGGTGATACATTCATTTGAAATTTAATGACGAAATTCATAAATACTTTAAATAACTTAATGTTATACCTAAATCAAAACCTATGCTTACATTTTTTTTAATATTTATATGTCTTTGATTTGTATTTTAATGCATGAGGATCTGGTATGGTATGTGTTCTCATACAAGGAGACTATGTTGTTACATATGGTTTATGAATGTTATGGATGAATGGCAAGAATTATCCAATTCATGATTTGGAGTTGGATATTATGGAAAATTTCTGAAGACATGGCACCATTACTTATTTGGTGATAAATTCACGATTTTTACATATCATAAGAGTTTGAAACACATTTTCTCAAAAAAACATTTAAACCCAAGACAATGATGATAGATGAAATATCTTTAATTATTTGTCATCATAATATTCTATGCAATGGGGAATGTAATTTTTTTTGTAAATTACCTATGTATAAATTTCTATAGTCATTTTTCTAGAGAGGCTTTAGTTCAATGGATGCTTATGTATATCATATCTAATATGCCTCATGATTATGATGAATAAGGAAATGTTTTAGATTTTTTTACAGTCTCTATTATTAAAAAGTTGGTTGATCATGTTATAAAATCTCATACATCCAATCTGGAATGTTTTACCTTGGGGTCAATACTCAATGGTGGGGAGACCATTGATGGATGGAAGCTATATTGGGGTTCATTGTTATTGTTTGTAGATCAGATGATTATACATTTTGACTATGAGGAACAACTTCTCATTGCCTAAAACCATTTGAGATGGATTGTATATCCTAAAATTATAATGATTTGTAAATAATTGGAAGAACAATTTTAGTTGGTTGACATGAAAATAATTGTATAGGTGTTTTTCTTGAGATGACTCACCTATCAACACCTCATCAAAGAGCATAAATGGTTAGCAAGTATGTTAATGTATTTACATATTCCCATGTGTAATTGGGAGTAGATATCCACCGATATTTTACTAGGACTATGAAGAAAAATTTGGAAACACAATTCCATATGGGTGATTGTGGATCAGCTCAAAAAGTAAAATAACTTTTTCTATATCATGAAACAAATATATTAGAAGGCTTGTCATAAATTTATATTTGGTAAATTTTAAAGATTAATGGTGTTCAGGTCTTGATTATTTTTAATAAGGACACTAATTACACATATCATTTTTCTAAGTCCTTACAACAATCTCTTAGAGCCCATTTGACTGTGAGAATGAATTATCATCCTCAAATAGATGAAAAATATGAAATTTTGATCCAAACATCAGAGGTAATAATTTTTTCCTATACAATGGATTTTTGTGGGTCATGGGAGGAGCATATACCTTTATCGGGGTTCTCATACAATAATAGTTATCAGGACTCAATAAACATGGATATTTTTGAAGAATTTTTTTGGTAATCCTTATCATTCTCAACTTTTTTGTTTAGAGAATTCTGAGAATTCACATATAAGACCCAACCTTTTATAAGAGACACCAAATAATATTTCTTTGATTGAATAGAGGATGGAGACAACTAAAAATCATTAGAAACCATACATATATCATTATCTAAAACCATTGTCTATTGAGGTGAGTCATCATATATTTATTATAATTTCTCCAAGTATTGAGAGTAGTAATATTGGAAACAAGGGAAATTTTTCCTGAATATACATAGGACATTTTGAGATACTTGAAAGAGTTGGTCACATGGAATATCTGTTGAATTTTCCACCAAAATTTCAATTCAGTTCACAATTAGTTTGTTGTATCTCAGTTGAAGAAGAACTAAACCAATCGTAACCATGTGATTTTATGGTATCACATTGGCCTAGAGAAATATAATACAATAATTCATATGTTAGTATAGATCATGGATAGGAAAATAAAGATCCTGAAAATGAAAATAAAAGGTGTACTATAGATTTTATAGTTTCACGGTTAGTTTCAGGAATAATGATGGGAGTGTGAAAAAGAAATATAGTAGTAGTGGCCTAAACACTTCTAGTAAATCAACATTTTTCTACTTTCAATAGATAAAAATAAAAATGATGAGGATAATGTTTCACCCTAGGCATTGGGTTCACGAAAAATTATTTTTGTACATTGATCATATAGAAGATTTTTTTTGGGATTTTCATGGTGGTTGAGACATGTTTCTGTATTTTTTCTGGTGATACATAGTTTCTTCATGGTTAATAGAAACCATGAACCACCTCTAGGAAACCATGAATCATTGTTTGAGAGTAACTAGGCTGGTGCATTGTTGGTGCACAATTTTTCCAAACCATGCGAGTTGCCATGGGAAACAGTGAAACATGAAATAGAGGGAAAATAATATTTGGTACATGGTTTTTCTAACCATTACAACAAATTGAGTGAGGGATTGGCTTGAGATATTATCCTAACATAGTTAGTGCATGATTTTTCAAACTATGCGACCTAACCATGTAACATATAGTCGTCACCTTAAATTTTTTTATATAATCTGAATTAATTTCCAAAAACCTCATTATTAATGTATTCTATAAATATATTAAATTTATTTTACTCCATAGGGATAGGAAACAATCCTTTATGATTAAGATCTATTACTATCTGATTCATTGTCAGTTGGAGATCCAAATTCTTCATTATATACTTATTCTTCCTTATTATTCTCAGATCCATTATTCTTCTATCTATTGGAACCATATATATAGTTTGTTATGGATATATATATATATATATATATTATGATGTTAATATTTATATGAAATCATTATATCTAGTGAATGTTACAAGATTTATGATCAGATATTTATAATCATAGTTATTTTCTTTATTCTCACTAATTCTTATGTGGTAGGTGGCTTCAATCCTATATCCACATGACATAGAACATTAAGGACTAGTTTATAATATATTTTTTACTTATATGTTTTGGGAAAAACTTATGTTAATATTTATGTAAATACCATTTTTGTTAGGGATTTTGAATTTTGAGAAATTGGATGGATTTCATAAAAAAAATTGTTAATAATTTTAAAGTGTCAGCTATAAACTAATGGGACTATTTTGTTGCATAAAATATCTCTGTCAAAATTATTTTAAGGATGTTTTAGGTTTTATGTGAAATGGTTTTTGGAATACATGGTAGGTGTGAGTTCATTCATAGAAAAGAGAATGTGTAATGGGCGTGTGCCATTATGACCCATAATATTGGTCACCCTATAATGACATGGTGGATCAATGTGCAACCTCTATTGATTATGGAACTGTCAATTTGGTATGAATGGGTGTTTGTGGAGGCATTGTTAAGTTTATCCCAAATAACATGAAATCATTTTAGAATATGATAATTTTATTCGTGTAAATTAATAATGGTTTTCATATAAATTGATCAATTATATTTTAAACTGTTTTATTTAAATTGTGGTAACATGCTTTTCCTAGTAGCGTTAGTTGGGGGGGGGGGGTATTTTAAGAAATCCTACTGAGTTTATAATGAACTCATTATTAAAAAATATGGTGTCTTTTTAGATGTTATATATTGTGACATAGGTAAAGGTTATTTATCATATTTATTTAGTGGTTTTCCTTATATCATGGGATAAGTATGTGGAGTAAGATCTTGGAGCTATTTGGAAGGTGTTTATCTTGATTTATTGAATCTTGTTTCCTTTTGGGATTATTTTAACTCATATTCAATTGTTTATCATATTTAAATAACTTTGGTTTTATTTGTTTAAGGAATCTTATAAAGTATTATATGTTAATTATCTTGGTTATTTTTTATTGGTCTAGTAATATTAGTTCTAAATGAATAATTGTCCCCCAATATACTTTGATGCCCTTGAAATATATTTATAGCATTTATTGTCTTGGGGATTCCAACTAAGGCCTATTAGAAACACCAAATCTTCTCACATAAATAATGATTGGCAGGATGTTATAATATCCATCACCATGAACTCCCAATAGAATTTTCATTAATTCTTTTTGTTTAACAGTTTTTGATATAATTTTTACATGAATTGCATCTTTATATTAGTTTATCTATCACATGCTTTATAAGAAACCCTATTTTATATTTTTAAATAAGTTAAGAGTATATTAGATAATTTATAATAGATAAAATAGAAAATAAGTGCATGTGAATAGCTTCCTAGAGAGATCAACCCAAGGTCATGAATTATATTTCATTCTTAGTGAAATTAAATACTGATCAGTGATCAGTGATAAATCCTAAAAAATCAATAACCATAAGTATAATTAATTAAAATTGATAAACCATATAATGATCATAAAAATATAGATCCAATATTATATTAAAAAAGAATATGTTCTCAATATGGTCGATCTCCGATAACATACTCATAAATATCCATTGTTCATGAGTGATCTATCTTCGATCAAAAGGATGTCATCGATAAAAGAAAAAACAACTCCATTATATCATTGATTGATGAATTCATCATTATATGGAATCTAAATACCTTTATCAAGAATCTAAAATATATATCTATGATTTTCTACATGGTAAAATTGTAAAATCTATAAGGAACACATATAGTGAATGTTTTTTTACAATATACCTCAATTCAAAGTCAAAAATGTTCAAAGATACGATAAAAACATGTTTGGAATGAGAAAAAATATTCATGTTATTCAATTTGAGACTCATGGTTCAAGGGGTATTCCTATATAAATTAGAACATGTTAAAAAATAAAAAATAGATGTAAAATGGGATTTTTTGAATCATTAAATTCACACACAAGGATTAGCTATATGGTTCGGAAAACTATGCACGAACAATTTGAGGAATTTTGTCTCTCCTAGGAACACACACAGTTTAGGGCCCATAGTTTGTAAAATCATTCACCAAGCATTCCATTAGGCACCGGTGGGTGCTACATGGTTTCATAGGCTAGGTACACTTTTACTAAACCATGAACCACCCCTTGAGCCTCTGTACATGGTGCATAGTTTCATGATGAATTGTCACATTTTGGATGTACGATGATGAAAATATACACCCCCAAAAGGCCTATAATACTCTATGAAACGCACTAGAAAATCCTAGAAATCAAAAAAATAAATTCATTATTCAAAATTAATTTTAATGGGTGAAATTAACACACAACACACATGAAAAATATGATTATATTACAATCCCCATGTAAAGAATTATTGTACCTGAGAAGAATATATATCCATATTTCATAAAAAACTCATTCCACATAACCCAACCATATACCTCAAACTCATATATATCCATTTTAATCCATCCATGATGGAAAATAATTTGGACAAGTTGTACAATATTCTATTATTGTAATTTCTTGATTTGGGCTATAATCCCTACATGGAATTCTCTATATGACACATCATGATACAATTTAACATTTACATAATTGATTAAATACATATTCTTGAGCATGTACCACCTAATCTAACACACATGGAACGTATTTTCAGTACCTTGATAATAGGAAATAAGTTGTAAATGCTATTCTTTTGTTCCAATCTATCCAGGCATTTCAACAGATCTAATATAATGCGATATTAGCTTCCATTTGTTTCTCAAATGTAGGTGGCCAAAATGAGGATTCACTATTAGAAACCCTATTATCCTATAGATATCTATAAAGTTCTCATCCTATGGTTTAATGAACACTTCTTTATATTTTAAAATATGATGAACCTCTTCTAAATCAACCAAACTCCCACAAATATTTCATATACCATACTATGCACGATGACTACTACCTCAATAGCCTAATTCCAACAAAGTAGTGAATGAAAAGACCTACAATAAAGAGACATGTTACAAAAAATATGAATCCAATATTGTAAATTATTACTGTAGTTCATCTGAAACAAATATAGGTGATCATCCTGCACTCCATCAAAGTCTAAGACACAACCATTATGATGTCCTTGAATATATGAATCATCCACTCTAACTATCTATATGTCTATGGATGGTATGCTATGATAAGTCTTATGTAAGTTCATAAGTCCATATATAATACCTAAAAATATCATGATGTAATATGTGCATCTCTATTAGATACAATTCTCAAGGAAAATTTATGGAGACATACTACCTCATGTAAATATAGATTTCCCAGCTCATCTACTGAGTGAGTCTCATAGAATGGTAATAAATGAGAATCATTTTTTATTCTGTTAAACATAACCTAAAAACATCACGAATTATTGTGTTCTTGGGTAAAATAATAAAACATTCTTTCATGATGTCCTCCCACATCCACATGGTCATAGTATGTAGATGGAGAAAACTACTAAGACACTGGTGCTCGACCATTATCCCATGGAATGTGAATCATTATGAAATGAATCCATCAATGTCCTTCATATTCCTTAACCACCAAAACTTCTTCATAAGGTGATGTTACATTATTATCACTATATGATGAACCAACCACTTATAGGTATGAAAGTATCTCATTAGATCTTCCCTGAAAAAAAACTAAGGACTACAATTATCCCATATACTATGATCACATCATCATCATCCAACAAACACCCACCTGCTAGATATTACGGCATCAAAAACCACTATAGGTTAGATTCCCAATTATCATTTTCCTAGTCTACTAAAGAATATTTGATCACTAATGAGGAAAACATCATTGAACCAAGGTCTATAAAAGTATCTTTTCTCAAATCATCTAGTAAACAAATTATGTAGAATTGTTCCCCCAAAGTCCATTAACCATGATCTTGATATACATACCTATTATAAATAAATGAATATTCTATTAATATACCTTTATATATTTCCCAGACCATCCTAAAGCTTAATGTTGATTGGAACTCTACACAACACATATACATCAATTTTAGATCTCATTTTGTTAAGATATATTATAAGATCTTGTGGTATGTATAGTCAATAAAACTCTCACTAAATAGATATTATCATAAAAACATTACATAAAGGACCATGAATTGAATCTCCATGTAATGGGTAGGATATTGTTTCTCTTTTTTTACTACTGAAATGACGTATAAGCTACCACCCGCTCTATCTGTATCAAAAAATTCTAGCAAAACAACTCGTGGTGCATCAAAATATATGACATATTTGATGCCAAGAATAAGAAGAATAAAAAATGGAGTTGTACTAAAACTCCTCTCTAGAAAAATAAAATCCTTCCCATATTGTTCCAGCCACTAAAACATAAACCCTTTCTTCATAAGTGTATTCACTGGTGCCAATAAATGGGAGAAAACATGAATAAAAAGATGATAGTACCCTGCTAATCCTAGAAAGATATTGATCTCAAACTTGTTCATGGGATTTTTTGGGGACATCATCAACTCTACTATATCCATGTACACTAATATAATATTATTATATAAAACATTACCTAATCATTACACCTCACGAAACCAAATGTGATAACTTGATAGAATGGTATAAAAACAAAAAGTTTTATGTGTACAAATATCTATCTCGAGATATATGAAATACTAATTTTGGGTTAGTGAGTAATTAAGGATATCCAAAATGATAACCATGTTGAATGAGTCAATATATTTTTATAATATCATGTTTATGAAATCCCTGAACATTTTCAATGAATTCATTAAGGTGAAATGGATCACTAGGTACTCATAGAGCCCATACCTACTCTTGAACTCCATATTCAAGATGTTCTCCTATCTAACCCAAAAATATTTATATCACAATAATATATCGATCATCGAGAACCATTGAGATCACCATACCTAATCAAAGAAATTTTATATCATGGGAAAATGGTACCAATTTTCACAGTAACCTGATTAAGCTTCTAGTAATATTTGTACATTCAAAGACTAGAATATTCCTTCTTGGATAATAGAATAGGTTCATCTCATCGCGATGTACTCAGACTAATTAAAACCTTATATTAAAATTTTTAGATATTAATATTACGCTCTTTTAACTTGTAAAAATTCATAAATAAGGGGGTGGGTACCGAAATAGGCTACACGCTTTTAAAGAGTTCTATCTCAAATTCAACTCCTCTATTAAGTGTAATACACATTAATTCATTTGGTAAGATGTCATGACAGTGATCCATAACTAGAAGAAAATACAAGTGGTTTACCAATGATAATTCTAAAAGATCCATGCCTTAAATATCCAGCCCAATCATTCCAATATGAGATAAGATTTTACACACTCTACTTTATCCCAACTCACACGCATTGGGAATCATGAAATTATATCCCTTGGGGAAATATAAATGAAACCCATATTAAATAACAATCAATATACTCTTGAAAAATGGTTAACCACTCTATGATGAAAATCACATAAAATATCATCTTCTATAGAATCATAAATTCCCATTTATGTTCATAGCTATAAATGACTATAAAAATTTATTAGAATCACTGATGTTGGTCTACATTCTTACCCAAAAATATATCATGGGAAATTAACTCAGAAGATAACATGATCGATAATTCAAGTCTAGTAACATATTTCATAGATATTAGGGAATTAAATTCACTAATATAAAATAAAGCATTAGAAAATGTATAAGTGATCATGTACATACATCATATTGTAGAAGGTCTATCAACACCATCAAAAAATGTTTGACCCACTAAATAAACCCAAATTTCCTCATATTTATTGCCCTTCTCCTATGGTTAATGGATTGTCATATTCATCATCGTCAGACCCTACTACTGAGGACCCCATCTCGATTCATAGGTCATATATCCCCTCTATATTTATCCCTTATAGAATATCATCCTTGATGAACTAGAGAAGAACTAAACAAGATCTTCTATCTTATCACATTTACAATACATTCTCTATAGTAAAATATAGAAAATGTGATAATTCCCACCCTTACTACTATTGAAGCACTCTAGAACTCCACCGAAGGTGTCTGAAGTAGACATACAATTCTCTACCTAATTAGCACTACCCTTTTAAAAATACAATTTATTCCTCTTTCTACTACCATATGAGACATTCATTATTGCACTAGGAGTTTCACTCGTTTGAGTATTAAAGGGTAGAAGAAAAAACCTACGTGATCCTCTATCATACCCTTCTAAAAAGTCAAGGCCTTTTATAGAACCTATAGGTATTTTTCAAGGATAGAAATTCTAACATGCTATCTCATGTGAGGTCAAAGACCAATATTTAACTTCATAACATTATATTGTTTATTTCTGGCTATGAAATAAGAAAAAAAATAAACATTTTGGTGAAAATATATTAGTATGTTGATAAAATCATGGATATTTTCTATAGATCCATAAATTATTGTTCATAGTATAACTTTATCATGTTAGGAAATAAATCGAAAAAGAACATATTCTTAAAGGTATACATAGAAAAATATCAATTTATACAGGCTTGTGCCAAGAATGTATACCATCATCTGGTAGGTACATGCAGAATTAACTCAACTAGATTGACCCATCAGTTCTCTGGGGTCTCGAATAAGTAGAATATTCCCTAAATTATTTCCAGTAATTCCTTAGCATCCATTCGTCCTCCAGTCCCCTGAAAGGCTAAAGAATGATTGAGTTGTAAGTCATAAGTGTAGTCAACCATGTTTCTCTATAATCCTCCACCATGGGTAGGTATAATATGAATGAAATTAGGTTGGAATGGATCTAACTCTTGAACAACTTGATTTGGTGTGAAAGAATGCTCAGGTGAACCCTCCTCCATTACATGTGTTATAATTGGAGAATCATTCTGAGTGGGAGAATTCAATAATCTTTAAGGTATCATATCTTTTGAAATTAAAAATTAACATTTAGTTCTCTAGTTTCAGTAAGGAAGATCTCAAACAATCTATTATATTACCAAAAGGTTCTCCTATGAGAATACACATAACCCATGGTATTTCCCTCTTATAACTACCCAAGGTTCTCCGTACCTAAACATAGATCATAATTATATATATATATAAAATTATTTCTATTCTCAAGTTCAACTAGTTAATTAAAAAAAGATATTTCTCAGTAGAAAAATTCAAATATGTCACTTAACAGATAATAGAGGTCTTGCCTGAACAAATAGTACAAATCAAGGAATTAAATTAAATAACTACCATGAATTAGACATTGGATATATATATATATATATATGAAATGGGATCCTATATTCATACTCATGATTTATAAAAACGCCCAAATCCGATAAAAACCATAAAACCCCATTATTGGTAACATATATGTGAGTTACGCATGAGCCGACCGAGCATAAGAAAACTCCCATTCCTGACTCTCACATAGCCCATATTCATTATACCATATCCTATAATAAACAAGTGGAAATGAAGAAAAAAATTCATGATACCATTTTTTTAATTCCCCAACCAAAACCACTCGGTCCGATCTAGAGTTCCACAAGACCTAATGCATTCCTCTCTATACAGAATAGGATCATAACAACCAGAAGGGGACCAAACACTATTATTACAGAGATTATAACCTTAATATCATGACCATACACAAAATATATAAATAAAATATAAAGAAACTCATATTAATCAAGTTATAAGATAATGTTTCATAATGTAATAATATATGGTTGACATGTCATTCAAATAAAAAAACAGAATACAAATTTTGAAAACTAAACTAGAGTATATAAGGTGCAAGTGTATAAATAATAAATACACTATAAAATTATCTAGAGTTAGTTCTAGTACCACTACTATCCCCACCCTCCACTAATCAGTTTTTCCATATGTTTCTTTCCCTTAGATGGATATCTATAAATTAAGTATGTGTTCCCATCGAGATGCATGTGTAGGTAATTGGTAATAAAAATGAGTATGACACCACCAATGAATCCTTAATATATGTTCACAAAAATAGAATGTGTATACCATTATGAAAATAAATGCATAACCATTTCCAACAATCATATATCGAGAATTCATATTCTATCCAAGCTACCATTATCTCTAACCAAACCTACTTCGACACTATATTGGAAGGATTGTCATAATGGATTTTATGGGAAATCACGATCAAGCCAAAAGGATTTTGAAAACTTCAACTGAAATTTACAAGGAAAAGAGTAAAAATGTCCCTTTAGATATAGAATTCATTGAGATAATATATCATTTTCCATCCACAAGGCACTGAGAAAACATGTCACTCGATATCCAAAAGGCATCATGATAAGATGCCACATGTAATCCACATGGCATCAAGTGAACATGTCACTTTACATACAATGATAAAACATCACCATTTTAGCATGTGATGTGAACTCCACCTAAAATGGATAATAATATCATGATGGTCCTCCTATTCTATGTATCAAAACAATTCCCCTAAAAGCAAGATAATATATAAAATTGGGTAGATTATATAAAGGAATCATAATGAAATCCATCATGGAAAAATAGTAGAAATATATATAACATATGATAAAAATCAAGAATGGTAACTAGATACAATAATAATAGTTATGGAGTTAAACATAATATATTGGTCACACAGGCCACACACACAGACACACAAGAAATCAATACCAATAAAGGTCAAACAAGCATTGCGGACACAAAAATAATATTTAAGAAAAGAGTGTTTAAAAGATCCACAAATGGTAATGAGCAATATACCTAAAGCTTGTTGGTGAAATAATAAAATATCTATTAATGGATTCAAGACTAAATTACATTGTACACCTATTAAAAACTATTTCTCACATCAAGGATTCCTATCTTAGGTTTTGGTTCAAAAAAATAAAAGGATAAAAAATGGGTTTCAAGGAGATTCCTTGACAATAGTAAAAATTATAGAACCACTTAAATCATAGAGTTAGTTAAAGGATCTAGTTCTAATATATGTTTGAAAATAGGATTCTAATCCACCAGATCCATTTTTGATCAAAGAATGAATGGTAAATTATTCATTTATTCCAGAATAAAACCATAGTTCTAGTCAAAAAACATTTATCCAAAATCGATACATCATCAAAATAGAGAGACATGAAAATTTTTGTATGAATAAGATATAAAAATGATGAATATATGATAAATTACATGGAAATATCCACAATTCATGACCAATTTAGCTCTTCTCAAAATGATTTCATCAACAAGATGAAAACCCCATATATTCTAACAATGATCTATGAATTCATGGATAGATTGAATATGTAACAGCCCGGGTTTTGTGGGGATCCTTTACTTTGTGAAAATGTTGTGTCGGGTTTTTTGGTCTGGGAATCATGGCGGTGTAGGCCTATCAGTAGCCTTGGCCTACCGGTAGCCTTGGCGTACCGGTAGCCTTGGCATACCGGTAGCCTTGGCGTACCGGTAGCCTTGGCGTACCATTAGCCTTGGCGTACTGGTAGCCTTGGCGTACCAGTAGCTGGCTTACCGGTAGCCTTGGCATACCCGTAGCCTTGGCGTACTTTTAGCCTTGGCCTACCGGTAGCCCTGGAATACAGATAGCCTTGGCCTACCGGTAGCCCCGGCGTACTGGTAGCCTTCACCTACCGGTAGCCTTGGCATACTGGTAACCTTGGCCTACCCCACAGGTTCTTTCAAGTGGCGTTCCTTCTTGCGCAATTAGGGTTTTAAACCCTATTTTGACCTATTTGAGCGTGTTTTAAAGACATGTAATGCCTATAAGAGTTTTAATTCAATACTTAATGAATTAATGAGTCAGTTTAAACCACCAGACCCCATTTAATGACGAGTGGGGTCACGTGGCCAACCCATGGCCCGCCCTTTACGCGGTTTTTTCATCTCACCTCAATCATCCACGGCTCTTATAAACTAAGGGTTAGTCATGGTTTCTTCTTTACTTGATCGCGGCTTTTCACGAAGAGCTTCTGGTGCATCGGGTGAGCCGCATCGTTATGCGTAGAGTTCCGCTCCCGACCTAAGCATTGATAGACGAAGCGATTCTCGTTCAGGCGAGCCGCATCATTATCCATAAAGTTCCTCACCCGACCTAAACGTCGATCATGTATCAACCTGTAGGGAATTTCTCCTTCGTCTCTCTCTTTTGTGTATCATGCAGGGTGGGCGTGCTTTTGATTCTGTATAATTGGGATAAACCAGACCTAATTAAAGATAATGAATGAATCCAAAGAATGAAGGGGGGCTATGATCGTTGATGTTGTTTATATTATGATCACCATTCTGAGTTGTACTGGCATGCACCTTCTGAAAATCGAGGTTTTGGGTGGTCGTTGTCTGTGCACTAATGAACCCCTCGTGATGTTTTAAATGGATTGTATTTTAATTGTAAACTACTACTATGAAAATTAAATCTGTTAATCGTGTATACCCGGCTAAATAAATCCAAAGCACTAGGATTAACATCTTTGTGTTAACCCCTGGTTAAAACACACAGAAATTGAAATCATGGAGCGTGTAAAATCCGTAAATCTGGAAATACCGCATGGGCCTATTTTGATTGATGGTGGTGGTTTTTTTTGTTCTTCTTCCATGAGTTGGTTGCTGGAGATGTGGGAGGGGATGGGATCCACTACTTTATACTCTCGATGGTTGTGGAATTGGGAATGGGATTCCCTATTGTTACGGATTCAGTGTTTGTGAGTTTTGAGACCGATTGGTTACCTTGTTTATATCTCAAATTAGGGTGGATCCTCTGCTGATGAATAACGTTTTTGGGAGAGGGGACACGGGGCAGTGTCATGGGGTTGTCTGGTTCCAGTACTTCATGGGTTCTCACTTTTCCTTATTGTTGTAACATTATAAGGGAACAGAGTGTGAATGTTCAAATTGAGAATTGGATGGTTTCATTTCCTTGTTTATTCTCATGGTGTTAGTTGCCCAGTAGTGCATGAACTTATTTGAACATTATTACTGAACATGAAAATAAGAATTTGACAAATGGGTTTTGTTGGCAAGAGTTGTGACTCGGACTTGAGTGTTGTTGTGATCTGTAGGCTGTCTGAAGAAAAACCTAGTTTAGGGTGAGTGCTTGTTACCTATATATATACTTTAAGTTTTGTGTTTCTTATTCGCGCCCCACCCAAGTTGAGCACTTAGTTCCAAACACCCCTATTTCATGGGGGAGGGTGTTTTTCCCAACACTATTCTTAGTGGCGGGTTATTAGATCCTTTTCTGCTCCCTTTCCCGGATAGCCCAATTATCTTCGGGCCGGCTGTGATGTCCTGAGGTTTATTATTATCCCAAGAACCTTTGGGCGGGGTAGTGTGGTGGTTGGCCAGGTGTGTGCGGCTGGTGGTTTCCCAAGTGTCTTCAGGATGAAGCCCAGGTGTCTTCGGGTGTGGCAGTGGATTTTCTAGCCCAGGTGTCTTCGGGCATGGGGGTGGTTGTTCTGGCCTAGGTTTTTTCAGGTATGGTTACATGTGATAGTTGTGGCCCAGGTGTTTGCGGGTGGAATTCGGCAGTGGGACTACATTTGGTTGTGGCCCAGGTGTGTGCGGGTGGGTGTGGCAGTGGGACTGCAGTGAGAATGGCGGGATTGGTCAGATGCATAGGATGTCTAAATAACCAGTGGGAAAGTGGCACGTGGTACCCAAACATCGATGTGATCATATTATATATATTACTTGACTTGTGTTATTTGGGGAGTGTGCCTTGGTGAGGCTTGGGTGGATAGTTTACATTGATAGTTGTTTGGTTTACTCCTTTTCTCATGGGACTTTAGTGAGTTCCCCCACTTGTGCATGAGAGTCTTTGGTTTTCCTTACTGAGTGTACTTGTATGCTCACCCTACGTATATAAAACTGCTTTCAGGTTTCCAGGAGGACTTCGGGGATCGCGCGAGACCGTACTAGCTCGGACCTTTGAGGCAGTTTCAGTTGCAGTCTTTCCTTTCTTTGGTACTTACCTTTATAGACACCTTTTGTAAATTGTGGTTTTTACTTTTGGAACATGCATGTGGGAATGGTTTACTTTTGGATTTAATTTTTTTTACCTTGGTGTTGTTGAGTTTCATCATCTTATATCCCAGTCTTATAAAACAAAAAAGGGTAATGCCTTCCATTTGTGAGAAATTTATATACCCTTGGTGCTAGTCGCCACCCCGGGACCTATTGAAGGCGGGTCTCGGGGGTCATTATCTCTCCTTCATCTTAAAGAAGGAAGGTCATGGCAATCTGCTAACCCTTCTCCCCTTTTGGTGAAGGAGGGTCATGAAATAATAGTATCAGAGGTGAGGTTGAGAGATAGGATGGAGTCTGGAGTTAGGCATAGTAGGGATTGCATGGGATGGTAAGGCAATAGTGTTGGGTGACCTTGGTGCTTGAATTAGGCCAGGGAAGACCGGCTAGGACACGGGATTTTAGGGCCCCCCGTGATCCAACGCAAGGAATCTAGACCTACCGAATGACCAAGTGATGTCACGCTGATTGCAGGGTGGAGACCCTAGGAAAGGTACATTCATAATAATGACTTGTGTTCTCGTGTTTCTAGGGGGTTTTGGTAATTTAGAATAAGTGAAAAGTTTAAAAAGTTTTAAAGACAACAATATGAAGTACTCGGGCTTAGGCATTCCTTGTTTACCTTGCAGCTATGGCACCTGGAAGGCGACCGCGTGTGGTACAGACGATCGAGGCCCCGTAGACTACCTTGGCCGATCAGCAGAGAGCTAACCGAGAAGAGGAGGATGACCAGTGGCAGAGGACTCTCCGAGCCTTCTAGCGACAGACCCTCGAGAAGTATGAGCGAAGCACCACTGACATGAGGACGGAAGGCTGTCTAGAGGAGCTAGTGATAGCTTTTGGCCGGATTCGGGCCCCGACCAAGTACTGGGTTCCTCTGGCCGTCAGCCAGATGCGGGGAGCAGTGCGTCAGTGGTGGACGCTCTACCTGGGGGAGAGGAGAGAGTCTGAGGTGGCGTGGGCTGATTTCGAGATGGAGTTCCGGGCGGAATTCCTCTCTTCGATGATGAAGTCGGAAAAGAGACAGGAGCTACTCTCCCTCCAACAAGGGAGTATGTCCATGATAGAGATAGGGATCAAGTTCAAGGGCCTCCTATGTTTCTCTCCGGACCTATTTCCCGATGAGGAGTCTCGGGCAAGACATTTGGAGGAGGGGCTCCACCCCTCCCTCCAGTATGTGGTTACCCCCTTTACCCTTCTGACGTACTTAGAGGTCCAGAAGAAGGCCGAAGTGGTGGAGAGGATGCATGCTCTAGGAGGAGTGTAATGAGAGGGGATCCAGCTGGGACCATCGAAGGGGAAGGCCGTCAGCACCAGACCTCCAGCATCTGGACCCTCCAGGTTCCGACCAACGGGGAGTAGGCCGCAACAGTTTCAGTTTAGATCCCCTGGTCCTCGCCCTTTTCCTTCGGGCCCGGGATCATGGTGTTTCATCTGTGGGAGCCCTGGACACCTCCAGCTTCAGTGCCTAGACCGGTACAGAACGGCGGTAGTGGACAACCCCACCACCCACCCCAGCAGCAGCTTCCAGCCAGACCTTTCCAGCAGCAGCAGCAGCAAGGACAGCGAGCTCTCACTCCTCCGAGGGCAGACGTAGGAGGAGGAGGTCGACCTCAGGGCGCACCTCAGGGACCTCGACCAGGGTGCGGTCGGGGAGGTGGCCGGCAGCCGAGGGGCAGAGGAGATGGGCATGGACAGTTGCACGCTGCAGAGGCAGCAGTTCCAGCAGGGCCGGAGGTTGTTCGAGGTAGGATCAGTTTGTTTAGAACTCTTGCTTATGCTTTGTTTGATATCGGATCTTCGCACTCCTTTGTTGCACCCACTCTAGCCCGAGCTCTGGGTCTAGATTCCAATAGACTTTCAGTGCCCTCGGTGTTGAGCACACCAATCTAAGGTCAGACCAACTTGTCATTTGTTTGTCGAGGATGTAGACTGATGATGTGGCCACATCAGTCGGTTAGAGATCTTCTTCTGCTACAGATAGAGCCATACGATGTCATCCTAGGCATCGACTGGATATTCCCTATGTGTGCCATCATCGACTGTTTCTGAAGAATGGTCGTGTTCTCAGACTTGAGCGGCCGGCGTGTTACCTTCACCGACGAGCGGAGCGGTCAGAAGGGAAGTAGGCGAGAGGAACCCCTCCTCTCCTTGTCAGCCGAGCTATCAGTAGAGTCAGTAGATACTGAGATGGTGGGCGTGCCAGAGGTTGTCCATGAGTTTAGGGACATCTTCCTGGAGGAGGTGACGACTCTACCCCCTAGACGTGATATTGAGTTCGGGATAGACCTGCAGCCCGATGCTCGTCCGATCTCGATGGCTCCTTACCAGATGACACCTTCAGAGTTACGGGAGTTGCGGATTCAGATTGAGGATCTGATGAAGAGGGGTTATGTTCGGCCGAGTGCGTCACTGTGGGGTGCTCTATTATTGTTTAAAAAGAATGCGGATGGTGGTCTTAGGTTGTGCATAGACTACAGGAGGCTGAATCAGGTGACAATCAAGAATCGCTACCCTCTTCTGAGGATAGACGATCTTTTCGACCAGCTGAAAGGGGCAGGATGGTTCTCGAAGATCGATCTGCAGTCTGGGTACCACCAGTTGATAGTGAAGGAGAGCGACATCCCAAAGATGGCCTTCAGGTGCAGATATGGACACTTCGAGTTCATAGTCATTCCCTTCAGTGTTAAGAATGCCCCGACTGTGTTCATGGGGCTTATGAACTCCATATTCTGGGAGTACTTGGATCAGTTTGTGGTTGTGTTCATCAACGATATCCTGATCTATTAAAGGTTAGAAGAGGACTATGAAGATAATCTAAGGACAGTATTGGAGGTCCTACAACATCATCAGCTCTATGGGAAGTTGTCGAAATGCAAGTTCTGGACACGAGAAGTGAACTTCCTCGGGAACGTGGTTTACGAGCAGGGGTAGTGGTGGACCCATCAAAAGTTGAGGCGGTTGTTTCTTGGTCAGCACCCAAGAATGTGGTAGAGGTCCGTAGATTCCATGGGCTGGCAGGTTACTATTGTAGGTTCATACCCAAATTCTCCTGAGTAGCGGCCCCTTTGACAGTCCTTACCAAGAAGGACCAGGTTTTCGGGTGGAGTGAGCAGTGTGAGTCAGCCTTCAACTATCTGAAGGAGAAGTTGGTTAGTGCCCCAATTCTGAGATTACCAGAAGAAGGGGTGTCCTATGAGGTGTTCTGTGATGCTTCAGGATAGGGCCTGGGATGTGTGTTGATGCAGCGATAAGGGATGATCTCTTATGAGTCCAAGAAGCTACGCCACCATGAGCGTAATTACGCCACCCACGACCTGGAGCTTACAGCGGTCGTTTTTGCGCAAAATTTATGTTGGCACTACCTCATCAGAAAACGCTTTGTGGTATTCATGGATCACAAAAGCTTGAGGTATATTTTCTCCCAACGGGACATAAACTTGTGACAACAGAGATGGGTGGAGTTCCTCCAGGATTAGGTCTTCGAGATCTCTTATACTGAGGGAAAGGGCAATGTAGTGGCTGATTCCTTGAACAGGAGGACACAGAAGGATGCAGTTCGGGAGTCGGCGGACGCCTGGAAAGCGATGGAGGAGTTGGCCGCCTTACACATGGATGTGAGGATGGATGGTGGTAGAGGTTGCCTATATCAGATGACAGTGCATCCTTCTCTATTGTAGCAAGTGGAGGAGTCTCAGTGGGGAGACCTAGAGTGAAAAGTGATGCGTGACTGAGTTGACCAGGGAAATGCTCCAGAAAGATGGACAGAGGATGGTCAGAACCAGATTCTTTTCCAGGAAAGGTTGTTTATTCCAGGAGTGATGCACGGAAAGGTTCTCAGTGAGTTCCTCAACTCGCCCCTGGGGGTACACCCAGGAGTTTCCAAGATGTACCAGGGACTGAAGAGACAGTTTTGGTGGCCCGGAGTGAAGCGAGCAGTGGCAGAGTTTTTGGGAAAGTGCTTAGTGTGTCAGCAAGTGAAGGATGAACACTGAGTTCCAGGCAGCCTAATGCAGTCTCTAAATGTCCCTGAGTGGATGTGGGATGACATATCGAAGGATTTCGTCATAGGACTACCCAAGGTCCAAGGGGGATACGACACCATCTGGGTGGTGGTGGATTGGTTGACGAAATCAGCTCACTTTCTGGTGATCTGGGAGTTGAGTGTAGTGGATTCTTTGGAATGAAATTACATGGATGAGGTGGTGAGGTTGCATGGAGTTCTGAGGTCTATAGTCTCAGATAGGGATGCACATTTACCTCCCAAGTCTGGAAAGGACTGCAGCATGCTTTTGTCACACAATTACACCTTAGCACCACTTTCCATCCCCAGACAGATGGACAAATAGATTGCACCATCCAGACCATGGAGGATATGATGCGGGCTTGTGTTCTAGACTCAGGAGGATCATGGGTGCGACACTTGACCTTGGTAGAGTTCGCATACAATAATATCTATCACTCTACCATCGGTATGGCCCCGTTTGAAGCCTTGTACGGGAGGCCCTGTTGTTCACCTATGTGTTGGGCTGAAGTATGAGAGGCAGGCATCCTTGGCCTGGAGGTGGTGTAGAGCACGACAGAGAAGGTTCAGCTCATACGGGATAGGATGAAGGTGGCCCAGGACCGACAGAAGTCGTATGCTGATACAAGGAGGAGGCCCTTGGTGTTTGAGGTTGGAGACCACGTGTTCTTGAAGGTCTCCCCTCGGCGTGAGCAGCAGAGGTTCGGCAAGGGGAGTAAGCTTTCTCCCAGGTTCATCAGACCCTTCAAAGTGTTGCGGTGGGTCGATGAAGTGGCTTATCACCTAGCGTTACCACTGCCGCTACTGAGGATAAATGATGTCTTTCATGTGTCCCAGCTCCGTCGGTATCTGCACGACGATTCACACATCCTTGATTGGGGTGAGTTGGACATCGAGGACGACGTGACCTTTGTGGAGAGACCAGTGATGATCGAGGATCGCAAGGAGAAGGTGCTTGGTGGATGAACCATTCTCTTGGTTTGTGTGTTGTGGAGACATGGTGGGATTGAGGAGAGTACGTGGGAGAGGGAAGAACAGATACGTACCCAGTACCCCGAGTTATTTTGAGTTTTGTTCCTTGTTAAACCTGTTGTGGTAGAACGTTTTGTCTTTTTGGATATGAAATGTACTGGTTTTGTTTTCCCCTGAATGTGTGTGAAAAGCCCTGGCTATGGGGGAGGAGAGAACCCGCCCCCCTAATCAATACGCATTAAGGTGGATGCGATTAAACCCATGCGGATGAGTCAGTGCCACCCAAAGATGATAATATCTTGACATGGGGGAGGAGACTCCCCAACCCACGTGCCTGGACAGTTTGGCATGGTATGTTTCTTGGTTCTTGTCAGGGAAGTGTTTTTAGTTAGCATGGGTTCACTTCTAAGAGGTATCTTTCGAGGTGGTTGTTCAGACCTTCTCATTCCTTCTGGTTTGTATTGATTCTCGGGGACGAGAATCATTTAAGACGTATCTGATGTAACGGCCCAGGTTTTATGGGGATCCTTTACTATGTAAAAATGTCATGTTGGGTTTTCTAGTCTGGGAATCATGGCGGTGTAGGACTATCGGTAGCCTTGGTGTACCGGTAGCCTTGGTGTACCGGTAGCGTCGGCGTACCGGTAGCCTTGGCCTACCCCGCGGGTTCTTTCCAGTGGCGTTCCATCATGCGCAATTGGGGTTTTAAACCTTATTTTGACCTGTTTTAGTGTGTTTTAAAGACCCATAACTCCCATAAGAGTTTTAATTAAATACATGATGAATTAATGAGTCGGTTTAAACCACCCGACCCCCTTTAATGATGAGTGGGGCCACGTGGCCAACCCACGACCCCGCGCCTTATGTGGTTTCACGTTCTCACCTCAACTGTCTGCGGCTCTTATAATCTGAGGGTTAACCATGGTTTCTTTGATCCTCGATCATGGCTTTTCATGAAGAGATTCTTGTGCATCGGGCAAGCCACATCATTATGTGTAGAGTTCCTCACCTGGCCTAAGCATTGATAGATGAAGTGATTCTCGTTCAGGCGAGCCATATCGTTATCTATAAAGTTCCGCTTCCGGACTAAACGTCGATCATCTATCAACAGGTAGGTAATTTCTCCTTCGTCTCTCTCTTTTGTGTATCATGTGGGGTGGGCATGCTTTTGATTCTATAGAATTGGGATAAACCATACCTAATTATAGATAATGAATGAATCCAAAGAATGAATGGGGGCTTTGATCGTTGATGTTGTTTATATTATGATCACCTTTTTGAGTTGTGCTGGCATGCACCTTCTGAAAATCGAGGCTGTTGGTGGTCGTTGTCTGTGCAATAATGAACCCCTCATGATGTTTTAAATGGATTGTTTTGTAATTGTAAACTTCTACTATGAGAATTAAATCTATTAATCACGAATACCCGGCTAAATAAATCCAAAGCACCAGGATTAACCCCTCTATGATAACCCCCGGTTAAAACACACGGAAATTGAAATCATGGAGCGTGTAAAATCCTTAAATCTGGAAATACCGCATGGGCCTGTTTTGATTGATGGTGGTGGTTTGTTTGTTCTTCTTCCATGAGCCGGTTGCTGGAGATGTGGGAGGGGATGGGATCCCCTGTTTTTATACTCTCGATGGTTGTGGAATTGGGATTGGGATTCCCTGTTGTTACGGATTCAGTGTTTGTGAGTTCTGAGACCAGTTGGTTACCTTTTTTATATCTCGAATTGGGGTGGGATCATCTGTTGATGAAAATCCTTTTTGGGGGATGGGAGACTGGGCAGTGTCTCAGGGTTGTCTGGTTCCATTACTTCACGGGTTCTCAATTTTCCTTGTTGTTGTAACATTACAAGAGAACTGAGTGTGAATGTTTAAATTGACGATTGGATGGTTTTTTTTCTTTGGTTATGCTCATGGTGTTAGATGCCCAGTAGTGCATGAACTTATTTGAACATTATTACTGAACATGAAAACAAGAATGGGACAAATGGGTTTTTTTGGCAAGAGTTGTGACTCGTACTTGAGTGCTATTGTGATCTGTAGGCTCTCTGAATAAAAACCTAGGTTGGGGTGAGTGCTTGTTAGCTATATATATACTTGTAGTTTTGTGTTTCTTATTCGCGCCCCACCCACGTTGAGAACTTAGTGCCAAACACCCCTATTTCATGGGGGAGGGTGTTTTCCCAACACTATTTCTAGTGGCTGGTTATTAGCTCCTTTTCTGCTCCCTTTCCCAGATAGCCCAAGTATCTTCGGGCTGGTTGTGATGGCATGAGGTCCATTATTATCCCAAGAACCTTTGGGTGGGGTAGTGTGGTGGTTGGCCAGGTGTGTGCGGCAGGTGGTTTCCCATGCGTCTTCGGGATGAGGCCCAGGTGTCTTCAGGCGTGGCAGTGGATTTTCTATCCTAGGTGTCTTCAGGCATGGTGGTGGTTGTTCTGGCCTAGGTTTTTGCAGGCGTGGTTACATGTGATATTTGTGGCCCAGGTGTTTGCGGGTAGATTTCGGCAGTGGAACTGTGTGTGGTTGTGGCCCAGGTGTGTGCAGGTGTGTGTGGTAGTGGAACTATGGTGAGAATGGCAGGATTGGTCTGATGCGTAGGGTGTCTCAATAACCAGTGGGAAAGTGGCACGGGGTACCCAAACATCGATGTGCTCTTATTATATATATTACTTGACTTGCGTTATTTGGGGAGTGTGCCTTGGTGAGGATTCAGTGGATAGTTTACCTTGATAGGTGTTTGGTTTACTCCTTTTCTCACGGGACATTAGTGCGTTCCCCCACTTGTGAACGAGAGTCTTTGGTTTTCCCGACTAAGTGTACTTGTATGCTCACCCTACATATATAAAACTGCTTCAGGTTTCCAGGAGGACTTCAGGGATCATGGGGGACCGTACTAGCTCGGACCTTTGAGGAAGTTTTTGTTGTTGTCATTCCTTTCTTTAGTACTTACCTTTATAGTCACCTTTTTTAATTTGTGGTTTTTACTTTTGGAACACGCATGTGGGAATGGTTTACATTTAGATTTACTTTTCTTTTACCATGGTGTTGCTGAGTTTCATCATCTTATCTCCCAGTATTATAAAACAAAAAGGGGTAATGCCTTCCATTTGTGAGAAATTTCTATACCCTTGGTTCTAGTCGCCACCCTGGGACATATTGAAGGCGGGTCTCGGGGGTCATTATCTCTCCTTCAACTTAAAGAAGGAAGGGCCTGGAAATCTGTTGACCCTTCCCTCCTTTTGGTGAAGGCGGGTCGTGACAGAATAAAAATTCATATATTGATAAATGATATGTCATAACATTAACCAGTTTAAAGGGAAAATATGTAGATCAAGAATGAACTTGAAGAAATAATTATATTATAACATACACCTAAATCACCGCTCAAAAATTCTAATAGATCCACCAAAAAAAATTTGGGATACATGAAAATAATCAAGAAAGTCAAAATGAGGCTCAAGGATCAAGTGGGATTCATATAGAAATAAATGAGGGTGAAACATACCATAAAAAACCATTATCAGGGATTCTTATATCATAAAATCCATGCCCGCATGGTTTGGACACAATGTTTGGAAAACCATGTGCCAATTATGTGAGTCATTTTTCATCTCATGGGATCCCAAATGATTTGGGCACATGGTTTGTAAAACCATTGTCCAACTATCTTTTTGGGAACTTGTTGGTATCACATGGGTTTTATGGTTAGGCATACCATTTGGTAAACCATACGAACTAATCATGCACCACCCCTTGGGCCTCTTCCACATGGGGGAATAGTTTCCTAGACAATCAGCATGGTTTGGAAAACCATTATCAAATAGTGCACCTCAAAAGGCTTCTAAAACACTATGAAACCCATAAGAACCCCCCAGAACTCAGCCCAATCAATTCATGGTTCAAAAAGAATAATATTAATGGCTCAAAAAACTCATAACACTCTAGAAAAATAGGATACCATTACTGGATGTATATTAATAGAGAGTTAAATCATAAAATTATCATTCATGGATAAATAAAACATTGTAAATTAATCATTATTACAATATAATATCATTGTTTAATTTTTCATAATATTTTATTATATAATTATAATAATGTCGTTCATATAAGTGGTATAACCAATCCAAATGAGAAATTGTTATAACAAATGAATAAGAATTTATATTTCTATTATGATAAAGTCATTTTTCATAGATCATAATGATTTCAAGATCACATCATTATATTGGAAAAAGAGTTTTAGGAGTATTGGAGGTGATAATGTAAATGAAAACAATGAAGGAGAACTTATCACTTATATTGACAGAATCACTCATTCTCATGATGAATTCCCCTAAAATGAAGGGATTAAGACTCGTTTATTTGACCAAAGGATTCCAAAAGTGGGAGAGGACTCGATGAGATATAAATGGGTAGTGTAACAAGCAAGTAATTTGTTTTATAATTTTAAATGCATTATTTTAGGAAAAATAATAATTTAAAATTATATGTTTGAATTAATAATTATTATATTTAAAATTTATATCTTTTGAATTAATTTAAAATTAATGATCTAAAAATACTATTTTATAATATTATTTTGTGTAAAATAATATTTTAATATTAATATATGTACATGATTATTTTTTTCAATAGATTATTCAATTATATATTTTAAGAATAATATATATATTTAATATTATAATTAGTTTGATAAATGCTAAATTATCTTGCGAATATGTTCATTATTAATATGAAACCCCAAGTTTTTATCCTATGTTTCATCATAAACAATTTCAATTCATTAGATATCTTATACACACATAGCACTAAGTGTCTATAAAATAACACTTTTTTATCGTTATAACCTAGCCTTTAAACATAATTTTTCCACTTCTGTGTTTTGAATTTCGAAAAAAGTGCATACACGGTTGTGTTCAGTAAGATATTTAGAGTCTGATAGAATTTAATTAATTTTATGTGAATATTAATATGACCCTTATAATTAGTAATGTACCATTATGAATAGTAAATTGACCCTAATGAATAGAAATTTACCCTTACGAATAGTAGCCTCACCCATGTAGGTATTAGTAAAATTTAGCCACCAAATAAATGGGAGAGAATATTTTAAAAATTAATTATTAAGTGTTGGTATGTTTGTGTGAAATGAAGATTTAATTCCAATTTATAATTAATAAATTATTTTAAAAGATAATTAATTTTCATTAAATATATTTATAAATCAATATTTAGTTCTCTTATGATTTTGGGATAATATAATAAGACCTTAGTAATTTTTTTAGGTATTATAAAATTAGTTATTATTTTTAATACTATAATTTGTTTGTAAATGACGATTTTAATTAAAAATAAAATTTCACATATTTAGGAAATTATTTTCATAAAATTGAGTACATTCTTTTATTCTACATATATAAAATTTTTAGGGTTATTTGTTTTGTATTTTTCTGAAATACTTGAATTTTTTGTGAATAGTGACCTTCGATAAATAACTAAATATGATAAATAAATGAATTTTTCATTCTTCTTGAGTGGTGGATGATTTAAATGGCCCTTAGATTGGACTCACTTAAACTTAATACATGTTTTAGTCATAATAATCAAAAATATTCATAGTCTTGATGAAAAATAATAGAATAATGATTAAAATAATGGAAAACTGCTCCTCTCCTCCACAATAAAAACTACTCCTCACTCATTCTTCACTTCTCTCCACTAAGATTGATGCTTCTCAAAGTTCTTCCCAAATACTCCTCCCTAGTCTCTCCCCACGTCCAAGAGCTCTTGGTATTTCCAAAATACCAAAACCCAATATCTTAAAGAGGTCCCAAGGAGAATATTTCAAGAGGTAAAATCATATTCTTTTTTCTTTTTAATTTCTTTTAAAGTTATTTATTTTATTATTATTTCCTAACCTCTTATGTCTAATTGTTCATGATAAATAAAGTATAATATATATAATATAATTACATAATGTTAATTTAATATCCATTATCAATATCTTCACTCTCTCTCTCTCTTTTATTTTATTACTAAAATCATTATCTGGGAGGTGCCAATTTACAACCTTCTTAGATGACGAAGTTTCATTCTTCAATTTCATATTCAAGGTTGATCATGAAACCATTTTTATAGTTGAAAAATATTATAAAATATTTATTATATATTATTTAATTATTATGGAACAATCATTTATACATGATACTAAATAATAGAACAAAACTAATTCATTATGATCGAAAAAACATTGTAAAAATATAAACTATTATCAATAAATGTCTTATCTATTCATTAATCCCCATAACATGTCACAAAATGATATATATAAACTTTTAAACTTATATATGTTCATTAATATGATATAATATAAATTTTTTAGAATTATATCCATTCCACATTGACTCCATTACTTGTAATCAATCAAACCGATCATGAAATCAAGGAAACGAACATACTAGAGAGAAAGAATTCAATCTTATAACTTATAAATAAGAAAATAAATGAACTTAATTGAACTATAATGAATAAAATATATATAGATAAGGTTATTAATTAATAAATTAATTGATTTAATTTTATTATCCAGGATATTAAGGTCAATTGAAAAATACATTTAGACATAAAGTAATGGCTTTCTCAACTCTATTCATTACCGTGAGACATGCCTTACCTGCCACTATTTGTTTTGTGTGGTGTATTTATATTACCCATTTATGTATCATATCATGAATCTAATTATTTTAATGGTATTAAATGTATCATTTTATGATTATTAATTTTGTTGGGGCATATGATTCTATTGAATAATAAATGGAAAGGGAGTCCACTCGTACCATCATATTTTCCTTCGGGTTATTCCTTCAATATCCTTATGAAAATGTAATTATTATTTAATATTTTTTACATGTTATATATTATGTATTTATGTTATAAAATCATATATTCAGATCATTTCATCTTCTCTCTAGGGGGATTATATGTTTAAAACTATTTTCCTTATTAATTATTCACGATAAAAAATCCAGATTCAAGGGAACTTATTGAATTCTTAACCATTTTCTAGTGCACAATATAATAAATTATAAGACATATTATATTTATAAAATGACACATTTTATAATGAAAATATATCTTGGTTAATTTCTATTTTTATTAAAAGGGATTTTTCATTCCGCTTCAAAATCTGTTTAATATTTTCCTTAAACCGCACTAAAATATTTTATTTATAATGCTTCTTTAAAAAATATTTTTACATGATTTCACTTTAGTGGGAAATTCTTTATTCCTAAAATATAATTTCTATATACTTACCTTTTATTTTCTGGGATATACATGTTTTCAAATAGATTTCATGAAAAATACACATTATTTTTCAAAATAACTATTCTTTCTAATGTAAAAAGGATTTTTCTCATCCAAATTTTAATTCTATGAGATATATGAATTATTCAATACTTATTACATTAATTTCGTGTATATATAATGATTGGTATATCATATTAGGAGTCTCTTTATTCTCATGATCTTTTAAGGGGTTATGATTTGAATGTTTATAGCTTGTATTGGATACTTTGGAATGTTTAAGGATTATTGCCTCAAGAATCCTTTAATGGTATCACTTAAATGTATCTTCATCAATGTTAACATCCATTGTTGAATATTGTACATTATTTAAGTTTTCCTATTATGATATCATCTAAAATATGTTATTGAAGGGTTTATGATTATTTTGACTCGGGATGTGTTTTCTTAAAACCATTCAACATATTACTCTGAATGGATAGTGTTTATGTTTAATGGTTGGGGAAAGTTATTTATATTTCATATATTAGTTTTAATATTAATATAAATTTTTATTATCTCCCCCCTTTTAAATGAGTAATTCATTGGACTTTTTATGTTTCAGCTGGGCCCTCTATAGCCCCTCGGTACATCGGTAGGTCTAATAAGACAATCTAGTTTTGGTTTTTCACCTATTTACATATAGTCTTGGCTTGAGTCCATGATATATCGTTATGATGTCCCGCATTTTGTGTTCCTTCATTATAAAGATATGAATTAATAGTTCATGTGATCATTTGAATAGTATAATATTCACGGTTATGTTTTATTATAGAATTATTCATTAATATTTTATTCCTACCATATTATGCTCAAGATTATGTTTTAATGGCATGTGTATTTTTATTTATATACCATTACTTATTATTTATGCTTATTCTGAATTAATTAACCTTAGTGAGAATCTTATCTTACCCCATTAATATGTTTCATTTCTCGAGGTTATGAAGAAGAAAACATTGTATAAACTTTCAATGATGTTGTTTATTTCATTCTATATTTTATTATGTTTTATTATCTATTACCAATGTATTATGGGTTTCATATATGTAATATGGTTATCCAAGGATGATAAACTGATCGTTCGTTCCAGATTTTATTCCATGTAATCATTCCAATGTAATCAAATAATTCACTAGCTTCTGGATTCTAGAGTCAGGGCATTATAGTTAGTATCAGAGGAAGTTTATCAATAAAAAAAACAAGATTTAGAAAACATCAATTAGAGAACATACCCCTAAAATAGACATTGGGGATAAGTGTAAAATAATATCCTAGAATTTTGATAAGGTATATATTATGCGTATATTCTAAGAAAACATATCCATATCTGGATACTACATGTGTATTTGGTTCTGGAACATATATAACTAGGAGTAACAACTCTGACAAGGTGTTTTAGTCCAAACTCGGGGTAACCTAGTACACGACAATGAGCCTTACTATGCACCTAGTTTGACACTCCCTTATGATAGTCTTAGGAAATTCAATTATTCTTTACAAACTAATATGAAGGATTTAAATTTAAAAATGTCCTCAAAAAATACATGTTTATGATTACGATATTATCTATGTATAAATTTATCAAATTAGGTTTAATATTTAACTAGTATTGGGTTTATAAAATATGTTTCATAATGATATGATCTAATCTAGTGTATGTATGGATTAGGAACTGCATCAATGCACATAATCCAAAGAGTTATAATAGTCGTTCCTTTCATGGGTTTAATCCATTTTTTCAAAAGGAAATAGTTTCTAAAACATTCTCACAATATTAAAAGATAGTATAATGTCCTAAAAAGTCATAGAAATGGTATTATACATATTATGGATACATAAATAAGAAACTGAAGTATAGAAGAACTTGGAAATAGTTAGATAATGTTAATAATGGAATGAATTATTTCCCCACACATGATAATTGTGGAAGAATACACCTTGGAATATGATTAAGAGGAAAAATATATTGCTTCAAGTGTGGAGAAAAAGGCCCCCATGCTCATAATTATAATATCAAGAAATAATTATCCAATATTCAATACTCCAACTATAAGAATATAGGGCACTACACAAATGAATATCCCAAGCATCAAGGAAATAATGCTCCAAAAAAGTAAAGGGACCATGGTCAAAATTATGATATTACTATGTCAAATTAGAATAATTAATATATTTCTATATTAAATAACTATTTTATGAAATTCTTGTTATAATAATTTTGGAATATACAATGATTTTACTACAATAACATTTCATTAAGGATTTGAGTTCACATGTCAAATAGTATGAATGAAGAGTGACTCAGTAACAAGTTAAACTATTGGGAATATATATATTTGAGGGAAAATAAACCCTTAATGTGTTCTTGATACAAATATATCAATTTTAGAATAAATTGATGATTGATTTTGATAACATAAATTTGGTATCATTTACAATCTTGGATCTAAATAATGGACTATCAACAAAGTGGTAGATTATATAACATTTTGGACTTAAGAAATATATATAAATTCAAATGTTTTAACTAAGGAATAAAGAAACATGATCATATTAAATAAGGTTTTAAGGTAATTCATGTTATTACAATGCATCAAGATAATACATGGAGAATGTACTCACATGTTTCTAAGTGATGATTAAGAGGAACTCCATGTTGATAAATAAGTTCATTATAGAAATTCAGTGGCTTTATTTCTAAATAAATGGATCATATTGTTTTGTAAAATTTAACCATTTATGAAATGGATGAAATTTAACTTTGTATATGGTTCTTGAAATTATTTTACCCTATGATACCACATGTGCCTGAAATGAAGTAGGAACAGTAAAAGTCACAACTAAAGGATAAGTTTGTGTATTAAGTACTTCTATTTCCTTACATTATAGTGTGAAGTAATTTATCTCCTTTAGGGAAAGGATATTGCAAAATAAAAAAAAGTTTATCCTAGTACCTTCTTTTCTAATAAATCAAATGTGCCCTTATATTATAATAGATTTATGGCTTTTTAACTTTTAACTTCTTCCTGACCATTTCGTATATCACATTCCATCAAAACATGATGGTTTGATTATTCTTCCATGTCCATATTTTCACTGCACTCTAATGTCATCCTACTAAAATATGTATTTTTATAGTAATGTATACATTTCACTTTCCCATTTATTATGAGAATATTTTAATAACCCTATTACCAATGTGGGTTTCCAACAAGGGATTTTTAATTATCAACCTTTAACTATCAAAGTGCATTTTCAAATTTTGGGGATTCAATTATGATGCTGGGGGAATAATGTTACAACCTAGTAATTTGTTTTATAATTTTAAATACATTATGTGATGAAAAATAATAATTTAAAATTATGATTTTTAATTAATAATACTTATATTTTATATTTCCATCTTTAAAATAAATATTAAATTGTTGTTCTAAAAATAAATACTATTTTACTTGTTTATTTTCTATAAAAGCATATTTTAATATCAATATATATATTTGATTATTTATTTCAATAGATTATTTAATTAAATATTTTAATAATATATATATATATATATTGATTATTATAACTATTTCTGATAAATTATAAATTATGCTATGAATATGTTAACTATTAATATGACAACCCAAGATTTTATCGAATGTTTTTTCGTAAATAATTTCAATAAATTAGTTAGCTTACATGCACACATCATTGAGTCTATGTGGAACAAAACATTGTTATAGTTATAACGTCTTTGTTAAATTTAAGTTTTCCACTTCTTTGTTTTGAATTTCAAAAAATGAACATACGCGATTGTGTTTAGTTTGATATTTAGTGTTTGATATAATCATCTTATTTTTTGTGAATACTAACATGACTCATTTGAATAGTAATATACCCTTGTGAATAGTTACATGACCCTTATTAATAGTAATGCACCCTTATTAATAGCAACCTCACCAATGTAGGTATAAATAATATTTAGGCACCTTATAAATGAGAGTGAATATTTTAAAAATTAATAATTAATTGTTAGTATTTTAGTGAGAAATAAATAATTAATTACAATTTCATAGTTAATAAAATTTATTAAAAGATAATTAATTATTATAAAATGTATTCATAAATAAATATTATGTTGTCCTTTGATTTTGGTGAAATTTAATGAGACCTTAGTACATTTTTCTATGTATTATACATTCACTTGTAATTTAAAAGGCTATATTTTTTTGAGTAAATAGTGATTTTAATTAATAATTAAATTTATCATATTTACGTAATTAGTCTAATAAAATTGATTTCATTTTTTGTATTCTGCACATCGAAAAATGGTTAGGGTGAATGTTTGGGATTTTTAAAAAATACTTGAATTTGTTGTGAATAGTGAGATTTGATAATTTATCAAATATAATAAATAAATGAATTTTTGCATCATGCTTGTGTCATGGATTGTGTAAATGGTCGTTGGTTTAAACTCACATTCAATTATTACTATTTTTATTCACAATAATAAATACAAGTTATAGTCTTGTGGGAAAATAATAAAATAATTATTAAAATAATGGAAAACCCCTCATGTCCTCTACTATAAAAACCACCTCCCTTCCCTCTTATCTTCACTACGCTAAGGCTTGAATCTTCTCAATGTGCTGCCCAAATAATATTCATTAGTATCTACCCACATCCAGGTGTTCTTTGTCTTTCAAAATGACCAAAACCCCTTCCCTTGAGGAGTTCCCAAGGAGGATATTTCAAGACCTAATATCCTCTTCGTTTGTCAATTTAATTTCCTTTTATGTTCTTCATTTTATTATTCTATCCTAACATCATCTTGCCAATTTATCTTTATAAATATAGTTTCATATATATACTGGAATTATAGAATGTTAATTGAATAACTGTTATCAATATCATAACTCTATCTTTTATTTTATAAACAAAATCATCATTTGAGAGGTGCCAATTTAGAACTATCGTGGACGACAGAGTTTTGTTCTTCAATTTACTTTTAAAGGCTGGTAATGAAACAATATTTATGGTCAAACCAGATTATAAAATATGTATTATAAATTAGTTAATGATTCTAGAACCATTATTTATACAAGATTTTAAATTATAGAACAAAACTAGTTCGTTGTAATCAAAAAAACATCGTAAAAATCTAAACAATTATCACTAAATATCTTATCTATTGATTCATCCTCATACCATGTAACCAAATGATATATATTACTATTTATTTTTTTAATATTCATTAATAACATATAATAACAATACTATAGAATTATATCCATTCAAAATTAACTACATTACTTAAAATCAAGAAAACAGATCATGAAATCAAGGAAATGAACACTCCCAAACAACAGAATTGAATCTTATAACTTATTAATAGAGACATAAACAAAATTAATAGAAATATAATGAAGAAGATATATGTATATAGAATAATTAATGAATTTAATTTTATTATCTTACATATTAGGGTCTAGTGTAAAATATATTTGGACATAAGGTAAGGGTTTTCTCAACTCACTTTCATTTCTATGTGATATGACTTACTCGCCACTAATTCTTATTTTTACATAATTCATACTTATAATTAATGTATCATATCATGAAAATATTTATTTTTATGGTATTTAATTAATCATTTCATTATTATTAATTATTTGGGCATATGATTCGATTGATTACAAATTGGTAAGGCATTCCACCCAAACCTTCATTTTTTCCTTTAGGTTATTCAATCACTATAATTTCAAAAAATGTAATTCTTATTATATATATATATATATATTTTATGTTTTATGTTTTTATATTCCAAAATCATATATTCAAATCATTTAATCTTTTTTAGGGGGACTATATGTTTTAAAATAGATCCCTTCTTAATTCTTCTTGATAAACAAGCCCGACTCATGGAACTTCTCGAATTACTACCCATTTTCAAGTGCACTATATAATCTATTTTAATCCATAATTATATTTCTAAAATCAAAAATTTTCTCAAGAAAAACTATCTTTCTTCATTTTTTGTTTTATTAAAACAAACATTCCTTTCCGATTTAGAATCTGTTTAAATTTTTCCTTAAACTTCGGTAAAATGTTTTATTTACAAAGACTCTTTAAAAAATATTTTTATATAATTTCATCTTAGTGGAAGATTATTTATTCCTAAAATATAATTTATATGTCCTTAAATTTTATTTTGATTGATATACATGTTTACAATATGATTTTATAAAAAATACAAATGATTTTAAAAAATAACTCTTCATTCCAAAGTGAAAATGATTTTTCTCATCTCACTTTTACTTCTGTGAGATATATGACATGTTCACCAATTGTTCCGTGCATGTAGTCTATGCACTAAAATTTGGTAAATAAAATCAAGATTAAACTTATTCTCAATATATTTTATAACATCCCATGTAAGTAATGAATGATAGATATTTTTATCTATGTCTATTAATGAATTAGATAGTGTTTTAGAGGCTTAAAATGAGAATAAATCCAATCTTAAGCAAGGAATACACTAATATTTTTAAAAGATTATTTTACTACCTTTTAATGGCAAACCATTTTTAAATCAAACTTTTGACAATTCTATAATCTTTATTTGTCAAAATAAACTTATTCTTTATGATTGGGACCTTGAAATTTACTTTGGGTAAATTTTTGGTATTTTTCCGATAAAGTTCATTTTTTAATGAATAGTGAAAAATGTTGTATTTTAATTCAAAACCTCTTTTTAATCTAATTTATTTATATGAATAGATTATCTTTTGAATTGGTTTTAAATTTAAATTATAATATAATTTCACCATTTAATCTAATAGTGTTCGTGGAAATAATTTCACTTTGAAATCGAACTTAAATTAGTGTCAATCTTTTGATACTTTTTGTTTCATAAAAACACGCTTTTTGTTTTCACAGCGGTTATTAATTATTAAATTAATTAATTCAACTTATATGTTTTTAATTTGGTAAAAAAGACATGATTTTTCAATTTGGAATATCAAATATGGATTAGGGTTAATTTTTGGTATTTTTCTGAAAAACATTAATTTTTGATGAATAGTGAAACCACTAAGTGGTACTTAAAAAACTGATTTTTCATTTAAATGAAATTTTACCACCTTTGGGTTTTGAATTTCAAAAATCTGACATACATGTTTTTCATTAAGAAGTAAAATGTTGTTCAATGGGATTAAAAAATTTTTGGTTAATAGTAACTTTTAAGTTTTTAATTGCGATTAGAGGTAATTAGTGTAATTTAAGGTAAGAATAATGTTTTGATAAAATGAAATGAACTTGAAACATGTCTTACCCTTATTTTATGTTTCATGACCGACCAAGAAAATCCATGGTTCATCTTGGGGACCCCATGGAGCCACATTGGAAGGAAAATGGCATTAATATCTTTTTATTTAATGTTCAAGTAAAAATGTCACAAACATGAGTTGTTTTACTAAAAAAATTAAATGGGGTTATACAAGTCATATTTTTGAAAATAAATATTAATTATAAAGATAAAAATATTTCCTACAACATGATATTTGTCTTATAATTTTTAGACATTAAATAAATTAAATTATTTATGACATCATGATGATGCAGCGATTACCTCATTATTTAATGATTTAAATAAATTGAAAAGATAATGTAAAATATAAGACCTACAGATGTCAAAAACCTATTGGATGAGTATATTTCTAACTTCAATCACCTTATCCTTGAAATATATAATTTTGGGACCTATTAAATCTGAAAATCATTTTATGATAAAGTAACCTTTTATAACTTTCCAAGAGTGCCCCTCCTCTCCTCTTATAAAAGGACCCCACCTCTACCACCTTAACCACACTTCCATAGCCTTTGGATCGGCCAACCCCTGTCTATTTTGTCTCTACACATCCTTCTCTAACTCTTAGAAGCCTCACTTTGGGCAGAAGTCTTCCCAAGGAAGCCTTTGATCTAAAATCAAAAAGATTTACCCGATTTAAAGGTAGTGTCTTCTCTTGTGTTCTTACGTTTTATTTTGCTTCTCCAACCCCCTAAAATCTTTTTATTCATTTCTTTTGTAACAACACCAGTATCTTCCATATACTAGTATGTTGTTATAATAAGGATTCGAGCTTTACATACACACACCTACATCTAATGGTTAAAGAACATATTGTTTTCTTGGATGGCGAATTTCTGCCTCATGAAACGATGATTGTTCAATATTCTTCTAAAACCTTCAAAGGTGGACATTAAAATGACACTATATTTATATATGATATATAATATGTTTATGTTTTAATTAAGCTTCTATATTTTTCATTTATGACATACCTTTATGGTTACCATTATGGGTAAACGCAATATCTTCATTTTAGGAAGTGCGGACTACCGCCCCCTCAAAGTGATTTGATTCGCTAATTCCATATATGGGACGTATAAAGGATTTAATTAATAATATTATTTATGATATTATAATGGAATTATAATATACCGCTATATCATTATGATTTCATTCCATAAAATACTAAATAGAAATGAAAGTAGCGTTCATCCATACGTACGACTTACCGTCTCCATGAATGGTGCATTTCATTTCTTAACTCTAAACGTTATGTAAAATTATAAGTTCATGCATATACTGGATATATATGATATATATGATATCTACATCATGAATAAAATTCTGGATATAATGAATATTTTGCCACATGAACAACTTGTAATTATAAAGAGTTTATTTTTGACTCAAGTACCAATGATCGTTAAAATGACCGTTATTTACTTAAATAATAAAGTGTTCATGACATGGTAATAAGTGATATAAAAGGAATAATGAACTTGAAAAAGGTTCTTAAGAAATTATAAATTAACTAAAGTTTATTATTCTGGAGATTAAAGAACGATCGATTCGAGTTGGACCCAAGGTAAGGGATTTCGTCTCAATCTCCTTTCATTGAGGCATATTTTGTTTTATACACAACTTTCTTTTATATGGTGTATAAGCCCCTTTGACTTTGAAGTTTATCCAAAAGGATTTTTTTTTATACGAAGCGTTTTACAAAACGACAAAAGGGAATGTTTTTGTCGTACGTATGCGGAGACAACGACTTCTCCACCGCCATGACTATTATTTGAGTTTCGGCTTCCACTACAAGCCATACCTTTTTTAAAATGAAAAATAAATACCATGTTTTAATTTTCTTTTATTTTGGTATTTAAAATGGTTTTCATAATGTTTTTATTATATCAATGTGTTGTATTGATATCTTGTGACTGAAATGTGGAAATGTTATGTTTCCTTTATGCATGTTTTATGTGATACGATTATGTTACGGTTCTTGGGCATTGTTATGAAGATGGGTGGTTCCGTGATAAAATAAGGGTGGGCTAGCCCGATATACCTCTCCAATGCATTGGGTAACGTGAAGGAGTTAAACGTTAAGGTTTCTCCGAAGAGATTTAGGGGATATACTGTGATGGGTATTCCAAACGTAACAAAGAGGGTTACTCCCTATGTAAGAATGTTATGAATGCCTCAAGTTACCTTAATGTCTTATGATTTATATGATTTATTCATTATTTGATGAGGTATGTTAATGTGCTTATGTTTTATGGGTAAAGTATGATTTCATTCTTATGTATATATGAACCCGTGTTTCCTTTCCATATTTTTATAACCCTAACTGAGCTTTTTATGCTCATCCCGAGTTTTTGAAATGTTTTTCACAGGTCAAGGGAAGGGTACATGATATGAGGATAGTCTCAAGGATGTTTCACGGAAGAATCCATGTTTTACTTTAAATATGTTTCTGTTGCGGGGGAAAAATTAATACTAACTTTTATTGTAACCACTTTGTTTAAATGTGGGATGTAGTGCTTGTTTTATGATCTAATTCTCTAAAACTCTAAACCTGAAAAGATCCTCAAGGTGTATTCTTGAAATATCTCACGATTAAGTAATGTTTAAGGGTGGGGCCTTATAGTTGGTATCAGAGGTCTGTTTAGAAAACTTTAAGAGATAGAAAATTGTTAAATTATAAATTAATTTATGGTATGGTTGAAATGATATTGCATTTAAAGATTACCATGTTGATTCAACTAAGATATGTCTATGTTAATAATTATTTTTCATAAAGGAAATAGAGAATCTTTTCAGGGAAGGAATACATAGTAGAATGACATTTCGAATCAGCATCTATAGATTGTCGGAATCAGAATTGAGCAGTTTACTGCAGGGATGACTCAGTTGAATCAGGTGATAAATGGTGGTTGTGTTTATTGATGATATTTTGGTGTTTTCTAAATGTAAAAAGGAGCATGAAAGTCATTTAAGGGTTACCTTTAAAACCTTAAAATAAAAGAAACTTTATGGAAAATTCAGCAAGTGTGAGTTTTGGTTACAACAAATTTCTTTCCTTGGTCACATTGTTTCAAAAAATGGAATAACTGTTGATCCTTCTAAAATAAAAGTTGTTGAAGAATGGACAAGACCCACAAATGTAACTAAGATTCGTAGTTTCCTTGGTTTAGAGGGCTATTACCGAAGGTTTTTTAGAAATTATTCACGGTTATCTAGTCCAATGACTAAGATAACTCGCAAGGGTTTTAAGTTTATCTAGACAAAAGAATGTGATGATTGTTTTCAGGAATTGAAAAGAAGATTGGTGAATGCTCCAGTTTTGGCACTACCTTCCTAGAATGGTGAGTTTGTAATCTACAGTGATGCTTCATTGAAAGGACATGGTTGTGTCCTAAGGCAGAATGATCTGGTAATTTCTTATGCTTCATGACAGTTGAAAACTCATGAGGTGAAGTACCCTACACATAATTTGTAATTAGCTGCTGTTGTTTTCTCTTTAAAAATTTGGAGTCATCATTTGTATGGAGTAAAGTGTGAAATATATACCGATCAAAAAAATTTAATGTATATATTCACTCAGAAAGAATTGAACATGAGACAGATGAGGTGGATAAAATTAATCAAGGATTATGATTTTACAATTCATTACCATCTAAGAAAAGAAAATAAAGTGGCTAATTATTTGAGTCAAAAAAGTAATTCTTCATTAACAATGTTGTGTTTGGAATGTGATCCTTTGGTTAAGGATTTGATGAAATTTTGCATAGATGATTTTGGTGCAAGATGTTATTCTGTTTTGTTTCCGGTATCAGTGAAATCTTCTCTATTAGACAGAATCAAGCAAGCACAGAAGCAAGATAGTGAGTTGCAGAACAAGGTAGAGCTGGTTCAGAAGGGTAAGATGCCTGAATTCAATATTGGTAATGATTGTTTTTTGAGATTTGGGCAGAGATTGTGTGTGCCTTGTGATTCACAGTTGAAGAGAGAGAGTTGCTCTGTGAAGCTCATAGATCTCTGTTTTCTGTTCATCCTGGCAGTACTATGATGTACAGAGATCTGCGGGAGTATTGCTGTTGGGAAAGGATGAAAAGAGATATTGTTGATTTTATTGTAAAGTGTTTGACTTGTCAGCATGTTAAAGCAGAGCGGCAATTAATGAAAGGGATGCTTCAGCTTTTACCATTGCCAGAGTGGAAATTGGATAATATATCCCTGGACTTTGTTGTGGGATTGCCAAAGGCACCTCGAGGTAATAATGCAATCTGGGTTATTGTTGAGTGTTTGACTAAATCTGCTCATTTCTTTGCTATACGAGATACTTTTTCCCTAGATCAACTTTCTCGTTTGTATCTTAAAGAGATAGTCAAGTTACATGGAGTTCCCCTCTCCATTGTATCTGATCGTGATCCCTGGTTTACTTCTAACTTTTGGAAAGGCCTTCAGAAGTCGTTGGGTACTGAATTAAATTTTAGTATAGATTTTCATCCTCGATCAGATGGGCAGTCAGAACGAAAAATTCAGACATTGGAAGATATTCAACTTTCTTGTTTTATGGATTATCAGGGAATTTGGTACCAACATATTTCTTTGGTTGAGTTTTCTTATAATAACAGTTTTCATTCTAGTATACAGATAGAACTATTTGAGGCGTTATATGGGAAGCGGTGTCGAACTCCAGCTTTCTGGGATGAAGTGGGTGAAAGGAAGCTGATGGGACCAGAACTGGTAGAAGAGTTCGATGAAAAAGTTCAGCTGATACAGAAACACATGAGAACAGCTCAGAGCAGGCAGAAGAGTTATGCGGACAATAGGAGGAAGGATCTATCTTTCGAGGTAGGCGATCATGTTTTTCTCAAAGTCTAACCATAGAAAAGTGTGATGCGATTTGGTAAGAATGGAAAGCTGAGTCCACGGTTCATTGAACCATATTAAATTCTCGATAGATTTGGATCGGTTTCTTAACAAGTGTCACTACCTCCGAGTTTATCTCATGTACACAATGTTTTTCATGTTTCAATGTTAAGGAAGTACATGCCAGATCCATCTCATGTTTTGAGCCCAAAGATAGTTCAGTTGGAAGAGAATCTCTCTTATAAAGAACAACCAGTCTAGATTCTTGAACAATGGGAGAAAGTGTTGCGAAATAAGTTAATTCACTATGTAAAGGTTTTGTGGAAAAACCACATGATTGAAGAGTCAACATAGGAATCTGAAAATGCAATGAGGGCTAAATACCATCACTTATTCGATAAGTAAATAAATTACGGGGACACAATTTTCTAAATGTGGAAGGACGTAACATCCCAAGTAAGTAATGAATAATAGATATTTTTATCTATGTCTATTAATGAATTAGATAGTGTTTTAGAGGCTTAAAATGAGAATAAATCCAATCTTAAGCATAGATTACACTAATATTTTTGAAAGATTATTTTACTGCCTTTTGATGGAAAACCATTTTTAAATCAAAATTTTGACAATTTTATAATCTCTATTTGTCAAAATAAACTTATTATTTATGATTTGGACATTGAAATTTACTTTGGGTAGATTTTTGGTATTTTTTTGATAAAGATCATTTTTTAATGAATAGTGAAAAATGTTGTATTTTAATTCAAAACCTCTTTTTAATATAATTTATTTATATGATTAGATTATCTTTTTAATTGGTTTTAAAGTTAAATTAGAATATATTTTTAACATTTAATCCAATAGTGGTCGTGGAATTAATTTCACTTTGAAATCCGACTTAAACTAGTGTCAATTTTTTGATACTTTTTGTTTCATAAAAACGCGATATTTGTATTGACAGTGGTAATTAATTATTAAATTAATTAATGAAACTTATATGTTTTGAATTTGGTAAAATAGACATCATTTTTTAATTTGGAATATCAAATATATCTTAGAGTGAATTTTTGGTATTTTTCTGAAAAACATCAATTTTTGATGAATAGTGAAACAACTATGTGATACATAAAAAACTGATTTTTCATTTAAATGAAATTTTACCACCTCTGTGTTTTGAATTTGAAAAATCCGACATACATGGTTGTCATTAGGAATTAAAATGTGGTTCAATGGGATTAAAATTATTTTTTGTTGAATAGTAACTTTTAAGTTTTTAATTGCGATTAGAGGTAACTACTGTAATTTAAGTTAAAAATAATGTTTTAATAATATGAAATAAACTTCACACATGTCCTACCATTATTGTATGTGTCATGGCCGACCAAGAAAATCCATGGGTCATCTTGGGAACCCCATGGAGCCACTTTGGAAGGAAAATGACATTAATATCTTTTTATTTAATGTTAAAGTAAAAAATGTCACAAACATGAGTTCTTTTACTAAAATAGTTTTTAAATGGGGTTATACAAGTCATATTTTTTACTATAAATATTAATTAGAAATATAAAAAGATTTCCTACATCATTATATCTGTTTTATAATTTTTAGACATTAAATAAATTAAATTATTTATGACATCATGATGATGCAGCGATTACCTCATTATTAATTTAAATAAAATGAAAAGATAATGTAAAATCTAAGACCTGAACATGTCAAAAACATATTGGATGAGTATATTTCGAACTCCTATCACCTTAACCTTGAAATATTTAATTTTCGGACCTTTAAAATCCTAAAAGCATTTTATGATAAAGTAACCTTTTATAACTTTCCCAGAGTGCCCCTCCTCTCCTCTTATAAAAGGCCTCCATCTCTACCACCTTACCCACACTTCCAAAGCCTTTAGATTGGCCAAACCCTGTCCATTTTGTCTTTACACATCCGTCTCTAACTCTTAGAAGCCCCACTTTGGGCAGAAGTCTTCCCAAGGAAGCCTTTGAGCTCAAATCAAAAAGAGTTACCTGATTTAAAGGTAGAGTCTTCTCTTGTGTTCTTATGTTTTATTTTTCTTCTCCAACCCCCTAAACTCTTTTTATTCATTTCTTTTGTAAAAACACCAGTATCTTCCATATACTAGGATGTTGTTATAAGAAGTATTTGAGCTAAACTTACACACAGCTACATATAATGGTTAAAGAACATACTGTTTCCGTGGATGGCGAATTTCTGCCTCATGAAACGATGATTATTCAATATTATTCTAACACCTTAAAAGGTGGCCTTTAAGATGAAACTATTTATATATATGATATATAATATTTTTATGTTTTACTTAAGCTTCTGTATTTTTCATTTACGGCATACCTTTTTGATTACCATTATGGGTAAACGCGATATTTTTATTTTAGGAAGTGCGGACTACCGCCCCCTCAAAGTGATTTGATTCATTAATGCCATATGTGGGACGTATACATGATTTAATTAATGATATTAAATATTATATTATACTGGAATTATAATATACCTTTATATCATTAAGATTCCATTCAATAAAATATGAAATAGAAATGAAAGTAGCATTCATGCGTACGTACGGCTTACCGTCTCCATGAATAGTGCATTTCATTTCTTACCTCTAAACGTTATGTAATATTATAAATGCATGAATATACTGGATATATATGATATATATGATATCTACATCATGAATAAAATTTTGGATATAATGGATATTTTACCACATGAATAGCTTGTAATTATAAAGAGTTTATTTTTGACTCAAGTACAAATGATCGTTAAAACGACGGTTATTAACTTAAATAATAAAGTGTTCATGACATGGTAATAAGTGATATAAAAGGAAAAATGAACTTGAAAATGGTTCTTAAGAAAGTATAAATTATCTCAAGTTTATTATTCAGGAGATTAAAGAACGATCGAGTCAAGTCGGACCCGAGGTAAGGGATTTCGTCTCAATCTGCCTTCATTGAGGCATATTTTGTTTTATAAACAACTTTCTTTTATACGGTGTATAAACCCCTTTGAATTTTAAGTTTATCCAAAAGGAATATTTTTTATATGAAGCATTTTACTAAACGACAAAAGGGAATGTTTTTGTCGTACGTTTGTGACGACAACGACTTCTCCGCCGTCGTGACCATTATTTTAGTTTCAGCTTCCTCTACAAGCCATACCTTTTTTAAATGAAAATTAAATATCATGTTTTACTTTTCTTTTATTTTGGTTTTGAAAATGGTTTTCATAATGTTTTTATTATATCAATGTGTTGTATTGATATCTTGTGATTGAAATGTTGAAATGTTATGTTTCCTTTATGCATGTTTTATGTGATACGATTATTTTATGGTTCTTGGGCATTTTAATGAAGACGTTTGGTTCTGTGATAAACTAAGGGCAGGTGATCCCGAAATAGCTCTCCAATTCATTGGGTAACACGAAGGAGTTAAACATTAAGGTTTATCTGAAGAGATTTTGGGAATATACTGTGACGGGTATTCCAAACGTAACTAAGAGGGTTACTCCCTATGTAAGAATGTTATGAATGCCTCAAGTTACCTTTATGTCTTATGATTTCTATGATTTAGTCATGATTTGATGTGGTATGTTAAAGTGATTATGTTTTATGGGTAAATTATGATTTCATTCTTATGTATATATGAACTCGTGTTTCCTTTCTATATTTTTATAACCCTTACTGAGCTTTTTTATGCTCATCCCAAGTTTTTTAAATGTTTTTCACAGGTCAAGGGAAGGGTACATGATATGATGATAGTGTCAAGGAATTGTCAAGAAAGAATCCATGTTTTAATTTAAATATGTTTCCATTGATGGGAAAAATGAATACTATCTTTTATTGTAACCACTTTGTTTAAATGTGGGATGTAATACATGTTTTATGATCTAATTCTCTAAAACTCTAAACCTGAAAAGATCCTCAAGGTGTATTCTTGAAATATCTCAAGATTAAGTAATGTTTAAGGCTCGGGCCTTATATATTCTAAGGGGTTATCATTTTAATGTTTCAAGGTGGTATGGGATAGTTTGGAATGTTTAAGGATTTTTTCCTCAAGAATTGTTTAGTGGTCTCACTTAAAAGTATATTCATCTATGTAAACATACATTGTTTAATAATGTACTTCATGTAACTTTATCTATTATGATATCTTCTACAGTATTTTGTTGAAGGGTTTCTGATTATTTTGACTATGGATGTGTTATATTTATACCATTAACCAAATTACTCTGAATGGTTAGTGTTCATGTTAATGATTGGGGAAAGTTATTTAAATTTATATGTTTGTTTCAACATTAATGTGTATGTTGATTATGTTAACCCCTTTCATATGATTAACTCATTAGAATTAGTAAGTGTTTGGTAGGGCCCAATATAGCCCATTGGTGCATCGGTAGGACACACGAGACAAACTAGTTTGAGTTTTTACATGTTTATGTATGGTCTTGGCCTGAGTCCTTGACAATATGGTTATTATGTCCTTCATTATTCATTACATCATTATTAATTTAGTTATTTTTAGTCCATATAATTATTTGATTAGTATAATATCCATATTTATGTTTATTTTGGTCATTATTCAATTAGCTTTTATTTCGTCCATAGTATGCTCAAGATAATGTTTGAATGGAATGTGTACTTTTATTTATTCACCATGCCTTATTACTTATGCTTCCACTGTATTACTTACCCTTAGTGATCATCTGAGCTCACCCTTTTTTTATGTTTGATTTCCCCATATTATGAATAAGAAACATTCTATAATCTTTCAAGGTTGCAGTTTATTTCATTCTACATTGTTTCTTGTTTTTTTATTCTTTTCCCAATGTATTATGGGTATCATGTATGTAATCTTGTTATCCAAGACTACTAAACTGGTCCTTCCTTTAAGATTTGATTCTTTTTAATCGGGAAAATATAATAAAATAATGCAATGAATTTGGGTTTTTGGGGTCAGGGCATTATATCTAGGTATTAAATAATAATTAAAATTAGAATAGTGGTTGAGATAAAAAAAAGATAGTTCATTTTATAAATGAAATTGAGGTAAATATCCATTGAATGTTTAGTTATGTAAAGGGTAAATATGGAATCACATGGTATTTAAGTTATGAAATGATGGTGAGAAAATTATGTTTTAATAAAAACCCTAAAAAATTAAATCTATTTCCTAAATTTCATATGAATTAATTTTTTCGTGCCATGATAACTGACATCTTTTAGCCCTTTAAACCTTGTTTAATTATTTTCAATGGTAATTTTATTCACCAAAAACATAAATTGACACTAATTAACCAATTTCTATATGATTATTCCAAAATTTGTCTAAATTTAATCCAACTCAATTTATAGGTTGGATAAATTAAAATTTAAATTATAACATTTTATATATAAAAAACATTGAGTTTTTAGAAAAATGGAAATTTAAACATACAATGTTCTGGTTCTTAATTCCTATAAATTATTTATTAAATGAGTTTAAATAAATAAATAAATGTATATATATAAATTAAATTATCTTTATCATTTGAAATATATAAATATAGTTTATTTAGATAAAAAACATTGATCACCTAAAAATTCATGAAAATTAACTACTTTACGTTTTCTATGGTAACTAAATTTTATTCCTAAATGTGAAATTAAAATTGTTACATAATTTTAATATTATATTTAAAAATATGTAATAAATTTCATTTTTTAAATTATTTAAATTATATAAATATAAATTTTAATATAAAAACTCATAATGCATAAAAATAGAATTTTTTCGAAAAATGAATTTTTAAGCATAATGTTTTTTATTTCTATTCAATTCCATGAAAAAATAATTATATAAATATATATTTACTTTTTTTTATAATTTATCAAAACATTTCGTTAATATAATTATTTTATAATGATCAATTTTATTTGAAAAGATAAAAACTCCCAACATATAAAAAATATATAATTATTTGAAAAAAATATATTTTTATCATTAAATGATTTTATTACTTATTATTTAGGATTAACATATTATTCAATAATAAATAATTAATATTTATCCAATCCTTCATATTCAACTAAATCCATTATTCATAAGTATATTTTATTGAAATTCTAAATGTATAATATACATGCAACAATGTTATTGTTATATTTATTAAATTAATAGTTACATGTTTATATCATCTTAACTTATACATAAAAATACCATTAAGACCTGTTCATAATACGTAACTGTAGGATGAGTAATAGTTGGAGTCATGGGAGTGATTCAACTATCATTTATCTCATAGTTATTTCCCTAAGCATGAACTTATCTTTAATTTATTTCTCTCAATATGCACTTATTGAAGTTAAACATAGGCCTCTTTTAGGAAACATAACAGTGATTTAACATTTTTTCCAAGAATGGAAAAATTGGTCTCATAAAGATGATTTTTTTAATTCATACCATTAATTCTCTTTTCTATGTATATTTCATAATGAGGTCACTTGTATTTATACCCACCATATCAGTGGCTACATTACAATGTCTATATGATCTTAATGCATATATAAACACAACAACTATATAAGACTAGTGGCCATATATAAAATAGATATATTTCTTTCCTCTATATTTCCTTACTAAAATCCTAATTTTTTTACCTTACTCCCAATATGTTTAATATATTTCTAAATCATTGGATTAAATCCATATATTCAATATATTTTATAGTCTTTACATAACATGTTAGGATAAATATTTTATGTTTGTGGTAATTTTATTTACATGTGGATTTACTCAACATGAAATTTTCCTAATGTTGTTTCATATTTCATTCCCATACTGTATTTAAATTTATCAAAAAATTTAATATTTTATCACTATAAATTCATCATGATTTATTTTATTTTAATTCTTAATTCTTAAATACTCTATTTTACATAGTATTTATTTATTTTTAAATTTATACAATGATTTAAGGGTGTTACATTATAGCCTAATTAAATCAATTGCATGCTGACAACTCATTAGTGAAAATAGTTAAGGTTATTGATAATATATAAAATAAAAAATATATGATTTATAAATTTATATTAACCTCACTATCTTAGGTAGGACTAGGAAACTCATATTTCCCATCATAATTTTTATACCCAAGTAATGAGTTTCTCTCCAAAAATTTGAGACCGGTATCCATCATAATTGTTTATTAATATGATACAATAGAAAAGATTCAAATGGGTAGTTCATATTCATCCTTGCACATATATATTATCATATCTTGATCTATTATATTGAATATGACTTATATATAGAAACAATTTATATGAGGTGTATGTAGAGATAGAAAATCCTTTCTGAGAATAACACAGATTTTTTCTAAAGAGAAAATAAAAACAATTTTGGGAGTCATATTCTTATAAAATTAACTTTAAAGAAGAGTTATATATTTGAAATAGAATGAAAATAACATTAATTGTTTTCATTAAAAATATAATTATTGGGGAGGATAATTTATTTTCTTATGAAACATTATAGATATTAAGGAGTGGGTAAAACCAAAATAAAATAGAAATTTTTTATAAATCAGTGGACGATTAGTGTAACTAACACCACTTTATTTTTGTGACTCAGTTAATTAGTTTAAATTTCATAATACTTACATTTTTTATAGGATTAAGAGGTTTATAGTATTAATTTTTATAGTTAAACCCTATATTAGTGCACTGCTTTCCAAAGGGAAAAAATTTACCATAATTAAAACATTTAATTGTTTATGGTACCATTGGATGAAAATTATTTTTCTACTCCATGTTAACATAAATAATTCTTTTTTCCTTCGTATTATATTTCTCAATTCCATATTTTACCTAATATAAAATATCATCATTTTCCTTTGATACATTCTCTTAGGTGTTTCTTCAAACATTTTAGACAAATAAGAAGTTCAAACTTTTTTCCTACATGGTATTTATCACATTAAATTTCATAAAACCCAACTTTTATATCATATGGTTTCTATATTTTTCATTGGTTAAATTTATTAATCTTTACTTAAGAAAGTTGTATAGGAATACCTATAATATTTTCACACTATATCCTATCCCATTTGGATTATTATTGGGGAAACCATCACACTCGTTATTATAATTATTAATAGGAGTTCCTTCCATTTAAATATTCCAAAATTATTATTATGAGTATTGAGAAACACTAATCAAATTAATTGATCATATGATAAAGTAAAATAGTCCTAATATATCGTAAATTAGGTCACCATCATTTCGACATTTGGAATTTTATGCTTATCATACACATTTCTTCCACATAGGTTGTTTTATATTGGGTACTATTATAATTATTAAAATAACCCCAAAAATAACTTAAACACACTCTGATATCAAATAAGTTACCACAGGCCCAAACACTAGGACCTAGTGTAAACATTTATTCACTAAATATGTGATTGATTCTATGTGTGATTACCATTGCATAAAATGCTAATATTTTACATTATTTTCCCAATTTAAACATTATGTCTCACAAATTTACACATAATCCTATAACCCAAACGTTTTTTATTTATAGAATAAAAACATGATCTTCTTATTTTACAAAAAATGTTCTTACATTTTCAACATGATTATCCACACATAAAATCTGTCTAAACATTTTATACATAATAACCTTCTTCATTTCATAGTGAATGCAAATATATGAAATGGGTAAACTCTGATTCTATGTATGGGTAAAAATAAGAGTGAATAATAAAATATTAAATGTGAGCATTTGATGAACATGTTGGTATGAGGACATAATAAATGTATAATACAATATATAATCAAACCAAAAAATCATATATCATAAGTAATGAGATGTTGAATAATGATTTTGGAATAACATATGACTTGATTAGGAAATGTGTAGAAGGATTAGTCAGTAGTATGTTAATATTACAATACTATGGCACATAAGACAATAAAATATCATGAATATGAACATAAAATTGGTGTGATGGTAAGCCACCAAAACGTTTATCACATAATGGACTAGACTAACCATCTTCCCAAAACAATTATAGGCATATTCGAGCCACCCATGTACATTTTTTCTCTTGAGTTAACCCCCTATGTACCATTTTTAGGCATGGGATAATAGACAATGTACCCTTTTAGGTTCTAAGTAACCACCTATGAACCTTTTAGGATCTATCTTGCAAATAATGTACATTTTTTGGTTTGGTAAAACCACTTGTATATCATTTGAGGCTTGGACAAACCAGTCATGTGCCCTATAAGTATCAGTCTATCCAACCATGTACATATTTTTAGATTATAAAAAATAAAACATTACCATGTAATTGGAGGGAAATAACAGACTCACCGATCCCATAATGATAAACAACACATATGTGTGCCACTTGAGGATAAAAACATTTATAAACACAATATAACATATTTTACCTGGAGATAGTAATAGGTTTCATAAAAATTTCTACAATACATGATCATAATCAATCTATATAAGAAAATGGATTTTATCATCAAAGAATATACCAGGTGAATCATAGAAATCATTCAATTTTGTTGACATATATGATGAATACTTTAATAAGAAAATTTAAAAATTTTATAGAAAATCAAGAAGAAATATTCTTTTCATTAGATATTTTTTTGTCAAAATTATAAATTAATAAAATAATGGAATGTTATATTTTTTTATAGAAACATGAAAAAATAAATATGAATATTTATATTGAAAAATATATAAATAAGTGGTAAAATGTGTTCATGAAGAAAACATTAAAAATAGCAAATTTTTTCACACTTTTTTAATGAGAGTCACAATTTTGAGAAAATTACCATACAAAAAATTATTAAATAAAAAATAATTTTTAAAATAAATTCACATCCATTTAAATAGAAAAATTTTAAATCATAGAAGAAGATATAATTACATCAATAAAATAATATTAATAATATAAAAATGTGGGGGGAAGATTCCTGACCAAAAATAAGAGATATGGCTAGCTCAAATTGCAAACATCATTTTAATAAAAAAACTAATAAAGGGGTCAGAAATTGAATTAAGACATTTAAAACCCAAAAATTACAATAGGAGAGTGAATTAAAATAGTTGTAGAGAGAATGAAAATCAATTTCTTTATATGGATGTTCAAACAAAAACAATTTAAATTTCAAAATGAGATTGGTAAAGAAACCCTTATGGATTTGGTAAATTTTGAATCAAAAGGATTTAAAAAAATAACCTTATATGGATTAATAAATCCCTTAAATTACATGATAAATATTTTATAATACATTCTTTGGGTATAATTTACAACGCATTATGAAATAAATTAGTTAATAGAGAGAATATAATAATGTGAGAATATTTAAAGGTGAAAACACTTACCTTGGATTCATTGTTGTTATAAAATTATCTAACTTCTTATATAACTAACTAACTACCATTAATAATCTATTCAAGATCATTATTATTATATATGTCCTTTTATGGTAATATTTAATATTAATTTAAAATATAATTATTAATTATTTTTTGCTAATATTGGTCACTGGTTATTCGATTTTTCAAATGTTCCTTATATGACTTTGGTATTGAAGATTCAGTAATCATTCAATATTCATGAGTAAAAAATATCTATAATAATATTGGTATAGGAATAATTTTTCATAATGATTTATGAATCCCTTGGTTTATTCAATTAGAGTTTCGTGTATGGCTCTATAAGATAAAAACCGTAATGATCTTATATTGGTAAATTTTGATGAATAAATAGAGACATAGTAATAGTGAGTGAAATATTAATGTTACCATTCTCTGATGAATAAAATATCTTAAATTAGTTTTTAAAATAACAAAATTTATTTTTTCATAATCATTCATTATAGGTAGTATAACCCACCCAAATGAGAACTAGTTAAACAAAATAATGAGTAATAATATAGAGTTATATTTTGATAAAATCATTTTCAAATAATATTAATTATGTAAAGGAAACATCAATATATTGTTTATTAAGGTATATAAATAGTTTATAAGGTAAAATCGATGAACATAATGAATGAAAACACATTACATTAACAAAATCGCACCATATCACAATGACATCCCTTAAAATAAAGGGAGTGGGAATTACTTATTTGAAAATAGGATTATAAATGTTTTTGATGAATCTATGATAGGATAAATGCGTTGTTATTCAGTAGAAATTAAAAAGATAGTAGTTTGGGGGGGGGGGGCAGAGAGATCCTTTTATATGTGGAATTGATGGACATTTCCTTGGAAACATAAGTATGGTGAGGGGTACATATGGATCCACTTGAGTGCTAGGTGAAGAAATGTTTGTGATACACTAATGGTTGAATCATACACCTAAGGTAATTATTTAATTCTTATATATGATATTAATTATAAACAATTCAATCCATTATAATTGTCGTATTTTTAATCCCTTTTTCATTATTTAATTAGTTACCACGATATTTTTTTACTAAAAATATATTATATCCTATATTTACAAATTTCAAAATGATTAATTTAAATTTGGAATCAATTTAATATAATTCAATTTCTATATTGTTTAAATTAATTTTTTAACTAAAACCAATGATATATAGAAAAAACTATCTTTATAGAAAAATGAATTTTTATATATTAAGTGTACTTATTTTTATTTCATAAAAATACTAATAAAAATATTTTTAATATTATTATATATATAAATATTAAATTATATTCATCATTTTAAATTAATATATTTTATTTATTTATATAAAAAACTATAAAACACTGAAAAAAAGTTTCTTTGAATATATCCCTTATACGTTTACTAGGGTAACTAACTTTTAATGTGGTAAATTATCTTTATTAATAAAATGAAAAATGAAATTATTACATAATATGAATATTATGATTGAAAATATTAATTTAATTTTATTTTACTAATTTTCTAAAATTGATAAATAATAATTTTAATATATAAATTCTAAACACATAAAAAATAATTTTTTTAAAAATCTTTTTTTAAAAATAAAAAGAATTTTTTCTTGTTCCAAAACAACTAAAAATAAATATATGAATTTTTATTTACACATATATATATGAATATTATTAATAAATGTTATTAATATCACAATTTCATTGTGATAAATTATGTTCACTAAGACAAAAATGAACTACATGTTTAACAAATATTTTTAAAAAACATTTTTTCATTTAATGATTTTATTTATAATTATTTATGAATGAAATATAATTTGATAATAATTAATTAAATATTATTAATACATTTTTATTAAATACCATATTTTTTATTTAAAATCAATATTTAAAAGTGTATTTTACTGAAATTCTAATATATAAGATATATGTAAAAAAGAAACTATAAAATTACATAAATTTATAATATCTTGTTTATATGATAATAATATCTACGTAAAAAAACCAAAATATCTCAACATAATATATAAGGTTATGATAATAAATGATGGTAGTTTCCCATGGTGATTTAGCCAATATGGATCTCATATTGATTTCCATATGCTTAAAGTTCTCCAGTATTTTAATTTTCTAAAGCTATACTTATTGGTGTTTAGATTGGGTCTATCCTAATGAAAAACCAAATGATGGTATATCTTTTCCAATATATAATAAAATATTATCGTAAGTAATAATTCTATCACTTGATAAAATTGTGTCTCTACTATACATATATTTCAGAATGGCATTACATTTATTTATGCTTGTTAATTCAATGAAAATATTTTAATGGTAATATAATATTAATAAAAATATAATCCCATCGAGAATATAATCTAAAAAACCATATATATAATAGTCATATTTTATTCTTATATATACCTTTACAAACTCATATTCATTTACTTCCCTCTTAATATAGCCATTATAGTTTAATTAATTACCTCAATTCAATAGTTTTAATTGTGGTTATGATATTTAGGGAAAACCTTGAGGAAACATATTTTATGATAATATTATTTCTATTAACTTGATGATTTATCCCACTTTTACATTTCATAAAATTGTTTTATATTTTATTCTCATAATTTATTAATGTATATCATTTATTGTAATATTTTATCCCTCTAAAATTCATCACAGTTTCTTTTAGTTCAATGATATGTGTGTAAAATCAATTTAACATAGTATCTTTTTAAATATAATTTCATAATAATTTTTTATTACATTTTAATTTATATAGATTGTTTGTAAAAGATATCATTCAATCAAACTATATTTTTGTTATTTTAAAAAAATATAATAGTATTTTATTCCTCAATTAAAAACATCCCATATGTTTACTCAAATACAATTTTATATATATTAATAGTATTTATCATGTTACCATCCTTTCCCCCACCTTACAAATACTATAAATCATTTGATACATCATGTTAATTTTAAAGAAAATAAAACATCAATTCCTCTATGATTACTATAACTACATTAAAATGTTCAATTTATTTTGGTCCTTTTAGGTCTAAGACTAGTAGGTATGTTCCAAATACAAATAGAATTGAAAATTTATTGAATACTGATTGTTTTAAAGAAATATACCACTTAAAAGTTGATTTCTTATCATATATATCAACATATCTACTTATATTTATAATTATTCCCTGATACCATATTTCATTTGATAAATTAGGACATGACATCAATATATAATTCAGCAAGTGTTTCCATATTTAGTCAATTCAAATCACTCATCCCATGGATCAAATGTTCCCATTAAACAAGAATTTAACCAAACGAATATATGGTAATTAAATACATGGGGAAAGGGGAACTTCTCAACCATCTTTAGTTAGAGTAATGTTTCTCTTTAGGGGTAACCAAACCTTTTCACACAACTCACCTTTAATCCTTGTTCATGGTTATCCTTTAAGTGATAGTAATTATGAAATATTATTCCCAAATATTTATTTTTTCATCCTTAAAATACATTTTCTTAAAATCCAACTGTAATCTGGGATTGACCCCACTAACACATGAATATTTCTAATATCACAGGTTTTAGGAAACATTTTTCTTTGAAAAACTACATATTTATCATTCATAAAAATGTTTTACTTATCAATCAAAAAAATTAAATTTATTGAAAAATAAAAATCTCAAATGATATGAATGAAACGAAAATAATTTATTCACTCAAAGTGGGACATTATAAAAAAAAGTTCAAGAAACCATGTAGTATATTCAAAAATATATTATATACCATGGATGATTAAATCCATTAAAATTTAATAATTTAAAATGGTTTTAAAATATAAATGAATAATATAATTTTTATGAAGGTACCCCTAGAAAATATTTTCCTTTTAGGATCACCATTATTAGAAATAAAATGAAAATGATGAATAGAAATGTCAATGGAGAAATCATGTTGTGAAACCTAAAATTAATATTAATGGAATGAGAAGTATTATTTATGTGGTAAGAATTAAAGCGATTTATTTAGAGTGACAATGGTGATATAACCATTTTAAAGGAAGAAATAATCATCGGATATACATGAATCAAATTTGTGTGTTTACTTATTTCATTATTAAAAACAAAATTTAATTAATATAATTCAAAAATAATATAAAATGGAATAAACATATAATATTTAACTAAAATAATATTTTTAAAAATCTTAAATATATATTACATATTTTTTTTGGAGAATGATATGATGTATTTATATGATTATAATAAAGACTTTAATATCAAAGTATTGATGAAATTAAAATTTTAAAATATAAATAATTATTTAAAATGGTATTTTTGAATATTGTTTAGTATAAAAGTTATATTTTTTCATTGATATTTGTTTATTTTTTAGTGTTTTTAATAAATCTATATTAAAGAATTAATTCAGAATAATTTATTGATAATGTAAAAAATAAATAAATTAACACCAATCCAATAATTCTTACAAGGCATTTAATAATAATAAATTTATTTTGTGCATAAAAGTCAAATGCTCACTACAATTGGTCTTATACATGCTTATATTAATTTTTTTTATCAACAGTCAAAATTTATTCTACTAATGAGGTTTAATATTTTATAATAATAATATCTAAATTTTCTAGTAAGTTCATTTTCATTTTTAATATAAATATAAGTTACCAAATTTGATATTTGTTACGACATTAAAATAGTTATTTTCTAAAGAATTGTTTTTAAGAATTGTGTAATTATTGTCTAAATTAATTAAATTGATATATTATTAACGAAACTAATATTATATTAAAAGTATAATAATATTTATTAACACTCATTTAATTAGTTATTTATATGAAATAATAATAATAATAATAATTAATGTATAATGTGAAATTTTTATCGAGATTATTTTTTATATCTTATGTTTTAATTTAAGTGTAAATTTTCTAATATTTATAAATTAAATTCGTTTTAATGGATTTAAAATTGATATTAATCATGTGAAAATTTTTAAATAATCTTCATCATATATTTTTACTAAAAATGAAAATTTTTATGATAAATATTTATTCAAGTTTAACATGTAAAAAGGAAGTAATCTACCATGACACAAAGTTTTCTAACAAAATGACACATTTAAATTATTGAATACAATCATGTTTTATTAAATTAATTAAGAAATATGTAACCAACATATATTCACCCAATTCACTTAACCCACATTTGATTCTATTTTTACCCCTCACATAATCTATGTTTCCATGGAAATGTCCCTCATTTCACCTATAAAATGAACTCACAAACACACTCTTAAATATATTGTATCCCTAATAAATTTCCTTTAACATTGAAATGTTTTAACTCCCAAGGATCAATATTAAATATTTCATATTCCATGTTTATAAGAAATTTCCCCATGTTATCTATTTCGAGGATTTTCTTCAAGTGAAGATGCAAGATCTCAATGTGAGTATTATCCACTCCTTAACTTTTTCATCTATCTCATTCTTATCCAACCTCCTTAAATTTTTTATAAATGTAATAATATAATAAAATATATATTATAAGTATATAATAATTTTATTTTATTAATGTTACAAGCATTATCTATCTCTATCCCATCTAATGAAAAATGAAAATTTTTCTATTGTTACATACAAACTACCATTTCCATGAATAACACATTTAATTTTTCATCAAATCCTAACATGGATGTTTATAATGATTAATTTAATAAATAAAAATTATATTTATTGATTTATTTTTCTTTTTAATGAAAATTTAAGAATTTGACTAATATTAATTCAATTAGAAAAAACCACTATTTTTCATTAGAAATCATCAATACAAACTATTAATCAATATCATCCTCACCAATCATAACTTAAACTCTAATGGTATAAAATTAGAAAATTATAAATAATAATAAAACATTTATAATAATTCCATAAATAATATTGGAATGATTGACCTAGTTTCAATGTAAAAGTATCAAAATCAACATTACAAAGAGGGTATGAAACAGTCAAAATTATGAACATCTGACCAGGAAAATGAATTATAGCCAACTAATTTATACCTAATGTATGATTATTATGGAAGATTATAATGTGTAATATGGATAAATTTTTTCATAAAAAATATTATTATGATGGTTATGTTTATTATAATGTAGTATATAGTTCATTCGTACAATTCACGAATGAAGGTAAGTGTTTCCTTTCAATATCATTTTCAAATCAAAATTATTATGAATGAATTTACACCTGGGTAAAATTTGGGTGAAAATTATACCTGAGACCCACATTAATTTTATATTCCTTAATATTTTTTTTGGTTTTACATTTTCTATTTCGATTTCATTTACCATAAAAAATAATTTGAAAAATATGATGATTACTAGTAAAAATGACTAACCCTCTTATTTTCTATTATAAATATTCCCCCTCCATGTTAATATTAATTAAAGTTTTTTATGGTTGTACTTATTTTTAATTAAATAAATTATTAAGGCATTTTTTTACAATTGTATCTATATTTAAAAAAATTTAAAAATATTTTTAACACATTCAATATGCTTTAGTTTGGATAAAAATATGAAATGAGTATATTTTTAATTTCTTCCATGTGATATAATTATTCCACCATTATAACCATTATTTTTTATGAATATTCATTTATATTTTTTTAAATTTTTTTCCAAAAAAATTTAAAATTAATTATTTTTGGATGATAAGGTTATTTATTCAAATTTTCTAAATTGATTCTTTTCCCAAAAATATAAGCATGTTTTTTTATTTATTTATGAAATATTTAACGATCCTTTTCATACGCTATAGATATGTTACTATTCTACTATCCAATTTATTTATATGGATGGATTATGAAATTTCTACGAAATTATTCATGAACACATTCTATTTTCCATCTATTAATTAAATAATGATTTAAATATAAATCTTTTAATTTTCTCTTGAAAAATATATGAATTATTTTTATCACATGATGAGTGGGTATGAAATTATATAGTGATATGATGTATTTGGTAATTTTTATAACTCATGAGATAATTATGTAAGATTAGAATGTAATCCTAATTACCTATGTTTTGGGAGTAAAAATCAGATTCTAGATCCACCAAGTAATGAGAGTATTGTACATGAATCCTAGAACACAATCTTATGGGAGATAAGAACAGGATTCATGATCCACTATGCTATGTTTTCTATGATTATGTTCGTACTAGATTCATATGTTTCGAAACATACTCATGTTATTATAGTTCATATCCTATATTTTGATTATATCATAATGAATTAATCTCTTATTTTCAAACCAATTTTATTTGTGTATGATATACTAATGTAATGGTCATGGAATGGGATTACGATATCATATCAAATATTAAGGGAAAATCCCTCAAGGTTTCGTCTCTGGGTTTTTGGGTGATTGTGTTTGTTTCCAAATGTATATGAAGATATCATAGTATGGTTAGTGTTGATAAAGAGAATTAGTTTAAGGTGGAATAGTTTACCAATGTTTACCAAATTTTTTGTCCTCAGAATTGGGATTTTTTTTGTTGAAATGGAATTACATCCATATATAATTTTTGATAACTATAGTTGATCTAAAGGAGTTCACATACCATAGTTCGCAGGCCACATAGCCTTGATTTTATGGACTGTACAGTAGCACAACTGAGCTATGTGGACCCTAATGGAGGTATGCTGAATAAATAAGTAAAACCATCAAAGGAAATATTTCCACATAGCCCTGATATGGGCAACACATATAATTCTATATGAACTACAAATGGGATTCATTTTTTGGATAAGGGTGGTGATTTCAACTTCATCGGGTCCTTTTTTATTGAATGAAGAAAAAACAATAAGACAAGAAGAATAGCTGGCCAAAGTAGTCCTAAAATGGTTCAGGCCAAGGGAATCCCCTCGAATCGAGGACACACACTCAGGATTGAAGAAGGATATATTAGGGAAATGATGACTTCAAGGGCTTGATCAGCATGGGAGGTGAGATGATCTGCTACCTTATTTCCTTATCACCAGGTGTGAGTAACCATTATTCCATTATTGATAAGATCTCTACATTCCCTGATAATGTACGATATCAACTATAGGGTTTGACTTTGAACTTGTAATGAGCATTGGATAATCATTGACTCTGTGTACACTGGGGATAGATTGATTTTTTTCTATATGCTCAATTTAATAGTAGTCAACAATGATTTGGCCTCCTCCTGTATATTGGTTCAATTTCCATATTCTTCCTTATAATCCATGATTTGATTCCCCCATATATGGGTAAGTACTAAACGAACTATGTAGTGGGATCAATTCTTTGGTGGTGCATTGTTTAGATAAAGGTTGTGAGTTATGCTGCTTTGTGAAAAAATTAATACAGATTTACCAAATATAATGTTTGTGTGGAGGGATACAACACAATTGGGTTTTAGTAATTACTATTAGAGTGTTTTTTAGATCTATTTTCATATATAAAGACCCCTATTCAGAACATTTTTAGAGATAAAAAATTTATTATATATATAATAATCACTATAAAAATTCAGATAATTCTGAATTTTTTCATGATGAAACAAATCCATGAAATAAGTTGTTTGTGGGGTAGGATTTTGGGAATGATAAAGTCATTCACAAGGGAGGATTCTATGAAGTCATAGTTCAAGAAGGATTCTTGTTTGTGGGGCACTGTATCTCACAAAAGTGAAGGTATATCTTGAAGCATGGGATGCCTATAGAGAAAAAGTAGTCTAAAAAGGAATGTGACCTGTAAAGAACACACACTATGAGGTGAAATATAGTTCATGTATTAATTATTACATTTCATGAATGGCCTAAAAAAAGTTCATGAAAGAGATTTATGCAAACTACCAGTACATATAAAAGTGTATTTTTCATACTAGGTGAAAGCAATTCATCATAGAACAATTAAATGTAAGACTATTTGAGAAGTATCATTGACATATGTGATGTTTGAAAATTAATGAGAAGATCGAAGATCTGTAGCATTTGAACATACTTTAAAAAGAATATTATTCACTACTACATCCAAGGTAGTGGAAGGATGTCTTGGAATATTGTAAATATGTTTTCAAATCCAAAAAATATGTACTTTTTATATCATTATAAAGGAGATGTTTATTCAATATTTTTGGAAAATGGCTGTGTTACATCAAGGAGTTTTCAAAAAAGTGAAGGATTTGAAAAGAAAGATCTTCAATAGATCATTTAAAAACAATTAAGTATGTGTTAATTATTTCAAATTAGTGTACCTACATATCAATAGACTTTGTTTTAGTCCTTTTCAAATATGTGATCAATGAAAGGGGAAGAAGGTGATACATTCCATAGGTACTGATCCATCAAAAGAAATATTGAGGGAGTGACCCTTCATAAGTAGTGAGGTATCCCAAAACATTGTAAGGAAATGATACTTCGTATGTAAGTGATCTACCTTGAACCTTGTATTGGAAATGAACTTTAGTATATTTGGTACATCAACATATTACTGTTCTATGCTCCTTGGATGTTTCATAGGGAGGGCGAACCATGTAAAAATTTGTCTGTCTATGTGATTTGTTTCCTACATTACTTTTTACACATCATCATCAGATAAAGTTGAATAGGATAAGATAAATATAAACATTAAAGTGAAAATAAGGTGACCCATATAATATATATGTCAATATCCAAAGGGTTAGGATGAAAATAGAAAATAATATTCATACCCTAATTAATCCCCCTCTTAGGGTATCATAGTCCCTTTTGGAACTAATAATTGGTATAAGAAAATTATTTTATTTTATTTTATTTAATTTCTCTATCTTGGTTGATTTTGTTATTGAAATTAATGTTTTAGTTTTCTCCTATATTATTGTCCCATGGTAAATGGAATAAATTCAATAAAGAAGCAGAAGTCTGGTGGAATTCCTCAATATATAAGTATTTATATAAAGAGTATGTTTTAGTTGAAGAAATACATAAATGTACTGAAGAATGGTTCGAATGAATCAGATTGTAAAATATTTTCTAATTAAATGATGCTATAGGTATGAGTGAAATCCAGATATTCCAAGACATCCAGTAACTAGTGATGATGAAGAAATTACAAGAATGAAAAAAGAATTACTGGTCCTTGTAGTAAAATAATTAGATAAAAGATTGATTGAAGAATATTAATATAAAGATATCTAGATCATTGTTTTGGAATTTGATGTTAAAAAGCTAAAAGGAATTAGTAAAATTCTTGTTAAAGTAGATACAAATATAAGAGAGAATAATGAATCTCATGATGACGAACTGAAAAAAAACTGAAATATAATAAAATGTGGAAGAATCTTATCTCAAATGGAATCCAGAATTTGAAATTTTGGAATGATAATATTGTTACACACTAGTCTGAACTGGTTCAGGATATGTAAAGTCAATAATAGGGGAATTCATGATCAAATTATTCTATTGCTCAAATGAATTATAAAATAAATGAGAAATCTATTATGATGGATAATCTCTCCTGATAATTGGAAGATGAGGCGACTAGAGATAATATCAATAGATATCATAATATTTAAAATGAATCAGGGGATAAAAAGTTTAAAAAATTTGGATATTTGATTGAATCAGTCATGAAATAATTAGAGAAATCTAATTTCAAATGCAATGCCAAATTGAAGGATTATTTTCACTCACTATTTGATTATCCTTCGGCGGGTGATAATGAATTGAATTGAAAGTATGAAACTTTAGAGGGTAACATGAAATTATTATCTCGTCGTATTGTCTATACAGTTTAGAAAAATATTATATTGGATATGATGAACCTTCTCCAATGTATGAGAGGAATATTACCATAAATAATTACACAATTTGGATAAACCATGTAGATACCAAAAGCAGACCTAAAAAGGATTTTACAATAATTAACGAAGACATGTTCTATTTTTGTTGGATGAATGGTCATATTTAATGTTTTTATTTTGAAGCATTAGAATATATTTCAAATTGTGAACACAAAAATATTTCTAAATTTAAGAAAAAGTATAATACTCTGGAAATATTTGAAATAAATGACTCTCAAAAGATGGTATCTGTATGAAGCTGGGTTTTTTTAAATGGTAAAGAATCTTTTATTTTCAGTTTAAATTTCTTGTTATGGCCTTATGTGAATTCCGAACTGGATCATGGGTGTTTTGGAGGGTTTAGGGATTTTTGGGAGGCCAGAATCAAGTATTGTATTGAATATGACCTGGAACATAGTTTGTGAACAACCTTCATACGATTAGTATAAACCATGAGATAGGTTTAAAAATTGTAGGTTTTGGGAAGAGTGTTTCCACATAGTTTCCACATGGTTTTTCAAATAGTTCAAGGAAACCATGCGAAGTCCCCTCTTATGTACAGATAAGTGCAAAGTTTCTGAATGGTTTGGGAAACTGTGCTGGTAAACCGTGCTACCCTGCTGTGTGTTTTTTTATTTCAAATTAAAATTTATATTTTCTTTTTAAACCCAAAATTAGGTTTTCTTATCCATCGCACATCAGTTCCCTTGGAGCTCCCCTTTTTTCACCTATGATAGGAATCATGCAAGTTCCTCCATCCGACCTCTGTTTTATTCGTCAATCGTCTCATCAGATATACAATGATAAGTCATCGATTCATTTTTTAGTCGTTATTTATTTTTTGGAACAACCAAGGCACTATTGGGATTTAGGCTCATATGACCTAATATCCCATTCTCTATTCCTTCTTGAGAATTATCCCAAACTAGGATAAATCAAGACTCGATACAAGATGGTTTGTCTATTACCAAGACCATGTAAGTGGTCAATACCTTTATTCATATTTTCATAGTGTTTTTGGGTGTTTAGTCATCATGCCATCCATATTACATTCTGACGAGGTCTCATTTTTGAGCATGTTTCTTTTAGTAGCTATAGTTCGACCTGGTGAGGATACTCGTTGGTTCCATTTAGGTTCATTGGCCCTTGTTTCTCATTTAAAGGTCACCCATGGGGTGTCCCTTTTGGATTAAACATTTTACTGACTGTTTAAACCCCCCAAAGGGGTGTTTACTAGTTCTTTTCTTGTTATAATAATCTCGTTAATTTCTTGATTACATGAATAGATTTCTAAAAGATGTATTTCCTCCATGTATATTGATATCATGTGATACTATACCTTTTTTGATAGCATGGATTAAATGAAATGTGTTGATATGGGTGGGTATACCTATATAAAATGGTTAATGGCATGTTAAATGAATAATATGGGAGGGTAAGACCATATAAATGGTGAATGGTAATTGGAATTCATGAGTGGGTATACTCATGGTTGTGCATGTTTATGTAAGTGGGCATACTGACATGGTTTTTAATTGGTAAATTGTTTAAATTGTATGAATTTAATGAATGGTTTGGAACATGGTGGTTGATGTCTTAGGTTGACTCTTCCATTTGGGTATTGATTATGTGGGATGCCTTGGTCCTTACTACCCCTTGGATCCGGCTTTCATGGGATCAGGTAGGGCTTTCTATTGACTTTCTCCTAGAACCCCAACGAGTGCCTAACTGAGTTTCCACCATGGATGCCCATAGGACTCAATGGGATTCCTCAGAAAAGATCCTTGGATCCAACCCTCCATGGTTTAGATATTATTTATAGATGCATTGGTCTTCTAACACCTTAGATCCAACCCCTGAGGTCTGCTCTTCACTATACGTCATGGTCAAGGGATGATACATTCACTATACGGCGTGGTTGTGGGATACTTGAATTTTTTATACAGCGTGGCTACGGTTTTCATATTACTTATGGATCTACAGTGTGGCTATGTGACATTCTTGTTTACTTGTCATAGCTTCCTTTTTAAGAGATGACTCTCTTTTTTAGGAATCCTTGAGGGCTGGTTGGTTTTACTTATTACATTAGACTTATGGCATGGTCAAACACACATACTTTACGGGTTGTTTACACATGCTTTCACTTTTTTAGAATTGATGTTTTAGCTGTATAGACCTAGGTGGTTTCTTAGTGGGATGTTTATCTCACACACTTTTTGGGAATCCTTGGGGACCCCAAAAGAATATATGGTTGCAGATGATGATGATAGGGGAAAGCTCCCTAGTACAGGTTGTTGACTATTGCTTTTGAGCAGGGAAGGATAGGACCAAGATGAGGCTTATGATGCTAGGATACCTTTGTAGTGTTTTATTCTTTTTGGGATACTTTGATTGTACTGTATTTCTATGTACCTTTTTGGATTATTTTAGATACTTATTGTCATGAACCAACCTGGGGCGACCCGAGCTAGTCTGTGGCATGGCCCGAAGGGCGTTCCCAATCAACATTGGCTAGCAACTAGTGCTGGGCATCAAGCTGAGATAGTTGGGGAAAAATTGTCCCATAAATAAAATATTTGTTGGAGAATATACACTAAAAAACAGAAATAACCCTAGAAACGGTAGATAAAATAAGTATAACCAAGTAGACATACCTCTAAGTGACCCCATGGGTTACCACCAAACATAGAACTACTATCCCCAAGAGCGATCTAAGACTAGAACCAGAAACAAAAAATATTGCAGGCCTGTGCACCGAGATGCTCAGTAGGAATGAAAAAAAATATTTCCCTATACCCTTTCCTTTAATAAGAAATCCTATCATGATTGTGTAGAAATAAGATATAAAAAGATAATGTTTTCCTTTTTTTAATTTTAAGTCACAAGTTAATTATTTTATGGAAAAAATTTTATTCCACCACATTTTCAAAATAGCTTCAAAGCATACATTGACTTTTTCAACTAAAGGGAAAAAAGAAAATCTTAAATTAAATTATTGTTTTTCACAAATGAGACATCACGTATGAACCAACTGAAATGAAAATTCTTTACAAGCATTAGGTTGTAAACAGGCATAATGGAAAATCCCTAATGGTAACTATCACAACTGAGACACTACAGACCTTATACCTCGGTGAAATGTGGATTATAAACCATGACCCTTAGAAAATGTGGCATAAAAATCACGACCCTCAGAAAATGTTGCATAAAACCCATAGCCCTAAGTCATTCATTTGTTTAGTTAGAGTTATTATGTAAATCCGGCTAGAAGAAACTAGGATGAACCAATACTATTTCATCTACTGTACTAGTCCTGGTACACACCTCAATACCTATGTTTCCCATTGTTCTCTATTTCAAGTGGTGGTGACTATTCTTTATCAAGAAAATAAATATGTACATAACACATTATTCATCCAAAAATCATTCAAATGCACACCACTGTTCTCCATCCTTATATGTGTTCCCCCTATTTAATGTCACACAACGCACAAGCCTCAACATAGGAATGTAATAACACATTAAACATACTGATCATTTTCAAAAACCAAGGGGGAGTTCCTCAAGAGAGGTTATTATTTTTCATAGAACGTTCTTAAGGTGCTAAATGGGATTAATTAGATAAAAGGAACACCTTTCACAACTAACTGCCTGAACGGCCAAACACCTTTGGATATAGTTATCACCAATTCATAAACACATAAGAAATCAATTTTTAAGAAAAGTCACTTAATTCCAGTGTAGTTAGAAATACCCTTCAATTCCCAAAACAAAGGGATACTCATTTTTAGCAACTGCAATTAGATTTCACAACATGTGTATATAGAATAAATGTAAAACATATTTTTTTAAAAAGAAACCAATTATGAAATTCAAATTAAAATCAAAGGCATTGGGGACCTACCTCAAACATGACACGATTTATCAATGACCACTCAAACTAATACTTGTAACATACATGCACATGCATTGATACATATATATATACACCCCTAGCTGCATTGCACACATTCCCCGCACCATGATGGAATATGCACAAAAAGGGTATATATATATATGCCTTAACCTATGCATTTAGATGTTAGAAACCTAGACACCTACAGCCAAAAACCATTGTAGTGAGGTCCAACACACTACACATATAATTTAATAACACTATTAAATGCATAAACAATCTATACAACACTTCAAAACAACACAAGGATTTTCACCAATAACATACTCAATTTCAAGTAGGAAAATCCACTTTAAAAATAAAACACACACTTAATATTTTTGATGATCACTTTTACACCACACATGTAATTGAACAAATCAATAAAACAATTTATGAAACACTTATAAATAAGCACCACAAAATTTACTCTAAAAACTCGCCTGTTTTCATATCAAAGCACCACTTTAAAACCATCCTCATGTCATAACCATGGAAAAACATGATTCACATCATTTATAAAAATTAATGAAACCATTTACAAAATTTATAAAACATCCTAAAAAGTTATAAAAATACATAAGGCAACAACAACAAAAAATTCATATTGAGAACCAATTTTCATATAAATTATACACCAATTCAATTCCAAATATGGTTTTTCACAACTTGAAAAATCAAGTAAATATTTCTAATAATTTATAAAATGTTTAAAGTTGTGAAATAAGGGTATACACTTGAAATAAACTAATTTTCCATTAAAAAGGCCTCTTTCAAGCACTGCGCAAATCAAAACCTATCATAAAAAATTCACTCCACATACCTAAACCGTAGATCACAAATAAACACTCAAGAAAGAATTTTAAATTCATTAAAATGTATTTTCAAGCATGGAACCACCTAAATCGATCAAGAAGAATTACCCAAATGGAGCGACAAATCCACCCCATGTAAAATACATCTCAAATAACATAAAATAGATCCTAAAAACAAGATATCCAACCATTTACACTAAAAACAAACCAACTGAAACCAGAATCTCTAACCAGATTACCCGCTGGAGGAACAAGCAACAAGACGATGAGAAAAACACATGTGGCGTGGGTGAAAGAGGTTGAAGGAGTGAGATCGAGGGAAGCCAAAGGTGCATCATGCTCTAGGGAGGTCCCAGAGGGCACTGCCATGATGTATGGGTCCGGCCAAGGGAGGTTCGCACATCCTAGGGTTATCTTAGGGGTCGTGTGGCTGGTGAAAAATGTGGACAAGAAGGGTCATCGTCTGAGATGATGTCCGACCATGGGGAGGAAGGGGGAGCTTACCCCCACCTAGGGTGGCAGAGGAGAGGTGCATCGCACCATGTGGGATTCCAGGTGTGCCTTGAAAAGGGGAGAAGAGGGGAGGCAATGGCCACGAAAGACAAGAAAGAGATGTTCGTATGGGAGCCGGCCGAAGCTCTGATGAGGGTGCAGGGCCGCTACGTTGGGGAACCCCATCGGGGAGTGTTCCTTGATCAGAGAAGGGGGGGTGTGATGCCCCCCCAAGGGTTTCAATATCATTTGTTTTCTTAATAAAATTATACTATTAATAATAATAAAAATAAGAAGAATAATTATGTAAATAGATATAATTATAATAATGATATAAACCACATTAATAATACTAATAACAAAATTTTAATGGTAATATTTATAATAATATTTGTAATTATATAATCATAACATCATTAAATTTTTTCTTAATAATAATTATAATAACTCATTTTAGATAATCCAAAAACTAATAATAATTTAACAATAAAATATTGAAAAAACTTTTAACTACCATTAATATTAAAAATATAAATGATAATAATTACACATCCATTAATAAAAATAAAAATATCTACACACTAATAATATCCTAATTAAAGCACAAACGTTTAACCAATTTTATTTTTATTAAAAAAAAATTAAACATTAGATAGCTATACAAGAACTTGGGCCGAACGCGCGGTCACCGCCAACCTTGTAGTGCCCGCGCACTAGTCTGAAACTCAAAAAAATTATTAAACATAAAAAATTTCAAATAGGGACCCCAAACAAAACATGTCCAATGATGTGAGACCCTAGGAAGAATAAAGTAAATGAGTGACCGAGTTCGGGGTGTGACAATTATCCCCACCACCGACACTTTCTTCCCCAAAAAAGTCACCAAACCGACAATTAACACAACTAAAGTCCAAGCCTGGATAAAACCAAAAGAAACTAAGAACCTCAGGGTGACCATTCCCAACACATGTCACACAAAACAAATTCAAGTAGAAACCATAGCATAAGAACAAGGGGAGGACACGAGAGGGTTCTCGCCACCACTAGAATTCCCCTAATATGATAACCTTGAAACCCGAAGACCCCACCCATGAGGGGGAAACATGGGAACTCCTAATATAAAATCATTCAATTCCTCCACATGGGCCAAACAATACTCAAGAAATTTTAAATGGAAATCTTGCTACAAAACAACTCAACATCCTAAGGATGAGAAACTAACTCAACACCTCCCACATCGACCAAATGAGAATACTCGCCGCAACCGGAGACTAGGGAACCCCTAGCCGGAACTCTACCCATATTCTCAATGCCAACATAACATTTACAGCACTAGGGTTAAAACCATTGCAGGGAAAACAACACCAGAACACTGGGATGAAGGAATCCCCTATAAAACTGAAACACACTAGAGGAAAGCCTATGGAGTGGTGCCCGAACTAAGATAGGGCCCCGAAACACCACCCATTAATTTCATGAAACCAAACATTCCCCTAACAAACATAGTTGAGACCAAACTCTCAATCATAATGGGTCTATTTATTCATGGGTCCAACACCATTCAAGGAATCTGAATGATTTATAAACCACCGTAAGAGCATATAGTGCCACTTGGATTGAGGTAGAACGAGCTCATCACACTACCACAACAAGAATGAGCTAACGAAGAGGAAAAGAATAGAACAAGGAGACATTGGATATTTCAATAAAATATTCATGAAAAAAAATACAAACTGAAGTTCTAGACACCCTTGGAAACTCCTGACCGTGTGTGATATTCACCCTGAAACCTGTGGTTGGGGCCCTGATTGCTGAAGCATCTCCTGCCTCACAGTCATGAATTTTCATCTTATAGTCCCAAACTCCTTTCTAATGATGATTCAAATGACCAAAATGGTGGTATGTTTTCATAAGGATGAAATGTTACATCTTAGTATTCCTAATCCAGCTATACTGATGGCATATCAGAATGAGTTATGATGACCTAGATGGAAAATCCTGTGAGGATAGATTTTTATTGGTGGGTTCCTCTGGCATGTGCCCCTCACCAGATGGAGGATCCTTAAGAAATCCATTCACCACCAACCGCACCCAAAACACCAATAACGGTAAGGCATTCTACCTCCATATTTCAAAAAATAGACCTTCAAAAAGAAACAACAAAATCCTTAACAACCTAGGGAGTTCCCAACAATCCGAAGACACTCTAATTCCATAAACCACACAACCATCTCTAACAAACCTACAATAAATTAATAAAAAAACAACACTTGATTTGAACTAGGATTTGGAATAGCTCATTAACAACTTTTGGAGACTGTGCGAAACACATCATGGATAAAATGGGAAAAAACTAAAATAAGCATCAATCCAACGCACAATCAAAAGGAATACTCTTTGTTCAAAACAACTGGTTTGGAAGCCAAACGAACTCTCTCACAACCAAAATCATATCTTCAAATGTCGAATTTATTTTAAATTTTCAAAATCAGAACCTTTTCGAACCACTTTCATTCTTAACAAATACTCAAATCAACCAAGATCAAATAAAAACACAACCAAAAACAAACCACTGTAATGAGTAACTAGTGATTATGCCTAACCCAACGACATGGTGGTGAGAGATGCCCCATGTAAGGCATGATTCTAAGAGGACCTTGAACCAGGCACTTAGACATTACATAGGTCACCACCCCATGTGAGGCTTCAACATAACCCCATTTTCCTCATTTTTCATACCTCAATCCAAAAATAATTGAAGACAAAAGACTCTAACCCCGGACTACCCCTATTAACTCGAGGATCGATGCGAGCAAGATTTCACGATGCCCTTCCTGGACCTACCCTTGAGTCCTGAAAATCCTAATATCCTTCTACTAGACACCCCAAATAAAAAGAACTACCTTTGATTCCATTTTTCCACGAATCAACCCGGGTCGACCCGATCCAGTCCACGACATGGACCAAAGGGTGTTCCGGATCCCCACGTGTTGGAAACCTGTGACGGGCATAAAGGTGAGATTTTTGGGAATAGTTTTGCCCATAAAAAAGACACTTAGTTGCATACAAACAAAAAAATAGAAACAATACTTTTAATGAAATATAAAATATGGATAACCAGCTAGACATATCTCCAAGTGACCCCATGGGTCACCACCAAACATAGAACCACGCTCGCCAAGAGCAATCCAATACCATAACCTTAAACTAAAAATATAGTAGGCATGAGCCCTGGTATGCTCAGAAGGAAGGCCGAAAATAAACAATGCCCTATGCCCCTGCCTCTAAAGAGAAATACAATCATGCCAGTTTGGAAATAAGATATAATAAGATACTGTTTTTCCTTCTTTTCAAGTTCAAGTAACATGTTAACATTTTTAAGTAAAGCGATTATATTCCACCACATTTTCAAAAAATATTCCAAGCATACATTGACATTTCCAACTAATGGAAAAAAAGAAAAGTTTATATTAAATTGTGGTTTTTCACAAATGAAACATCAAGTATGAAACAACTCAAATGAAAATTCATTACAAGAATCATGTCATAAACAAGAACCATGGGAAACCCATAAAGTTAACTAGCACATGGGAGACCCTAGAGACATCATACCTCGGTGAAACTTTGATTAGAAACCATGACCTGTAGAAAACGTGGCATAGAAACCACAACCCTCAGAAAACGTGGCTTAGAAACCATGACCCCCAGTCATTCATTTGTTTAGTGGTTGTTGTTGCACCAATCCTTCTAGGAAAAACCTAGATGAACCCCTATCATGTCATCTAGAATACAAGTCCTGGTTCACCCACCTAGATACCCAGGTTTCCCATTGTGCTCTATTTCAAGTGGTGATGAGTTTTCTTTATTAAGAAAACATATATGTACATCAAACTTTCTTCATCCAAAACTCATTCAAACGCACACCACCATTCTACATCCTTAAATGCATTCCCCCTCTTTCATACCACACAATGAATAAGCCTCAACATATAGCACATAATAACACAATCAACATAAAAATCATTTTCTAAAACCAAGGGAGTGTGCCTCATGAAAGTTTTTTATTTTCATAAAACATTCTTAAGGTGCCAAATGAGCTTAATTACATAAGGGGAACACTTTTAAGAAATAACTGGCTAAAAGGTCAAACACATTTGCAAATACTTATTACCAATTCAAAACCACATAGGAAATAAATTTTAAAGAAATTTCACTTAAAACCAATGCATATAGAAGTACCTTTCAATTTCAAAACCAAAGGCATAATCATTTTTAGCAACCGCAACCAGATTTCATAGCATGTGTATATAAAATAAATGTAAAACATATTTTTAAAACAAGTAATCCATTAGGAAACTAAAATTAAAAAAAAAGTCATGTGGGGCCAACCTCAAACATAACACTATTTTCTGACGACCACTCGAACTGACACTTGGTGCATACGCGCACATGCATTTATACACACACACACATATATATATATATATACACCCCTAGCTGCATTTCACATATTCCCCAAACCATGAGGGAATATGCACAAAAATGAATATATATATATATATGTGTGTGTCTTACCCTATGCATGTACATGTAGGAAACCTCAACACCTGAAACCCAAAACCATCGCAGTGAGGTCCAACACACTAAACATATAATTTAATTAAACAATTAAACACATGAAAAATATATAAATAATTTCAAAATAGCATAAGTATTTTAACCCTTAATAAACTCAATTTCATGTAAGAAAATCCACTTTAAAAATCAAATGCACTCTAAATCTTTTTGGAGACCAATTTCACACCACAGATGCAATTGAAAAAATCAATAAAACAATTTATGAAACACCTCCAAATCAGCACCACAAAATTTAAACTAAATACTTGTAGACACACAAGATTGATGTACATGGAAATTACATTACTTTTGCGGAATACTTAATACATAATAAGATAAAACACTCAAGGACCGTAATAGTTTAGTGTCTTTGGAAACTCAGAACATAATCTTCTAATCATGGTGAAAAATCTTCAATATCTACCATAAAGATCTTCCCCTTTTGTTTTATTACCTAAAACCTTTCTTTATATCCTGGGGAAAATAAAACATAAAAAGGGTGAGCTCAAATGAACAGTAAGGGTAAACATAGAGAACTTAAAACAATACATAAACATTTGAGTGCAAAAAGAAACTTGAACAAAAAATCTAAACATCAAAATATTGAGCAAAGACATATATCATGGATGTATGTAAGGCATATATCATAAAGAAACATCAATCATGATAAATTAGCATGTGAAATAAAACATGTAATTGTGGAAAACTATTAAGCATATGATATGAATTCCATTGTAGCCAAGGTATTGTGGCCAAGTCCATCTTAGTGGACAAAGTCCCTTTTTAAATCGAGTTCACTCCTCTTTCCAATCCTGTAACACTGAACTGGATTAACTTACCATTTCAGCCATGTATATCTCATGAGATATAAATCTTCACCCAATGCATTGGAGGGAGATATAGGTCCCACCCATCTCATAATGAAATCATTCTTACATGTGCCACAAAATAAACATACATCATTCATAATAACCCAACGAATAAAATGGGTTTCATAAACATCATCCCATAATAACATAATCCATATAAAATAAATGGATATCATTTCATCCAAAAAACTAAAACCATGTAAATAATAGATACATTATACTTGAAACATAAACGAACTTAATAATGTCATATTAGATGGAAAGTAGTTTTGATAAAACACTTGAAATGAATTCTTGAGGAAAATATCCTTTCTTCTTCAAAATCAATTTTTTTCCTCAAAATTCCATGAAATTTCAAAAGAAAATGATTTTTTTGAAAATAATCACGAAAACTTGTAGAAGAAGCTTCATGAAAATTAGTTGTTATGAAACCATAAAATTCTGTTCATTCCGTATAAGTTAAAAAATATTCTCCTCGTACTTTTAATAGAAAAGTCAAAAGTACCATGTATGGTAAACAAAAGAAATATTCCTTCCATCACACAAAGTAAAATTAAAATAGGGGTAAAAATGAATTCAAACATACATGGAATAATATTAAATACATTATGAAAAATATTTTATGGACATTTTTGAAAAACATATCCCTAGTAAATACTTAGGTATAAGAAATCTCGGATAAAGATGAGATTGAAAAATTATCCCTTACCTTAGGTCCAATATTCTTCGTACGTATCTGAACCTCCAGTATAATGATTTAAATAATTTCATTTACTTATTTCATAATCATATTCACTGTTATGATATCATATATGGTTCACTTATGACTTTATATTACCCGTTCTTTTGTAAATTCCATGTCAAAGCAGCGTTTTGGTTAAATCGTTTTATTTATCGTACATGTTTATAATTGTTGTTCATGATATTATTATTACTTATATCAGGATTTAATTATTTCCATACTTTATAACATTATTTATATATCATATATATTCAGTATATATAGATATATAATAGATAGATAAATGAAATGAAACACACTATTCTTGGAGACGGTAGGTCGTACGTATGCATGGAAACTGTTTTCCTTTCCTTATTGACTTGAATGGAAGTAAGTATATGAGATATATATATATATCCAGTAGCTTCATTATGTCATATATTTAATTATTATTCATTATATATACTATATAATAATTCTTGAATTGTTAACATGGAGAATGAATCTCATCGCGTCGTGGAGACGGTAATCCATACGTATGCACGAGAGATGATATCGTTCCAGTAATTATTGAATAGAATTATAGTGGATGATATAATATCTCATAATCAGTATGATGTTATAATAACCATATATATTTATTATTTACACCATTATACCCATCCAAGTAAGTTGGTGGTGGAAAAACAGATTACACCACGGCGTGGAGACAGTATTCCGTACGTACTCACGCGCAACGATTTCGTTTTCAGTAGGATGGGTAGAAGGTGAAATGGGGTTGTTTCATATTTATAATAACATATAATTATATTATTGATAGTTATTTTATAAATATATAATGAAACAACTAAAGAATAAGAATTTGAAGAAGAAAGAAACTCGAAAGAATCGGTAGAAGAGATTACCTCTTCTTTGACGTACCACTTTTAAGCTTCTTCTTAAGGCACTAGAGATGGTATTTTGAGCAGTCAAAAAGCTCTATAATGTTTCTAGGGATGTTTATAAGGTAACTGTTCAGGGTTTTTCTGATCTTGGTGGCTCAAAATTCTGTAAAGGGAAGAGGGAGGAGGTGCCCTTTTATAAGGCAGGAGAGAGGAACCTTAGGAAAAACTTAAAATATTATTTTATAATAAAGTCATATTCGGTTTATAATAGCTCCAAATTGATTTATTTACAATAAAATGTGGGTATGGGTTTAAATCCTATGAACCAATAGGTTTTAGACAAGTTTAGGTTACTATTTTAACCATATCGTTTAGATTTTACTGTAAGTTAAATAATTTAACTTTTACCGTGTCTTGTTGTTTTCTTACAGTATATGGTTAATAAAATTACTATAACAAGCCAAAATAGCCCCAATTGGTTAATTATTAATATATATATATATATCATTATCTATGTCATTTGGATGAACCATATATTTTTAGGAATATAATATCAATTAATAATATAATATATTTTTTAAAAACTATTTTATGTCAATTTTGAAACTATTTGGTAATTGATTTTTTGCGAAAATCATAAAAGCATGATTATTTCTAAAAAAGTTAATTACATCAATACTAACATTTCATATTAACCTAGAAAATTATTTTAATTCATAAAAAGTCTAAATTTACATTTATTTGGGTATTTATAACATCAATTCTGTTAATATTTCATTAATAATGTAATTACAACAACATCATTGTATCATAATTAAATTAAATTATTTAATGTATAAATATTATAAATAAAATACGAATATGTAGGAAATATTTTTATATTTCTAATGAATATTTATAGTCGAATTTATCTTATGTATAAACCTTATGTATAAAAAAAATTAGGTATTAAACTTTTATTTTAACTCTTTTAACTCTTTTTTGAATTAAATAATAATAAATGAAATAATCTAATAAAAGTGGACCTAAATGATAATATTATATTTCTTAGGTTGTTTTGTGCCTAATTAAACTTATCCAATAGAATTAGGACATGTGTTGGGTTAAAAATAATATCAGTTTTACCTTTAATTACCCTATTTACTTTTAACCGTGGTAAATAAGAGTAAAAAGTTATTTTTCACCAAAAACTATTTTCATATAATTAAACCACATTTTACTTACTGATATCAACTTTGTCTCTCAGATTTTTGACATTCCATTCACAGAAGTGGTAAAATTATGTTTTATGTAAATTTTCAAAATTCTCCTAGGAGGTGGGTAAAAGACGGTAAAAATTTCAATATAATTTTTATATCTCTAAAATTATTATAAACTGACTCTAAGGAATTATAGTAAACTTATATATATATATTATGTATCTATTTTTACCTTAAATAAATTTAAAAAAAATAAATAATTATTTAAATAAAATTTCTGTTTTTAAATAGTAACCCAGTGTTTTCACTGTTCACAAAAAATTGAATGTTTTCAGAAAAATACCAAAAATTCACCCTAGGCTAATTTCGACATTCTGAATCCAAAATGAAGTCCATTTTGAATGATAAAATTGAAAGTTTCAAAAATTGGGTATTAATTTTCATAACATCTAGTTCATAATAATATTATAATAAAATTTTGTTTAGTGAAAATCGGTATTGTGTACAACACACGCTATCAAGGAAGGTTGCACTGGCGTGCAACACAAGCCTAGAATAGTGTTTGTGTATACTGAAATCTAATACGGTTTTGCATGTAGCACAAGATAATCTTGGTGTACCATCCAACAAAATACATCAATTAAATTAAAAAATATATTTCTCATAAAATTTCGGGCTGTTACATTCTACCCCCCTTAAAATGAATTTCACCCTCAAAATTTGTTGGGATTATAAATCGTTTACTACTTGTAAGTTTCTTTCATAGAAACCCACATCTTAAAAAGGAATACCAAAACATAACTTTAAAAACAAAAGTATGAAACATAACGGATACCCAAATTAACTCATCATTGGGTTTCCACATAGAAGAACATAGGTGAAAATATGGATGTGGAAGAGAAATATAACAATCAAGTTATAATGGAGAGTGGTATAGAACATGGCTATGAAAAGGCCATCAATCACAAAGCAATAAATTTGTGATGATCTAAGGTACCATCTGATTTATCAGGTATGAGGGTACTAGGACAACGTTTTTAGTTTTCAAGATCATTTACCTAATGTTGAAGAATTGTTGAATTGAATGAAATAATAAATTGATTTTGGTACAATTTCACCTTTGTTCATGCCTTGAATAATTTCTACTTCATCTCTTAAAGAAATGAAGTTTAATTTGTCATTTGTGAAGTGTTAATAGATCAAGTGATATAATGATAGGTCATTCCATCTGTTTCTATCGCAAAATGTTAAGTACAATTTATTAAATATACATAAGCCCATCTATGCTGAGATTAATCATATATGGTTGCTAAAATAGACTTATACTTCATCTATCATAGCGCTTAATAAAATAAAACTAGTGTCTACTAACCAGGTACTTTCTGTAGGCCAGTGGTAGGCGATAAAGGCCTATCACACTTTGGTTGTGGGTTCAATTCCCGCATCCTTGTCTGATGCGATGGGTTCTCGCCCGTCCTACGGGTTTTCCTTTTTCTAAAAATATACTATTATAATATTCCAAAAATAATATCAAAAAGTTATAGCCTTCAACAATACTATCTGATGTCCAACATAATACATTCCAACCTTTAGGTTTAACGAAAAAACTTATGTCAAATCTCATTTTATGCAGAAAATGACTTCTAGAAATGTCATCTACCAAGCATGTGAATACCATCATTTATCCCCCACATATCATAAGATATATCTTTTTGGTCACATTCCAAACATTTTAATTTCTTAATCATGTATTCTCTTGAAAAATGAATACCCATTGAACTTTAGTGATAACATGAACGGTTTCAAAAAGTTAACTCTTTCCGCATACCAAAATCCCAAAAAAATCAATATACTCAAACCATGATATCACTTAGTCTTTACATCAATCATGAGCTGATGAATACTATCAAACATATTATTTTATCCTTATCTTTTCATTATGTGCATATCATCTCCTTTCCAAAAATATTTAAATCACTTTTCATGGTTACTGGTGCCACATTCTTATGGAAAACCACAATGGACTAATACATAGATATTCCAATATACCATAAAAGAACCTCAACAACATTATTCTTGAATACCAATACCTAAACACTTCAATCAATCCTCATCAATGATTGTCATGGAATAAGTCCTTCCTTGATTTATAAGTAACCTCTTAGGTCAGGGCTTTGAGTTGGGTAATGCCCATGTTCTCCACAGACAAGACATTGAACTCCATAATAGTTTGTCACTTTATAACCATTCTCTCTACACAGATAACATATCACCCACCATTTGATGTATTCATCCAGGTTCTTCTTCCCTTATTTTTAAATCTCAATCTTCCTTTCTCTATGCTCCCCACCATGTGAACATGATTAAAATTCCATCTTCCTCTTATTTGATGAACTAGGAATACCACTAAAGTTCACCTTGTTAATCATATATCATGATGACTGAATCGGCATAATCACAAAATATTTATTTCTAGGCATTACACAATTTCATTGCTCATAGTCACCAAATTTTCCAATGTATTCGATGTTGACCCAATTCCTTCGGGTTCCCTCCATTGACTAAAACCAAAAACCATGGTGTAAGAAATAGTTGAAATAACAAGGAACCACATAATCATAAAAAGTCATTTATGGGATGTCTAACTTATCAGACATTCTTTAATATATGACACCCTAGGTTCACCCTAGGTTATTCATGATTTTCAACATAATTCTTGGAGTGTAACTTATAGTTATACTAAACTTTAGAGACATCCCTTGACATACCTTAAAATATCTATAGGGATATTACTAAATTTTTCACATCCTAGTCTCGAAAGGTTAACTAAACCTTCCCTCTGATACCAACATTAGAGACCCAAGTATTATGTACATGGGAATTACATTACATTTAAGGAATAATTAATACAAAACAAGAACCAACACTCAAGGAGCATAATAGTTTAGTGTCTTTGGAAACTCAGATCATAATCTTATAATCATGGTGAAATATATTCAACATCTCCCATAAAGATCTTCCCCTTTTGTTTTCTTACATAAAACATTTCTTTATATCCTGGGGAAAAGAAAACATAAAAATGGTGAGATCAAATTCTTAGTAAGGGTAATCATAGAGAACATAAAACAATTTATAAACATTTTAGTGAAAAAAGAAACTTGAACATAAAATCTAAACATCAAAATCTTGAGCAAAGATATAAATCTTGGAAGTATGTAAGGAATATTTCATAAATGAACATAAATCATGATAAAATACAATGGGAAATAAAACATGTAATTGTTTTAAACCATTAATAACATGATATTATTTTCATAGAAGCCAAGGCATTGCTGCCAAGACCTACATAGTGGACAAAGTCCCTTTCTGAATCGAGTTCACTCCTCGTTCCAGTATTGTAACACTGAACCAGATTAACTTATCAATCCAGCCATGTCTATCTCATGAGAAATAAATCTTTACCCAATTAATTGGAGGGAGATATAGGTCCCACCCATATCATAATGAAATTATTCTTACTTGTTCCATAAATTAATCATAAATCATTCATCATAACCCAAAGAATAAAATGAGATTCATATACATCCCATCATAACATAATATATATATAACAAATGGATGTCATTTCACCATATGAAGAAATAAAACCATGGAAATAAAAGATACATTATACTTGTAACATAATCGTACTAAATAATGTCATCTTAAATGAAAAATAGTTTTGACAAAACACTTGAAATGAATTTTGAGGAAAATATTCTTCCCTCTTCCAAATCATTTTCTTTTCACAAAAATGCCATTCAATCATAAAATAAAATAACTTTGTTAAAAATAATCATGAAATCTTGTAGAGTAATCTTTATAAAAATAAGGCATTATTAAACCATAAATATCCATTCATACTGTATAAGTTAAATAAACATTCTCCTCATACTTTTAACAAAAAAGTCAAAAAGTTCCACGTATGGTAAACAAAAGAAATATTCCTTCCATAACAAAAATTAAAAGTAAATGAGGGATAAACATGACATTAAACATATATGTAATAATATTAAACACTTTATGAAAAACATTTTTTGGACATCAATGAAAAATATAACCCCAGTAAATACTTATGTATAAGCAATCTCAGATAAAGATGAGATTGAAAAATTATCCCTTACCTTAGGTCTGATATGCTTTGTACGTATCTAAACCTCATGTATAATGATTTAAATAATTTCATTGACTTATTTAAGAATCATATTCATTGTTATGATATCATATATGGTTCAATTATGACTTTATATTACCCGTTCTTTTGTAAATTCCATGTTAAAGAAGCATTTTGGGTAAAATTATTTTATTTATCGTACATGTTTGGACTTGTTGTTCTTGAAATTATTATTTATTATATCATGATTTACTTATTTCCTGAATGTAAAACATTATTTATATATCATATATATTCAGTATATATATATATATAATAGATAGATAAATGAAATGAAACACACCGTTCATGGAGACGATAGGCCGTACGTACGCATGAACGCTGTTTTCTTTTCCTTATTGAATTGAATACAAGTAAGTATATGACACACACACACACACATATATATATATATATCCAGTAGATTCATTTTTTCATATATTTCATTATCATTCATTATATATACTTTATAATTATTCTTGAATTGTTAACATGGAGAATGAATCTCATCATGTCATGGAGACGGTAATCTGTACGTACGCACGAGCGATGATATCGTTCCCGTAATTATTGAATGGAATTGGAGTTGATGATATAATATCTCGGAATCAGTATGATGTTATAATAAAAATATATAGTTACTCTTTACACCATTATAACCATCCAAGTAAGGTGGTGGTGGAAAAACAGATTACACCACAGCGTGGAGACGGTATTCCGTATGTACGCACGCGCAGTGATTTCGTTTTCCATAGGATGGATAGAAGGTGAAATGGGGTTGTTTCATATTTCTAATAACATATCAGTATATTAGTGATACTTATGTTATTACTTTATAATAAACAATTAAATAAGATGAAGTTGAAGAAGAAAGAAACTTGAATGAATCGGTAGAAGAGATTACCTCGTCATCGACGTACCTCTTTTAAGCTTCCTCTTAAGGCACTAGAGTTGGTATTTTGAGGAGACCAGGAACTTTATAATGTTTTTAGGGAAGTTGATAATTGAAATGTGCCGGGTTGTCTGAGCTTGAAGGCTCAAAATTGTGTAAAGAGAAGAGGGAGGAGGTGCCCTTTTATAAGGGAGGAGAGGGCCACCATAGGAAAAACGTAAAATATTATTTTATAATAAAGTCATATTCGGTTAATAATAGCTCAAAATTGATTTATTTTGAAGTTAAAGTGGGTATGGGTCAAAATAATCTCAACCAATAGGTTTTAGACAAGTTTAGGTTACGATTTTTACCTTATCATTAAGATTTAACTCTAAGTTAAATAATTTAACTTTTACTATGTCTTCTTGTTTTCTTACACTATATGGTTAATAAGATTACCATAACAAGACAAAAAACCCCAAGTGTTTCATTATTAATATATATATCCTTATCTAAGACATTTGGTCGAACCTTAGATTTTTAGGAATAGAATATCAATTAATAATATAATATATGTTTTAAAAACTATTTTATGTCAATTCTGACACTATTTGGTAATTGATATTTGTGAAATTCATATCAGCATTATTAGTTCGAAAAAAGTAAATTAAATCAATAATTACATGTCATATTAATCTATTAAATTAGTTTAATTGATAAAAAGTCTCAAATTACATTTATTCTGGTATTTATAACATCAATTCTGTTAATAATTTATTAATAAGTTAATTACTGCATCATCATTGTGTCATAAATAAATTAACTTATTTAATGTCTAAAAATTATAAATAAAATACCATTATGTAAGAAATCTTATTAGGTTTCTATTGAATATTTATAGTCGAATTTTTCTTATGTATAACCCTTTATAAATAATGTTTTAGTTATTAAACTTTGATTTTAACTCTTTTAACTCTTCTTTGAATTAAATAATAATAAATGTCCATATCTAATACAAGTGGACCTAAATGATAATATTATATTCCTTAGGTTTTTTTGGTATAATTACACTTATCCAATAGAATTAGGACATGTGTTAGGGTAAAAATAATATCATTTTTAACTTTAATTACCCTATTTACTTTTAACCGTGGTAAATAAAAGTAAAAAGTTACTGTTCACCAAAAGTTATTTTCATCTCATTGAACAACATTTTACTTACTGATATCAACTATGTCTCTCGGATTTTCAAAATTCCATTCACAGAAGTGGTAAAATTTACTTTTATTTAAATTTTCAAAATGCTCATAAGAGGTGGGAAAAAGAGAGTAAAAGTTTCAATATAATTTTTATATCTCTAAAATTATTATAAACTGACTCCAAGGAATTACATTTTACTTATATATATATTATTTATTTATTTTGACCTAAAATAAATTTAAATAAAATAAATAATTATTTAAATAAAAAGTCGGTTTTAAATAGTAACCTAGTGTTTTCACTATACATCAAAAATAGAAAGTTTTCTGAAAAATACCAAATATTCACCATAAGATAATTTTGATATTCCGAATCTAAAAATGAAGTCCATTTTGAAAGATAATATTTATAAAATTTCAAAAAGTGGGAATTACTATTCATAACTTGTAATTCATAATAATATTATAATAATATCTCGTTTAGTGAAACTCGGTATTGCGCACAACACACACTATCTAGGAAGGTTGCTCTGGCGTGCAACACAAGCCTAGAATAGTGTTTGCGTATACTAAAAGCTAATACGGTATTGTATAAAGCACAAGGTAATCCTGTTGTAGCGTAGAACACAAGACATCAATTGTATTAAGAAAAATATTTCTCATAAATTCTCAGGGTGTTACAAAACTGACATGATTTCATATCAAAGAATCACTTTAAAACCCTACGCACTGCATAACAATGGAAAAACATGATTCTCATAATTTATACAAATTAAAAAAAAACCATTTACACAATTTATAAAACATTCTAAAAAGGCATAACAAGACATAAAGCAACAACATAACCAAATTCATATTGACAACCAATTTTCATATAAAACAAACCCCAATTCCTTTCCAAAACTAGTTTCACACAACTTTCAAAATCTAGTAAATCATTTGAATAATTTATAAATACATTTCATGATCTATAATAAGGGTATACACTTGAAATAAACTAATTTTCTATTAAAAAGAACACTTTTAATTTATCCTCATATCAAAACCTATCAAAAAACATTTTTCGCTGCAGATACATAAACCGTAGAGAACAAATAAACACTCAAGAAAGCATGTAAAATTCATTGAAATGAATGTTCAAGAATGGAACCCTCACCTCAGTCTAGAAGATTTCACAATTTGGTGTGTAAACTCTACTGCACATCCAACATAGCTCAAATAACATGAATAAATCCTAAAAACCATATATCCATCCATTTACACCAAAATCAATCCAACTGCATCCTGAAACCCTAAATTGATAAAACGTTTGAAGAAGAAGCAACCTGACTAAGAGAATCACACCTACAATGAGGGTGAGAGAGGATAATGGACTAAGAGAAAGGTCTGTTGAAGGTGCGTCGTGCGCTAGGCATGTCACCAGGGGGTTCAGTTGTGAAGTAGGGGTGCGGAAAAAGAAGGTTCCCACATCCTAGGGTTAGCCTGGGGGAGAGTGGTCACATGACTGGTGTAAAACATGGCCAAGAAGGGTCACCAACTGAGATTATGTCTGGCCACAGGGAAGAAAGAGGGAGCTCCCCCTCACCTAGGGTTACTGGGGAGAGGTGTGACGCACCATGGGGGCTACCTGGTGTGCCTTGTGCATGGGAGAAGAGTGGAGGCGGGGGTTGTGCCCTACGAGAAGGATATGGTCAGAGCATCGGTGAGGGAGCAAGGCCACCATGCTGGGGAACCCCATGGGAGGGGGGGCGGGGGCTATGCCACGATCAGAAGGAGGTGATTCCCCCCTAAAGTTTCATTTTTTTTATTAATAAAATTATTATATTAATAATAATAAAAGTTAGAATAATAATTATGTTAATAGAAATAATTATAATAACCATAGTAATTGTAATAATAATATCAACCACTTTAATGATACTAATAACCAAATTTTTAATGACAATATTTATAATAATTATAGTAATTATATAATCAAAACTACATTAATAATTTTAATAATAATAATAATAATAAATCTTTTTAAAAAATCACAACGTTAATAATAATTTAACCAAAAAATATTAAGAACACTTTTAACAACTATTTAATAATAAAAATATTAATGATAATAATAAAACATCGATTAATAATAATAATAATAATAATAATAATATCTAAACAATAATGATATCATTATTAGGGATCAAATGTTTATCCAATTTTATATTTATAAAATTTTATTTATTTTAACCATTAAATAGCTACATGGGAACCTGGGCTGACAGCGTGGTCACCGCCAACCATGCGGTGCCCGTGCACTATTATAAAACCCATAAATATTATTAAACTTCAAAATTTTCAAATTGGGACTCCAAAATAAACATGTCCAAAGATGTGAGACCCCAAGAAGAATTAAATAAAAGGGAGTCTGGGGTCTGGGTGTGACACGTATACCATCTACATCATTTTGTATATAATACATTTTTGGTTGTTGATATGTATTCCTTTTTTTCCTTGTCATAAATGGTATACTTTTTTATTTCGCTTCCACTATTAATTATATGTTTTACATCCACTGGGATACTCTGGTAATGAGGTAATAGTCTCCATACTGATTCATTTAAGTCTTTTCTTCTAGTTAGAAGCCTTTAGAAATTAGGGAGATGCGCTGGAGGCCTTGTGACCAACAGGGCTTGGGGAACCGTTTTAGTTGGCGTCCGGATCCGTGATGTTACAATGTGGTATCATATGGGTTTTAATTTTATATTCTGGTTTGACTTTTAATTTGGTGACATTAGATAGGGATATGAATGAAATGGATTTTGGTAATAAACAGTGCTCGAGAGTTTCTACCCCACGTATAGGGAAAAACCAAATTGCCTCGAATTGAGTTATGAGTTTTTGGATTTTGACTATTATAGTGGTGTTTATTTTACTCTAGGTGACACACTTGATTTATGTTATTACTATTGATGCAATTTTGGGTTCTATTTCAGTTTCAACCTGATGAGATGAGGGTGTTCCATCTCATGCATCATATATACACTTGTTAGAATTACACACCATGCATTATGCCATGCCATCTATGAAGCATTAGATACTTCATGTTGTTCTAATAATTGAGCTGATAGATGTGTTTTTTGTTGTGTTAGTTGGGTGCAGTATATAAAGGTGCAACGTTATCTTTCCATCCATAATGAGTATGGTCCCATATGAATTGGGACATTACGCGCTAGTGAAATGTAAATTCTTAAATGAACATGTTACGTATATGGTTTGAATGGGAACCATGGTTGGGTTTGTGAGGTTTTATGGGCCCTCGTGGATTCGAAATTGGTAAACTATGGAGAAATATCCTTAATAAATGAATGGTAATGGAAACTTGAATATAAAATAGATACTTGACCTAGGCCCAACTTTTGAGTGGGAATGAGGAATAGTTTCTAGTGGTTCGTTGGCTGTTCATTATATAGTCCTTGCTTTAGGAGTAGGATGTGGGATTGACATGGTTTTAGGAGGGTTTAGACCTTTCCTAAATTTTTGAGCTTTGTACATCAATGTTTTTCATCATTAAGGAGTGTGTTTGGCATTGTAGAAACATGCCACCATGATATCCTCCAGTGGTACGCTGTGAAGGAGGCGATGAACATACTTCAAAGATGGCGGACCACAAGCTATCGCTTGATCCTCATGTAGTGCCTGGTGCGGAACCTGAGTTTATTCTGAACATAGGTGTCAAGACACAGTCCTGGGAGTCTTTAGTTCGCTATATGTAGATGATGCAGGGAGCACTGCAACTAGCATTGACTATGGATGAGTTGACACTGGTGTTTCAGTAGTAGTATCCTCTTATGTTTTTAGGGGATGAAGGACAAAAAATTGTAGAGTTATGGATAGAGAACACGTTAGTTATCTTTGAGAATTTGTAGATGCCTCTGGATCGAAGGGTCAAGCTCACGACGTATATGTTATGCAGAGAAGAAAATATTTGGTGCGATGTTTTGATCCAGGATTAGGGGCTGTAGAATGTGGGTTGGGATGAATTCTAAACCTGCTTCTATGACTACTTTTACCACACGACTATGCGATCAGAGAAGGCTAGTGAGTTCTTGTGTCTAAATCAAGGAACAATGACGGTTATTGAATACTCATCACGCATTACAAAACTGAAACATTTTACACCAATTTATCTTATTGATGCTCTATTGAGGGGATTCACCTCAAGGATGTTCTCAGACATGCTATCAAATCTCAGTTCAATGTGTTCAGGATTCCTTGTATCACTGAGATTGTGAATCATGTGTTGATTATAGAGTGGAACTTCATAGAATTTAGGGGTACAGAATAAGGGAGTGTTATTTCTTGCCCTGGTGGATCTACATCTTCAGGCAGGAAGCTTCATTTTGATTCTTTTCATGATGTGAGTGCTAGTCATGATGTGGGTGCATTCAGCTTGGAATTTTTCCATTAGTGTGGTAGGAAAGGCCACATGAAAAATTAGGGCGACGTTTACCCAGTAGAGTGCCGAGTTGCAGTGGGATGGGGCATATATAATGGTATTGTAGGACCATCCCTCCAGCTGTGAGTGGTAGGGGATCAGCTCCAATATTGGGTTCAAGAGTAGGATCTTCTACTCAACATCAAGCTGGGAGGTGGAGTAGTGCAATCTAGTCAGACCAAGGAAACGGAGGCCGTGGCCATGGTAGCCAGACACCGAGTTCTCATTCGATAACATCCCAAGATTTTAAAAGGAAACAATATGTGCTTAAATGAACTACTTAGTACTATGTGAAATTTATAACCTAGATGTCAAATATAATTTTTTCACTTCTATTTTTTGAATTTTAAAAATATTACAGTCACGGTTGCAATCAGTAAGTTATTTGGAGTCTAATAGAGCAAACACAATTTTTCTGTGAATAGTAAATACCATTATGAATTGTAATGTTACCCTTTTGAATAGTAATATATCCTTATGAATAGTATCCTCACATATGATAGTATATATTTAGGATTTATGTGAAAGCATGATGTACATATGTTTTGAAATAAGTAAAAAAAATGTTTTAAAAACTGTATTGTTTTTGTAAAATATGATTTTAATTAAAAAATAAATTAATAACATTTAGAAAATTATTTTTGGAAAATGGACTTCATTTTTTGATTCTATACATTTAAAAATGGTTAGGGTGGTTTTTTGGGATTTTTATGAAATAATTTAATTTTTGGTCAATAGTAAAATACATTAATTTATCGTAATAATACATTATTATATAAAACCATCATTCCTAACATCACAAGTAATGTAATAACCCAAATCTCGAACTCACATGCCCTCTCTACTATTCTTGGCCATGGATTCATCACTATTACTTATCATGGTGTAAATTATTAAACAAATGATTAAAATATGATGAAAAACCTCCCCTCCATTATAAATACTACCTGTGATACCCTCATTACTTCACACCTCTCAAGCTTAAAGAATTTCCTAAAATATACCCAAAAATATTCCCTAGCCTCTCCCCCATGACCAAGAACTCATTTCCTCCTCAAAAGAGAAATCATGGGCTCATTAAGGAGGATCAACAAAGGAGGATTCAAGAGGTAATTCCTCTCTCTCTTTTCATTCATTTCCCTTTCAAATTTCTTTTCTTTTATTTTATAATCCTCATTTTCTCTTATCCAAATTTTCTGATAACTCTATTATTCTTCATATACATGTTTTATATCATGTTAGTGGAAGATTACTCATTATACTCCTCCCTCCCTCAATTTTTTAATAAAATGAAATTGTTTCCTCGGATGTGTTAATTTAATTAATCATGGGCGACCCATTTCCTTTTTCATTCAAATACTTCCAGGAATCTGAAAAAACCATAACAGGGTTGAAAATAGATTTTAATGTGTATGTCTTATGCCCCCTTATATTCTAGAACTAACTTATTTACATGACACTAAGTGATAAAATAAAACATGTTCTTTGTGATAAAAACTACCCAAAATAACCAAAAATGATCATCATTAAATTTTATCTAATGATTCATCCTCATGGTACCTATGAAATTTCATTATAAGATCATATATATCTCTATAATTTCACTAATAATAAATATTAACAATCTAGATGTTCAACCAAATTTCAAATGTTCATTTCTTCATGAATACAAGTGAGCCATTCATAAAATCGATGAAAATTAACCTGCGTGAGCAATGACTTTAAGCTCTATAACTCATCCAAAGTCCCATAAACGAACTTAATAAAACCATAGTAAACTATGTTAATGTATAATAGGTTCTGGGATTTTTTTTAATGAATATAATTTTATTATACAGGACATTATAGAGAAAGAAGTGTTCAGATACAATGTTAGGGGAAATTTTCGAACCCAACATTCTTTCTCACTCTATCACTCCATTTTTGGAATGTTAACTCCATAAAAATCATTTCTTGATAATTTTATTAACTTTTCTAGGATATAAATGTTTTACTCTGGAGTTTTTTCCAAACACATTATTTCCAAAAAATATATTCTATCAAAAAACACCCTTTATTTATCACTCAAGGATGATGGTTATCGTATCAATTATGTTATTCCCACATTTTTTTGGGAACCCAATGTTCATGAATTTATTCTTATGAGATGAAACACATTCATTTACATAGTTTACTTATTTCCATTTTTGATAAATGTTCTATGTGGATTTCAAGATAATGATAATTTTATGATGTGACGGGTGCGCCCAAAATTATATAGCCCAATATGAATGTTTGAATGTGACGGGTGTTCCTAGAATTATATAGCACTCCAATGAATTGGGTAAAGTTATAAATTTCATGAGTTAAGGTTAAATTATGTGTGAAAAAGATGCTATATTTGTTCACAAGTATGTATGGTAGTTACTATTAAGACATGATGTTTCCTTTTTATGCATTGCCACATTTCAAGTATTTTATTAATATTGCCTCTCATTTTCATGATCCTTTGCCTATGTTATGGTTATTCTCACCCCATGCTATATTGTTCATATCTATCCTCTTAACAGGATTTTAGCTCACCACTTTTTGATGTATATCCTCAGGTGATTATATGTATTAATGAGTTTTCAAGGGATAATAAGAAGCTAGAGTAGAAGAAGTTAAATAAATGTAAATGTTTTGTGTTGTGAACGTTAATGTATGGTGTGTCTAATCCTCTAAAACCCAGACCGAAAAAGGTCCTTGAATGTATAATATACTATTTATTTTTTTCTATCCTTTATAAAAAATGAAATACACAAATTTTTTGGTACTAAATCCAAAAGTGCGGCTTCACGGCTTCAACTTTGGTATCAAAGGAACAATCTAGAGAACATTGGAAATTAGACATTGTCATTTTTTTAGAAAAATTTAATCAATAGTGTTTACTTTTAAACTTTTAGTTAATTACGTATGCGTAAGAAAATATTTTTCTTTAATTATCAATATATAAATTCAGAATTATATATACAGTGAACGAATTGCGAGGGTGCAATTCATTAAAGGGGGAAAAATGTAACATCTGAAGATTTTAAAAGGAAACACTATGTGATTAAATGAACTACTGAGAACTATGTGACATTCATAACCTAGATGATAATTGTATATTTTTCACTATGCTGTTTTGAATTTAAAAAATATAACATACACAGTTTTGATCAGTAAGTTATTTGGAGTCTAATAGAGAAAATTTAATTTTTGGTGAATAGTAACATACCCTTATGAATATTAATTTTACCCATATAAATAGTAATATTCCTTTTTTGAATAGTAAAATAACCTATGATATTATATATTTAAGATTTATGTGAAAGCATGATGGACCTATGTTTTGGAATATATAAACAAATTTTTTAAAAACTGTATTTTATCAAGTAATATATGATTTAAATTAGAAAATAATGTAATCACCTTTAAAAAACTATTTTTAAAAAATGGAATTCATTTTTGGATTCTACACATTGAAAAATGGTTATGGTGAATTTTTGGGATTTTTCTGAAATAAAAGAATTTTTGCTGAATAGTAAAATACATTAATTTACCGTATAAATACATTATAATTTATACCCACTATTTCTGACATCAAAGGGGATGTAAAAACACAAATATTGAACTCACATGCCCTCTTTAATATTCTTGGTCATGGAATCATATTATTTCTTATCTTGGTGTAAATTAAAAAACTAATTATTAAATTATTAGGAAAACCCCTCTCCCCTCCACTACAAATACCACCTCGCACACCCTCATTCTTTCACAGCTCTCAAGCCTAATGCCTTGTCTAAACTCTAAATAAAAATCTTCTCTAGAACCTCTCCCATGACCGGGTGCTCATATCCTCATCAAAAGACCAACCTTATGCTCTTTAAATAGGATCTCAATTGGAGGATTCAAGAGGTAATTCCCCTCTCTTTTCTTTCATTTTCCATTCAAATTTATTTTCTTTTCGTCTGTTATACTCAGATTATCTTATCCAAATTTCATGATAACTCCATTATACTTGATATATGGTTATGATATCATGTTAGTTAAATATTACTGATTATACTCTTCCCTCCATCTTTTTGTTAATAAAATGAAATCATTGCCCATGATGTGTTAATTTACCTAAATCACGGGCGATGCACTTATTTTCTCCTTCGAATACTTTAAGGATTCCAATAAAAACATAAAATTATTCAAAAAAGAATTTACATTTTATATCTTATCCCCTCTTATTTTTCAGAACTAACTTATTTACATGACACTAAGTGATAAAATAAAACAAGTTCATTGTGATAAAAAACCACCCAAATTAACAAAAATTGATCATCTTTAAATTTTATCTATGATTCATCCTCAGGGTAGATAAAATAATTAATTATAAGATCATTTATATCCCTATAATTTCAATAATAATATATATTAACAATTCTGATGTTCAACCGCATTTCAAATGAACAATCGTTAATGAATACAAGTGAACCGTTTATAAAAGCTATGAAAATTAACAATCCCTAATAATGAATTTAAGCTCAATAACCCATAAAAAGTCCCATAAAGGAAATTAATAAAACCATAGTAAACCATGATATAGTATATAAGGTTCTTTAATTTATAATTAATGAATATAATGTCTTTATGCAGGACATTAATGATAAAGAAGTGTTCAGATACAAGGTAAGGGGAAATTCTCAAACCCACCTTTCTTTCTCCCTCTTTCACTCCATTTATGGTATGGTCATTACATAAAAATATTTTTCTCATAATTATCATACCTTTTCTGGGATATAAATGTTTTCTACTAGATTTTATGTCAATAAAATGTTTTCAAAAGAACACTTCTTTCAAAAAAGCCCTTTTTATTTCTCACTAAAGGTTGATGGTTATTCTATCATTTCTGTTATTCCCACTTTCTTTTGGGATCCTAATGTTCAGGAATGTATTCTAATGAGATGAACAACATTATTTTCTATGGGTTAGTTATGTTCATTTTAGATATATCTTATATGTTGAATTCATGATACTGATAATGTTATGGTGTGGAAGGTGCACCAGGAATTATATAGTGAAATATGAATGTTTGAATGTGATGGGTGCGCCCGGAATTATACAGCTCTCTAATTCATTGGGTAAAGTGATGAATCTCATGAGTTAAAGTGAAATTTTTTGCAAAAAAGATTCTATCTTTTTTCACATATTTGTTTGGTAGTTAACCACTAAGATATTATGTTTCATTTTTTATGCATTGCCACATTCCACGTCTTTTATTGATGTTTACTATCATGTCCAAGATCCTTTCCCTGTGTTATGATTATGATCATCTCATACTATATTGTTCATATCAACCCTCTTACTGTTATTTTAGCTCATCCTTTTTATATATATCTTTAACTTATTATGTGTACAAATGAGTTTTCAAGGGACAATAAGAATCTAGAGAATAATAAATTAAATAAATGTAAATGTTTTGTGTTGTAATTGTTAATGTATTGTTTATCTAATCCTCCAAAACCTAGACCTAAAAAGGTCCTCATATGTATAATATACTGTGTATTTTTATTCTATTCATTATAAAAAATAAATTCACAACATTTTTTATTAATGAATCCTAAATTATAGGTTCATGGCTTTACACATAGACAGATGGGCGGATTAGCTCAGGGTAGCTAGGCAGGGTCATAGGGTTGTGGTACATGCCAGACTTATCCAGTGCAATAGACCCAATAAGAGTAGGATCCCAAAAAATCTACAGTGAAAGGTACAATCATTATAGATTATACTATTTTAACTTCTATTTTCGATATAGGTTCCTCTCATAGTTTTATATATGCATGAGTGGTGAAAAAGACTTGGGCTTGTAGTTTTTCTTTATTTGGGTGTTTTAACGCTAGAAATAGTGTTGTGAGTTAGAACAGGTGATGTAAACTAGTGCATAAAGTGTCCCCTTGATTTTGGTGGTTTCCACTTCCTCTGGAGGTTATATGTTCTCAAGATGATAGGGTTTGGCATCATTCTCATAAAGGATTGTCTCATGGATTATCGAGTGTATGTTTCCTGCACTCATCGAAGGGTGACTTTTTCATCACCAGAGTGTGAAATATTTATTTACAAGGGTAGATGGGATGTTCATATGAGTAGAGATAGACCCGAGCTTCATGAGATAGGTGGGATGAAAACCAAGATTTCTAGTTTGTTTCTGTATGATCATGGAGTGAGTCAGGCAGACATTCCTCCTGTGGAGGTGTGCTTTAGTGACGTCTTTCCCGACAACTTTTCTAGTTTACCTCTTAATAGAGATGTGTGTTGCTACATAGATCTAATTATAGAAGCTGCACTGATATCCATTACTCCTTATAGTATGTCTACGATGGAGTTGTAGGAGGTCAAGAAGAAACTAGAGGATTTGGGGGAGAAGGGGTTTATCAGACCCAGAACTTATTTGTGGGGTTCCCTGGTCTTTTTTTAAAAAAAGGCGGATGGAACTCTTAGGCTATACGGGGTTATTAAAAACTGAACCAACTGATAGTTAGAAACTGATATACTTTTCCATGGATAGAGGACCTATTTGACCATCTACAAGGAGCTCGAGTGTTCTAGAAGATTGACATGAGGTTAGGATATCACAATGTGTAGGTCCGACCTACAGACCTACCTCATACAACCTTTCATAGAAGGTATTGGTTATAAGAGTATTTGGTTATGTTGTTCGGCCTCTTGAACTTGCTAGCGATTTTCATGGCATTTATGAACCGAGTGTTCCATCCTTACATGGATTCTTTTGTGGTGGTTTTAAAGGACAATATCATGGTTTATTCTCACAATCGAAATCACCATGCCATCCATCATGTGATAATTTTGAATGCACTGAGAGAGAAATATTTATACACTAAGGTCACATAGTTCCACTTTTTGATGGATCATATTCACTTCCTGGGTCACATAATCTCAGATAAAGGAGTATTAGTAGACTTAGAGATGGTGAGAGCTTAGTTTCTTAGGAACAACTGAATAACGTTATTGACATATGGAGTTTATTGGGGATAGATGGTTACTACAGGTGTTTTATACAAGACTTATCTTTCTTAGAAGTTCCATTTATGGGCTTTAATAAGAATTTTGTGGAGTTAGTTTAGTTAGAATCATGTGAGATTTACTTCCAGGAGCTGAAAGGAAGGATGCCATCAGTACCATTCCTGATACTACAAGAGAAAGGCCATACTTACATGGTTTACTATGATGCTTCAGGTATTGAGATAGGGGGTAGTTTTAATGCTGGGAGATCGAGTCGTGTCATAAGGTCTCATTAGTTTAGGCCTCATGAGAATAACTACCATATGCATAACCTCGAGTTAGCTATAGTTGTTCATGTGTTACACTGGTGGAGGCACAATTTATTGTGAGAGTGTTTTGTGGTGTACACTGACCACAAAAGCCTCAAGTATATCTTTTCATAGTGTGATCTATGTTTGGGGTAGTAAAGGTGGGTGGATTATTTATTGTCCTTTGACATCGATCTAGCCTACACGCCTGTTAAAGGAAATGTAATTGATGATTTACTGAGAAAGAGTATTCAGATACATGAAGTGAAATAGGCCAGTAGTGAGTGACAGTGTATGGTGTTGTTTTCTGAGATACATCTAGAGGTTAAAAAAATATAGGACAAGACTTTTCTTTCATCCTTAGATGTCACCTCAACCCTTCTAGACATAGTTAGAATGAGCCATCTATCATATTATGTAGTCCTAGATCTACAAGACAATGTGGCAGGTGAGGACACTCCTCTTAGTTGTACGATATGTGATGATGAGATCTTGCATATGCGTGGACATTTCTGGGTTCTAGAGGATATACTCGAGTAGTTGATGCGGTTGTTTCATATATTAGCTTGGGAAATTCACCCCAGAGTCACCATGATGTACCATGAATTGATAAGACAGTACTAGTGACTTGGAATGAAGCATGAAGTTGCTCGTTTTGTTACATGGTGTTCCACCTGTATACAGGTGAAGGTGGAACGTCAGGGAAGAGCTGATATTTTACAGTAGTTACCTATCCCAAAGTATAAATGAGATGACATCATGATGGATTTCATGATAGGTTTCCCATGTTTTTCACAAGGTAAGTAATGATGTGGTGTGGGTTATTGTTGATAGACATGTAGAGGTAACTCATTTCTTGCTGATCAAAGAGACCTTCAGTGTTGATATTCATGGAAAATTGTATATTTGAGAGGTGGTACAACTACATGGGTTTTTTAGAGATAGTAGAGATAGCTTTACTAGGACCATGTCTCATGCATGAGACTTCTGGGAAGGTTTATTAGATTAAGAAGCGGATGGATACTGAATAGTCTCGCAAGAAACCATACTCTAATCACTACAGGCGACCTCTAGAGTTCAAGGTGTGGGATCTGATTTTCTTATGTGTTTCACCGAGGATGGGACTCAAGAGGATCAAAAGACAAGGTAAGAATTCACCGAGATATGTTGGGCCATTTAAGATTATTGAGAAAATCTAGTCAGTTGCCTATCTGTTGTTGCTACCTCAAAGGTACCAAGCCATGAACAATGTCTTCCATGTATCTCACCTGTACTACTATCACTCAGACCAATCACACATTTTTCATCCCGAAGAGGTTGAGATTCTGGTTTATGTGTCCTTTGAGGAGCATTTGATTCATATAGTTGATAGGAGAACGAAGGTTTATCAAGGTTGTTGAGATCCTCTGGTATAGGTGCTATGGCATCAGGGACATTTACAGGATGAGACTTGGTAGAGGAAGGCCGATGTACATGATCAGTGGCCAAAGTTGTTCTCAGATGAATCTAGACCACCCTTTAAAGATAAATTCGGGGAAAGATTTCTATAAGGGGGAAGATTGTTGGAACCCATGTTTTTATTTGAGGTAAGGATTATTTATTTTCAGGATAAAGGCTTTGTTATGGCCTTATCTGAATGCCTAACTTGATCATAAGTAATTTGGAGATGTTTGGGGCTTGTTCAGAGGCTATAACCATGTTTCTGGCTAAATATGACCTGGTTCACGATTTGTGCATGGTCTGTTCATGGTTAAACTAAACCCTGCAACAGGTCAGAAAAGTGAGGGTTTTTGGGAAGAGAATTTTTGCATGCATACTTTGAAGTTACTCAAACCATGTATAGTAACCATGAAAAGTTCCCTTTTTTGGTAGAGTGGTGCCCACAGTTTCCGCACGGTTTGGGAAACTATGTGGGTAAACCATGTGACCCTGCTATGTGATTTTTAAATTATGAATTAAAATTTATTTTTTCTTTTTCAAATGAAATTGGGTTTTCTTCTCCATCTCACACCAACTCCCTTAGAGTTATCCCTTTTGGTGGCCAAGATAGGAATCGAGCATGTTCGTATGTCCGACCTTCGTTTCGATCACCGATTGTCTCATCAGATCCATAATGGTAATTCCTAAATTCATTTTTGGTCGTTCTTAATTATTCTAAATAAAAAATGCACTATTTGGATTTAGGGCCATATGCATGAATATCCTCTTCTTCATTCATTATTCATATTTCTCCCAAACTAAGATGAATCATGAGTCGATAATGGACGAGCTATCTTTTACCGAGGCGAGGTACGTGGTCTATTCCTTCTTTCATATTTTAGTGGTGTTTTTCAGGTGTTTTTCCATTATTCCATCCATCGGACATTCTGATGAGGTATCATTTTTGAGAGAGTGGATTTTTTTTGTTGTAGTTGGACCTAGCGAGGATGCCCGTAGGTTTTGATTATGTGTGTTGGAACATATTTCTCATTTCAAGGTCACCCATGGGGTGTTCCATTTGTATTAAAACTATTAATGCATGTTTAAACCACGCAAGGGGTGTGTTCTTGTGATTTCCGAGTAAGAGGAACCCATTTAATGCCTTGATAGCATGAATAAATTGCTTAGGTGAGGTATTTCCTCCTTTCGTATTGATATTTTGTGACACTATACCTATTTTGATAGATTTTATTAAATGAAATGTGTTGATATAGATGGGTATACCTATATAAAATGTTTAATGACATGTTAAATGAGTAATATGGGAGGGTATGACCATATAAATGGTGAATATTAAATGGAATGAATGCGTGGGTATACTCATGGTAGTGCTAGTTTATGTGACTGGGTTTACTCACTTTATTTTTAAATTGATTATATGGTCTAAATTGTATTAATTGAATGAATGTATTGGAATGTAGTTGGGGACACCTTGGGTTGACACCTCCCCTTGGGTCTTGATTCTATGGGATGCCTTAGGTCTTGCTTCCCCTTCAATCTGGCTCACGTGGGCTCGTGTAGGAATTGTTATTGACTTACTCTAAGGACCCCAAACAGTGCCTAACAGAGTTTCTATTAGGGATGCCTAAGGGACTCGATGTAAAGCCTTGGAAAAGCTACTTGGATTAGACCCTCTATGTTCTAGATATTTTATATGGATTCCTTGGTCTGCTGACACCTTCGATCCGACCTATGAGGTCTGTTCTTCACTATACGACATGGTCGTGGGTGGCTACATTTACTATAAAGTGTGGTTGGTGGAAACTTGACTACTTTATACATTATGGCTATGTTTTTCATATTACATATGGATGTATGTTGTGGCCATGTAACATTCATGTTTACTTGTTATACCTTCCTTATTAGGAGATGACTCTCTTTCCCATGTATCATTGAGGGATGGTAGGTTTTACTTGTAACAGTAAACTTATACCATGGGCATACAAATGTACTTTAATGGTAGTTTATACTTGCTATAAATTTTGTATAACTATTGATAGAATTGTATAGACTGGGGTCGTTTCCTGTAGGGGTGTTTATCTCACACCATATTTGGGCCTCCTCGGGGACCCAAACTGATTATATAGTTGAATGTGATGATAGGAGAAAGCGCCCTAGTATTGGTTGTTGATTGTGGTTTTTGAGAAGGGGAGCATATGAACAAGCTGAGGATTTTGATGCTGGGATACCTTTTTGGTATTTTTTTATTTCTGGGATACATGTACTATACTATATTTTCATGTACATGTTTGGATTCTTTCAAGATACGTGTACCATCTGCATCATTTTGCATATGATACACTTTTGGTTATTGATATGTGTTTCATTATCCCATATCTTCAATGGTCTGCTATTTATTTAACTTCTACGATATATTATAGGTTTTAATTATACTATGATACTCTGGTAATGAGTTCATAGTCTCCCCAAAGACTCACCGAGGCCCTCGCTTCTAGTTAGAAACCTCTGGAATTTGGGGAGATTAACTCGAGGCCTTTTGACCAACTGGTATAATAGAATGATTTTGGGTTGTATCAGGGTACAAGATGTTACAGTTTCTATCGAATGATATTATTTTTTAAGACAAGGACACACCACGAGTAGGTTTCATGAAGCATGATGGTTTACTATTATGAGAAGAACTCTAGCTTTATCAACATAGCAACCGATAAATTATCAAAAGATATATTTCTATAATGGAATATTTTATAAGTGATGATCGTGGAAATATAGTAATATATTGATGTGGGAATAAAACTTGGAAGGAAAAGTAACCCTAAATAAGACCCCTAACTCCATCATTTAATAAATAAAAAGACTATATTAGAAGACAACATGATAAGTTGAAAAATATGTTTACAGCCTTAGGGGAATAACATAGAGCTTAACAAAAGTACTATCAGTCACCTCATATAAAACCCTCAAAAAATCAATCCTAGAAATATTTTGAATGAACTAGGAAAGAAATTGAGGATATTCTCTGTTTGTGATTAAGAAGAATGTAAATTCAGTGGAAGACTCAAGCCCAATATGAAAGGGTGATGTGACTCAGATAATTGATAAAATAAAAACAAATAATAAATATATGAATTATTTTCATGTCATTACACATGGCTAGATGTGAAGGAAAAGGAAAATATCCCTCTAATAAAAGAATAAGCAAGAGAATAAAAAAATTGGAAGGATTCTTACTCAATGAAGGTGTTATGATAAATGGAATATTAATTTAGCATAAAATAAGGAAATTTATACTAATGGGTTTAAAACAAATAGTGTGAAAAAGGCCAAGTTGAAAAAATCTATATATCAAAAAAGGACTCATCATGTGGGTATGAATATTGAGTTATATTTCTAGAATAGATGAAGATGACAGGGTAGTTGGATGAAGCACATAAATTGTACAATGATTTTCAAGAAAACATCAAAGTGTTGGTCCATCAAGATTGACCACAATCTTATCCTTGAAGATTTCATAGATACCCATCTCCCCATGCTTTAACTTTTTGAAATATGTGTGTGAATTAATAAAGGCTTAAGGGGGAGATACAATTCATTGGGTGTGTGTGATAAAATGGAATGGGTGTATAAGATCAATGGAGTTTAAACTAAGAAGTGATTTATATGAAACCGAAGAGATATTAATGTTATACATGATTGATCTAGTGGTTCCAATTCACATTTAATATTAAACCATTGATATCATGCTCAGTTCAAGTGTTAGTTATCCAAATTGATAAGACTAATTGAGCGAGATGTATTGAAATTCATGTATGTCATAATAATCTATTTTTTTAATAATTTGGTATTAGATGACTATCATTAGGATACCAAGAAGAGGAAATAGAAAATACCAAAAAATTCCCAAAATTTATATCCCCATTTTTATGTGTAATAATATATTTGGATTCACCTTTATAATCAGTATTAATTATTTATGTTAGTCCAATGTTGGAGGATTTCAGGGATAAATATTGGATATAACACTATGTGATATAGCCTCATCTAATGAGAGGGACCTATGAAGAATTGAGGAAAGTCATTCTACTTGAATTCATGAAAGTAAGTAAGTGAAATGGAAATCATTGGTGTTTATTATCTTTTAAACCAAGTTTCATACAAAGATTTATGACTTATCAGGCTTAGAGGATCTATTAATTACTCAATTTGAAGTGGTAATTTCACTCGTTGACAATATTTGAGTAGTGTAAAACTATAAAGAGGAAATTATCTCTGATCCGGAAAATTGAAAAAAAAATAGAATTTCATATTGAAAGCTGATCAATGGAATCAATGGGGAAGTTGGAAATAGTTATCATGGACAGATGTTCTCTGGATGTCAACCAATGGTTCCTCATTGGCTAGTATATGTTCTTGACCAAAAGAGATGAGGAATTTCTCTTTATCATGATTTCATGAGGTAAAATAATTATGTGTGACCCCTTACGATGTTAAATATTATTGAAACATGATACAAAGAAATTAAAGTGAATTCTATGATTAGTATCCATTATTACAATTCAAAAGTTCTAAATCATAGAAAAAATCAATTTCATCACACTTGGAGAAGCTAAAGGAAGGGATTTTAAAGTTTGGGTAAATTTCTATAGAACTATAGATTATAGAAATTCTGATGAATGACTTATCATGTGATGTTTGAGAGGTATCGACTAGCACTTGGAGTCCAGTAAACTCCCCATTGTGGAAAGTGTCAAGACGTGGGACCCCACCTCCCGAGGTATGGTGTGTATTTCAATAATGTGTTGATCTGTGTTCTTTACACTATTTTCGACTAAAAAAGTGACCTTTAGGTTCGTTGAAAAAGGGGGTGAGTTATTGTATATATAAGGGGGAGAAAAAAATATTAATCAAGATATGGGAGAATCTGATAGGGGGGAACAATGAATTTTGGTGTGTTTTAAAATATGAAGATGTTTAAATTGTTCAATAAAAGGTTATATATCATGAAAAATGATGAATCGATTTGAGTGGTTTTGGAATGCAGTGAGTCAATGATGAACTTTTCATGCTACCCTTTTCTCTGACACTGATTATGGATCATGCAGGCTTAAAGTGTGTATTGATTAATTCTTTGGTCTCTATCTAAATCAAAATAAGTGAACTTTTATAAAAGATGAAAAAAATATTTAATCTAGTATCAAAATGTGATGAGTTTTCAACAAACACAGTGGGGGATATTCGTGGGAAAAAATACCTCAAGGACCCATATCAGTGTTTTTAGGGTGTTTGTGTTTGCTGAAAATTATAGATGATTACGTTTCAATCTAGTGGGTGTTTCTGAAGAGTCTGAGTTTAATGTGGTGCAATTTCTCAGGTTTTTCTAAGAAATTTAGGCCTAAATATTGGGATTTTATTTATAGAAATCGAAGGATTTCCACATAGAATTTATGGAAAATTGAAGAATATCTAATATAGGTTATCAAACATAGTTCATGGACTTCATCATATCATAGAATCACTATGAGGACCACAAATGTTCTACACAAAATGAAAAAGGAAAATAAGAAAATGCAATATTTTATCAAAGAGGTGTTATGTGGACTACATGACACGATACATGAAACGAAAAGGGGAATGATGATTTTGGAGGAGGGTATGGATTTGAAGCATTTATATAGGGTTGTTCACTACATGAAATTTGTATTAGGATCAGTTCCTGAGAGCCTCATTTTTTACAGAATGTGGTTTTTTAAGGTGCACCAAGAATGAATAAATGCATGTGGACTATATATCAAGTTTGCCGTGAATGCTATAATGAAAATCATATTTTAGTAATTATTATTAGATGGGTTTTCAGATCTATTTTCTTGTATAATGACACCAAATAAAATAATTATTAGTGATTAAAAATTCATTATATAAGATCATTGATCAAATAATTCTGCTAAGCTTGGAGTAGTTCACAAGATGAACAATTATACAGAGGAAGTGGTTCATAGGGGAGGATTCCATGAAGGAGAAAGAGGTTTGTGCATATGGATTCCATGGAGGCATAGTTCATGATAGTGGATAGTTCGTAGGGAATTGTAGTTCAAAAAACAAAAGGAAAATCATGAATCACATGATGTCTATAAAGAAAAGGTTGTCAATAAATAAAAGTGATCTATGAAGAAATCGAACCCCAAAATTCAAGTAAATTCATGTTATGATTAATGATGTTCAAGAAGGGAAAAAATACTTCGAGAAATAAATTTTCACACACCAGTAGTACAAAAAATGTGGTATATTTTAGATGTTTGAAAAGAGAGCTTCATAGAACAATTTTCTGTAAAACTATTTGAGCTGTATAATTTCCATATCTATTTTTAAAAGTATAATGAGAAGATATATGATCTGATTCATTTGACAATACATATTGAAGAATTTTATTCACTGCTATAGCCAATGCAGTGAAAGAATATCTCAAAAATCATACCAAATACAATGAATATGTAATTTGTGTATCTATAGAAAAGATTAGTTTATTTTTGGTGTTTGAAAATTGGATATTTTCCATCAATATTGCTTTATAGAAGATAAAGAGCATCCTAGAAATAACTTCAACTAAGAATCTACTTACAATTAAAGATTAATTGATTATTTCTAATAAAGGGACCTATATGTCTATAAATTATATTTGAATCCCTTATATTTTTGAGAGAAAATGAATAGGAAGAAGGTCATCCATTCTATAAAATGTGAGCCTTCGAAGGAAATATATTTGGAGTGACCCTTCAGAATAAGTAACCATTCTATAATTTATTTATTGTAGTGATCCTAGGTATATATGCATTCTTTCTGAAACCATGTAATGTATGTGGGATTTCATGGACTTGGATCATCGGTAGACTGTCGTTGTATGCTCTATAGACATAGCCTAGTGATACTAAACCAAGTAAAAATATGTTTTCTTATATGATTGTTTCCCTAGTTTACTTTCTATGGGTCATCATCATATATTGCTTGAAATGATAAGATAAATATAAATACTAAAGAAAGAAGTTAAGTGACCCATATAGTAAATAGTTCAAGATCTAATGGGGAAGTATGAACATAGAAAAGTCTATCCATATCTTGATTCACCCCCATATCAGGGTATCTTGGACCCTTTTGGGCCTAACACCCAAATTTGTTTCTTAGGGAAAATTATGATGATCATTTGTTATCTATAATTTTTACTTCTACTAAGATCAACCTTTCATATGGTTCCTTTCACAAGGATTTGAAGAAGATAGTTTTGTGTGATTTGTTTGTAGGATAACATTTAAAAATAATTTTATGGGGGAAGTTAGAGATATCCTAGAATTTTTTGATTATTAAGCCACTATCCAAGGAAAAAAACCATTAGGGTTTGAAACTGTGATATTATTTATGATATTTAATTTTTTAAATCATGAAAATAATGTGAGATATATGTATATTTATTTTGTGTTATCTTAATTCTTATCAAAGATGATATCTATTAAAATTTTTTTATCATAGGAAATAGGCGTGTGGGATTTGGGTGTCTTAGTTGGTGTCATATTGAGGTTTAGTTATTTTTTTGGAATTTGAATGATAAAAAATTAGTGACAAAACCCATGGGATATGTCTAAGTATAGGAAAAAATCCTAAAATTTTGATGATGTAAATAATGTGTGGTTTCATAGAAATGACATCCTTGTCGATATATAATTAGTGGATTAAATATATAGAGTTAATGAAAAATGTTTTATTAATCACTGAAAAATATAGTTGGATATTAACTTGATCTCCACTGAGTGACACAATGTGGGAATAACTGCACACCTTTTTTGACACTCTTGGGGGATATGATTTTTTTGATTCACATTCTATTTTAAAAACATAATATAAGATTATAATATATAATAAAATTATGATATAATAGATAAAAAATAGTTCAGAAAACCTATTTATAAAAAACCATGCTTAACCTATATTGAAACCTAGAAATTCATATGTTTGGTAATACATGTAATTTATGAGTTTCTTATTATATGTTTATCATTTTACAATTATAAAATTAATAATTTAAGCATTCTTATGCCTCAATATTAATATACTTAATGAAACTGATGAAACTAGGAGGAACCAAGTAAACAATGAATATGATAGACAATGTATTAATTGTCCAAAGGAAAAAAATTGGGCTGAGAGATGGTATTGAAAATTTCATTGTAATTCATTCCCAACTATATTGAATTATGATTAACAACATTAATATATTTGAAATCTAAAATATAAAAAATAAGATAAAAATAGAGTTTCATTTAAACATAAATGTTAAATCTCATGATAGAATTAAATTCAAATTTGATACATTTCAAAAATGTTGGAAAAGTACCAATACAATTATCTGAATGGAATAATAAGAAGTTTGATGTGTGTGAGGGTTATCCATCGAGCACATGAATGATGAATAGATATGAATATTCCAATTAATGAAGATTATGAAAAAAAGTTCAACCTAATGATCTACCCAGACTTCAATGCTTGAAATGTAAGGAATTTTGGAATTATTGAAATTGATTACCCAATATAGGGGCTAATGAATACAATAGGCTTCAATAATAACCAAAACTAAGGGGACAAAGAGGGGCCTAAGAAATGAAGTCCTCTGAAGTGAATCATGATAAATATGTGGTCAAAGGTATAGTTTTCATCCACTCTATATCTAAATATATATTACTTCCATTTCATACAAGTTTTTCAATAATATTTATTATTTACCTCAAGCATTTGATATTGAATTATGCATAAAAAATCATGGTGATTTTGTTCAAGGAATACAAATATTCTTCATGGATGGTGGGAAGTTACTTATTTCCAATCTAGATCTTGTTAACTTATTATAATTAATTATATTGGGAGAAATGGATTATCTCTCATTAAAAAGAGGTCATTTCAATTTTTGGATAAGGAAATATTATTTAAAATCGTAAATCACCCCATGGTCTCATCTTGATGCAAGTATGAAGAAAATTTTTCTTTGGAAACCAATTTTATTATATGGATATTGATACCCACATATTTATGATACTATAATCAAATAGTTAAGAAGAATAAAAACATTAAATACATTCCTAATGTTTTATTTGATATAAAACCATAGAATTAGTTTCCATATTTATTTGATGTCTGACTCTAATCTTATTTACAAGAACAATTTTGGTGTTAATTGACGACTTTAAATAGTAGAAACATCACATCATTGATTTTATTGTAAAATAAAGACCATTATACTTTTTAATTTTGTTTAATTAGATAATGTTTAAAAAGGATAAATAGAAAAGAAAATATATAATTTTCATGATTTTATCATGAAAAATTAAACCTACCATCTAAAATTTGGGTATTAATGTTAATAAATGGTGTAAATTATTCTATAAAAATGAAATCAAGGTATTCATATTTAACTAATTCAAAAGTAAAAGTCATGATATCTTCTAATGAATCATATATGTTAAAAATGTATGAGATAAATATATCCTTATTTTTTGGAAAAGAATATTTTCTTTGTCTCTCTTAAGATAATAATGTTTATATATCATTATAAATTATATAACGAGTCATGAATATATTTTGGATAAACTTAGTGGTTTTTATTAGTAAGATACCATTTAAAATATGACGGAACAATTTATTTATAGGCAGATAATGTAACACAATAGTGGTTAAGAATGACATTTTTTCCATAAAAACTACAGGTCTATTGTTCTTAAAGATGTTTAATGATCAATAAAAATGATTTATGTTGAGAAAAAAATAAGTCATACAAGATATGAATAAAACTAAAAAACATTATTCATTTAAAATATACGATTACAAAAAATATATATGAATGAATTCCTCACATTAATTTTTTTATAACATACGATAAATGATTACTTCCATTAAAATTTTCCAAATTAAAAGGGGAAAATAAATAGAAATAAATTATATTTTTAAAACCAATAGATCACATTGATCTTATTTTACTTTTATTATTTCTATTATTATATGTAAAACTACAATGGTAGATAATAGAAAAGAAAGGGAAAACATTTTTTTACATCTAAAATGAAAACTAAGGGAATGGGAAGTGTGTCTTTTGAGGTAACAATGTAATTAATATTTAGAGAGTAATGGGGGTATGAGAATTATAAATAGAAATATGGTCATAAAAAATATGGTAGCTTGATATACAAGTATCCAATAGAGATATTTTTGTCTTTTATTTTTAGAAACAAATTAAAAATAATATAACTGAAAAATAAAAAATAATGAAATAAAAAATAATATTTAACTAACATATTTATTAATAATTTTTTTCATATGTTATATATTAATATTTTTAAATAATGTTATAATGTATTTATAAAATTTAAGAATTTTTTTAATATAAATGGATTTATGAAATTAAATTTTTAGAATATAAATAATTAAAAGTAATGGTATTTGGTGAAGATTATTTAATATAAAAGTGATCCTTTGAAGAACAATTTATTTAAAGTGTTTAGTATTTTTAATTAATGATTAAAATATAAGGAATTTAGTAAAATTAATTGATAATATGTTTAATAAAAAATTAACATAGATTAAAAATATTTTACAAGGTAAGTAATATCAATAAAATCATTTTATTCTTAAATTATATATTTTCTCTAATGTTTTATTATACATTATGCACACATATGATAATTTTTTAATCAAATTGAGAAAGTGTGTTTTATGAAATTGTTATATATTTTTATTCATCACAAATAATTTTTATAATAAATTGATTTTAATTTTTAATATTTAAATGTGTTGTCAAATTAAATATTAATAACTATGGTAAACAATTATTTTTTGAAGATTTTTTATAAAAATTATATAATTTTTATCTAAAAAATTAATCTGAAATCTTTTTTATAAAGATAATATGATTTTTAAACATATAAAAAAATTTATTCACACTAATTTAATTATTAATTTATATAAACTATGAATAAAAACACATAATGTATAAAATACATTTTTATACAAAACTAAATTTTTATATGTATATTTTATGTTCAAATGTAAATTTATCATATATTAAAATTGATTTAGATGAAATAGAGTCAAAATTATTATTCATAGCACTTGAATTCATTAACAAGAGAAATATTATATGTTTTGTAGAAAGGATAATTAATATACTAAATATTTAATCATGGTTAAAGGTTAAAAATAATTTAATATAGCATCGATAACATTTTTCTAAAAAAATTTGAAACCTTGAAATTATAGAAGAATTTTTTAGTTATTAAATTCATACCCACATTTCTCACTAAAATTTCATCACTTAACTAACCTAAAATTCATGTGATTCTATCTTTACCCCTCACCCAAATTGAGTTTATAAGGAAATTTACCTCATTTTCTCCAATAAAAGGAGACCACTTAGACCATCTTCAAGCTACAATATCACTTAAAATATATTGTTTACAAATTAAAATTTTATTTCCCCTAGATGAATATTAATCTTGTGGAATCCTATGGTCATAATAATGATACCCAAGTCTTCCAATTCCAAGATATCCTACAATTGACGATTCTAGTTCTCAGCGTGATTACCATCAACTCCCTAATGTTATCTTCAATATATTTCTCCACCACCATCCTATAAACCTATTATAAACATGATTATATAATTAAATATGTTTTCAATTTTTATAATGAAATTTTATTATATTAATTTAACAACCATTATCTATCTCTATCGTATCTATTGGAAAATGGAAACATTTCTTGTATTATGTGCGGACTACCACATTCGTGAATGATATATTTCATTTTTCATCACCACCTTAAATGTATGATTCTAAGAATATATTTAATGAATTAAAAATATATTTATTAAACTATTAATTTTATATTAATATAAATTAGTAATTATTTTAATATCTAACCATTTATGAATACACTACCTATTAATTTTAAAAAATCAATAAAACAAAATCATCACTGATTTCATCTTCACAAATCAAAACTAAGACTATAATTGAATAAAATTAAAACTATATAAAAAATCATAGGAAATATATTAAAACATACTAAATAATATATAATTTATGATATTTTTATCAATGTAAAGGGATCAACATAAATATTAAAAAGTTCCAAAAATGTAATCAAATTATTAACATCTGAGGATGAAAACAAAATATGACTTTCTAATTTATTTCTAATGAATGATTGTTAATGAATTATATAAAGGGTAATATATAAGAATATGATTCTAAAATAAATTCTTACTATGGATATATATATATATATATTATTATCTTTGTTAAATAACATTAATAGAAGATAAGTCTAAACGTAATGTTTTATTTCACATCATATATTCTAATAGATATTATTATGAATAAATTTACATTGGGAGAAAAAATGATTGGGAATTATCAAGAAAAATATATTCTATATTCTTATCCTCAGTTAATTATTGTATTTTTACATGTACTCTTTCAAATGAATATCCTTTGGTAAATAATTTACCTAATGTGATGCTTTCATGTTAAACCAACCACCCCTCTTCATTTTATTATGGAATATTCCTACTCCAAGTTCTTATTCATTGGATTATTTAAATGATATCTTAATAGGTTATTAGATAATATATTATGGTAGTTTTATACTATTTTTAAATTATTTAAAAAAATTAAATGAAAATTTTACTATTTTATACACGTATTTATTTTGAGAAAAGTGTGAAATGTATACCATTTTAATATTTTCTATGGGAATCCAATATTTTATTGTTACATCAATTCATATTTATTAGGATTAATTTCCATGTTTATAAAATGCTTATACAAATAATCTTATTTCATAATAATATTTATAGAAAATAGAATTTATTATTATTTAAAAATTTGATTAATCCAATAATGTTAAAAGGTTTTTTGCATATATGTCCACATCATTGCATATTCCTCATGTTCTATTAGGGATATATTCCAATTCTATCATCCACCATATTTATTTTGATGAATTATTAAATTTTTTGTTGAGGTTTTAATTAAAACGATACCCTTTCCATGGGCTAATAATGTGATTTTTGAAACTCGAATGTATTTTTGTTCTCTCAGAACACACACAGACACACACACATACACACATATATATAGTTTTGTTATGTGATAAGAGGGATTAGAATTATATAGTTATATAATGAATTGGGTAATGTATTATATCCCATGATATAATAATAGTGATTAAGAATGTGATTCCAACCCCACTATGTGATGGGAGGCATGGATATGATTCATGATACACTATGTAAGGGAAGGTAGAAACATGATTTACCTGAATGGCCCAAATACCTTCATTTTTATTGATTTTTTGATAACCCCTCTTTCAAGGGATGAGGGGGAACCCTTAAAAGGCCCGTAGGATTATAGATTACATGGCCCGCAGGATTAGGAAATTACATGACCCAAAGGTCTTAAATAATTCAACCAGACTATCTACCAGAAACTTCCCCTCCCCAACATCTGCATCATGATAGTAGCTCTCCACCATCGCATGGCCATCTGGTTAGGCATCACATGAAAGCACAAGTTGGTCCTGATGGCATATCCATACACTCTCATTCTGAAAAATTTATTTTGGTTCTACTCTGGTGAGTGCACTTTCTCTAAATCCTCCTCTAGGGATAATTTTTTTCTATAGATGCTTTCTGGGCCAACTGCACTGATCTTGTATTCTGAAGGCCTTAAGGTGTCCCGAAGGCCTTAAAGGTTGCCTGAAAGCCTTACCGACATGAAGGCTAATGTGGCCCAAAATCTTGAAAGGCTCCAAGACCAAACTGGTGTCCCAAGGTGAATATTTTCGGCTACTAAAATACCTAACAGTACCTTCTACAGTACTGCTACAGTACCTATATAATTATGCCTCCTCATGGTTTCGAACATCAATATCGTGGTTTCCCTTAAAGAGTCCTCACCAACTGGGCTGAGGCCCATGTTCTAGAAACATGATTTACAATCCACTAACTTGATTATTTATATACTATGTCATACTTTATATAATAATGTTTATGCCACATTCATATGTGTTTTAAGCTGCTCATGTTATAATGGATAATATGATTTTTTAATGATCAGATCTTTATGATTTGATCTATGATTTTTATCCATACTTATTTTGGTATGATATTGTAATTTTATATTTATGGTACATGATTATATTCACATACACATATTATTTTCTTATGGCCACTTATGATATTTTACTCATATCAATAATTTTTACCCTTATTTACAATCTAATCATACCATTTAATATATTTCATTAAAACATGTTATGATGAATATTATTATATATGATGTGTCTAATGAATAGAATAAAAAAGGAAGTTTATGGGTGATGATGTAGATGTTGTAGAATAAGATGATTATAGATTTAATATTTCATGACACTAAAAAATTGGGGTCTAAGATTTTGAGATTACATATGGGATGTAATTTTTTAAATTATGAAATTGATGTGAAATATATGATTTTTTTGGGTTATCCCACTTGGTATCAACTATGGTATTTAAGGAGTGTGATTTTTTCTCTAGACTGTGAAGTGATGTTTTGGGCATCTCATTCATCCTTTATATAATATACACCAAATCCTTCTCCATGTTTCTTCATTTATATGTGTGTGATTCCACCTATTCCCATCTCGTTCTTTTTAGTGGAAATTAGGAGTCTAAACAAGCATGCTTCGTGGATCTACTCTTTTTAAATTCATTAATACAACTTCAAATATATTTATATTTATTGAGGTATTATTTTAAAAATCCAAACTTATTTTTTCAACATGGGTTAATTTCCCATCTATCATATAAATCTATCTCAATTATTTCCCTTATGCATTCTATAGATTAGTAACCATTTTTGGATGAATATTATTTTACCATTCATAATCACTTCCCTCTAACCCCCATTATTTAAAAAAACTTATTTCATTACATTCTATACTTATATCTCCATTGATATGATAATGTGGGTTCTTCTTCTAGAACATTCCTTACCTTTCATGAAACAATATCATTCTGTATGATAATGGTAATAAAAAGTAAAAAATATCTCAATAATGACACCACATGTGTATTTGTATATTGGTTGAGATGATAGACTGGCTCCCTAGCTTTAAAACACCCATTAAGGGTATGTACCATATCACTATAGATGTATCTCTTCATCAACACTCTCCATTGAGGATAGTTATATCTTGATATAGAAAATATAATTATTTTATTCATTGATTTTAGATTTAAACTTTTATGGTGTCTACTTCTTGATACCATCAATTTTTGGATTTCCATCACCTTTTATTTTAGGAGGGATTCACAATATTTTATAGCTCGTTGATCATTAGATAAATTTCCATCAAAATATATTATCCATTCTATAACTTAAATCATAATTATATTATATCATTTAAATAAAATAATGTCTAATGAGAGATCAAGTTTTCTTTAAGTTTATTTTACATAACCATTATATAAATTACGCATGTAGGATCATTGAGAAAAACGATTTATACCCTCATCATTGAAGTTAACTTTGAAAAAAATTATCTTTATAAGATATATTTTTCCTGCAACATGTTAATTTCAAAACATATTTTCATAGTGAATACAGAATCCAATCCTTATGTTATTTCTAATGGCCCCAAAATTTTAGCAATGGTTTGGATTTCATTATTATTTACACATGTACACTCTCCAAAAAAATCTACTTGATAAAACCAAATTATCTAAAATGAAATTATTTTATGTTTTTATTACCAAGGTATAATCTTAATTTTAGTAATTTTATTTAATTTTTGAATAATTTTTAAACATATATAGATCAATGAAATTACTTGCATTTATAACGATTAGTGTTTCCATCTTATCTAATACCATCATATTTTTATTCTTCCTTATCATTCTATTTTTTATATAGAATAAATTCCCCTAGATTTATCCATGGATAACATAAAGTCAACATATCTCCTTTTAATATGTACGGGAAAAATCATGACACCTTTTTTTGGATTATCCAAATAGTACCTTTAGAGTTTCCCATATTTCACAAGTTGTATCACAATGAATGAACTTCATTAATACCTAATATTTAAATGTAAAGTTAATAATCCTCTATTATCTTCTATCATATTATATTTCCCTATGAAATATAAAATTATTATCAAAATTTATAATATCTAGAATATCATTCCCACCATCTTATATTAAACAAAGAATCTTCAATTTCCTACCTTCAATGTGATTAACATAAAATTATGGGTATTAAAAAATAATTCAATTTTTCAGAAAAATATCAAAAAAATATTATAGATAGATCTTTAAAAGAAAATATTAATCTATGATAATAATTATTAGGACTATATGGTCTTGATTTGATCCCTAAGGAACCCCAAAAGTGGGAGTGAATTAGGAATATAGTCAGTTTAAAATAAAACATCCTAGATCTGGATACCACTCAATGGTGCCCCATAACAGGTTGTCCACATGGACTCAATATTGTTTCCCCAAACTCCATATGTTTCCAAATAGTAACTAGGGCCTATGTGTGATAGTGGGGAAACTATTCCCCCATTGGCATGATATAACACAATGGAAACAACAAAAATACTTATGCGGAAGCAGAAATACAATACAACAAATGTCAACAGCGTAAGACTGATAATATAAATAACAAGATGTCATAGCATACAAGGGATGATGCGGCATTTCCCATGTTCTTGGAAAATATCCAAAACAAGTTACACTACAGAAATACATGATATAAGTACCAACAGTACAAAAAGGAAAAAAGATGTTCAGAATCATCAAAAGCATCGGCTTGGTCCCATGCTCACCTACTCTTAAATAGAATATCAAGTACTTGTAAAAATGTTCTTAACCTTATCAACACCTACAACATTATAATCTCTTTTGTCCCAAAAACATGAAAAAATAGGGGGTAAGACTAAAACCCAGTAGGCAACCACACAAGATCTATGTTAATCTATCATTTAATATATATATATATAAAGAATAGTACAGTAATGAAAGAAGTAATCGAGTAATTACTCAAAATTAAAAAGTTCTATATGCATTGGTTATCATTTACATTCATTTAATTTTCATTAATTAATTCAATTTCATTGAATTATAAAAGTCATAGATTCGGCCTAAACCTATCAACCCTATATAAAATTAAGCACAACATATACCTCCGAAGGCTATCAAAATAAGTTTGTGAAGATCGAAACCAATATTTTTCGTTAGATTGGGAGATGTTTCAGAAGTCATTTTATTTAATATTCAACTTAAAACCTGAGCACATCCCGGAAATTCCTAATTTGTAATTCAGGTATCACTCTAGGGGAAATTATATATGTAACCTACAAACTCGTCCCGATGGACCCATCTAAAACCCGATATCACTCTAGTTGAGATTATATCTACAAACTAAAATTTTATCCCAGTGAACCTATCTAGAAACACAGTATCACTCTAGGAGAAAACATACCAACATCCTATAATCCCATCACGACGAACCTCTATAAAATCCCGATGTCACTCTAGGTTTAGTATAAGTCCATCTAAGACTATTATTGTCTCTCATATAAGGAATCCCCATGTATCACTCATGAAATGTAAAAAAAATCCAATAGAGTCCATCCATGAAATCCCCCAATGATCCATGATTCACTCGAAGAAAATGTAAAGTCCCCATTTGCCTTACTGCTACACTCGTGGCTTACTCATGGCTTGAACATAACAGCCTGACCAACCTCATAAGGCTTCACCTCTTGATTACTCACATGGTTAAAATACACAAAAAAGAATAACATGTAATTTAAACTATTATAGGGATTTAACAATAATAAAATTACATGATAAATTCATATAATAGAGAACACATGTAAATTACACTATTACATGGATAATACAATAAAACACTCACGTGGAAACTAATATATCAATAAACATATGTAAATTACACAATTACGGGGTTTAGACAATAGTAACTCACATGGGAAAAATTTATAACAATCCTATCATGTAATCCAACGAATTATAAGGCCATAACATAACCTAACTCATATGGGAAGGTTCATAATTAAATAAAGACCATCCATGAATGCTTGAAAAATCATAGGCATAACATTGGGTAAAGTGGAAAATCACTAATCCCACACCATAAATCAAATAATTTATAATTTAACACAATTTAAATTCCATTTAATAATCATATCCATTCTTAACAACCCATGAAGAGAAAGAAGTCATGCATCATAGGCATCCGAAGACAAATGGCCATATAGGGTCATCGAAGGGAATCACACCCATGGGGTAGCCCTTAGTCAAGGTAAATAACCTATTTCATGCTTTAAAACACTTATTCTATTACCTAAATAACAATATCTAATAACAATGGTTAATTTTAAATCAATAGACACCAGAAAAATGGGTGTGAATTACTCCGACATATATAGACAACTTGAAAATTAGTGAAGGGCACAAGACCACCTACCTTATATGTGTACGACTCTCCTCATCCATTGTAGACCTCTAGTTAAACCTAGAATGTAGTAGATCTAAAAAATGGGGGTAAATTTTCAACCATAGATAATTTTTCGAGAGAAGACATTATGAATAATGTCTCAATGGGAATTGAGAGTTTACTGATTGGGTTCTGACACATCCAAAGACATTTTAATTGGAGTTCAGATGATGACTCAAGAGAAAAAAATGACCCTATGGAACAATTGTTTGAGAACCCTGAGTGTGACCTCATTCCCATAGACAAAACACAAGATACTACCCATTTTATCCAAAAAAGTAAAAGTTCATGGTGTGTACAAGCCTGATAATATTCTTCTACTGACTTGCACTTACATGTCATTAAAAATTCTTGATTACATCAATACATAGTGTATACTAGGAAAAAATTATGTGTACCCCCCAATCATGTTGTGTAGCAACTCTGTAGCCATAACTCATCATGTTTTACTCCTTCTTCTTAAGTATAACCCGAATGAAAAATATATAGACCTGAAGGAAGTAAAAGGTTCTTATAAACATCCCCCTTAAAGCAATTCATCCCCAAATTTCCCTTCCAAGGGTGGTGAAGTAACATCTGAGAACAACTCAGGCCACTGTGATCGTACATCTATCTCCCTCTCCCAGGTCTCATCCTACACTCGATCATGCTTCCATATCACCCATAAAAAAGGAACCAACTGAGCATGGATAACGTTTATGCTACAATACAGAATTAGAAGTGAATGGTCCTCAAAATATGCATCTACTTTCAACTCAACCTCTTCGGGATGAAAAACGCGAGATAGGTCTGAAACCTAACGTTAAAACTGAGAAATGTGAAAGATATCATGCATAACCTTGTACCTCTGTAGTAACTAAAACTTATAGGCAACCAACCCGAACCTCTCTAGAATCTCAAATGGTCCAACATACCACTATGAAAGTTACCATGTCTTCATATCCTCTTTTTTCCCAGCCTTGGTGGAAAAAATAGGAAAACTAAATCCCCTGCCTCAAACTCCAGAGGTCATCTACAATGATCAACATAAGATTTATGATGAGACTATGAAGTATCCATTAGCCTTCATATCAACTTCTCATTCTCAGTGGTCTCTTATACAAGATAAGGTCCTAGTATATTTCCCTCTCCTGCCTCCATCCAACATTAGGGTGATTGACATGGTGTATCATATAAAGCCTCATATGTAACCATCAGAATGGTATCATAAAATCTAATGTTATAGGAAAACATATACAGGGGTATGTGTCTATCCCAATAACCCACGAAATCTAGGATTGTAACTACCTGACCCCAGTTACCCAGAGCCAGTGCATTATTTTAATACATTGGCATGATTACAAGGAATCAAGTCCTAAAGGGCCGATCGGTTTAGCAGTCTTAGAAATAACTAGATACATTCATGAAGTTTACATTACATCATAAAGTGAAAACTACTACAAAACATATTGTCTTCATATCCCCTCATACTATCCTTGTGGGTCAATCATAAATTACTACTTCACATCCTGGGAAAAATAAAACATTTAAAGGGGTGAGCTCAGATGTTCAGTAAGGATAAAAATATAGTGGAAACTTTCATAAATATGTATAAACATTTAAGGCCATGTATAACTAAAACAAAATCCATTTAAACTTGAAATTATGTATAATATGGAAAAGATAAAATAAAATGATTCCATTTACTTATTCACATGTATATTCTACTAGTCAAATAATCACATGCAATATCAATAACCACTTTCATAACGATGGAATGCATAATTCCAGACTATCATAACCACATAGCCAAGGCCTCATGCTAAGACTACAAAAAATATTTTGTCAAGGCCTCATGCCAAGACACTAGTTTGTCTCATGAGACCTACTGATGCATCGAGGAGCTATAGTAGTCTCCACCCGTCACTTACTTAGTCCAAGGCATTCCTCATATGAAAAGGTATAAACATAACATAAAAATTCGTATTAAAAATAGCATAAGAAATGTCAATACTTTACCCATAAACCATGAATGGTATAAAAATAACACATCCACAGTCAAGCATATCACAAAACCTTCAAGACAATATGGAAGATTTGTATCATGTTAAATCAACTTCAAAACAAGTTTAAAATCCATTAAAGGATTTTGATGTTGATGAAAATGATTTGTAAAACTCTTTGAGAGAAATGCCCCTTTTTCATGAAAACATTTAAAAGTCACACAATTTGGAAAAGAATTCATTTAAAGACATTTTTTATCAATGTATCCAATACCACTTTGAAACATTTGAAAGGAATTAACATTTTAAAACCATTCATGTCCATATAAATAAATCCTTAAAACCCATTTTGAAGAGATGGAAATTAACAAGAAAGATTTAGAAGAATAAATATTTAAAACATTTTAAATGATATTTTAGTAAAATGTCCCTTAAAATAATCCCTTTTAAAACTCTTTCATAAAACATGAACATGGATAACAAATATTTCCCAGTAGATACTTATGCAAAACAACCTCCGATAATAAATAGATTTTGAAATTAACCCTTACAAATTTGGTAACATATGAAACATACACCCCATGAAAGAGGTATCATACAATGAATATGTAGATACACATAAATTAAAGTGTATTAAACAAATAATACAATTATGGGTAGTACATACACCACACAAAAGGTAATAGTGGCAATATGGTATGAATCTCATGGGAATAAGGAGTGAGATGAAAACCTTTTACCTTGCACTTTCCTTTAGTCGAGGGTACGTTAAGCCTCCTGTATGAAGAATATAGTATGTTATTAAATTATAACAAATCCATATTAGTATTTTTGATATCATACATTTTTTATTTATGACATTATACTACCCATTTAATAATAATTTAAATGTTATATTAAAATCTTGGGTAATAATCGCTTTCTTTATCGTGCGTGTTTTAACTTGTTACTCTTGATTGTATCACTTAGATCATGATTTAAATACTTCTAGAATATAAAACATAATTTATTTATCATATATATTTATAATACAAAAAAATATAACAGTCTTATATATGAAATTGAAAACACCATTTATGGATACAGTAGTCTGTACGTATGCATAAACGTTGTTTCTGTTTTCATATATTATTGAACAGATGTAAGTGACTAATATATATGTAAGTACATAAATACTTATATATTTAAATATATATATATCTCCATTAGAATTATTATTTCATATATTACATACTTATTAGGAATATATATTTTTATAATCGTCGATGAATGGTGAATTTGGAAATGAATCTCATCGCGTCGTGGAGACGGTAATATGTACGTATGCACGAGCGAAAATACCATTATTTTGATATTAATATAATATATAATTGGATGGTATATAATATATACATGATCATTATAATGTTATATTTATTATTTACATCAAATACACATCATTATTATACCCATACGAATAATAATGTATTGAATAACAATTACACCACGACTTGGAGACTGTAAGCCGTACGTATGCATGTATGGTGACATGTCATTAAAAGGGTGGATAGAATAATGAATTTGGTTGTAACATAATTATAATAACATCATATTATATATAATATACTGGATTTATTATTTTATAATGGAAACAACAAAGAAAAATGAAGTGGAAGAAGAAAAGAACTTGGAAGAGGGTGGTGGAATCATTACCTCTTCTTCGGGATCTTCATTTTGATTTGATCAAAATGGCTCCATAGGTTAACCTTCTGACCAAACTAAGGCCTCTAAGATGAAGGGAGGATATTTGAGAGGGTATTTGGGTAGGGTTTGGCCGAGCCAAAAGGCATATAAGGTGTGAATTAGAGATAAGGGAGAGTGCCCTTTTATAAGAGGGGTGAGGGGCACCTTTGGAAAAATTTAAAATAATATTTTATAATAAATTCATATTCGGTTTCAAATGACTCCAATGTTGGTTATTTAAAGTCTAAGGTGGGGATAGGTCAAAAAAAACTCAACCAATAGGTTTTTAACATGTTTAGGTTACTATTGTAACCTTATCATTTAGATTTAACTCTAAGTTAAATAATTTAACTTTTACCGTGTCTTCTTCTATTCTTACACTATATGGTTAATAAACATACTATATACTTTAAATTGAACCCCAATTCGTTCATTAATGTCATAAATATTATTATATAGGTCTTTCTGTCGAACATTATATTTTTAGGACTATTATATCAATTAATAATATAATATTTTTTTAAAAACTAGTTTATGTCAATTTTGACACTATTTGGTATTTTTTTTGTTAAAATAATAACAACATGATTACTTCAATCAAAATACATTGAATCAATCCTAACATGTCATATTCTCCAAGAAAATTCGTGGATTTCATAAAAACATTGAAATTAAATTTATTTTAATATTTATAATACAATTTATTTGATTCATTCATGAATATAGTAATTACTGCATCATCATTGTGTCATAAATAAATTTATTTATATAATGTCTAAAAATTTAAAATAAAATACCATGATATAGGAAATATTTTTATATTTCTATTTAATATTTATAATCGAATTTATCTTATGCAAAACCCTATATTAAAAATGTTTTAGTTATTAAACTTTAATTTTAACTCTTTTAACTCTTCTTTGAATTAAATAATAATAAATGTCCTGATCTAATACAAGTGTACCTAAATGATAATATTTTATTCCTAAGGTTTTTTATTGTTGAGAGAAACTTGTCCAATAGAATTATGACATGTGTGAGGGTAATATTAATATCATTTTTACCCTTAATTACCCTGTTTACTTTTAACCGTGGTAAATAAAAGTAAATAGTTACTATTCACCAAAAATTATTTTCATCTCATTGAACCATATTTTACTCCTTGATATTAACCATGTCTCTTGGATTTTCGAAATTTAGCTCACAGAAGTGGTAAAATTAAGTTTTATGTGAATTTTCAAAAACTCCTTGGAGGTGGGTAAAAGACGGTGAAAAGTTCAATAAAATTTTTATATATCTAAAATTATTATTAACTAACTCCAATGAATTACATTGAACTTATATAGGTATTATGTATCTATTTTTATGTTGAATAATTTAAATATATAATTATTTAAATAAAAAATTCGGTTTTAAACTATAACTCAGTGTTTTTCATTATTCATCAAAAATTAAAAGTTTTCATAAAAATTAAAAAAATTCACCCTAAGCTAATTTTGATATTCTGAATCTAAAAATGAAGTCCATTTTGAAAGAGAAAATGTATAATATTTTAAAAAATGGGTATTACTATTCATAACGGCTAGTTTGATTGGTTGTGGTGTGTGTTTGAACTTAAAGTTGCATACAACACACGGTACTGTATTATTCAAAGAGAAGCGTACCATGGAAGATTGGGTTTTTTCATTCTCCCATCCTTCAATAAATTGAGTCCTTGAAATTTATGCTTGGTATTAGAAACTTGGGGTTGACATTTCAAAATATCTTAGTTGAGATCCCACATCGAAAAATGGATTAATGAGGCCTCTATTTAAAATAATGATAGGAAAGTATGAAGGTTATCGAAAATAACACATACTAGGGTTCCATGTAGGAAAATATGGATATGGAAGAGAAATATAACCATCAATATCTGATGGAGAGTGGTAGAGAACATGGAAATGAAAATGCCAATAATCCAAAGCCATAAATTTGTGATGATCTAAGGTACCATCTAGGACAACATTTTTGTTCTAAGTTCCTTTTCTTAATGTTGAGGAATTTATTTATGATATTGGATAAGATAATAAGAAGATATACTTACTTTATAATTAGATTTTTATCCATTAATAAATTTCTACCACAAACTCATCTTTCACTAGAAAACATAATACAACTCAAAAATACTCTATTTATCCTAATCGTATAGGGTTCCAAATATAAACAATGTATAATTCACATATCTGACCCATTAAAAAAAGAAACTACATTATACAATCTAGGGACTTCACGTATTCCAGTGGTAGGAAATAAATCCCAATCGCACAATGGTTGTGGGTTCGATTCCCACAACTTTGTCTGACACGACAGGTTGTCACACGGTCTACATGTTGTCCTTTTATAAAAATCCAAAAATAACCTTTCAAACATAATCCATTCCAACCATTAGAATTATCCAAAATACTACTATCCAAACTCAGAGTCCAAATTTTATCAGGAAGTTAAACACAATGAAGATCCTTTTTTCCATGTAATAACATGTGAAAACATTCAACATGTATTATTTTAAAACATGGTAACATCCCAAATTACCATAAAACCTTATTGATTACATTCTTGCACCCTTATTCTTTATAGAATTCTAGATATACTCCTTCTATCAAAAATGTTGTGAACTCCAACGATGAAAAATCATTAATCAGTTTCAAGGTATTCAATAATATCTAATATAATTTTCCCAAATCAACCATATCTTATTCAAAAATCAGTACCTCAATATTAGGACCATATTAAGGTTTATCTTTCCTTCAAACATGTAATTTCCAAAAATTTTAACTCACTATAGAGTCACTTTTCATAGTATTATAAAATATCAAATCCTCAATGAAATAGTACTACAGTAAAATCCTTATTTATTTCCAGAACCTCATTGATACAACACTTAATTGAAATAATTCTAAAATAACAACATAAGAACAGTAGTCATTCCTCTTCATTTGTGGTAGTATCATAACTTGATTATTATCCAATAGCATCATTTGAGGCATAGTCTGATGACTCGGACATTGGTTCGTGTAGTATCCAACCTCCTTACAGATGAAGCATTGTACATTTGAAAACTTTTTCTTACCCTTGCAATCATGTACTTGGTGTCCTTTTTCTCCACACTTATAACAAACACCCATTCCCTTCAAGCATTTACAAAGGTGATTCATTTTACATTTATCACATATTGTAAAATACTTCTTTCCCTTGTTCCATTTATCCATCTTTCTTTCTACCATCCTTTTCTACTCTAGCTTCCCTTCAAAGCCATAGCATTCATATAATTCTTTACTGATCTTATTAACACATGATACTATTTATTCATGTGATGATAATACATGGGATAGTATTTCCCTTCTAAATTTTGGCTTAAGACCATGAAAGATATGATCCTTCTTACTCTTTGGATCATGCATATTGCTGGAGATCTCCTTCCTTCTACTGGGCACCATTTCTAAACAATGGAATACACTAGATTAGTTTATGAATAACAATTCCTAATACCAAACTTGTAAAACACTTAACATAAATTAAACAGATTATGGATATAATCCATAATCCTAAAAATGTCTTCTTTGGGGAATTATATACTCATAAACCCTTCATAATGGTTTGTAAAAAAATGAGAATTATCCTAAGCATATCCCCTGGGAGTGTTGTAACCAAGAGTGCAGCAAGGCCCGTTTTCATACACCAGTTCTCGTTCGAGTCTATCTCAAAGTGGTGTTTTTGGGTTTTACCCCTAGGTACATCTGTGCTAGAGCCGCCTCTACCTGCTCGTATCTAGATAGGGATGTATTGCTCGGAAAACTCACAAAATCTCTACAAAACCAAAATTCTAGGAAGTTATTCTATACTGATCCTCAAAGTCCATCTTAGGTCAATGTGCTCTAATCAGAGTTTATTTAAATATAGCTTCCAAGGTTATTGATAAAATTCCTCCGATACCAACTATAATGCCCCGACCCCAGTTACCCAGAGCTGGTGCATTATTTTAATACATTGTAATGATTACAAGGAATCAAGTCCCGAAGGATCGATCAGTTTAGCAGTCTTGAAAAATAACTAGATATATTCATAAAATTTACATTACATCATAAAGTGAAAACTACTACAACAACATCTTGTCTTCATATCCCCTCATACTATCCCTTCAGGGTATTCATAAATTACTTCTTCAAATCCTAGGAAAAATAAAACATTGAATGGGGTGAGCTCAGATGCTTATTAAGGATAACAATATAGAAGAATCTTTAATAAATAAGCATAAACATTTAAGGAAATGTATAACTAAAACAAAAGCCTTTGAAACTTTAACTTCAGCATAATATGGAAAAGATAAAATGAAATAATTCCATTTACTTATTCACATGGATATTCTACTAGTCGAATAATCACATGCAATAACAATAACCACTTTCATAACAATGGAATGCATAATACCAGACTATCATAACCGCGTAGCTATTGCCTTGTTCCAAGACTACAAATAATATTTTTTCAAGGCCTCGTGCCAAGACACAAGTTTTTCTCATGAGACATACCGATTCATCGAGGAGATATAGTGGGCTCCACCCATCACTTACTAAATCCAATGCTTTCCTCATATGAAAAGGTCTAAACATAACATAAACATTCGTATTAAAACTAGCATACGAAATGTCAATACTTTACCCATAAACCATGAATGGTATAAAAATAACACATCCACAATAAAAAATATCAAAAAACTTCAACATAATATGGAAGATTTGTATCATGATAAATCAACTTCAAAACAAGTTTAAAATCCATTAAATGATTTTGATGTTGATAAAAATGATTTATAAATATCTTTGAGAGAAATACCAATTTTTCATGAAAACATTTAAAAGTCACACAATTTTGAAAAGAAGTCATTTAAAGACATTTTTTAATCAAGGTATCTCATACCACTTTGAAATTTTTGAAAGGAATTAACATTTTAAAAACATTTTTGTCCATATAAATAAATCCTTAAAAACCATTTTGAAGACATGGACATAAATGAGAAAGATTTAGAAGAATAAATATTTAAAACATTTGAAATTATGTTTTAGTAAAAAGTACATTAAAATAATCCCTTTGAAAACTCTTTCATAAAACATGAACATGGATAATAAATATGTCCCAGTAGATACTTACGCAAAACAACCTCGGATAATAATGAGATTGTAAAATTAACACTTACAAATTTGGTAACTTACGAAACATACACCCCATGAAATAGGTATCATACAATGAATATGTAGATATATATAAATTAAAGTGTATTACACAAATAATACAATTATTGGTAGTACATACACCACAAAAATGTTAATAGTGGCAATATGGTACGAATCTCACGAGAATATGGAGTGACATGAAAACTCCTTACCTTTCACTTTCCTTTAGTCGAGGGTACAGTTAGCCTCCTGTATGAAGACTATAGTATGTTATTAAATTATACCAGAACCATATTAATATTTAATATATCATACATTATTAATTTATGACTTTATGCTACCCATTTAATAATAATTTCCATGTTATATTAATATTTTGGGTAATAATATCTTTCTTTAACGTACATGGTTTAACTTGTTACTCTTGATTGTATCACATAGATCATGATTTAAATACTTCCAGAATATAAAACATTATTTATCTATCATATATATTTATAATATAATTTTTTTAATAGAATTATATATGAAATGGAAAACACCGTTTATGGAGACGGTAGTCCGTACGTACGCATAAACACAGTTTCTGTTTTCATATAGTATTGAACAGATGTAAGTGAATAAGATATATGTAAGTACATAAATACTTATATATATAAATATATATCTCTCCAGTAGAATTATTATTTAATATATTAAATACTTATTATTAGTATATATTTTTATAATTGTCGATGAATGGTAAACTTGGAAATGAATCTCAGCGCGTCGTGGAGACGGTAATTCGTACGTACGCACGAGCGAATATATTATTCTTTTGATACTAATAAAATATATAAATGGATGGTATATAATATATAAATAATCCTTATAATGGTATATTTATTATTTACATCAAATACACATCATTATTATACCCATCCAAATAATAATGTATTGAATAACAATTACACCACGACGTGGAGACGGTAAGGCATACATACGCACGTATGGTGACATGTCATTCAAATGATGGATAGAATAATGAATTTTGTTGTAACATAATTATAATAACATCATTGTATATATAATATACTGGATTTAGTATTTTAAAATGGAAACAACAAAGAAAAATGAAGTGGTAGAAGAAAGGAACTTGAAAGATGGTGGTGAAATCATTACCTCTTCATCGGGTTCTTCCTTTTTATTTGATCAAAAGGGCTCCCTAGGTTGACTTTCTGATCAAACTAAGGAATTTAGGGTAAAGGGAAGATATTTGAGAGGTTATTTGGGCAGGTTTTGGCCGAGAAAAAAGGCTTATAAGGTGTGAATTAGAGAGAAGGGGGAGTTCCCTTTTATATGAGGGGTGAGGGGCACCTTTAGAAAAACTTAAAATATTATTTTATAATAAATTCATATTCGGTTTATAATGGCTCAAAAGTTTATTATTTAAAGTCTATGGTAGGTATAGGTCAAAATAAACTCAACCAATAGCTTTTAGACAAGTTTAGGTTTCCATTTTAACCTTATAATTTAGATTAAACTCTAAGTTAAATAATTTAACTTTTACCGTGTCTTCTTGTATTCTTACACTATATGGTTAATGAACATACTATATACTACCCATTGAACTCATATTGGTTTATTAATGTCATATATATTATTATATAAGTCGTTTGGCCGATCCATAGATATTTAGGACCATTATATCAATTAATAATATAATATTTGTTTTAACAACTATTTTATGTCAATTTTGACACTATTTGGTATTTGTTTTTTCTTAAAATAATAAAAACATGATTACTTCAAAGAAAATAAATTGAATCAATCCTAACATGTCATATTCACCACGAAAATTCGTGGATGTCATAAAAACCTTTAAAATATATTTATTTTAATATTTATAATACCATTTATTTGATTCTTTCATGAATAACGTAATTACTACATCATCATTGTGTCATAAATAAATTTATTTATATAATGTCTAAAAATTATAAATAAAATACCCTGATTTATGTAATATTTTTATCTTTATAATTAGTATTTATAATCAAATTTATCTTATGAATAACCCTATATTAAAAATGTTTTAGTTATTAATCTTTGATTTTAACTCTTTTAACTCTTGTTCGAATTAAATAAAAATAAATGTCCTAATCTAATCCAAGTGGACCTAAATGATAATATTTTATTGCTAAGTCTTTTTCTGATCAACATAAACTTTTACAATATAATTAGGACATGTGTGGGGGTAATATTAATATCATTTTTACCCTTAATTACCCTGTTTACTTTTAACCGTGGTAAATAAAAGTAAAAAGTTACTATTCACCAAAAATTATTTTTATCTCATTGAATCCAATTTTACTCCATGATATTAACTGTGTCTCTAGGATTTTCGAAATTCAGCTCACAAAAGTGGTAAAATTATGTTTTATGTGAATTTTCAAAAGCTCTTAGGAGGTGGTTAAAAGACGGTGAAAAGTTAAATAAAATTTTTATATATCTAAAATAATTATAAACCGACTCCAATGAATTACATTGAAATTATATAGGGATTATGTATCTATTTTGACATTAAATAATTTAAATAAAAAAATATTTCAATAAAAAATTTTGTTTTAAACTATAACTCAGCATTTTTCATTATTCATCAAAAATTAAAAGTTTCCAGAAAAATACCAAAAATTCACCCTAAGCTAATTTCGATATTCCAAATCCAAAAATGAAGTCCATTTTGAATGAAAAAATGTATAAAATTTCAAAAAGTGGGTATTACTATTCATAACGACTAGTTTGATTGGTTTTGGTGTGTTTTAGAACTCGAAGTTGCATACAACACACGCTAATGTATTATTCAAAGAGAAGTGTACCATGGAAGCTTGGGGTGTTTCAAGGAATCATGCCCATATCATGTCCTCCATCACCAAAATTGTGTGCTATGACAGGCCATCTCTCTGAGGGTTGTAAGTTGTGCTCTGAAGCACCAGTATAACTACTGTCATCAATATCCCTTTCCAGAAAAGATATGTAAACCCATAGTCCTTATTTGAAATTATAAAATGTTGTAACCCATTCATTCGTACAATCTCATGGATATAAAACCTCCTTACGCTCATCAACTCGGAAGGTTTCCCTAATTGGCAGGAAAATTTGAGACCTTAATGAGCTTGTCAAGAACAACTCAGAAAACATCGTTACCATGGAACCTTCTCTATCAAAAAGCCTTACCAATCACACCTTGTAATGTCCCAATGATGTTACCAGCATGAATTTACTTTAAATGGGTGAAACTGAACACAAATGAGGTCATATCAATGGCCACATGACAATGAATGGTCAAAACCCAATCAACCGCATCAAAACTTGTCACACCCTCTTCCTTCAAAAGAAATTCAATAATTTCACACCACACCCAACATAAACTGGAAGAGTTTATAAACTAGTTCACTCAAACTATACACAATGAATGAGGAGGATAATGAGTTAAACCATCATTGGATGACTTATCTCTGAAACGTCTGACTTAGGAGGCCAACTTGTTGCAACAGAAACACAACACCTTCTCTCAAGTCACCACACATATACAACTAACCCATTCACCAAATACCATACATGTATCTTGATGAAACTCCTTTTCCAAACCATCCCTTGACCATTTAAAAAAATTCCATGCCACATCACGAGAAAAAGAGTAACCCAGATCCATCCCACTAGAACCATTACCCCCTATTAAAGCATCATATCTGAGCATGACTATATGTCGGAGATAACCTTAGATTCATCAACTTATATTCCAAGGAACTCAACAATATGTTCCATACTCCAAGTAACAAGTTAGAATTTGGTACAAGGACAGAAGTACACATAAGAACAATGACTAAACCTAGAGAGACATCCACCTATAGGTCACTTTAAGAAAAGCAATAGACATCCAGATTCCATTCATAGATTTTATAAATGGGAACCAAAAAATCACTTAGAATTAACAAAGACTCATCAATACAACACATCTAGTGCACAACATAGAAGAGATCACGAACATGCCCAATGACTTTCAACTGTAGCGTGGTGTATAACTGATTTTCTCTTAGTGTATCTAGGATGACGTTAAGTTAAGGGGAATGTTCGTATCTTAAGGAAGATCACACCAAGAGTATTTAATGGATTACCAGAAAAGGATAGCTAAACTAGTGTTGGTAAACCTCTTGAAAAAAAATCAACTTCACTTGGTGACACATCATTATTTAACCAAAAAAATGCCTTTATCCCAAACCTTTTCTGTGATATATCATACATAACCAATTAGGCCCATCCATGATCATCACTGACTCACAGGGGCTAGGTACACATATAACCACAACAATTTTCATGCTTCTAATAAATCATCAAAATGAAGGAAGACTCACAACCCTCAACAGAATTAAAGTAGAATCAACCATTTTTGAATGGTCGTTTATTGTGATCCTTATTCCTAGAAGGTAACTTTTAAATAGATCCAACATGACACTCTCCACCTTGGTGTGTCCTAGATGTCGAGAATAAGGATAAGATTCTCTCAAACGCACAGGTTCAGAATCAACATAAACTCCTAAGTTTTGTTTCACAAAAAATGGTCACCACGTCATATCACTTGGCCTAAGAGCTGAAATTAAACCCACCAATGCATCAAAACACCCATGTCCCTAATAGGCAACCCAAGCAGTCGGAAAAACATCATTATATAACACTAAAGTAACTCTACTACGAAGATAACCTGAGAACATACACAACAACTCAAATAAAAAATATTTAATAGAACTCAACGAATCATTCTATCATAGAAATATTGATGGGTACCATGTTTGTCCTCATATACTGCCCTGATTTTACAAGAAATAATAGATCATTCAGGGTACTATTCATAGGTTTTCCACCCTATGCATCCTAGTACCAAATAGATCATGCAGGAACTGGCTCAATATCACATAATCTACGAAACCTTTTTCATGGATGACGGCGTACCAAGTCATCCACCACATAAGGAATGAGAGGTTCACACGGCCTCCTAAGCACATGACCATGCCTGCGACTTGTCTAACCTACTGAATTGAGCATTCCTTAATGCTCCTTCTCAAATCAAGGGTCAAGATGAAACTATTATCCATTAGAACAAGGTTTTCTTCTTAAAAAACCAAATATCCCACTAGGGACAATGACACTTGAGTGGTACTAATGTAGGAAATCTCACTATAAAAAACAAGACAATAATCTCTGAGGGTGATACCCACCATCGGATAGCCAATTAAGAAGCATAAGCGTCAACCACCATGACTAGGTCATGAAAAAACATATTCAATTGGATCAAAAGCCTTTTTTATTGATGCATTTCAACCCTAAAATTTTGAAACAATTTAAAGAAAACCCTCAAACACTGTTCCAAAAAATAAGGTACTTGGCAACCACTTAACTAACAGCTCAAAAAAAACAGGCATGTCTCCTCAACATCCTTTTAAAACATTTAAAAACTTTTACATTCCATAAAAAATGGGCATTTATCATGTGTGTTCCTTTATAACATCCATTTTAACCAATGAGGGTCTCATTAAACCAACTTGGGTCCTTAAAAAAGAAACGCAACAACAGTTGTTTAACCCCCAGAAGCATGAACACATAAATAGTTCATTTCACAGAAACCCTTACAAAGCACCTATGTAGATTAATCCTCAAAGGTATCCTCCAATGATAACCAGTTGATGTATCCTACAATTTGGATTCTCTAAATGATTCACAACAGAGAGATCCTATAAATAAACCCCTTAGATCAACATGTAAGACAAGGAATCCATTAGGGGATCCATAGAAGCAATAGGTCTCACAAATTCATAGACCAGAAGGACACGTATCCCATGGGAAATGTAATAAAAAGAAAAATTGTCTTGAGAGATAGCTTATACCCCACCTCAGATCAAAGGACTCAACTAGGTTGGTCTAAAAACATAACTGATCATTCATGATTTGGTCTCACTCTGAGGAGATAACTAAAAATAGTAACTAGAGGAAAAAAATACCCATTTAAGTAGATGCCCCCAAAACATCGATTAGGAGTCCTCAAAATGCTCCATGGGTCTCACCATTGTGATCAACATGAAAAAATACTCAGAATGGACTACTCTCATGTTCAATTCCGACATCGGGGGTAAAATAGGAAAAGAACCCCATGAAGGTTCTAGGCGTATTTGAAGTGTGGTTGGGGTGGCACCCAACATTGATTTTTACCATCATAAATTATTATTCCGAGATCAATACGATGATGAAAACCAGTCTCCAAGGAATAAAATAAAAGTTTTTGATAAAGAAAGGAAGAGGTCTAAAACCTTTAGAAAGGATCATTCACATCATGTTTATAATTAATTTAATTAATCTAATAAATAAGTGAATACTTGGATCTCTAGTATTCTATTCATTGATGATGTTGATTATTTGGAATGACCCTTCTGTATTGTCTTATTTTTCATGCGAGGATCCAAAATAGAGTCCCTCTAGTGGGGATCCACAGATGCTCTGATGGCCTCTGATCAACACCACTCGTTCTCCAGGTGCTAGTGTGGCGAAGCGACTGTCTTGGGTCAGTCTTTCCTGATTGCTTGTTCTTTGTCCTTGAAGAAATTATCTCATTCTTGAGAGGGACGATAAGAGTATTTAAGAGATAAATTGTTTATCTCAACAATTATCAATTCATCAAGCGTGTGGGGTGTTCGCAATGGAACAACAGATGTACATGTCTATTTATATGCATGGAACATCAGTTACAATATTTAATTGCATAACAACAATTAAATACATTCATGAACTTAGAGAAAACTCATTCTCATAAAAATATTACCGTGTCATTATTTATGGTGTGCCAACTTGCACAAAAAAGAAATTATGAATAAAATTCTGTATCACAAAAAAATTAGCAGCATCATTTTTATTTTAACTTGTGCCAACTAATAATTATTTACCATCTTGAAAATAATTATTTTACTACTAGACCGTCCATGGTCCGCACGAACTACACTTCCATTTATTGAACACCCAAATAAATAAATGAATAATTTATTCTCTTAAATAAATATTTTATTTACAAACTAGAACATAAATTTTAATTAAATGTTCAATATAATAAATAAATATATTTTATTTAATTTATGTGATCATCTGAACTTGAATAAAATTATTCCACATTCTTGATAATACTATTTATTTCATTAATTAAATTTAAATATAATTTAACCGAGATCACCAAAAACACTTAGTGTGTGACCCTCTTGGATTATTTCTCATTGGAATTAGGTGGTCTTTCCTAAAGTCTAAGATTAGTATCTAGAAATGGGTTAAGGTACCCAAGAGAAAGAATATAATGTCGTAACAACAACATCCCCATATGCACAGTCACATTATAATATAATACATCTATCTCAATATCACATCACGTAGGTTTCATGATAGTGTCATTAACTTTTATAATGGATACATTTTTCTTTAACTACATAAAATAAACTCTTCTTTACACCATGACCATGGAATTTTACACGATAGTTCTATATAAATCAATGGGCTGAGATATCATCTTCCATAAATGGATGTGACAAATCCTTCATCGACTAATCCATTAATATCACGACACTGAGGACGCACCCAACGTACCCTAATTCCTTCCAACTATCTGTGTGAAGGTATTTATCAGTAAATCATAGTGAATGATTCATGATAGGTATTAATGATAATATTAATGTCTAAGGATCATTACCCACACTCACAGATAGAAATATCTGATGACACGAAAACATGAATAATTCCTACTGGCGGGTCTGTTCTCATAATCTCATATCTTGGAGATTAACAAGTACAAACTTCATGAGGGGAAGTCTCATCCACATAAGAGTACTCACAGATGATGGTATGAATGATATGTGTCCCATCATAGTATGTCATCCAACCATATATCTTTATTTAAGAATATTTTTATATCATTTCAAGGTTCTCATCAAAGTAGGGAACTACCCTAACCTTATCAATGCAACAAGTACTCGAGGAAATTTTTACATCACAGTCATGTAGAACAATGAAAAATATGTAATAGGATTTTCAAAATTTTAATATATTATATATCCATGTAATCAAAGTACAACCAGTTGGTTCAAGGACACCAACTCTAACAATCTCCCACATGGACTAGAGCCAACTGTCTATGACTTTCAATCTGCTATACCTCATATGAGAATCATGTTTCTAGTGAGTCAATTCTTTATTCCATGGTTCCACCACATTGTCCTCCATGGAAATAATTCTCATTGCAACTTCACCTCTCTGAGAAAAATCCCTCAAGAGATGATACTTCTGAAGTATGTGATTTTTCTACTGATGTGACCTTGGCTCTTTTGCAAGAGCCACTGCTGCAGAATTATCATAGTACAAGTGATGGGATCTTTACTGCTAGGTATCACATCCATATACAGGACAAATATTCACATCCAATCTTCTTATTTAGCTACCTCAAAAGCTATGATATACTCAGACTCTGTTGTTCCAGCTCACCACAACTCCATTAAAAGTGAAGATGTATCCTGTTTGTGACTTCATGTCATCTAGATCGGGCAAAAAACTTGCATCTACATATGATCTAATAAATAGTTCCCTATCTCATTGATAAAATAGAAACATATCCTTACTACTCCTAAGATAGATTAGGATTTTCTTAACTACCATCTAGTGGCCATCACCTAGGTCAGCTTGATATTTGCCTACCGCACAAAATGCCTAGGCAAAATTGAGAATATTACATATCATGGAATACATGACAATCCCAATCACTAATATAAGGCCCCTGCCTTAAACCTTACTTAATATTGAATTAAATGAATAATTCACATTGAGGATCTTTTAAGGTTTTGAGTTTTAGAGAATTAGATCATAAATCATGAATTACATTCCACATTTAAACAATGTGGTTACATAAAAGATAGTATTCGTTTTTCCCATCAACAGAAACATATTTAATATAAAAAATGGATTCTTTCTTAACACTTCCTTGACAATAACATCATATCATGCACCTTTCCCTTGACCTGTGAAAAACATTTCAAAAACATAGGATGAGCATAAAAAGATCAGTAAGGGATATAAAAGTATGAAAAGAAAACATTAGTCCATGTATGAAATCATACTTTACTCATAAAACATAATCATTTTAACATAACTCATCAAATCATGAAGAAATCATAGAAATCATAAGGCATAAAGTTAACTTGAGGCATTCATAACATTATTATGTAGGGAGTAACCCTCTTGGTTATGTTTGGAATACCCATCATAGTATAATCCTTAAATCTCTTCAGAGAAACCTTAACGTTTAACTCCTTCACGTTACCCAATGCATTGGAGATCTATATTGGGCTCACCCACCCTTAGTTTATCACGGAACCACCTGTCTTCATAAACAATGCCCAGGAACCATAACATAATCATAGCACATAACTTAAGCCTAAAGGAAATATAACATTCCCACATTGCAATAACAATATAACATTTTAAGATATTTAAATAATGACTCCATTTTAAAAACCATTTTCAAAACCATTTAAAACATTTAATAAAGAGATTTTTGAATCAAAGTGTCCCATACCACTTTGAAGCTTTTAACATTTTAAACACTTAATATCGATATAAATAAATCCTTAAAATAATTTTGAAAACATGGATATTAATGAGAAATATTTATAAGAATAAATCATTGAAACATTTAAAACGATATTTTAGTTAAAGGGTTTTTAACAAAATGAGAGACACTTGAATACAATAATTGAGGAATAACATATAATCAGAACATTATAATATCATTAAAATAAATGGATTCATTATATAATATTCCAAAGGACAGTATATACCACATATAAGAGTGAATTGGTGCATAATAATAATGATGTCTTGATAGAAATGTAAAATGAGATGAAATCCCTTATAAAGAAGGTATCCTTAAATTAAGGATAAATCAATCTCATAAATATGTTTGAAAAATATAAATACACCAAATATAAGTGGATATTAAGTTTAAAACAATCAAAGGTCATTCACACATATTCAGAGGATGACATATTCAATGTTGAACCCAAATAAATCGAAATTAGGTTAAGAAGTTCCCTTGCAAAAATTTGACAGCCTAACGGCGTCACTACAATATTCAGAAAATGAGTTGATGAGAGATAAAAAGGGTATCTCATCACTTGGACATAAAATTTACATCAATAATCATATATACGAACATATCCCAACATTACAATTTGTAAATTAAAATACCCAACCAAAGAAGTCTTTTAAAAAGAGGAGGGTGAAAGGTTCCCTTACCGACTTGGGTATCTTTCGAAACATACACCCCATGAAAGAAGGACAATACAACATTGAAATAAATACTCATAAACGAAAGTATATTACACAAAGAGTAGAATAATGGGTAGTACATATACCACTAAAAGGAAATTGTGGTAAATGTAGCATAAATATCACGAGAATAAAAGTGAGATGAAAAATCCCTTATGAAAACTCGGCAGCCTTACGACGCCACTTAAAACATCCAAAAATGGATTTATGAGATCAAATAGCGTCTCTCATAATATGAACAAAAAAATTACAGTATTATTAATATAAAATAACATCCCCAAATATAATAATGATGAGCTTATAATAAATGACATAAAAGAGAGTACTTAAAAAGAACGAGAGAGGTTGGATCTCTTACGAAAATTCAGCAGCCTAACGGCGCCACTCAAAACTTACAAAATGGATTGATGAGATAAAATAGGGTATCTCATCATATGAACATAAAAAAAGTACAGTAAGAGTAATATAAATGAACATCCCAATCATAAGAAGGATGAGCTTAAAATAAATGACATAAAAGAGTGCACTTAAAAAGAAAGAGAGGGGTATGATCCCTTACCTCGTCTTTGATATGACTCGATCGTTCTTTAATCTCATGAATAATAAAATTTGGTCAATTTAAAATTTATTAAGGACCAAATTTAAATATTATTATTCAGTTCATATCACATATTATAATTTTATAATAATTGGTTAATAAAGTGAGTTCATATAAGATGTTTTGTCGATGTTCGGTACATGAGTAAAAATTGAAATGTTGGAAAAGAATTTTCCATGTAGTTATAGGTACATCATATCCAGAATAGTATTGATGTTTTAAATATCATATATATCCTGTATATATTCATTTTATACTATTCCATAGCATTTGGAGATAAAAAAAATTAAAATCACCGTTCATGGAGACGGTAGGCCATACGTACTCATGAAGGCTACTTTCATTTTTTCTCATATTAATGGAATTAAAACAAAATGAGAGATATATATATATATATTATATTTCCAGAATTATATCAATAATTTAGATGTAACATATTACATATATATCCATTATATATATGTACTTATAATAGTACATAACATTTGGAGATAATAAATGAAATGTACCGTTCATAGAGACGGTAAGCCGTACGTACGCACGAACGCTACTTTCATTTCTATTTTTTTCTATTCAATGGAATGAAATAATAATGATAAAAAGGTATATTATAATTAAATTAGTATATCATATGTAATACCATTAATTTCATCCTTTATACGTCCCACATATGGCATTAACGAATCAAATCACTTTGAGGGGGCGGTAGTCCGCACTTCCTAAAATGAAGATATCACGTTTACCCATAATGGACACAATAATGGTATGCCTTAAATGAAAAATACAGAAGCTTAAGGAAAACATAAACATATTATATATCATATATAAATATAGTGGCATCTTTATGGGCGCCTTTGAAGGTGTTAAAAGATTATTGAACAATCATCGTTTCGTGAGGCAGTAATTCGCCATCCACTGAAACAGTATGTTCTTTAACCATTAGACGGAGGTGTGTGAAAGTGTAGCACAAATTATTCTTATAAAAACATCCTAGTATATTTATTAAACTGGTTTTGTTACAAAAAAAGTAATAAAAAGAGTTTAGGGGTTTGGAGAAGCAAAATAAAACAAAAGAACACAAGGGAAGACATTACCTTTACATCGGGTAACTCTCTTTGATTTGAGCTCAAAGGCTTCCTCGGAAAGGATTCTGCCAAATATGAGGCTTCAATGATGAATAGAGGGATTTGGAGAGACAAAATGGGTAGTGTTTGTCTGAGCCAATGGCTTGAGAGGTGGGGGTAAGGTGGTAGAGGTGGGGGCCTTTTATAAGAGAAGAGAAGGGGCACTCTTGGAAAGTTATAAAAGGTTACTTTATTATAAAATTCTTTTCGGATTTTAAAGGTCCCAAAATTATATATTTAAAGGATAAGGTGATAGCAGTTCGAAATCCACCCATGAAATAGGTTTTTGACATGTTTAGGTCTTATATTTTACATTATCTTTTCATTTTATTTAAATCGTTAAATAATGAGGTAATCGTTGCATCATCATGGTGTCATAAATAAATTAATTTATATAATGTCTAAAAATTATAAAAAAAATATCATGATGTATGAAAGCGTTTATATTTCTAATGAATATTTATAGTCAAAAATATGACTTTTATAACCACATTTAAAAAAATTTAGTAACACAACTAATGTTTGTGACATTTTTATTTTAACTATAAATAAGAAGTTATTTATGTCATTTTCCTACCAAAATGGCTCCATGGGGTCCCCAAGTTGACATGTGGATTGTCTTGGTCGTCCATGACACATCCAATGAGGGTAGGACATGTGTCTAGGTAATTTCATATTATTAAAATATTATTTTTACTTTAAATTACACTAATTACTTTTAATCACGATTAATAAAACTTAAAAGTTACTGTTCACCAAAAATTATTTTAATCTCATTGAACAACATTTTACTTCTTAATGACAACCATGTATGTTGGATTTTTGAAAGTCAAATCACAGAAGTGGAAAAGTTTCATTTAAACGAAAAATCAGTTTCTTTAACTACCACTTAGTGGTTTCACTATTCATCTAAAATTGAAGTGTTTTAGAAAAATATCAAAAATTTACCCTAATCTATATTTGATATTCTGAATTAAAAAATGATATCTATTTTAAAAAAATTCAAAACATATAAGATGCATTAATTAATTTAATAATTAATTCCCGCTGCCAAGACAAATAGTGTGTTTTTAAGAAATAATATCTATTAAAAGATTGACACTAGTTTAAGTCCAATTTCAAAGTGAAATTAATTCCAATGACCACTATTGGATTAAATGGTAAAAATATATTCTAATTTCACTTTAAAAAAATTAAAATGATAATATAATAATATAAATAAATTTGATTATAAATAGGTTTTGAATTAAAATACAACATTTTTCACTATTCATTAAAAAAATAAACATTATCGGAAAAATACCAAAAATTTACAAAAAGTAAATTTTGATGTCGCGATTCTAAAGAATAATTTTATTTTGTCAAATATAACACATAATACTTTCAATAAGTGGATTTAAAAGAGGTTCGCCATCAAAAGGCGGTTAATCGACCTTTTAAAGAATATTAGAATGTTTACGCTTAAAATTGGATTCATTCACATTTTTAATCCTCTAACATTTATTGTAAAAAGTAAAAATATTTGAAAAACATATATAATCATTTTTTAGTTAGTTCTGTTCATTCCCACCATTATAACGGCTAGGGGTTAACTACCATTTAAAATAATAATATTTTATTATTAGAGTGCAACGTAAGATTCCCAAGAAACTTGTTATTGTGTATTGGGTACGCCATCGAGCATAGCGTCCCCTTTAAAGTAATATTAATATTTTATTCAAAAATATGGAGAAATGTGAAAATGTCATATTCTTTATTTACCTGGGGTGTTACATACTTCCCACTTTTTTGGAATTGCAACCTCGCAATTTTAAAATTGGGCTTGGAAACATCATTGAAAATCCCACATCGGAATAAGAGTCAGTAAAACAATCACTTTAAAATAAAGAAAGAGAAGTACAAAGGTCACCCGAGTTTACCCATACTATGATTCCTTGTAGAAAACATGGATATGGAGGGAAAAAGGGTCGTGTTCTAAGGGAGAGTGATAGTAATCATGTCTAGGAGAAAGTTAACCATATGAAAATCACAAACTTGTGATGGGTTAAACGGTATTCGATTCCCCAGTAGGAAAAGTTAATAGAAAATATTTTTTTATGTTAGTATTCATTGAGGAATTTATTTTTGAACTTAACTAAATCATAATGAAACATACTTACTTGTCACGTATACTTTCAACATTTACTATATTCCTTAATCAAAATCATATTTTCTCCGAAAGATGAGTATTTAGGAAGACTTGTTCGCATTAAGAGTACTATAATCAACTTCTTGAGAATCACCTAATCCATAAAAGAGAACTATATATTTCCCATGTCTTTAGACAAAAATCAAAACCAAAATTGTTAGTATGAGATCAGATAATCCACAAAAGTATAATCCTTTATAAAATGAAAATCTATTCTTAATCTCCAAAATTTGTCCAAAAAAACCCAAAGTTCAATGAAGACCATTCGATAATCAATTGTCCATAAAATTCTTCAAAGTAAACCAAACGAATATTGAAACCCAAATATTTGAAGGATTTAATCACATAGTCTTCCAAGGTACAAATTAACTTTTATCTCTAAATAACATCAGTTGCTCTTAAATTCTCATACTGAAAAGTAATTAACCTAATCACATATCCTCTATGATAGGTCAATCATTTCCATAGATAACCCAAAATAAACTTACTCTTGATATTTAAAATCATATAACTAAAATGAATTAGTCAAACTAACCAGGGACTTCACGTAGTCCAGTGGTAGGCGATAAATACCAATCGCACTATGGTTGTGGGTTCGATTCCCACAGCTTTCTCCGACGCGATGGGGTATAACACAGTCTGCGTGTTGTCCTTTTTCCAAAACTATATAATTCTTAAAACATTCCGTAAAACAAGATAAAATCTTCAAAAATAATCATAACATATTTTAACCTCAAGTTTATCTCATGCCTTTCATTTTCCATCATATCATAGAGTAACCCATAATTACCTAAAAAGTAAGGGTCATATAAACCCTAATGGTTACCTTTATAATTATTACCTGAACTTCCACATCGATTCGTCATCTCGTACATGATGCATTAAAGAACATACCAAGGGTCAAGTGGTTGATCATGACTTCATGGTAGTTGGATTAGAACAACCATGAGTTTCCTCATTGAATCCCCCATTTCATCCAGTCTCTTAATCAGAGAACCACCACAGTTTCCTTCAAACCTATTGTCACTTTGGTGCCTGCTATATCCATCCATTCACTAAAAACATAAATGTCAGTGTGAGTATATCAACAAAAACATTATGTACTAATGAGGAAGATAAACACTAAGATATACTTACTCATTCCATTTATCTAAAACTAGAACTCTTTCTGAAATCCTAACTGTTATGGTAATGTCACTTATGCTTAGAGAATACCCTGACCTCTAAAGTTATCTAAACTGACCTCTGATACCAACTATATGGCCTCTGCCTTAAACCTTACTTAATATCGAATTAAATTAATAATTCACATTGAGGATCTTTTCAGGATTAGAGTTTTAGATAATTAGATCATAAATCATCAATTACATTCCACATTTAAACAAAGTGGTTACATAAAAGATAATATTATTTTTTTCCCATCAACGGAAACATATTTAAAATAAATCATGGATTCTTTCTTGACACTTCCTTGACATTATCATCATATCATGCACCTTTACCTTGACCTGTGAAAACCATTTCAAAAACACGGGATGAGCAAAAAAAGCTCAGTAAGGGATATAAAAGTACTAAAAGAAAATATTAGTCCATGTATGAAATCATACTTTACTCATAAAACATAAGCATTTTAACATACCTCATCAAATCATGAATAAATCATAGAAATCATAAGTCATAAAGGTAACTTGAGGCATTCATAACATTCTTACGTAGGGAGTAACCCTCTTTTTTACGTTTGGAATACCCATCATAGTATATTCCCTAAATCTCTTCGGAGAAACCTTAACGTTAACTCCTTCGCGTTACCCAATACATTGGAGAGCTATATCGGGCTCACCCGCCCTTATTTTATCACGGAACCACCCATAGTCATAAAAAATGCCTAAGAACCATAACATAATCATAGCACATAACTTAAGACTAAAGGAAATATAACATTCCCACATTGAAATAACAATATAACATTTTAAGATATTGAAATAATGAATCCATTTTAAAACCCATTTTCAAAACCATTTAAAACATTTAATAAAGATATTTTTGAATCAAAGTGTCACATACCACTATGAATATTTTAACATTTTAAACCATTAATATCCATATAAATAAATTCTTAAAACCATTTTGAAAACATGGATATTAATGTGAAATATTTATAAGAATAAATCATTGAAACTTTTAAAACAATTTTTTAGTTAAAGGGTTTTTAACAAAATGAGAGACACTTGAATAAAATAATTGAGGAATAACATTTAATCAGAACATTATAATGTCATGATAATAAATGGATTCATGATATAATATTCCAAAGGACATTATATACACCATATAATAGTGAATTGGTGCATAACAACAATGAAGTCTCAATAGAAATGTAAAATGAGATGAAATCACTTATAAAGAAGGTATCCTTAAATTAAAGATAAATAAATCTCATAATTATGTGTGACAAATATAAATACACCCAATATAAGTGGATATTAAGTGTAAAACAATAAAATGTAATTCATACATATTCAAAGTATGACATATTCGATGTTGAACCCAATGAAATCGAAATTAGGTTAAGAAGTTCCCTTGCAAAAATTGCACAGCCTAATGGCATCACTACAAAATTCAGAAAATGAGTTGATGAGAGATAAAAAGGGTATCTCATCAATTGGACATAAAATTTACATCAATAAGGATATAGAATAACATATCCCAACATTACAATATGTAAATTAAAAGACCCAAAAAAAGTCTTTTAAAAAGAGGAGGGTGAAAGGTTCCCTTACCGACATGGGTATCTTTCGAAACATACACCCCATGAAAGAAGGATAATAAAAAATTGATATGAATACACATAAAAGAAATTATATTACACAAAGAGTAGAATAATGGGTAGTAAATATACCACTCAAAGGAAATGGTGGTAAATGTAGCATAAATCTCACGGGAATAAAAGTGAGATGAAAAATCCCTTACGAAAACTCAGCAGCCTAACGACACCACTTAAAACATTCAAAAATGGATTTATAAGATCAAATAGGGTCTCTCATAATATGAACAAAAAAATTCTGTATGATTAATATAAAAGAAAATCCCCAAACATAATAATTATGAGCTTATAATAAATGACATAAAAGACAGTACTTAAAGAGAACGAGAGAGGTTGGATCTCTTACGAAAATTCAGCAGCCTAACGACATCACTCAAAACTTCCAAAATTGATTGATGAGAAAAAATAGGGTATCTCATCATATGAACATAAAAAAATAACAGTAATAGTAATATAAAAGAACATCCCAATCATAAGAAATATGATCTTAAAAGGAATGACATAAAAGAGTGTACTTAAAAAGAAAGAGAGGGGTTTGATCCCTTACCTCCTGTCCGACATGACTCGATCATTCTTTAATCTCCTAAATAATAAAATTTGGTCAATTTATAATTTATTAAGGACCTCCATTAAATATTATTATTCAGTTCATATCACATATTATAATGTTATAATAATTGGTTAATAAAGTGAGTTCATATCATACATTTTGTCGATGTTCGGTACATGAGTAAAAATTGAACTTGTTAGAAAAGAATTTTCTATGTAGTTATAGGTACATCATATCCAGAATATTATTGATGTTTTAAATTTCATATATATCCAGAATATATTCATTTTATACTATTACATATAATTTTGAGATAAAAAAATTAAAATCACCGTTCATGGAGATGGTAGGCCGTACAAACGCATGAACGCTACTTTAATTTTTTGTCATATTAATGGAATTAAAACAAAATGAGAGATATATATATTATAATTCCAGAATGATATCCATAATTTAGATGTAATATATTACATATATATCCATTATATATATGTACTTATAATAGTACATAACATTTGGAGATAAGAAATGAAATGCACCGTTCATGGAGACGGTAAGTCGTACGTACGCATGAACGCTACTTTCATTTATTTTTTTTTTGTATTCAATGGAATGAAATAATAATGATATAAATGTATATTATAATTCTAGTAGGATATAATATGTAATACCATTAATTCCATCCTTTATACATCCCACATATGGCATTAAAGAATCATATCACTTTGTGGGGGCGGTAGTCCGTACTTCTTAAAATGAAGATATCGCGTTGACCCATTATGGAAACAATAATGGTATGCCATAAATGAAAAATATAGAAGCTTAAGTAAAACATAAACATATTATATATCATATATAAATATAGTGTCATCTTAATGGCCACCTTTGAAGGTGTTAAAAGAATATTGAACAATCATCATTTCGTGAGGCAGTAATTCCCCATCCACAGAAACAGTATGTTCTTTAACCATTAGATGGAGGTGTGTGAAAGTGTAGCTCAAATTCATCTTATAAAAACATCCTAGTATATTTAATATACTTTTTTTGTTACAAAAAAAGTAATAAAAAGATTTTAGGGGTTTGGATGAGAAAAATAAAACAAAAGAACACAAGGGAAGACATTACTTTTAAATCGGGTAACTCTCTTTGATTTGAGCTCAAAGGCTTCCTTGGAAATGATTCTGCCCAAAGTGAGGCTTCAATGTTGAATAGAGGGATTTTTAGAGACAAAATGGGTAGGTTTTGTCCAAGAAAAAGGCTTGAGAGGTGTGCGTAAGGTTGTAGAGGTGGGGGCCTTTTATAAAAGGAGAGGAGGGGCACTCTTGGAAAGTTATAAAAGGTTACTTTATTATAAAATGATTTTCGGATTTTAAAGGTCCCAAAATTATATATTTCAAGGATAAGGTGATAGGTGTTAGAAGTCCACCCATTCAATAGGTTTTCGACATGTGTAGGTCTTAGAGTTTACATTATCTTTTCATTTTATTTAAATCGTTAAATAATGAGATAATCGATGCATCATCATGGTGTCATAAATTAATTAATTTATTTAATGTCTAAAAATTATAAAAAACTATCATGATATAGGAAATATTTCTTTGCTTTATAATGAATATTTATAGTCAAAACAATGACTTGTATAACCCCATTTAAAAATTGTTTTAGTAAAACAACTCATGTTTGTGACATTTTTATTTTAACTTTAAATAAAATGTTATATATGTCATTTTCCTACCAAAGTGGCTCTATGGGGTCCCCAAGTTGACCCATGGATTGTCTTGGTCTGCCATGACACATCAAATAAGGGTAGGACATGTGTCTATGTCATTTCATATTATTAAAACTTTATTTTTACCTTAAATTACACAAATTACATTTAATCACGATTAATAAAACTTAAAAGTTACTATTCACCAAAAATTGTTTCAATCTCATTGAACCGCATTTTACTACTTAATGACAACCATGTATGTTGGAATTTTGAAAATCAAATCACAGAAGTGGCAAAGTTTCATTTAAACGAAAAATCAGTTTTTTAACTACCACTTAGTGGTTTCACTATTCATCAAAAATTGATGTTTTTTAGAAAAATACCAAAATTTCACCCTAAGATATATTTGATATTCTGAATTATAAAATTATTTCTATTTTAAAAAATTCAAAACATATAAGTTTCATTAAATAATTTAATAATTAATTCCGGCTGTCATGACAAATAGCTTGTTTTTAAGAAACAATATCTATTAAAAGAGTGACACTAGTTTAAGTCTAATTTCAAAGTGAAATTTATTCCAATGACCACTATTGGATAAAATTATAAAAATATATTTTAATTTAACTTTAAAAACAATTCAAAAGATAATATAATCATATAAATAAATTAGATTAAAAATAGGTTTTGAATTAAAATACAACATTTTTCCCTATTCATTAAAAAAATGAACTTTATCGGAAAAATACCAAAAACTTTACACAAAGTAAATTTTGATGTTGCGATTCAAAAGAAGAATTTTATTTTGTCAAATATAACACATAAAAGTTTCAAAAATTGGATTTAAAATAGGTCTACCATCAAAAGGCAGTTAATCGACCTTTTAAATAATATTATAATGTTTATGCTTAAAATTGGATTCATTCGTATTTTTAATCCTCTAACATTTATTGTAAAAAGTAAAAATATTTGAAAAACATATATAATAACTTTTTATTTAGTTCTCTTCATTCCCGCCGTTATAACGGCTAGGTGTTAACTACCATTTAAAATAATATTATTTTATTATTAGAGTGCAACGTAAGATTCCCAAGAAACTCATTGTTCTGTATTGGGTACGCCATCGAGCATAGCGTCCCCTTTAAAGTAATATTAATATTTTATTCAAAATTATGGAAAAATGTGAAAATGTCATATTCTTTTTTTACCTGGGGTGTTACATCCTTCCCCCATTTTGGGAATTGTGTCCTTAAAATTTTTAAATTGGGCTTGGAAACTCCATTGAAAATCCCACATCGGAATAAAGTCAATAAAACAATCACTTTAAAATAAAGAAAGAGAAGTACAAAGGTCACTCGAGATAACCCATACTAGGATTCCATGTAGGAAAACATGGATATGGAGAGAAAAAACAAAGTGTCATGTTTTGAGAGAGAGTGATAGTAAACATGTCTAGGAAAAATTTAACCATATGAAAATCACAAACTTGTGATGGGTTAAATGGTATTCGATTCCCCAGTAGAAAAAGTTAACATACAACATTTTTGTTTTAAGTTACTATTCATTGAGGAATTTATTTTTGAGATTAACTAAATCATAATGAAACATACTTACTTGTCACATAGACTTGCACATTTTACTAGATTCCTTAATCAAACTCATATTTTCTCCAAAAGACGAGTATTTAGGAAGACTTGTTCGCATTAAGAGTACTATAATCAACTTCTTGAGAATCACCTAATCCACAAAAGAGAAATATATATTCCCCATGTCATTATACAAAAACCAAAACCAAAATTGTTAGTATGAGATAAGATAATCCACGAAAGTATAATCTTTTATAAAAAGAAAATCTATTCTTAATCTCTAAAATTTGTCAAAAAAACCCCAATGTTCAACGAAGACCATTCGATAAAAAAATTTCCATAAAATTCTTCAAAATAAACCAAACTAAGATTGAAACCCAAATATTTGATGGATTTAATCACACAGTATTCCAAGGTAAAAATTAACTTTTATCTCCGAATAACATCAGTTGCTCTTAAATTCTCATACTAATAATTAATTAACCTAATCACATATCTGAAATGATAGGTTAATCATTTCCATAGATAACCCAAAATAATCTTACTCTTGATTCCTAAAATCATATAACTAAAAAGAATTAGTCAAACTAACCAGGGACTTCACGTAGTCCCGTGCTAGGCGATAAATACAAGTCGCACTTTGGTTGTGGGTTCGATTCTCGCAGCTTTGTCCGACGCGACGGGTTGTCACACGGTCTGCATGTTGTCCTTTTTCCAAAACAATATAATTCTTAAAACATTTTCCAAAATGAGATAAAACATTCAAAAATAATCATAACATATTTTAACCACAAGTTTATCTCATTCCTTTCATTATCCATCATATCATAGAGTAACCCATAATTACCTAAAAAGTAAGGATCATATAAACCCTAATGGTTACCTTTATAATTATTACCTGAACTTCCACATCGATTGGTCATCTCGTACATGATGAATTACATAACATACCAAGGTTCAAGTGGTTGATCATGACTCTATGATAGTTGGTTTAGAACAACCACAAGTTTCCTCCTTGAATCCCCCATTTCATCCAGTCTCTTAATCAAAGAACCACCACAGTTTCCTTCAAACCTATTGTCACTTTGGTGCCTGCTAGTTCCATCCATTCACTAAAAACAAAAATGTCAGTGTGAGTATATCAACAAAACCATTATGTACTAATGAGGAAGATAAACACTAAGATATACTTACTCATTACCTTTATCTAAAACTAGGACTCTTTCTGAAATCCTAACCATTATGGTAATGTCCCTTATGCTTAGAGAATACCCTAACCTCTAAAGATATCTAAACCAACCTCTGATACCAACTATAAGGCCCCTTCCTTAAAACATACTTAATATTTAATTAAATGAATAATTCACATTGAGGATCTTTTTAGGTTTTGAGTTTTAGAATATTGTATCATAAATCATGAATTACATTCCACATTTAAACAAAGTGGTTACATAAAAGATAGTATTCTTTTTTTCCCATCAACAAAAACATATTTAAAATAAAACATGGATTATTTTTTGACACATCCTTGACACTATCATCATATCATGCACATTTCCCTTGACCTATGAAAAAAATTTCAAAAACATGGGATGAGCATAAAAAGCTCAGTAATGGATATAAAAGTATGAAAAGATAACATTAGTCCATGTATGAAATCATACTTTACTCATAAAACATAAGCATTTTAACATACCTCATCAAATCATGAATAAATCATAGAAATCATAGGGCATAAAGGTAACTTGGGTCATTCATAACATTCTTACGTCGGGATTAACCCTCTTAGTTACGTTTGGAATACCCATCATAGTATATTCCCTAAATCTCTTCGGAGAAATCTTAACGTTAAACTCTTTCGTGTTACCCAATGCATTGGAGAGCTATATCGGGCTCACCCACCCTTATTTTATCACGGAACCACCCGTCTTCATAAACAACGCCCATGAACCATAACATAATCATAGCACATAACTAAAGCCTAAAAGAAAATATAATATTCCCACATAGCAATAACACTATAACATTTTAAGATATTGAAATAATAACTCCATTTTCAAAACCATTTAAAACATTTAATAAATAGATTTTTGAATCAAAGTGTCCCATACTACTTTGAAGCTTTTAACATTTTAAACCATTAATATCCATATAAATAAATCCTTAAAACCATTTTGAAAACATGGATATTAATGAGAAATATTTATAAGAATAAATCATTAAAACATTTTAAATGATATTTTAGTTAAAGGGTTTTTAACAAAATGAGAGACACTTGAATACAATAATTGAGGAATAACATTTAATCAGAACTTTATAATATCGTGAGAATAAATGGATTCATGATATAATATTCCAAAGGACAGTATATACACCATATAAGAGTGAATTGGTGCATAACAAAAATGATGTCTCAATAGAAATGTAAAATGAGATGAAATCCCTTATAAAGAAGGTATCCTTAAATTAATGATAAATCAATCTCATAATTATGTGTGAAAAATATAAATACACCCAATATAAGTTGATATTAAGTTTAAAACAATCAAAGGTCATTCACACATATTCAAAGGATGACATATTCAATGTTGAACCTAGAGAAATCGAAATTAGGTTAAGAAGATCCCTTGCAAACATTTGACAACCTAACGGCATCACTAAAAAATTCAGAAAATGAGTTGATGAGAGATAAAAAGAGTATCTCATCACTTGGACATAAAATTTACATCAATAAGGATATATAATAACATATCCCAACATTTCAATATGTAAATTAAAAGAACCAACAAAAGAAGTCTTTTAAAAAGTGGAGGGTGAAAGGTTCCCTTACCGACTTGGGTATCTTTCGAAAAATACACCCCATGAAAGAAGGACAATACAACATTGATATAAATACTCATAAATGAAATTATATTACACAAAGAGTTGAATAATGGGAAGTAAATATACCACTCAAAGGAAATGGTGGTAAATGTAGCATAAATCTCACGGGAATAAAAGTGAGATGAAAAATCCCTTATGAAAACTCGGCAGCCTAATGACGCCACTTAAAACTTCAAAAATTGATTTATGAGATCAAATAGGGTCTCTAATAATATGAACAAAAAAATTATAGTATTATGAATATAAAAGAACATCCCCAAACATAATAATTATGAGCTTATAATAAATTACATAAAAGAGAGTACTTAAAAAGAACGAGAGAAGTTGGATCTCTTACGGAAATTCAGCAGCCTAACGGCGCCACTCAAAACTTCCAAAATGGATTGATTAGAGAAAATAGGGTATCTCATCAGATGAAAAAAAAATTATAGTAAGAGTAATATAAAATAACATCCCAATCATAAGAAAGATGAGCTTAAAAGGAATAACATAAAAGAGTGTACTTAAAAAGAAAGAGAGGGGTATGATCCCTTACATCGTGTCCAACATGACTCGATCGCTCTTTAATCTCCTGAATAATAAAATTTGGTCAATTAATAATTTATTAAGGACCTCCTTTAATTATTATTATTCATTTCATATTACATATTATAATTTTAAAATAATTGGTTAATAAAGTGAGTTCATATCAGAGGTTTTGTCGATGTTCGGTACATGAGTTAAAATTGAACTTGTTGGAAAAGAATTTTCCATGTAGTTATAGGTACATCATATCCAGAATAGTATTGATGTTTTAAATATCATATATATCCATTATATATTCATTTTATACTATTCCATAGCATTTGGAGATAAAAAATTAAAAGCACTGTTCATGGAGATGGTAGGTCGTACGTACGCATGAACGCTACATTCATTTTTTGTCATATTAATGGAATTAAAACAAAATGAGAGATATATATATTATAATTACAGGATTATATCCATAATTTAGATGTAATATATTACATAAAGATCCATTATATATATGTACTTATAATATTACATAACATTTGGAGATAAGAAATGAAATGTACCGTTCAAGGAGATGGTAAGCCGTACGTACGCATGAACGCTACTTTCATTTCTTTCTTTTTTTATATTAAATGGAATGAAATAATAATGATATAAAGGTGTATTATAATTCCAGTAGTATATCATATTTAATACCATTAATTCCATACTTTATACGTCCCACATATGGCATTAACGAATCAAATCACTTTGAGGGGGCGGTAGTCCGCACTTCCTAAAATGAAGATATCGCGTTTACCCATAATGGAAACAATAAAGGTATCCCATAAATGAAAAATACAGAAGCTTAAGGAAAACATAAACATATTATATATCATATATAAATATAGTGACATCTTAATGGACACCTTTTAAGGTGTTAAAAGAATATTGAACAATCATCATTTCGTGAGGCAGTAATTCGCCATCCATAGAAACAGTATGTTGTTTAACCATTAGATGGAGGTTTGTGAAAGAGTAGCTCGAATACTACTTATAAAAACATCCTAGAATATTTAATAAACTGTTTTTTTAGAAAAAAAGTAATAAAAAGAGTTTAGTGGTTTGGAGAAGCAAAATAAAACAAAAGAACCCAAGGGAAGACATTACCTTTAAATCGGGTAACTCTCTTTGATTTGAGCTCAAAGGCTTCCTTGGAAATGATTCATCCCAAAGTGAGGCTTCAATTATGAATATAGGGATGTGGAGAGACAAAATGGGCAGGGGTTGGCTGAGCCAATGGCTTGAGAGGTGTGGGTAAGGTGGTAGAGGTGGGGGCCTTTTATAAGAGGAGAGGAGGGGCACTCTTGGAAAGTTATAAAATGTTACTTTATTATAAAATGATTTTCAGATTTTAAAGGTCCGAAAATTATATATTTCAAGGATAATGTGATAATAGTTCTATAACCACCCATAAAATAGGTTTTTTAGATTTTTAGGTCTTAGATTTTATATTATCGTTTCATTTTATTTAAATCGTTAAATAATGAGGTAATCGCTGCATCATCATGGTGTCAAAAATAAATTAATTTATATAATGTCTAAAAATTATAAAAAATATATCATGATTTATGAAAGAGTTTTATATTTCTAATTAATATTTATAGTCAAAAATATGACTTGTATAAAAACATTTAAAAATTGTTTTTGTAACACAACTAATGTTTGTGACATTTTTATTTTAACTTTAAATAAGAAGTTATTTATGTCATTTTCCTACCAAAGTGGCTCCATGGGGTCCCCAAGTTGACCTGTGGATTTTCTTGGTCGTCCATGACACATCCAATGAGGGTAGGACATGTGTCTAGGTAATTTCATATTAATAAAATATTATTTTTACCTTAAATTACACTAATTACTTTTAATCACGATTAATAAAACATAAAACTTACTATTCACCAAAAATTATTTTAATCTCATTGAACCACATTTTACTTATTAATGACAACCATGTATGTTGGATTTTTGAAAGTCAAATCACAGAAGTGGCAAAGTTTCATTTAAATGAAAAATCAGTTTCTTTAACTACCACTTAGTGGTTTCACTATTCATCTAAAATTAAAGTGTATCAGAAAAATATCAAAAATTCACCCTAATCTATATTTGATATTCTGAATTTAAAAATTATATCTATTTTAAAAAAATTCAAAACATATAAGTTGCATTAATTAATTTAATAATTAATTCCCGCTGCCAAGACAAATAGCGTGTTTTTAAGAAATAATATCTATTAAAAGATTGACACTAGTTTAAGTCCAATTTCAAAGTGAAATTAATTCCAATGACCACTATTGGATTAAATGGTAAAAATATATTCTAATTTCACTTTAAAAAAAATTCAAAATATAATCTAATCATATAAATGAATTAGATTAAAAATAGTTTTTCAATTAAAATACAACATTTTTCACTATTCATTAAAAAATGAACTTTATCGGAACAATACCAAAAATTTACACAATAAATTTTGATTTTGCGATTCTAAAGAAGAATTTTATTCTTTCAAATATAACACATAAAATTTTCAAAAAGTGGATTTAAAAGAGGTTCTCCATCAAAAGCCGGTTAATCGACCTTTTAAAGAATATTAGAATGTTTACGCTTAAAATTGGATTCATTCGAATTTTTAATCCTCTAAAATTTATTGTACAAAGTAAAAATATTTGAAAAACATATATAATCATTTTTTATTTAGTTCTATTCATTACCACCATTATAAGATCTAGGCATTAACAACCATTTAAAATAATATTATTTTATTATTAGAGTGCAATGTAAGATTCCCAAGAAACTCATTGTTGCATACTGGGTACTCCGTCGAGCATAGCATCCCCTTTAATGTAATAATAATATTTTATCCAAAAATATGGATAAATGTGAAAATGTCATATTCTTTATTTACCTGGGGTGTTACATCCTTCCCCCCTTTTGGGAATTGCGTCCTCGCAATTTTGAAATTGGGCTTGGAAACGTCATTGAAAATCCCACATCAAAACAAGAGTCGGTAAAACAATCACTTTAAAATAAAGAAATAGAAGTACACAGGTCACCCGAATTAACCCGTACTAGGATTCCATGTAGAAAAACATGGATATGGAGGAAAAAACAAAGGTTCATGTTCTGAGGGAGAGTGATAGTAAACATGTCTAGGATAAAGTTAACCAAATGAAAATCACAATCTGTGATGGGTTAAACGGTATTCGATTCCCCAATAGGAAAAGTTAACAGACAACATTTTTGTTTTATGTTACTATTCATTGAGGAATTTATTTCTAAGCTTAACTAAATCATAATAAAATATACTTACTTGTCACATAGAATTTCAACTTTTACTAGATTCATTAATCAAACTCATATTTTCTCTGAAAGATGAGTATTTAGGAAGACTTGTTCACATTAAGAGTACTATAATCAACTTCATGAGAATCACCTAATTCACAAAATAGAACTATATATTTCCCATGTATTTAGACAAAAACCAAAACCAAAATTGTTAGTATGAGATCAGATAATCCACAAAAGTATAATCGTTTATAAAAAGAAATTCTATTCTTCATCTCTAAAATTTTTCCAAAAAAAAAACGCAATGTTCAACGAAGACCATTCGATAAAAAATTGTCCACAAAATTCCTCAAAGTAAACCAAAATAAGATTAAAACCCAAATATTTGAAGGATTTAATCACATAGTCTTCCAAGGTACAAATTAACTTTTATCTCCAAATAACATCAGTTGCTCTTAAATTCTCATACTGAAAAGTAATTAACCTAATCACATATCCTCCATGATAGGTTAATCATTTCCATAAATAACCCAAAATAATCATACTCTTGATTAATAAAATCATCTAACTAAAAATAATTCGTCAAACTAACTAGGGACTTTACGTAGTACAGTGGTAGGCGATAAATACTAGTCGCACTTTGGTTATGGGTTCGATTCCCATAGCTTTGTCTGACGCGACTGCTTGTCACACGGTCTTCGCATTGTCCTTTTTCCGAAACTATATAATTATTAAAACATTCCCCAAAACGAGATAAAATCTTCAAAAATAATCATAACATATTTTAAATTCAAGTTTATCTCATGCCATTCATTTTCCATCAAATCGTACAGTAACCCATAATTACCTAAAAAGTAAGGATCATATAAACCCTAATGGTTACCTGTATAATTATTACCTAAACTTACACATCGATTGGTCATCTTGTACATGATGAATTACAGAACATACCAAGGTTCAAGTGGTTGATCATGACTCTTTGATAGTTGGTTTAGAACAACCACGTGTTTCCTCATTGAATCCCCAATTTCATCCAGTATCTTAATCAAAGAACCACCACAGCTTCCTTCAAACCTATTGTCTCTTTGGTGCCTGTTAGATCCATAGATTAACTAAAAATAGAAATGTTAGTGTGAATATATCAACAAAACCATTATGTACTAATGAGGAAGCTAAACACTAAGATATACTTACTCATTCCCTTTATCTAAAACTAGGACTCTTTCTAAAATCCTAACCATTATGGTAATGTCACTTATGCTTAGAGATTACCCTAACCTTTAATGTTTTCTAAATCGAACTCTGATACCAACTATAAGGCCCCTGCCTTAAACCTTACTTAATATTGAATTAAATGAATAATTCACATTAAGGATCTTTTCCAGTTTACATTTTTAGAGAATTAGATCATAAATCATGAATTATATTTCACATTTAAACAAAGTGGTTACATAAAATATTGTATTCGTTTTTTCCCATTAACGGAAACATATTTAAAATAAAACGTGGATTCTTTCTTTACACTTCCTTGACACTATCATCATATCATGCACCTTTACCTTGACCTGTGAAAAACATTTCAAAAACATGGGATGAGCATAAAAAACTCAGTATGGGATATAAAAGTACGAAAAGAAAACATTAGTCTATGTATGAAATCATACCTTACACATAAAACATAATCATTTTAACATACCTCATCAAATCATGAATAAATCATAGAAATCATAAGGCATAAAGGTAACTTGAGGCATTCATAACATTCTTACATAGGGAGTAACCCTCTTGGTTACATTTGGAATACCCATCCCAGTATATTCCCTAAATCTCTTCAGAGAAACCTTAACGTTTAACTCCATCGTGTTACCCAATGCATTGGAGAGATATATCGGGCTCACCCGCCCTTAGTTTATCACGGAACCACCCATCTTCATAAAAAAATTCCAAAGAACCATAACATAATCATAGCACATAACTTAATCCTAAAGGAAATATAATCATTCCCACATTTTAATAACAATATAACATTTTACGATATTGAAATAATGACTCCATTTTAAAAACCATTTTCCAAACCATTTAAAACATTTAATTAAGAGATTTTTGAATCAAAGTGTCCCATACCACTTTGAAGATTTTAACATTTTAAAACATTAATATCCATATAAATAAATCCTTAAAACCATTTTGAAAACATGGATATTAATGAGAAATATTTATAAGAATAAATCATTGAAACATTTAAAACTATATTTTGGTTAAAGGGTTTTTAAGAAAATGAGAGACACTTGAATACAATAATTGAAGAATAACATTTAATCAGAACTTTATAATATTGTGAGAATAAATGGATTCATGATATAATATTCCAAAGGACAGTATGTACACCATATAAGTGTGAATTGGTGCATAACAACAATGAAGTCTCAATAGAAATGTAAAATGAGATGAAATACCTTATAAAAAAGGTATCCTTAAAATAAGGATAAATCAATCTCATAATTATGTGTGACAATTATAAATACAACCAATATAAGTGGATATTAAGTGTAAAACAATCAAAGGTCATTCAAACATATTCAATGGATGAAATATTCAATGTTGAACCCAAAGAAATCGAAATTATGTTAAGAAGTTCCCTTGCAAAAATTTGACAGCCTAACGGCGTCACTACAAAATTCAGAAAATGAGTTGATGAGAGATAAAAAGGGTATCTCATCACTTGGAAATAAAATTTACAAGAATAAGGATATATAAGAACATATCCCAACGTAACAATATGTAAATTAAAAGACCCAACAAAAGAAGTCTTTAAAAAAGAGGAGGGTGAAAGGTTCCCTTACCGACTTGGGTATCTTTCAAAACATACACCCCATGAAAGAAGGACAATACAACATTGATATAAATACTGATAAATGAAAGTATATTACACAATGAGTAGAATAATTGGTAGTGAATATACCACTCAAAAAAATGGTGGTAAATGTAGCATAAATATCACGGGAATAAAAGTGAGATGAAAAATCCCTTACGAAAACTCGGCAGCCTAATGACGCCACTTAAAACATCCAAAAATGGATTTATGAGATCAAATAGGGTCTCTCATAATATGAACAAAAAAATTACAGTATTATTAATATAAAAGAACATCCCCAAACATAATAATGATGAGCTTATAAGAAATTACATAAATGAGAGTACTTAAAAAGAATGATAGAGGTTGGATCTCTTACGAAAATTTAGCAGCCTAACGGCGCCACTCGAAACATCCAAAATTGATTGATGAGAGAAAATAGTTTATCTAATCATATGAACATAAAAATTGTATAGTAATAGTAATATAAAATAACATACCAATCATAAGAAAGATGAGCTTAAAAGGAATGACATAAAAGAGTGTACTTAAAAAGAAAGAGAGGGGTATGATCCCTTACCTCGTGTCCGATATGACTCGATCGTTATTTAATCTCTTGAATAAAAAAATTTGATCAATTTATAATTTATTAATGACATCCTTTAAATATTATTATTCAGTTCATATCACATATTATAATGTTATAATAATTGGTTAATAAAGTGAGTTCATATTAGACGTTTTGTCGATGTTCGGTACATGAGTAAAAATTGAACTTGTTAGAATAGAATTTTCCATGTAGTTATAGGTACATTATATCCAGAATAGTATTGATGTTTTAAATATCATATATATCCAGTATATATTCATTTTATACTATTACATAGCATTTGGTGATAAAAAAATTAAAAGCACCGTTCATGGAGATGGTAGGCCGTACATACGCATGAATGCTACTTTCATTTTTTTGTCATATTAATGGAATTAAAACAAAATGAGAGATATATATATTAAAATTACATAATGATATACATCATTTATATTTAACATATTACACATATATCCATTATATATATGTACTTATAATAGTACATAACATTTGGAGATAAGAAATGATATGTATCGTTCATGGAGACGGTAAGCCGTACGTACGCATGAACGCTACTTTCATTTATTTTATTTGGTATTCAATGGAATGAAATAATAATGATATAAAGTTATATTATAATTACATTAGGATATCATATGTAATTCCATTAATTACATCCTTTATACATCCCACATATGGCATTAACGAATCAAATCACTTTGAGGGGGCGGTAGTCCGCACTTCCTAAAATGAAGATATTGTGTTTACCCATAATGTAAACAATAAAGGTATGCCATAAATGAAAAATACAGAAGATTAAGGAAAACATAAACATATTATATATCATATATAAATATAGTGACATCTTAATGGCCACCTTTGAAGGTGTTAAAATAATATTGAACAATCATCATTTCGTGAGGCAGTTATTCGTCATCCACAGAAATAGTATGTTCTTTAACCATTAGACGGAGGTGTGTGAAATTTTAGCATGAATCCTTCTTATAAAAACATCTTAGTATATTCAATATACTTATTTTGTAACAAAAAAAAGTAATAAAAAGAGTTTAGGGGTTTTGAGAAGAAAAATAAAACAAAAGAAAACAAGGGAAGACATTACCTTTAAATCGGGTAACTCTATTTGATTTGAGCTCAAAGGATTCCATGGAAAGGATTCTGCCCAATGTGAGTCTTCAATGATGATTATAGGGATGTGGAGAGAAAAAATGGGTAGGGGTTGGCCGACCCAAAGGCTTGAGAGGTGTGGGTAAGGTGGTAGAGGTGGGAGCCTTTTATAAGAGGAGAGGAGGGGCACTCTTGGAAAGTTATAAAGGGTTACTTTATTATAAACTTATTTTCGGATTTTAAAGGTTCCAAAGCTATATATTTCAAGGGTAAGGTGATAACAGTTCGAAATCAACCCATAAAATAGGTTTTTGACATGTGTAGGTCTTAGATTTTACATTATTGTTTCATTTTATTTAAATCGTTAAATAATGAGGTAATCGCGGCATCATCATGGTGTCATAAATAAATTAATTTATATAATGTCTAAAAATGATAACAAAAAATATATTGATGTAGGAAATATTTTTGGATTTCTAATTAATATTTATAGTCAAAAATATGACTTGTATAACCCAATTTAAAAATTGTATTAGTAAAACAACTCATGTTTGTGACATTTTTATTTCAACTTTAAATAAAAAGTTATTTATGTCATTTTCCTACCAAAGTGGTTCCATGGGGTCCCCAAGTTGACCCATGGATTGTATTGGTCGCCCATGACACATCCAATGAGGGTAGTACATGTTTCTAGGTCATTTCATATTAATAAAACATTATTTTCACTTTAAATTACACTAATTACCTTTAATCACGATTAATAAAACGTAAAAGTTACTATTTACCAAAAATTATTTTAAGCTCATTGAACCACATTTTACTTCTTAATGACAACCATGTATGTCGGATTTTTGAAAATCAAATTACAGACGTGGCAAAGTTTCATTTAAACGAAAAATCAGTTTCTTTAACTACCACATAGTGGTTTCACTATTCATCTAAAATTGAAGTTTTTCAAAAAAATACCAAAAATTAACCCTAAGCTATATTTGATATTCCGAATTCAAAAATGATGTCTATTTTAAAAAATTCAAAACATATAAGTTGCATTAATTAATTTAATAATTAATTCCCGCTGTCAAGACAAATAGTGTGTTTTTAAGAAACAATATCTATTAAAAGATTGACAATTGTTTAAGTCCAATTTCAAAGTGAAATTAATTCCAATGACCACTATTGGATTAAATGGTAAAAATATATTATAATTTCACTTTAAAAAAAATTCAAAAGATAATCTAACCATATAAATAAATTAGATTAAAAATAGGTTTTGAATTAAAATACAACATTTTTCACTATTCATTAATAAAATGAACTTTATCGGAAAAATACCAAAATTTTACACAAAGTAAATTTTAATGTTGCGATTCTAAAGAAGAATTTTATTCTATCAAATATAACTCATAAAATTTTCAAAAAGTGGATTTAAAAGAGGTTCGCCATCAAAAGGCGGTTAATCGACCTTTTAAATAATATTACATTGTTTACACTTAAAATTGGATTCATTAGCATTTTTAATCCCTTAAATTTTATTGTACAAAGTAAAAATATTTGAAAAAACTATATATAATCATTTTGTAGTTTTTTCTGTTCATTCCCACCATTATAAAGGCTAGGCATTAACTACCATTTAAAATAATATTATTTTATTATTAGAGTGCAACGTAAGATTCCCAAGAAACTTGTTGTTGTGTATTGGGTATGCCATTGATCATAGAATCCCCTTTAAAGCAATATTAATATTTTATTCAAAAATATGGATAAATGTGAACATTTCATATTCTTTATTTACCTGGGGTGTTACATCCCTCCCCCTTTTTGGGAATTGCGTCCTTGCAATTTTAAAATTGGGCTTGGAAACTTCATTGAAAATCCCACATCAGAACAAGAGTCCGTAAAACAATCACTTTAAAATAAAGAAATATAATTACAAAGGTCACCCGAGTTAACCCATACTAGGATTCCATGTAGGAAAACATGGATATGAAGGGAAAAAAAGGGTTCATGTTCTGAGGGAGAGTGATATTAAACATGTCTAGGAGAAAGTTAACCACATGAAAATCACAAACTTGTTATGGGTTAAACGGTATTCGATTCCCCAGTAGAAAAAGTTAACAGACAAAATTTTTTTTAAGTTACTATTCATTGAGGAATTTATTTTTGAGCTTAACTAAATTATAATGAAACATACTTACTTTTCACATAGACTTTCAACTTTTACTAGATTCCTTAATCAAACTCATATTTTCTCCAAAAGACGAGTATTAATGAAGACTTGTTTGCATTAAGAGTACTATAACCAACTTCTTGAGAATCACCTAATCCACAAAAGAGAACTATATATATCCCATGTCTTTAGACAAAAACCAAAACCAAAATTGTTAGTATGAGATCAGATAATCCACAAAAGTATAATCCTTTATAAAAAGAAAATCTATTCTTAATCTCCAAAATTTGTCCCAAAAAAACCCAAAGTTCAACGAAGACCATTCGATAAACAATTGTCCATAAAATTCTTCAAAGTAAACCAAACTAAGATTGAAACCCAAATATTTGAAGGATTTAATCACATTGTCTTCCAAGGTACAAATTAACTTTTATCTCCAAATAACATTAGTTGCTCTTAAATTCTCATACTGAACAGTAATTAACCTAATCACATATCCTCCATGATAGGTTAATCATTTCCATAGATAACCAAAAATAAACTTACTCTTGATTCCTAAAATCATCTAATTAAAAATAATTAGTCAAACTAACCAGGTAATTCATGTAGTCCAGGGGTAGTCGATAAATACTAGTTGCACTTTGGTTGTGGGTTCGATTCCCATAGCTTTGTCCGACGTGACGGGTTGTCACACGCTCTGCGTGCTTTCCTTTTTCCAAAACTATATAATTCTTAAAACATTCCCCAAAACAAGATAAAATCTTCAAAAATAATCATAACATATTTTAACATCAAGTTTATCTCATGCCTTTCATTTTCCATCATATCATAGAGTAACCCATAATTACCTAAAAAGTAAGGATCATATAAACCCTAATGGTTACCTTTATAATTAATACCTGAACTTCCACATCGATTGGTCATCTCGTACATGATGCATTACAGAACATACCAAGGTTAAAGTGGTTGATCATGACTCCTTGATAGTTGGTTTAGAAGAACCAAAATTTTCCTCATTGAATCCCCCATTTCATCCAGTCTCTTAATCAGAGAGCCACCACAGTTTCCTTCAAACCTATTGTCACTTTGGTGCCTGCTAGAACCATCCATTCACTAAATACAGAAATGTAACACCCCAGGTAAATAAAGAGTATGACATTTTCACATTTATCCATATTTGTGAATAAAATATTTATATAACTTTAAATGGGTCGCTATGCTCGATGGCCTACCCAACACGCAATAATGAGTTTTTTGGGAATCTTACGTTGCACTCTAATAATAAAATAATATTATTTTAGATGGTAGTTAATGCCTAGTTATTGTGATGGCAGGAATGAATAGAACTAACTAAAAAATGATTATATATGTTTGTCAAAAAAATTTACTTTTTACAACAAATGTTAGAGTATTAAAAATGCGAATGAATCCAATATTAAGCGTAAACATTCTAATATTCGTTAAAAGGTCGATTAACTGCATTTTGATGGAGAACCACTTTTAAATCCAATTTTTGAAAATTTGATGTGTTATATTTGAAAAAATAAAATTCTTCTTTAGAATCGGGACATCAAAATTTACTTTGTGAAAATTTTTGGTATTTTTCCGAAAAAGTTGAATTTTTAATGAATAGTGAAAAATGTTGTATTTTAATTCAAAACTTCCTTTTAATATAATTTATTTATATGATTAGATTATCTTTTGAAATTTTTTTAAAGTGAAATTAAAATATATATTTTAACCATTTAATCAAATAGTGGTCATTGGAATTAATTTCACTTGGAAATTTTAATTAAACTAGTGTCAATCTTTTGATATATATTGTTTCCGAAAAACACGCTATTTGTTCTGACAACAGGAATTAATTATTAAATTAATTAATGTAACTTATATGTTATGAATTTTTTAAAATAGACATAATTTTTGAATTCGGAATATCAAATATATCTTCGGGTGAATTTTTGGTAATTTTCTAAAAAACTTCAATTTTTGATGAATAGTGAAACCACTAAGTGGTACTTATAAAAACTGATTTTCCGTTTAAATGAAATTTTGCCACCTTTGTGTTTTAAATTTTAAAAATCCAACATACATTGTTGTAATTAAGAAGTAAAATGTGGTTCAATGGGATTAAAATAATTTTTTGCTGAATAGTAACTTATTAGGTTTTTTATTGCGATTAGAGGTAATTAGTGTAGTTTAAGGTAAAAATAATGTTTTAATAATATGAAATGACCTAGACACAGTTCCTAACCTCATTGGATGAGTCATGGCCGACCAAGACAATTCATGGGTCAACCTGGGGGCCCCATGTAGCCACTTTGGTTGGAAAATGACATAAATACCTTTTTATTTAATGTTAAAATTAAAATGTCACAAACATGAGTTGTTTAACAAAAACAATTTTTACATGGGGTAATACAAGTTATATTTTTTACTATAAATAGTTATTGGAAAGATAAAAATATTTACTACATCATATTATTTTTTTTATATTTTTTAGACATTATATAAATTAAATTATTTATGACATCATGATGATGCAGCGATGACCTCATTATTTAACGATTTAAATAAAATGGAAAGATACTGTAAAATATAAGACCTACACATTTCGAAAACCGATTTTATGGGTGGATTTCAAACCCTTATCACCTTATCCTCAAAACGCATCAATGTGGGACCCTTAAAATCTGAAACTCATTTTAAAATAAAGTAACCTTTCTTTACTTTCCAAGAGTGCCCCTCCTCTCCTCTTATAAAATGCCCCCACCTATACCTCCTTACCCACACTTCCAAAGCCTCTGGCTAGGCCACCCTCTACCCATTTTGTCTCTCCACGTCCCTCTCTAACTCTTAGAAGCCTCACTTGGGTCATAAGTCTTCCCAAGGAAGCCTTTGAGCTCAAATCAAAGGGAGTTACCCGATTTTAAGGTAATGTCTTCACTTGAGTCCTTTTGTTTTATTTTTCTTCTCCACCCCACTAAACTCTTTTTATTCATTCATTTTGTATCAAAATAAGTATCTTTAATATACTACTATGTTTTTATGTTATTTATTCTATCTACACTTACACACACCTTCGTCTAATGGTTAAAAAACATACTGTTTCTGTGGATGGCGAATTACTGTCTCACGAAACGATGATTGTTCAATCTTCCCTTAACACCTTTCATGGTGGCCATTAAGATGTCACTATATTTATATATGATATATAATATTTTTATGTTTTCCTTAAGCTTATGTATTTATCATTTATGGCATACCTTTATGGCTTCCATTATTGGTATACGCGATATCTTCATTTTAGGAAGTGTGGACTACCTCCCCCTCAAAGTGATTTGATTCATTATTACCATATGTGGTAAGTATAAAGAATATATTTAATGATATTATATATGATACCATACTGGAATTAAAATACTATTATGTATCATTATGTTTTAATTCCATTAAATATGAAATAGAAATGGAAGTAGTGTTCATGCGTACGTACAGCTTACCGTCTCCATGAACGGTGCATTTCATTTCTTAACACTAAATGTTATGTAATATTATAAATGAATGAATATACTGGATATATATGATATATATGATATCTACATCATAAATACAATTCTGGATATAATTTATATTTTACCACATGAACTACTTGTAATTATAAAGAGTTTATTTTTGACTCAAGTACCAATGATCGTTAAAATGACCGTTATTAGCTTAAATAATAACATAGTGTTAATGACATGGTAATAAGTGATATAAAAGGAATAATGAACTTGAAAAAGGTTTTTATGAAAGTATAAATTAACTCATGTTTATTATTCAAGAGATTAATGAACGATCGAGTCAAGTTGGACCCGAGGTAAGGGATCCTACTCCTCTCTTTCTTTTTAAGTACACTCTTTTATGTCACTCCTTTTAAAGCTCATCTTTCTTGTTATTGGTATGTTATATTATATTACTCTTACTATAATTTTTATTGTTCATATGATGATAGACCCTATTCTCGCTCATCAATCCATTTTGGATGTTTTTAGTGGCGTCGTTAGGCTTCCGAATTTTCGTGAGAGATCTAACCTCTCTCTTTCTTTTTAAGTACTCTCCTTTATGTCACTTCTTTTAAGTTCCCCTTTGTTATGTTGGGGGATGTTCTTTTATATTAATCTTTCTGTAAACTTTATGTTAATATGATGAGAGACCCTATTTTATCTCATCAATCCATTTTTGTAGGTTTTAAGTGACGCCGTTAGGCTGCCGAGTTTTCGTAAGGGATTTTTCATCTAACTTTTATTCCTGTGAGATTTATGCTACATTTTCCACAATTTCCATTGAGTGATGTATGTACTACCCATTGTTTTACTCATTGTGTAATATAATTTCATTTATGAGTATTTACATCAATTTTGTATTGTCCTCCTTTCAAGGGGTGTATGTTTCGAAAGATACCCATGTCGGTAAGGGAACCTTTCACCCTCCTCTTTTTAAAAGACTTCTTTTGTTATGTCTTTTAAATCACATACTATTATGCTGGGATATGTTCTTCTATATCCTTATTGATTTAAATTTTATATCCATGTGATGAGATACCCTTTTTATCTCTAATCAACTCATTTTATGAATTTTGTAGTAATGCCGTTAGGCTGTCAAATTTTTGCAAGGGAACTTCTTAACCCAAATTTGATTCTTTGGGATAAACTTGTACTCCGTGAATTTGTCGTTCTATGAATATGTGTGAATAACCTCTATTTGTTTTAAACTTAATATCCACTTATATTTGGTGTATTCGTCTATCACACATAATTATGTAATTGATTTATCCTTAATCCAAGGATACTGTCTTTGCAAGGGACTTCGTCTCAATCTCCATTCATTGAGGCATATTTTGTTTTATACACAACATTATTTTATACAGTGTATAAACCCCTATGACTTTTACGTTTATCCAAAAAGGAATCTTTTTTATTCGAAGATTTTTACTAAACTAAAAAGGGAATGTTTTTGTCGTACGTATGCGGCGACAACGATTTCTCTGCCACCGTGACCATTATTTGAGTTTCGGATTCCTCTACAAGCCATACCTTCTTTTTAAAAGAAAAATCAATACCATGTTTTACTATTCTTTTATTTTGGTATTGAAAATGGTTTTCATAATGTTTTTATATCAATATGTTGGATTGATATCTTGTGATTGAAAAGTGGAAATGTTATGTTTCCTTTATGCATGTTTTATATGATATAATTATGTTATGGTTCTTGGGAATTATTATGAAGACGGGTGGTTCCGTGATAAACTATGGGCGGGTGAGCCCGATATAGCTCTCCAATTCATTGGGTAACGCGATGTAGTGAAATGTTAACGTTTCTCCGAAAAGATTTAGGGAATATACTATGGTGGGTATTCCAAACGTAACCAAGAGGGTTACTCTCTACGTAAGAATGTTATGAATGCCTCAAGTAACCTTTATGTCTTATGATTTCTATGATTTATTCATGATTTGATGAGGTATGTTAAAGTGATTATGTTTTATGAGTAAAGTATGATTTCATTTATTCTTATGTGTACATGTACTCATGTTTCCTTTCCATATTTTTTATATCCCTTACTGAGCTTTTTATGCTCATCCCATGTGTTTTTTAAATGTTTTTCACAGGACAAGGGAAAGGTACATGATATGATGATAGTGCCAAGGAAGTGTCAAGAAAGAATCCATGTTTTATTTTAAATATGTTTCTTTTGATGGGAAAAAATGATTACTATCTTTTATGTAACCACTTTGTTTAAATGTGGAATGTAATGAATGTTTATGATCTAATTCTCTAAAACTCTAAATCTGAAAAAATCCTCAATGTGCAATCTTGTATTAACTCAAGATTAAGTAAGGTTTAAGGCTGGGGCCTTATAGTTGGTATCAGAGGTCAGTTTAGATAACTTTAGAGGTTAGGGTATTTTTTAAGCATAAGTGACATTACCATAATGGTTAGGATTTCAGAAAGAGTCCTAGTTTTAGATAAAGAGAATGAGTAAGTATATCTTAGTGTGTATCTTCCTCATTAGTACATGATGGTTTTGTTGATATACTCACACTGATACTTTTGGTTTTAGTAAATGGCTGGATCTAGCAGGCACCAAAGTAACAGTGGATGTGAAGGAAACTGTGACAGTTTTTTGAGCGAGCAACTGAATGATATGGGAGCTGCAATAAGAACTCTTGTGTTTATCCTCAACCAACTATCTGGAGTCAATTATTGACCACCTAAACCTTAGTGATTTCTCTAAGTCATCATATATGTGAGAAACATATCCCTACGGAACTACAGGTAACAATCATAAAGGTAAGTGTGTTAAAAAAATCTATGTGTCAAAGATGTGGAAAGAAACACCTAGGAAAAAGTTTCAAAGGGACAGAAATATGCTATAGATGTGGAAATGAAGGTCATAAAGCAAGAACCTTCCATGGAAAAAGGAAGAATCCATTTGACTCGAGGAAAGGGAAAGAAGTTCTTTCTGAGGGATCAATTGAATGTTTTAAATGTGGTGTGCATGGTCATTATGCAAACACATGTCCTATGAAGAAGTTTCAGGAATGGGATCACCAAGATCGTACAAATAATCGTTTTCCAATACCTAATGCCATTCTGATTGAGGATGAAGAAACTGACAATGACCAATCAAAGGAATGAAGTATTTCAGAATAAGTTGTAATGAAATGGTTAATGGATCATGAAGAATGTTGAATGAGTAAGAAGTCAACATATAAGGGCTTAAAGAGTTATGGTGAAATTCATAAGAGTATTAAGTCTCTTTTGATGATGGGGTTACATTAGAAGACTTTTTATAATATGTGTAACCCTGATGTTTAATATATGAAAATTTTATTCAAGGAATTGTTATCTGTTCTTTTGTGGACATAGTTATAAAGAACCATTTGGGTTTATATGATCCTTACTTTTGAGGTAATTATGGGTTACTATATGTTATGATGGAAGTGAAAGGCATGAGATAAAATTGAGGTTAAATTATGTTATGGTTATTTTTGATGATTTTATCTCTTTTTGGGGAATGATTTGAGAATTATATAGTTTGGAAAAAAGGACAACACGCAGACCGTGTGACAACCCATCGTGTCGGACAAAGCAGCGGGAATCGAACCCACAACCAATGTGCAGCTGGTATTTATCACCTACCACTAGACTACGTGAAGTCCCTGGTTAGTATGACTTATTATTTTTAGTTAGGTGACTTTATGAAATAAGAGTAAGTTGATTTTGGGTTATTTATGAAAATGATTAACCTATCATGGATGATATGTGATTAGGTTAATTACTTTTCAATACGATACTTTATGAGAAACTGATGTTGTTTGGAGATAAATGTTACGATTTAACTTGGAAGACTATGTGACTAAATCCTTCAAATATTTTGGTTTCAATCTTAGTTTGGTTTACTTGGAAGAATTTTATGGACAAAATGTTTATCGAATGGTCCTCGTTGAACTTTGGGTTTTGTTGGAAAAATTTTGGAGATTAAGAATAGGTTTTCTTTTTATAAAGGGTTATCCTTTTTTGGATTATATGATCTTGTACTTACCTTTTTGGTTTTGGTTTTGGTTAGAGTCTAAAGACATGGGAAGTATATAGTTCTCTTTTTTGGATTAGGTGACCCTCTAGAAATTGATTATAGTACTCTTAATGCGAACAAGTCTTCCTAAATACTCATCTTTTGGAAAAATATGAGTTTGATTAAGGAATCTTGTAAAAATTGAAAGTCTACATGAAAAGTAAGTATGTTTCATTAAGATTTAGTTAAGCTCAAAAATAAATTCCTCAATGAAAAGTAACTTAAAACAAAAATGTTGTCTGTTAACTTTTCCTACTGGGGAATCGAATACAGTTTAACCCATCACAAGTTTGTGATTTTCTTATGGTTACCTTTCTCCTGGACATGTTTACTATCACTCTCCATCAGAATATGACCCTTTGTTTTTTCCTCCATGTCCATATTTTCATACATGGAATCCTAGTATGGGTTAACTCAGGTGACCTTTGTACTTATCTTTCTTTATTTTAAAGTGATTGTTTTACTGACTCTTGTTCCGATGTGGGATTTTCAATGAAGTTTCCAAGCCCAATTTTAAAATTGAGAGGACGCAATTCCCAAAAGGCGGGAAGGATGTAACACCCCAGGTAAATAAAGAGTATGAAATTTTCACATTTATCGATATTTGTGAATAAAATATTTATATAACTTTAAAGGGTATGCTATGCTCGATGGCGTACCCAACACGCAACAATGAGTTTTTTGGGAATCTTACGTTGCACTCTAATAATAAAATAATATTATTTTAGATGGTAGTTAATGCCTAGATGTTGTGATGGTGAGAATGAATAGAACTAAATACAAAATGATTATATATGTTTGTCAAATATTTTAACTTTTTACAATAAATGTTGGAGTATTAAAAATGCGAATGAATCCAATTTAAGCGTAAACATTCTAATATTAATTAAAAGGTCGATTAACCGCCTTTTGATGGCGAACCTCTTTTAAATCCACTTTTTGACAATTTTATGTGTTATATTTGACAAAATAAAATTCTTATTTAGAATCGGGACATCAAAATTTACTTTGTGTAAATTTTTGGTATTTTTCCGAAAAAGTTCAATTTTTAATGAATAGTGAAAAATGTTGTATTTTAATTCAAAACCTCTTTTAAATATAATTTATTTATATGATTAGATTATCTTTTCAATTGTTTTTAAAGTGAAATAGAATATATTTTTACCATTTAATCAAATTGTGGTCATTGGAATTAATTTCACTTTGAAATTTGACTTAAACTATTGTCAATCTTTTGATATATATTGTTTCATAAAAACACGCAATTTGTTCTGACAGTGGGAATTAATTATTAAATTAATTAATGTAAATTATATGTTATGAATTTTTTAATATAGACATAATTTTTGAATTCGTAATATCAAATATATCTTAGGGTGAAGTTTTGGTAATTTTCTGAAAAACATCAATTTTTATGAATAGTGAAAACACTAAGTGGTACTTATAAAAACTGATTTTCCGTTTAAATGAAAATTTGCCACCTTTGTGTTTTTAATTTCAAAAATCTAACATACATATTTTTCATTAAGAAGTATAATGTGGTTCAATGGGATTAAAGTAATTTTTTTGATGAATAGTAACTTATTAAGTTTTTAATCGCGATTAGTGGTAATTAGTGTAGTTTAAGGTAAAAATAATGTTTTAATAATATTAAATGACCTATAAACATGTCCTACCCTCATTGGATGAGTCATGTACGACCAAGACAATCCATGGGTCAACTTGGGGACCCCATGGAGCCACTTTGGTTGGAAAATGACATAAATACCTTTTTATTTAATGTTAAAATTAAAATGTCACAAACATGAGTTGTTTAACTAAAACAATTTTTACATGGGGTTATACAAGTCATATTTTTCAATATAAATAGTAATTGGAAATCTAAAAATATTTACTACATCATAGTATTTTTTTATAATTTTTAGACATTAAATAAATTAAATTATTTATGACATCATGATGATGCAGTGATGACCTCAATATTTAACGATTTAAATAAAATGAAAAGATAATGTAAAATCTAAGACCTACACATGTCCAAAACCTATTGTATGGGTGTACATCGAACCCTTATCACCTTATCCTCAAAACACATCAATTTGGGACCATTAAAATCCTAAAATCATTCTAAAATAAAGTAACATTTCTATACTTTCCAAGAGTGCCCCTCCTCTCCTCTTATAAAAGGCCCTCACCTCTACCTCCATACCCACACTTAAAAAGCCTTTGGATCGGCTAATCCCTATACATTTTGTCTCTCCAAATCCCTCTATAAATTTTAGAAGCCTCACTTTGGTCAGAAGTCTTCCCAAGGAAGCCTTTGAGCTCAAACCAAAGGAAGTTACCCGATTTTAAGGTAATGTCTTCACTTGAGTCCTTTTGTTTTATTTTGCTTCTCCACCCCCCCTAAACTCTTTTTATTACTTTATTTTGTAACAAAAACAGTATATTAAATATACTAGGATGTTTTTATGTTAATTATTTGAGCTACACTTACACACACCTTCATCTAATGGTTAAAGAACATATTGTTTCTGTGGATAGCGAATTACTGTCTCACGAAACGATGATTGTTCAATCTTCTCTTAACACCTTTCATGGTGGCCATTAAGATGTCACTATAGTTATGTATTATATATAATATGTTTATGTTTTCCTTAAGCTTCGGTATTTTGCATTTACGGCATACCTTTATTGCTTCCATTATGGGTATACGCGATATCTTCATTTTAGGAAATGCGGACTACCGCCCCCTCAAAGTGATTTGATTCGTTAATACCATATGTGGTACGTATAAAGGATATATTTAATGATATTATATATGATACCATACTGGAATTAAAATACTATTATGTATCATTATGTTTTAATTCCATTGAATATGAAATAGAAATGGAAGTAGCGTTCATGCGTACGTACAACTTACCGTCTCCATGAACGGTGCATTTCATTTCTTAACTCTAAATGTTATGTAATATTATAAATGCATGAATATACAGGATATATATGATATATATGATATCTACATCATGAATACAATTCTGGATATAATTTATATTTTACCACATGAACTACTTGTAATTATAAAGAGTTTATTTTTGACTCAAGTACCAATGATCGTTAAAATGGCCGTTATTAGCTTAAATAATAACATAGTGTTCATGACATGGTAATAAGTGATATAAAAGGAATAATGAACTTGAAAAATATTCTTAAGGAAGTAGAAATTAACTCAAGTTTATTATTCAGGAGATTAAAGAACGATCGAGTCAAGTCGGACCCGAGGTAAGGGATCCTACTCCTCTCTTTCTTTTTATGTACACTCTTTTATGTCATTCCTTTTAAAGCTCATCTTTCTTGTTATTTGGATGTTCTTTTATATTACACATACTGTAATTTTTATTGTTCATATGATGTGAGACCCTATTCTCACTCATCAATCCATTTTGGAAGTTTTGAGTGGCACCGTTAGGCTTCTGAATTTTCGTGAGAGATCTAACCTCTTTCTTTTTAAGTACTCTCCTTTATGTCACTTCTTTTAAGCTCCTCTTTGTTATGTTGGGGGATGTTATTTTATATTCCTCTTTCTATAAACATTATGTTAATATGATTAGAGACCCTATTTGATCTCATAAATCCATTTTTGTAGGTTTTAAGTGGCGTCGTTAGGCTGCCGAGTTTTCGTAAGGGATTTTTCATCTCACTTTTATTCCCGTGAGATTTATGCTACATTTTCCACAATTTCCTTTGAGTGGTCTATGTACTACCCATTTTTTTACTCATTGTGTAATATAATTTAATTTATGATTATTTACATCAATTTTTTATTGTCCTCCTTTCACGGGGTGTATGTTTCGAAAGATACCCATGTCGGTAAGGGAACCTTTCACCCTCCTCTTTTTAAAAGACTTCTTTTGTTATGTCTTTTAATTCACATACTATTATGGTGGGATATGTTCTTCTATATCCTTATTGATTTAAATTTTATGTCCATGTGATGATATACCCTTTTTATCTCTCATCAACTCATTTTCTGAATTTTGTAGTGACGCCGTTAGGCTGTCAAATTTTTGCAAAGGAACTTCTTAACCCAAATTTGATTCTTTGGGATAAACTTGTACTCCTTGAATATGTCGTTCTATGAATATGTGTGAATAACCTATGATTGTTTTACACTTAATATCCACTTATATTTGGTGTATTAGTTTGTCACACATAATTATGTAATTGATTTATCCTTAATCCAAGGATACCGTCTTTATAAGGGACTTCGTCTCAATCTCCATTCATTGAGGCATATTTTGTTTTATACACAACCTTCTTTTATACGATGTATAAAACCATATGACTTTTACGTTTATCCAAAAAGCAATATTTTTTTATTTGAAGCATTTTACTAAACGATAAAAGGGAATGTTTTTGTCGTACATATGTGGCGACAACGACTTCTCCTCCGTCGTGACCATTATTTGAGTTTCGGCTTCCTATACAAGCCATACCTTCTTTTTAAAAGAAAAATAAATATCATGTTTTAATTTTCTTTTATTTTGGTATTGAAAATGGTTTTAATAATGTTTTTATATCAATATGTTTTATTGATATCTTGTGATTGAAAAGTGGAAATGTTATGTTTCCTTTATGCATGTTTTATATGATATGATTATGTTATGGTTCTTGGGAATTATTATGAATATGGGTGGTTCTGTGATAAACTAAGGGCGGCTGAGCCCGATATAGCTCTCCAATGCATTGGGTAACGCGAAAGAGTGAAATTTTAAGGTTTCTATGAAGAGATTTAGGGAATATACTGTGGTGGGTATTCCAAACATAACCAAGAGGGTTAATGTAACACCCCAGGTAAATAAAGAATATGAAATTTTCATATTTATCCATATTTGTGAATAAAATATTAATATGACTTTAAAGGGGATTCTATGCTAGATGGCGTACCCAACACGCAACAACGAGTTTCTTGGGAATCTTACGTTGCACTCTAATAATAAAATAATATCATTTTAAATGGTAGTTAACATGTAGCCGTTGTAGTGGCGGGAATGGATAGAAATAACTAAAATATGATTATATATGTTTTTAAATGTTTTTACATTTATCCAATAAAGGATGGAGGCTTAAAATACGGAAAGAATTCAATTTTAGGCGTATATGCCCTAGTTTTCACTAAAAGTTCACTTATCACCTTTTGATGTTGAACCATCATTAAATATAGTTTTTTTCACTCTTAAACATTCTTTTGGGCCAAATAAAACTCTTATTAAGAATTGGGACATCAAAATTTACTTTGTGTAAATTTTTGGTATCTTTCCGATAAAGTTCATTTTTTTAATGAATAGTGTAAAATGTTGTATTTTAATTCAAAACCTCTTTTTAATCTAATTTGTTTATATGATTAGATTATCTTTTGAATTGGTTTTAAATTTAAATTAGAATATATTTTTACCATTAAATCAAATAGTGGTCGTTGGAATTAATTTCACTTTGAAATCAGACGTAAACCAGTGTCAATCATTTGATACTTATTGTTTCATAAAAACACGCTATTTGCTCTGACAGCGGGAATTAATTATTAAATTAATTAATGTGACTTATTTGTTTTGAATTTTGTAAAATATACTTCATTTTTGAATTCGGAATATCAAATATATATTAGGGTGAATATTTGGGATTTTTCTGAAAAACATCAATTTTTGATGAATAGTGACACCACTAAGTGGTACTTATAAAAACTGATTTTTCCGTTTAAATGAAATTTGGCCATCTTTGTGTTTTTAATTTCAAAAATCCGACATACATGGTTGTCATTAAGAAGTAAAATGTGGTTCAATGGGATAAAAATAATTTTTTGGTGAATAGTAACTTATTAAGTTTTTTAATCGCGATTAGAGGTAATTAGTGTAGTTTAAGGTAAAAATAATGTTTTAATAATGTGAAATGAACTTGACACATGTCCTAAACTCATTGGATGTGTAATGGCCGACCAAGATAAGCCATGGGTCAACTTGGGGACCCCATGGAGCCACTTTGGTTGGGAAATGACATAAATAACTTTTTATTTAATGTAAAAGTAAAAATGACACAAACATGATATGTTTTACTAAAACAATTTTTAAGTGGGGTTATACAAGTCAGAGTTTTTATTATAAATATTCATTGGAAAGATAAAACGATTTCCTACATCATAGTAATTTTTTTTAATTTTTAGACATTAAATAAATTAAATTATTTATGACATCATAATGATGCAGCGATGACATCATTATCTGACGATTTAAATAAAATGAGAAGATAATGTAAAATCTATGACCTACACATGTCCAAAACTTATTGTATGGGTGGATTTCGAACCCTTATCACCTTATCCACGAATTATATCAATTTGGGACCTTTTAAAACCGAAACACATTTTCAAATAAAGTAATATTTCTTACTTTCCAAAAGTGCCCCTCCTCTCCTCTTATAAAAGGCCCCCACCTCTACCTAATTTCACACACTCCTCAAGCATTTGGATCGGCCAACCCCTTCCCATTTACTCTCTACACATCCCTCTCCTCATCCTAGAGGATTCCCTTTGGGCATAATCCTTTCAAAGGAAGCCTTTAGGCTCAAATCAAAATGAGTTACACTTTTAAAGGTAATTCATTCTCTCATGTTCATTTGTTTTATTTTGCTTCTACAACCCCCTAAACTCTTTTTATTTATTTATTTTGTAACAAAAACAGTATATTCAATATACTAGGATGTTTTTATAAGATTTATTCGAGCTACACTCGCACACAACTACATCAAATGGTTAAAGAACATACGGTTTCTGTGGATGGCGAAATTCTTCCTCCCGAAACGATGATTGTTCAATACTCATTTAACACCTTCAAAGGTGGCCATTATGATGTCACTATTTTTATATATGATATATAATATGTTTATGTTTTACTTAATCTTCTGTAATTTTCATTTGTGTCTTAATTTTATGGCTTCCATTATGGGTATAAGTGATATCTTCATTTTAGGAAGTGCGGACTACCGCCCCCTCAAAGTGATGTGATTCGTTAATGCCATACGTGGGACGTATAAAGGATGGATTTAATGTTGTTATATATGATGTTATACTGGAATTATTATATACCTCTATATCATTATTATTTCTTTCCATTAAAGTATGATATAGAAATGAAAGTAGCGTTCATGCGTACGTATGACTTACCGTCTCCATGAACGGTGCATTTCATTTCTTATCCCCAAATGTAATGTACTATTATAAGTACTTGTATATAATGGATATATATGATGAATGATACATCTAAATGATGAATATAATTCTGGAATTAAAATATACATACCTCTCATTTAGTTTTAATTCCATTAATATGACAAAGAAATGAAAGTAGCGTTCATTCGAACGTACGGCTTACCGTCTCCATGAACGGTGCATTTCATTTCTTACCTCTAAATAATTATGTGATATTATAAATACATGTATATTATAGATATATTTGATATATATGATATCCAAATCAGGATTTTCATTCTGGATATAAAGAACCTTTGACCACTCAAACAACATGTAATTGTAAGAAGTCCACTTTCGACTTAAGAACCAAATATTGACAAAACAATCATTATTAACTTAAATGATTACATAATGTTTATAACATGTCAATAATTGATATAAAAGGAATAATGAACTTGTAAAATTTTCTTAATCAAGTAGAAATTAACTCAAGCTTATTATTCAGGACGTTAAAGAACGATCGAGTCAAGTCGGACCCGAGGTAAGGGATCCTACACCTCTCTTTCTTTTTAAGTACACTCTTTTATGTCGTTCCTTTTAAGATCATATTTCTTATGATTGGGATGTTATTTTATATTAATCCTACTGTACTTATTATGTTCATATGATTAGATACCCTATTTCCTCTCATTAATCCATTTTGGAAGTTTTGAGTGGCACCGTTAGGCTGCCGAATTTTTCGTAAGGGATTTTTCATCTCACTTTTATTCCCGTGAGATTTATGATACATTTGCCACAATTTCCTTTGAGTGGTGTATGTACTGCCCATTATTTTAATAATTGTGTAATATATATTCTTTTATGAGTATTTACATCAATGTTTTATTGTCCTTCTTTCATGAGGTGTATGTTTTGAAAGATACCCATGTCGGTAAGGGAACCTTTCACCCTCCTCATTTTAAAAGACTTCATTTGTTATGTCTTTTAATTCACATACTATTATGTTGGGATATGTTATTATATATCCTGATTTATATAAATTTTATTTCCAAGTGATGAGATTCCTTTTTATCTCTCATCAACTCATTTTCTGAATTTTTGAAGTGACGCCGTTTAGGCTGTCGAATATTACCAAGGGAACGTTTTAACCCAATTTCTATTTCTTTGGGTTCAACTTGTAGTTATTGATTATGTCATCCTTTGAATATGTGTGAATGAAAATTTATTGTTTTACACTTAATATCCAATTATATTGGGTGTATTTATATTTTTCACACATAATTTTGAGATTGAATTATCCTTAACTTAAGGATACCTTCTTTATAAGGGATTTCATCACATTTTACATCCCTATTGAGACTTCATTGTTTTTATGCCCCAATTCACTCTTATATGGTGTATATACTGTCCTTTGGAATATTATATCATGAATCCATTTATTCTCATGATATTATAAAGTTCTGATTTAATTTTATTCCTCAATTATTGTATTCAAGTGTCTCTAATTTTGGTAAAAACACTTTAACCAAAATATCGCTTTAAATGTTTTAATGATTTGTTCTTATTAATATCCATGTTTTCAAAATGGTTTTAAGGATTTATTTATTTGGATATTAATGGTTTAAAATGTTAAAAGCTTCAAGGTGGTATGGGACACTTTGATTCAAAAATCTCTTTATTAAATGTTTTAAATGGTTTTGGAAATGGTTTATTTTTTAATTGGATTCATTATTTCAATATACTAAAATGTTATATTGTGATTGAAATGTGGAAATGTTATGTTTCCTTTATGCATGTTTTATGTGATACATTTATGTTATGGTTCTTGTGAATTGTTATGAAAACGGGTGGTTCCGTGATAAACTAAGGGCGGGTGAGCCCGATATAGCTCTCCAATGCATTGGGTAACGTGAAGGAGTGAAACGTTAAGGTTTCTCTGAAGAGATTTAGGGAATATATTGTGATGGGTATTCCAAACGTAACCAAGAGGGTTACTCCCTACGTAAGAATGTTATGAATGCCTCAAGTTACCTTTATGTCTTATGATTTATATGATTTATTCATGATTTGATATGCCTATGTTTTATGGGTAAATTGTGATTTCATTATAATGTATATATGAACTCATGTTTCCTTTCCATATTTTTATAACTCTTACTGAGCTTTTTATGCTAATCCCAAGTTTTTGAAATGTTTTTCACAGGTCAAGGGAAAGGTACATGTTGTGATGATAGTGTCAAGGATGTGTCAAGAAAGAATCCGTGTTATATTTTAAATATGTTTCCATTGATGGGAAGAATGAATACTGTCTTTTATGTAACCACTTTGTCAAAATGTGGAATGTAATGCAAGTTTCATGATCTAATTCTCTAAAACTCTAAACCTGAAAAGATCCTCAATGTGTAATCTTGTAATAACTCAAGATTACGTAAGGTTTAAGGCTGGGGCCTTATAGTTGGTATCAAAGGTCGGTTTAGATTACTTTAGAGGTTAGGGTATTCTTTAAGCATAAGTGACATTACCATAATGGTTAGGATTTCAGAAAGATTCCTAGTTTTAGATAAAGTGAATGAGTAAGTGTATCTTAGTGATTACCTTCCTCATTAGTACATGATGGTTTTGATGATATACTCACACTGACATTTCTGTTTTTAGTGAAATGATGGATCTAGCAGGCATCAAAGAGACAACAGGTTTGAAGGAAACTGTGGTGGTTCTCTGATTAAGATACTAGATAAAATGGGCGATTCAATGAGGAAACTCATGGTTGTTCTAAACCAACTATCAAGGAGTCATGATCAACCACTTGAACCTTGGTATGATCTTTAATGTATCATGTATGAGATGACCAATCCATGTGGAAGTTCAGGTAATAATTATAAAGGTAACCATTAGAGTTTATATGATCCTTAATTTTGAGGTAATTATGGGTTATTATATGATATGATGAAATAAGAAGGCATGAGATAAACTTGAGGAATATGTTATATTTATTTTTGATGAATTTATCTCTTTTTGAGGAATGTTATAAAATTATATAGTTTTGTAAAAAGGACATCACGCAAACCGTGTGACAACCCGTCGCGGCGGACAAAGCTGCGGGAATCGAACCCACAACCAAAGTGCGACTAGTATTTATCGCCTACCACTGGACTACGTGAAGTCCCTGGTTAGTTTGACTAATTCTCTTTAGTTATATGATTTTATGAATTAAGAGTATGTTTATTTTGGGTTATTTATGAAAATGATTAACCTATCATAGAGTATATGTGATTAGGTTAATTACTTTTCAATACGAGACTTTAGGAGCAACTAATGTTGTTTGGAGATAAATGTTATGATTTAACTTGGAAGAATATGTGACTAAATCCTTTAAATATTTGGGTTTCAATCTTATATTGGTTTAATTTGAAGAATTTTATGGACAAATTGTTTATCCGATGATCCTTGTCAAACTTTTGGTTTTGTTTGACAAATTTTGGAGATTAAGAATAGATTTTCTTTTTATAAAGGGTTATCCTTTTCTGGATTATCTGACCTTGTACTAACCTTTTTGGTTTTGGTTATGGTTAAGGTCTAAAGATAAGGGAAGTATATAGTCCTATTTGTTGGATTAGGTGATTCTCTAGAAGTTGATGTGAACAAGTCTTCCTAAATACCCTTCTTTTGGAGAAAATATGAGTTTGTGTAAGGAATGTAATAAAAATTGAAAGTCAACATGATAAGTGATTATGTTTCCTTATGAATAAATTCCTCAATAAAAATAAATTTAAAACAAAAATGTTGTCTATTAACTTTTCCTACTGGGGAATCGAATACTGTTTAACCCATCACATGTTTGGGATTTTCTTATTGTTAACTTTCTCCTAAACATGTTTTCTATCACTCTCCATCAGAACATGACCCTTTGTTTTCTCCTCCATGTCCATATTTTTCTACATGGAATCCTAGTATGGGTTAACTCGGGTGACCTTTGTACTTATCTTTCTTTATTTTAAAGTAATTGTTTTACCGACTCTTGTTCTGATGTGGGACGTTCAAGGATGTTTCCAAGCTCAATTTTAAAAATTGCGAGGAAACAATTCCCAAAAGGGGGGAAGGATGTAACACCCCAAGTAAATAAAGAATATGAAATTTTCATATTAATACATATTTATGAATAAAATATTAATATTACTTTTTTGGGGATGCTATGCTCGATGGCGTACCCAACACGCAACAATGAGTTTCTTGGGAATCTTACGTTGCACTCTAATAATAAAATAATATCATTTTAAATGGTAGTTAACATGTAGGTGTTGTAATGGTGGGAATGGATATAAATAACTAAAATATGATTATATATGTTTTTAAATGTTTTTACATTTATCCAATAAAGGATAGAGGCTTAAAATACGGAAAGAATTCAATTTTAGGCGTATATGCCCTAGTTTTCACTTAAGGTTCACTTAACACCTTTTAATGTTGAACCATCATTAAATATAGTTTTGTTCACTATTAAACATTCTTTTGGACCAAATAAAACTCTTATTAATAATCAGGACATCAAAATTTACTTTGTGTAAATTTTTGGTATCTTTCCGATAAAGTTCATTTTTTTAATGAACAGTGTAAAATGTTGTATTTTAATTCAAAAGCTCTTTTTAATCTAATTTATTTATATGATTAGATTATCTTTTTAATTGGTTTTAAATTAAAATTATAATATATTTTTACCATTAAATCCAATAGTGGTCGTTGGAATTAATTTCACATTGAAATCAGACTTAAACCAGTGTCAATCTTTTGATACTTATTATTTCATAAAAACACGTTATTTGATCTGACAACAGGAATTAATTATTAAATTAATTAATGTGACTTATATATTTGAATTTTGTAAAATAGACTTCATTTTTGAATTCGGAATATCAAATATAGCTTAGGGTGAATATTTGGGATTTTTCTGAAAAAACATCAATTTTTGTTGAATAGTGACACCACTAAGTGGTACTTATAAAAACTGATTTTTCCGTTTAAATGAAATTTTGCCATCTTTGTGTTTTGAATTTCAAAAATCCGACATTCATGGTTGTCATTAAGAAGTAAAATGTGGTTCAATGGGATAAAAATATTTTTTTGGTGAATAGTAACTTATTAAGTTTTTAATCGCGATTAGAGGTAATTAGTGTAGTTTAAGGTAAAAATAATGTTTTAATAATGTGAAATGAACTTGACACATGTCCTAACCTCATTGTATGTGTAATTTCCGACCAAGAAAAGCCATGGGTCAACGTGGGGACCCCATGGAGCCACTTTGGCTGTGAAATGACATAAATAACTTTTTCTTTAATGTTAAAGTAAAAAATGACACAAACATGATATGTTTTACTAAAACAATTTTTAAGTGGGGTTATACAAGTCAGATTTTTTATTATAAATAGTCATTGGAAAGCTAAAACGGTTTCCTACATCATAGTAATTTTTTTATAATTTTTAGACATTAAATAAATTAAATTATTTATGACATCATAATGATGCAGTGATGACATCATTATCTGACGATTTAAATAAAATGAGAAGATAATGTAAACTCTATGACCTACACATGTCCAAAACTTATTGGATGGGTGGATTTATAACCCTTATCACCTTATACATGAATTATATCTATGTGGGACCTTTTAAAACCGAAACACAGTTTCAAATAATGTAATATTTCTTACTTTCCAAAAGTGCCCCTCCTCTCCTCTTATAAAAGGCCCCCACATCTACCTCATTTCACACACTCCTCAAGCCTTTGTCTCGGCGAACCCCTGCCCATTTACTCTCTCCACATACCTCTCCTCATCTTAGAGGATTCCCTTTGGGCATAATCCTTTAAAAGGAAGCCTTTAGGCTCAAATCAAAATGAGTTACACTTTTAAAGGTAATTCATTCTCTCATTTTCATTTGTTTTATTTTGCTTCTACAACCCCCTAAACTCTTTTTATTTACTTCTTTTGTAACAACACCAGTATCTTCAATATAATAGGATTTTGTTATAAGATTTATTCGAGCTAAACTCTCACACAACTACATCAAATGGATAAAGAACATACGGTTTCCGTGGATTGCGAAATTCTGTCTCCCGAAACGATGATTGTTCAATACTTATTTAACACCTTCAAAGGTGCCCAATATGATGTCACTATTTTTATATTTGATATATAATATTTTTATGTTTTACTTAATCTTCTGTATTTTTCATTTGTGGCTTACTTTTATGGCTTCCATTATGGGTATAAGCGATATCTTCATTTTAGGAAGTGCGGACTACCTCCCCCTCAAAGTGATGTGATTCGTTAATGCCATACGTGGGACGTATAAAGGATGGATTTAATGTTATTATATATGATGTTATACTGGAATTATTATATACCTATATATCATTATTATTTCCTTCCATTAAATTATGAGATAGAAATGAAAGTAGCATTCATGCGTACGTACGACTTACCGTCTCCATGAACGGTGCATTTCATTTCTTATCCCCAAATGTAATGTACTATTATAAGTACATGTATATAATGGATATATATGATGAATGATACATATAAATGATGAATATAATTCAGGAATTAAAATATACAGACCTATCATTTAGTTTTAATTCCATTAATATGACAAAGAAATGAAAGTAGCGTTCATGCGTACGTACGACTTACCGTCTCCATGAACGGTGCATTTCATTTCTTACCTCTAAATAATTATGTGATATTATAAATACATGTATATTATAGATATATATGATATATATGATATCCAAATCAGGAATTTTATTTTGGATATAAAGAACCTTTGACCACTTGAACAACATGTAATTGTAAGAAGTCCACTTTCGACTTAAGAACTAAATATCGACAAAACAAACATTATTAACTTAAATGATTACATAATATTTATAACATATCAATAATTGATATAAAAGGAATAATTAACTTGGAAAAGGTTATTAAGAAAGTAGAAATTAACTCAAGTTTATTATTCAGGACGTTAAAGAACGATCGAGTCAAGTCGGACCCGAGGTAAGGGATCCTACACCTCTCTTTCTTTTTAAGTACACTCTTTTATGTCATTCATTTTAAGCTCATATTTCTTATGATTGGGATGTTATTTTATAATAATCCTACTGTACTTATTAGGTTCATATGATGAGAGACCCTATTTCCTTTCATTAATCCATTTTGGAAGTTTTGAGTGGCACCGTTAGGCTGCCGAATTTTTCGTAAGGGATTTTTCATCTCACTTTTATTCCCGTGAGATTTATGCAACATTTGCCACAATTTCCTTTGAGTGGTGTATGTACTGCCCATTATTTTAATCATCTTCTAATATAATTTCTTTTATAAGTATTTACATCAATGTTGTATTGTCCTTCTTTCACGAGGTGTATGTTTTGAAAGATACCCATGTCGGTAAGGGAACCTTTCACCCTCCTCATTTTAATAGACTTCGTTTGTTATGTCTTTTAATTCACATACTATTATGTTGGGATATGTTCTTCTAAATCCTGATTTATGTAAATTTTATTTCCAAGTGATGAGATTCCCTTTTATCTCTCATCAACTCATTTTATGAATTTTTGAAGTGACGCCGTTTAGGCTGTCGAATTTTACCAAGGGAACGTTTTAACCCAATTTCGATTTCTTTGGGTTCAACTTGTAGTTATTGATTATGTCATCCTTTTAATATGTGTGAATGACCTTTTATTGTTTTACACTTAATATCAAATTATATTGGGTGTATTTATATTTTTCACACATAATTTTGAGATTGAATTATCCTTAACTTAAGGATACCTTCTTTATAAGGGATTTCATCACATTTTACGTCCCTATTGAGACTTCATTGTTGTTATGCACCAATTCACTCTTATATGTTGTATATACTGTCCTTTGGAATATTATATCATGAATCCATTTATTCTCATGATATTATAAAGTTCTGATTTAATGTTATTCCTCAATTATTTTATTCAAGTGTCTCTAATTTTGGTAAAAACCCTTTAACCAAAATATCGCATTAAATGTTTTAATGATTTGTTCTTATTAATATCCATGTTTTCAAAATGGTTTTAAGGATTTATTTATATGGATATTAATGGTTTAAAATGTTAAAATCTTCAAGGTGGTATGGGACACTTTGATTCAAAAATCTCTTTACTAAATGTTTTAAATGGTTTTGGAAATGGTTTCTTTTTGAATGGATTCATTATTTCAATATACTAAAATGTTATATTGTGATTGAAATGTGTAAATGTTATGTTTCCTTTATACATGTTTTATGTGATACATTTATGTTATGGTTCTTGGGAATTGTTCTGAAAACGGGTGGTTCCGTGATAAACTAAGGGCGGGTGAGCCCGATATAGCTCTCCAATGCATTGGGTAACGCGAAGGAGTGAAACATTAAGGTTTCTCCGAAGAGATTTAGGGAATATACTGTGATGGGTATTCCAAACGTAAACAAGAGGGTTACTCCCTACGTAAGAATGTTATGAATGCCTCAAGTTACCTTTATGTCTTATGATTTCTATGATTTATTCATGATTTGATATGCCTATGTTTTATGGGTAAAGTGTGATTTCATTATAATGTATATATGAACTCATGTTTCCTTTCCATATTTTTATAACTCTTACTGAGCTTTTTATGCTCATCCCAAGTTTTTGTAATGTTTTTCACAGGTCAAGGGAAAGGTACATGATGTGATGATAGTGTCAAGGATGTGTCAAGAAAGAATCCGTGTTATATTTTAAATATGTTTCTGTTGATGGGACGAATGAATACTATCTTTTATGTAACCACTTTGTTTAAATGTGGAATGTAATGCAAGTTTCATGATCTAATTCTCTAAAACTCTAAACCTGAAAAGATCCTCAATGTGTAATCTTGTAATAACTCAAGATTAAGTAAGGTTTAAGGCTGGGGCCTTATAGTTGGTATCAAAGGTCGGTTTATATAACTTTAGAGGTTAGGGTATTCTTTAAGCATAAGTGACATTACTATAATGGTTAGGATTTCAGAAAGAGTCCTAGTTTTAGATAAAGTGAATGAGTAAGTGTATCTTAGTGATTACCTTCCTCATTATTACATGATGGTTTTGTTGATATACTCACACTAACATTTCTGTTTTTAGTGAAATGATGGATCTAGCAGGCACCAAAGAGACAACAGGTTTGAAGGAAACTGTTGTGGTTCTCTGATTAAGATACTAGATAAAATGGGGGATTCAATGAGGAAACTCGTGGTTGTTCTAAACCAACTATCAAGGAGTCATGATCAACCCCTTGAACCTTGGTATGATCTTTAATGCATCATGTTTGAGATGACCAATCCATGTAGAAGTTCAAGTAATAATTATAAAGGTAACCATTAGAGTTTATATGATCCTTACTTTTGAGGTAATTATGGGTTATTATATGATATGATGGAATAAGAAGGCATGAGATAAAATTGAGGAATATGTTATATTTATTTTTGATGAATTTATCTCTTTTTGAGGAATGTTATAAAATTATATAGTTTTGTAAAAAGGACAGCACACAGACCGTGTGACAACCCGTCACGTCGGACAAAGCTACGGGAATCGAACCCACAACCAAAGTGCGACTAGTATTTATCGCCTACCACTGGACTACGTGAAGTCCCTGGTTATTTTGACTGATTCTCTTTAGTAATATGATTTTATGAATTAATAGTAAGTTGATTTTGGGTTATTTATGAAAATGATTAACCTATCATAGAGTATATGTGATTAGGTTAATTACTTTTCAATACGAGACTTTAGGAGAAACTAATGTTGTTTGGAGATAAATGTTACGATTTAACTTGGAAGACTATGTGACTAAATCCTTTAAATATTTGGGTTTCAATCTTATATTGGTTTACTTTGAAGAATTTTATGGACAAATTGTTTATCGGATGATCCTTGTCAAACTTTGGTTTTTGTTTGACAAATTTTGGAGATTAAGAATAGATTTTCTTTTCATAAAGGGTTATCCATTTCTGGATTATCTGACCTTGTACTAACCTTTTTGGTTTTGGTTATGGTTAAGGTCTAAATATATGGGAAGTATATAGTCCTATTTGTTGGATTAGGTGATTCTCTAGAAGTTGATGTGAACAAGACTTCCTAAATACCCGTCTTTTGGAGAAAATATGAGTTTGTGTAAGGAATCTAATAAAAATTGAAAGTCAACATGATAAGTGATTATGTTTCCTTATGAATAAATTCCTCAATAAAAAGTAATTTAAAACAAAAATGTTGTCTCTTAACTTTTCCTACTGGGGAATCAAATACCGTTTAACCCATCACAAGTTTGTGATTTTCTTATTGTTAACTTTCTCCTAAACATGTTTTCTATCACTCTCTCTCAGAACATGACCCTATGTTTTCTCCTCCATGTCCATATTTTTCTACATGGAATCCTAGTATGGGTTAACTCAGGTGACCTTTGTACTTATCTTTCTTTATTTTAAAGTAATTGTTTTACTGACTCTTGTTTCGATGTGGGACGTTCAAGGATGTTTCCAAGCTCAATTTTAAAAATTGTGAGGACGCAATTCCCAAAATGGGGGAAGGATCTAACACCCCAGGTAAATAAAGAATATGAAATTTTCATATTTATCCATATTTGTGAATAAAATATTAATATGACATTAAAGGGGATGCTATGCTCGATGGCATACCCAACACGCAACAACGAGTTTCATGGGAATCTTCTGTTGCACTCTAATAATAAAATAATATCATTTTAAATGGTAGTTAACATGTAGCCGTCGTAATGGTGGGAATGGATAGAAATAACTAAAATATGATTATATATGTTTTTAAATGTTTTTACATTTATCCAATAAAGGATAGAGGCTTAAAATACGGAAAGAATTCAATTTTAGGCGTATATGCCCTAGTTTTCACTAAAGGTTCACTTATCACCTTTTGATGTTGAACCATCATTAAATATAGTTTTGTTCACTCTTAAACATTCTTTTGGACCAAATAAAACTCTTATTAAGAATCGGGACATCAAAATTTACATTGTGTAAATTTTTGGTATCTTTCCGATAAAGTTCATTTTTTTAATGAACAGTGTAAAATGTTGTATTTTAATTCAAAACCTCTTTTTAATCTAATTTATTTATATGATTATATTATCTTTTGAATTGGTTTTTAATTTAAATTAGAATATATTTTTACCATTAAATCCAATAGTGGTCATTGGAATTAATTCCACTTTGAAATCAGACTTAAACCAGTGTCAATCTTTTGATACTTATTATTTCATAAAAACACGTTATTTGCTCTGACAGTGGGAATTAATTATTAAATTAATTAATATGATTTATATGTTTTGAATTTTGTAAAATAGACTTCATTTTTGAATTCGTAATATCAAATATAGCTTAGGGTGAATATTTGGGATTTTTCTGAAAAACATCAATTTCTGTTGAATAGTGACACCACTAAGTGGTACTTATAAAATGTGATTTTTCCGTTTAAATGGAATTTTTCTATCTTTGTGTTTTGAATTTCAAAAATCTGACATACATGGTTGTCATTAAGAATTAAAATGTGGATCAATGGGATAAAAATAATTTTTTGGTGAATAGTAACTTATTAAGTTTTTAATCGCGATTAGAGGTAATTAGTGTAGTTTAAGGTAAAAATAATGTTTTAATAATGTGAAATGAACTTGACACATGTCCTAACCTCATTTTATGTGTAATGGCCGACCAATACAAGCCATGGGTCAACTTGGGGACCTCATGGAGCCACTTTGGTTGGCAAATGACATAAATAACTTTTTATTTAATGTAAAAGTAAAAATGACACAAACATGATATGTTTTAGTAAAATAATTTTTAAGTGGGGTTATACAAGTTATATTTTTTATTATAAATATTCATTGGAAAGGTAAAACTATTTCCTACATCATAGTAAATTGTTTATAATTTTTAGACATTATATGAATTAAATTATTTATGACATCATTATGATGCAGTGATGACATCATTATCTGACGATTTAAATAAAATGAGAAGATAATGTTAACTCTATGACCTACACATGTCCAAAACTTATTGTATGGGTGGATTTCGAACCCTTATCACCTTATCCACGAATTATATCAATGTGGGACCTTTTAAAACCGAAACACATTTTCAAATAAAGTAATATTTCTTACTTTCCAAAAGTGCCCCTCCTCTCCTCTTATAAAAGGCCCCCAACTCTACCTCATTTCACACACTCCTCAAGCCTTTGGCTCGGCCAAACCCTGCCCATTTACTCTCTACAAATCCCTCTCCTCGTCCTAGAGGATTCCCTTTGGGCAGAATCCTTTCAAAGGAAGCCTTTAGGCTCAAATCCAAATGAGTTACACTTTTAAAGGTAATTCATTATCTCATGTTCATTTGTTTTATTTTGCTTCTACAACCCCCTAAACTCTTTTTATTTACTTCTTTTGTAACAAAAAAAGTATCTTCAATATACTAGGATGTTGTTATAATATTTATTCGTGCTACACTCTCACACAACTACATCAAATGGTTAAAGAACATACGGTTTCCGTGGATGGCGAAATTCTGCCTCCCGAAACGATGATTGTTCAATACTCATTTAACAGCTTCAAAGGTGGTCATTATGATGTCAGTATTTTTATATATGATATATAATATGTTTATGTTTTACTTAATCTTCTGTATTTTTCATTTGTGGCTTACTTTTATGGATTCCATTATGGGTATAAGCGATATCTTCATTTTAGGAAGTGCGGACTACCTCCCCCTCAAAGTGATGTGATTCGTTAATGCCATACATGGGACGTATAAAGGATGGATTTAATGTTATTATATATGATGATATACTGGAATTATTATATACCTCTATATCATTATTATTTCGTTCCATTAAAGTACGAGATAGAAATGAAAGTAGCGTTCATGCGTACGTACAGCTTACCGTCTCCATGAACGGTGTATTTCATTTCTTATCCCCAAATGTAATATACTATTATAAGTACATGTATATAATGGATATATATGATGAATGATACATCTAAATGATGAATATAATTCTGGAATTAAAATATACATACCTCTCATTTAGTTTTAATTCCATTAATATGACAAAGAAATGAAAGTAGCGTTCATGCGTACGTATAGCTTACCGTCTCCATGAATGGTGCATTTCATTTCTTACCTCTAAATAATTATGTGATATTATAAATACATGTATATTCTAGATATATATGATATATATGATATCCAAATCAGGAATTTCATTCTGGATATAATGAACCTTTGACCACTCGAACAACATGTAATTGTAAGAAGTCCACTTTCGACATAAGAACCAAATATCGACAAAACAAACATTATTAACTTAAATGATTACATAATGTTTATAACATGTCAATAATTGATATAAAAGGAATAATGAACTTGGAAAAGGTTCTTAAGAAAGTATAAATTAACTCAAGTTTATTATTTAGGACATTAAAGCACGATCGAGTCATGTCGGACCCGAGGTAAGGGATCCTACACCTCTCTTTCTTTTTAAGTACACTCTTTTATGTCATTCCTTTTAAGCTCATATTTCTTATGATTGGGATGTTCTTGTATATTAATCCTACTGTACTTATTATGTTTATATGATGATAGACCCTATTTCCTTTCATTAATCCATTTTGGAAGTTTTGAGTGGCGTCGTTAGGCTGCCGAATTTTTCGTAAGGGATTTTTCATCTCACTTTTATTCTCGTGAGATTTATCCTACATTTGCCACAATTTCCTTTGAGTGGTGTATGTACTGCCCATTAATTTACTCATTGTGTAATATAATTTCTTTTATGAGTATTTACATCAATGTTTTATTGTCTTTCTTTCACAAGTTGTATGTTTTGAAAGATACCCATGTCGGTAAGGGAACCTTTCACCCTCCTCATTTTAAAAGACTTCGTTTGTTATGTCTTTTAATTCACATACTATTATGTTGGGATATGTTACTCTATATCCTGATTGATGTAAATTTTATTTCCAAGTTATGAGATTACCTTTTATCTCTCATCAACTCATTTTCTGAATTTTTGAAGTGATTCCGTTTAGGCTGTCGAATTTTACAAAGGGAACGTTTTAACCCAATTTCGATTTCTTTGGGTTCAACTTGTAGTTATTGATTATGTAATCCTTTGAATATGTGTGAATGACCTTTTATTGTTTTACACTTAATATCCAATTATATTGGGTGTATTTATATTTGTCACACATAATTTTGAGATTGAATTATCCTTAACTTAAGGATACCTTCTTTATAAGGGATTTCATCACATTTTACATCCCTATTGAGACTTCATTGTCGTTATGCACAAATTCACTCTTATATGGTATATATACTGTCCTTTGGAATATTATATCATGAATCCATTTATTCTCATGATATTATAAATTTTTTATTTAATGTTATTCCTCAATTACTGTATTCAAGTGTCTCTAATTTTGGTAAAAACCCTTTAACCAAAATATCGCTTTAAATTTTCTAATGATTTTTTCTTATTAATATACATGTTTTCAAAATGGTTTTAAGGATTTATTTATATAGATATTAATGGTTTAAAATTTTAAAATCTTCAAGGTGGTATGGGACACTTTGATTCAAAAATCTCTTTATTAAATTTTTTAAATGGTTTTTGGAAATGGTTTCTTTTTGAATGGATTCATTATTTCAATATACTAAAATGTTATATAGTGATTGAAATGTGGAAATGTTATGTTTCCTTTATGCATGTTTTATGTGATAAATTTATGTTATGGTTCTTGGGCATTGTTATGAAAATGGGTGGTTCCATGATAAACTAAGGGCGGGTGAGCCCGATATAGCTCTCCAATGCATTGGGTAACGCGAAGGAGTGAAACGTTAAGGTTTATCTGAATAGATTTAGGGAATATACTGTGATTGGTATTCCAAACGTAACCAAGAGGGTTACTCCCTACGTAAGAATGTTATGAATGCCTCAATTTACCTTTATGTCTTATGATTTCTATGATTTATTCATGATTTGATATGCCTATGTTTTATGGGTAAAGTGTGATTTCATTCTAATGTATATATGAAGTCATGTTTCCTTTCCATATTTTTATAACACTTACTGAGCTTTTTATGCTCATCCCAAATTTTTCAAATGTTTTTCACAGGTCAAGGGAAAGGTACATGATGTGATGATAGTGTCAAGGATGTGTCAAGAAAGAATCTGTGTTATATTTTAAATATGTTTCCATTGATGGGAAGAATGAATACTGTATTTTATGTAACCACTTTGTTTAAATGTTGAATGTAATGCACGTTTCATGATCTAATTCTCTAAAACTCTAAACCTAAAAATATCCTTAATGTGTAATCTTGTAATAACTCAAGATTAAGTAAGGTTTAAGGATGGGGACTTATAGTTAATCCCTACGTAAGAATGTTATGAATGCCTCAAGTTACCTTTATATATTATGATTTCTATGATTTATTCATGATTTGATGAGGTATGTTAAGGTGCTTATGTTTTATGAGTAAAGTATGATTTAATTGATTCTGATGTGTACATGTACACATGTTTCCTTTCCATATTTTTTATATCCCTTACTGAGCTTTTTATGCTCATCCCTAGTTTTTTTTTGAAATGTTTTTCACAGGACAAGGGAACGTTACATGATATGATGATAGTGTCAAGGAAGTGTCAAGAAAGAATCCATGTTTTATTTTAAATATGCTTCTGTTGATGGGAAAAAATGAATACTATCTTTTATGTAACCACTTTGTTTAAATGTGGAATGTAATGAAAGTTTATGATCTAATTCTCTAAAACTCTAAACCTGAAAAGATTCTCAATGTGTAATCGTTTATTAACTCAAGATTAAGTAAGGTTTAAGGCTGGGGCCATATAAGAAATGTAAGTGTGAGTATATCAAAAAAACCATTATGTACTAATGAGGAAGATAAACACTAAGATATACTTACTCATTCCCTTTATCTAAAACTAGGACTCTTTAGGAAATCCTAACCCTTATGGTAATGTCCCTAATTCTTAGAGAATTCCCTAACCTCTAAAGTTATCTAAACCGACCACTGATACCAACTATAAGGCCCCTACCTTAAACCTTACTTAATATTGAATTAAATGAATAATTCACATTGAGGATCTTTTCAGGATTAGAGTTTTAGAGAATTAGATCATAAATCATGAATTATATTCCACATTTAAACAAAGTGGTTACATAAAATATAGTATTTTTTTTTCCATCAACGGAAACATATTTAAAATAAAACATGGATTCTTTCTTGACACTTCCTTGACACTATCATCATATCATGCACCTTTCCCTTAACCTGTGAAAAACATTTCAAAAACCTGGGATGAGCATAAAAATCTCAATAAAGGATATAAAAGTACGAATAGAAAACATTAGTCCATGTATGAAATCATACCTTACTCATAAAACATAATCATTTTAACGTACCTCATCAAATCATGAATAAATCCTAGAAATCATAAGGCATAAAGGTAACTTGAGGCATTCATAACATTCTTACGTAGGGAGTAACCCTCTTGGTTATGTTTGGAATACCCATCACAGTATATTCTCTAAATCACATCGGAGAAACCTTAACTTTTAACTCCTTCGCGTTACCCAATGCATTGGAGAGCTATATCGGGCTCACCCGCCCTTAGTTTATCACGGAACCACCCATCTTCATAAACAATGCCCAAGAACCATAACATAATCATTGCACATAACTTAAGCCTAAAGTAAATATAACATTCCCACATTTCAATAACAATATAACATTTTAATATATTGAAATAATTACTCCATTTTAAAAACCATTTTCAAAACCATTTAAAACATTTAATAAAGAGATTTTTGAATCAAAGTGTCCCATACCACTTTGAAGATTTTAACATTTTAAACCATCAATATCCATATAAATAAATCCTTAAAACCATTTTGAAAACATGGATATTAATGAGAAATATTTATAAGAATAAATCATTGAAACATTTAAAACGATATTTTAGTTAAAGGGTTTTTAACAAAATGAGAGACACTTGAATACAATAATTGAGGAATAAAATTTAATAAGAACATTATAATATTGTGAGAATAAATGGATTCATGATATAATATTCCAAAGGACAGTATATACACCATATAAGAGTGAATTGGTTCATAACAACAATGAAGTCTCAATAGAAATGTAAAATGAGATGAAATCCCTTATAAAGAAGGTATCCTTAAATTAAGGATAAATAAATCTCATAATTATAGGTGAAAATTATAAATACACCCAATATAACTGGATATTAAGTGTAAAACAATCAAAGGTCATTCAATCATATTCAAAGGATGTCATATTCAATGTTGAACCCAAAGAAATTGAAATTAGGTTAAGAAGTTCCCTTGCAATAATTTGACAGCCTAACGGCGTCACAACAAAATTCAGAAAATGAGTTGATGAGAGATAAAAAGGGTATCTCATCACTTGAACATAAAATTTAAATAAATAAGGATATAGAAGAAAATATCCCAACATTACAATATGTAAATTAAAAGACTCAACAAAAGAAGTCTTTTAAAAAGAGGAGGGTGAAAGGTTCCCTTACCGACTTGGGTATCTTTCGAAACATACACCCCATGAAAGAAGGACAATACAACATTGATATAATTACTCATAAATGAAAGTATATTACACAAATTTTAGAATAATTGTCAGTACATATACCACTCAAAGGAAATGGTGGTAAATGTAGCATAAATCTCACAGGAATAAAATTGAGATGAAAAATCCCTTATGAAAACTCGGCAGCCTAACAGCGCCACGTAAAACTTCCAAAAATGGATTTATGAGATAAAATAGGGTCTCTCATAAAATGAAAAAAAATTACAGTATGATGAATATAAAATAACATCTCAAAACATAATAATGATGAGCTTATAAGAAATGAAATAAAAGAGAGTAATTAAAAAGAACGAGAGAGGTTGGATCTCTTACGAAAATTCAGCAGCCTAACGGCCCCACTCAAAACATCCTAAATGGATTGATGAGAGAAAATAGGGTATCTCATCATATGAACATAAAAAAAGTACAGTAATATTAATATAAAAGAACATCCAAATCATAATAATTATGAGCCTAAAAGGAATGACATAAAAGAGTGTACTTAAAAAGAAAGAGAGGGGTATGATCCCTTACCTCGTGTCCGAAATGACTCGATCGTTCTTTAATCTCATGAATAAAAAAATTTGGTCAATTTATAATTTATTAATGAAATACTTTAAATATTATTATTCAGTTCATATCTCATATTATAATGTTATAATAATTGGTTAATAAAGTTAGTTCATATCAGACGTTTTGTCGATGTTCGGTACATGAGTAAAAATTGAACTTGTTGAAAAAGAATTTTCCATGTAGTTATAGGTACATCAAATCCAGAATAGTATTGATGTTTTAAATATCATATATATCCAGTATATATTCATTTTATACTATTACATAGCATTTGGAAATAAAAAAAATTAAAAACACTATTCATGGAGACAGTAGGCCATACGTACGCTTGAACGGTGCTTTCATTTTTTGTCATATTAATGGAATTAAAACAAAATGATATATATATATATATATATATTATAATTCCATAATTATATCCATAATTTAGATGTAATATATTACATATATATCCATTATATTTATGTACTTATAATAGTACATAACATTTGGAGATAAGAAATGAAATGTACCGTTCATGGAGACGATAAGCCGTACGTACACATGAATGCTACTTTCATTTCTTTTTTTTTTGTATTCAAAGCAATGAAATAATAATGATATGAAGGTATATTATAATTCAATTAGGATATCATATGTAATACAATTAATTCCATCCTTTATACGTCCCACATATTTCATTAACGAATCAAATCACTTTGAGGGGGCGGTAGTCCGCACTTCCTAAAATGAAGATATCGCGTTTACCCATAATGGAAACAATAAAGGTATGCCATAAATGAAAAATTCAGAAGATTAAGGAAAAAATGAATATATTATATATCATATATAAATATAGTGACATCTTAATGGCCACCTTTGAAGGTGTTAAAATAATATTGAACAATCATCATTTCGTGAGGTAGTAATTCGCCATCCACAGAAATAGTATGTTCTTTAACCATTAGACGGAGGTGTGTGAAAGTGTAGCTCGAATAAATCTTATAAAAACATCCTAGTATATTTAATATACTGTTTTTGTTACAAAAAAAGTATAATAAAAAGAGTTTAGGGGTTTGGAGATGCAAAATAAAACAAAAGAACACAAGGGAAGACATTACCTTTAAATCGGGTAACTCTCATTGATTTGAGATCAAAGGATTCCTTGGAAAGGGTTATTCCCAAATTTCGGCTTCAATGATGAATAGGGGGATGTGGAGAGACAAAATTTTCAGGGGTTGGACGATCCAAAGGATCTAGAGGTGTGGGTAAGGTGGTATAGGTAGGGGCCTTTTATAAGTGGAGAAGAGGGGCACTCTTGGAAAGTTATAAAAGGTTACTTTATTATAAAATGATTTTCAGATTTTAAAGTCCCAAAACTATATATTTCAAGTATAAGGAGATAAGAGTAAGAAATAAACCCATCCAATAGGTTTTTTACATGTGTATGTCTTAGATTTTACATTATCTTTTCATTTTATATAAATCATTTAATAATGAGGTAATCGATGCATCATCATGGTGTCATAAATAAATTAATTTATTTAATGTCTAAAAGTTATAAAAAAATATCATGATGTAGGAAATCTCTTTATCTTTCTAATGAATATTTATAGTCAAAAATATGACTTGTATAAACCCATTTAAAAATTGTTTTAGTAAAACAACACATGTTTGTGACATTTTTATTTTAACTTTAAATAAAAAGTTATTTCTGTCATTTTCCTACCAAAGTGGCTCCATGGGGTCCCCAAGTTGACCCATGGAATGTCTATATCGGCCATGACACATCCAATGAGGGTAGCACATGTGTATAGGTTATTTCATATTATTAAAACACTATTTTTACCTTAAATTACACTAATTATCTTTAATCGCGATTAATAAAACTTAAAAGTTACTATTCACCAAAAATTATTTTAATCTCATTGAACCACATTTTACTTCTTAATGTCAACCATGTATGTCAGATTTTAGAAAATCAAATCATAGAAGTGGAAAAGTTTCATTTAAACAAAAAATCAGTTTCTTTAACTACCACTTAGTGGTTTCACTAATCATCTAAAATTGATGTTTTTCAGAAAAATACCAAAACTTCACCCTAAGAAATATTTGATATTCCGAATTCAAAAATTATTTCTATTTTAAAAAATTATAAAAACATATAAGTTTAATTAATTAATTTAATAATTAATTCATGCTGTCAAGATAAATAGCTTGTTTTTAAGAAACAATATCTATTAAAAGATTGACACTAGTTTAAGTCCAATTTCAAAGTGAAATTAATTCCAATGACCACTATTGGATTAAATGGTAAAAATATATTCTAATTTCACTTTAGAAACAATTCAAAAGATAATCTAATCATATAAATAAATTAGATTAAAAATAGGTTTTGAATTAAAATACAACATTTTTCACTATTCATTAAAAAAGGAACTTTATAGGAAAAATACAAACAATTTACACAAAGTAAATTTTGATGTCGTGATTCTAAAGAGTAATTTTATTTTTTCAAATATAACACATAAAATTTTCTAAAAGTGTATTTAAAAGAGTTTCTCCATCAAAAGGCGGTTAATCGACCTTTTAAAGAATATTAGAATGTTTACGCTTAAAATTGGATTCATTCACATTTTTAATCCTCTAACATTTATTGTAAAAAGTAAACATATTTGACAAAAAAATATAATCAATTTTTAGTTAGTTCTGTTCATTTCCCACCATTATAACGGCTAGCCATTAACTACCATTTAAAATAATATTATTTTATTATTAGAGTGCAACGTAAGATTCCCAAGAAACTCGTTGCTGCGTATTGGGTACGACATCAAGCATAGCATCCCCTTTAAAGTAATATTAATATTTTATTTAAAATTATGGATAAATGTGAAAATGTCATATTCTTTATTTACTTGGGATGTTACAACTGATGTGTTTGGATTACTTTCCATTATCATTATTTCCTCATGTGTCTTAGGACACATTTTCTTAGAAATACGAATTTCATATGATGCTGGAAAAAATCCTCTCTTTGATTGTTCCATAATAAATCTCATCTGTATCTTATCAATGTATGTACTTTGACTTTGTCCCAACAATCAATTGGATCTACCATGATGAATCTTGAATCCAAGAATATATTATTCCACACCCAACTCCTACATGGGAAAGCATTGATTCAACCATTCCTTAACAGACTGTAAGACTTGTATCTCATTTCCAATAAGTAATATTTCATAAACATATACTATTAAAAAATAGATTACACTCCCAATAATCTTTTTGTAGACACAAGGCACACATTCATTCTTGATAAAACCAAATTCTGGTATGGCTTCATCAAAATGAATGTTCTAAGACGTGGATGCTTTCTATAATCCATATATGGATTTCTGAAACTTTCATACTCAATTGGTATCCTTTAGAGTCACAAAACCTTCAATTTGTTTCAAGTAGACATCTTCTTGAAGGTACCCATTAAGGAAGGCTATTTTGAAATCCATTTACCAAATCTCATAGTCATGGTAAGACACAATGGAAAGTAGAATATAGATGGACATCAGTATTGCAACTAGTGAAAGGGTTTCATCATTGTCAATTGCTTGACACTGTTTAAACCCTTTTGCAACCAGTCATGCCTTATAGGTACTGACTTGTCCATCCATGTCCAGTTTATTCTTGAATTCCCATTTTCAACCAACAGACGTTATGTCAACTAGAGGATCTACCAAAATCCAGACTTGGTTTTCATACATGAAATCCATTTCATAGTTCGTGGCTTATTGCCCCTTGAAAATGTATGTGCCTCTCACTGCTTCTTAATAGGTTAGAGGATAATTATTATCAACTAATAATGAGTCACTGTCCTCGATAACTAGAAAGCATACCATTCCAGTTCTATAACCTCTCTTGTACTCCAACATAGTACATGTGTTTTCAGAACAGATTCTTATTTAACAGGTTATTGCGGGATCTGTTTATGTACCAATTCTTGTGTACCATGAGCCTCGAATTCATTGAAGCCCATCTCGCTCCCATTATATCTTTTGGAGATGTTCTCTCTCTCAAATAATATGTCATGTATTTCCACTATAACCTTTTTGTGTGAGGGGTTGTATAGGTAATATCCCTTTGTTTTTTTGGGATATCCTATAAAGGTACACTTTATGCCTCGGGTGCGAGTATGTTACCTAAAGAATTGTTAAAAAAATTCTTCGCTACCCCACACATGTTAATTATATAACATGGATTTTCTTCTACTCCAGAACATGTATTGAATACTACATATCAATTTACTTGGTACTTGGTTTAGTATGTGTGCCAATTTTTGTAACACATTTCTCTAAAAGTATAAGGGAAGGCTCACATGAATCATCATTGATCTCACCATGTCGAACAGGGTGCAGTTTATCCCTTCAGTCACACCATTACACTATGGTGTGTAAGTGGGAGGGAGTTGGGATAGGTTCCCAAACTCCTGTTTATAATCAATAAAGTCCTAATTAAGTTATTACCCACCTCGGTCTGAGTGGATTTTTTTTAATATTCATACCAAGATAGTTCTCAACATTATTCTTTTATTCTTTGAACTTATCAAAAGAATCCCACTTATTCCTCATTTAGAAGATATATCCTTTTCTGATAAAATCATTAGTAAAAGTTATGATGTATGAGTACCCTCTTCAGGCTTTAAATAAAAATTGTCTACACACATCAGTATGAACCAATTGAAGAAGTTATTTAGCCCTTTCACCTTTCCCACTAAATGTGGATTTGTCCATTTTTTCATGTAACAATGCATGACATACACCTTGTGGTTTTAGTGTGAATGAATCAAAATATCCATCCTGATGTTACATTGTCATGTGTTTCTCATTTACATGACCTAGGCAGCGATTCCAAAGTTGGGTGTGGTATGAGTCATGTGAAGTATGTTTGTTATCAATTTCCATTACTTTCTTTCTGTAACCCAACATGTAATGACCATTATATAAATGTTCCATAGCAAAACAAATACTATCTTTGTAAAAAAAGAAAAATTCATTTCCAAACTAGAAAATACGTTCATCTATATCAAATATGGATACATAAATAATGTTTTAAGTAATAGAAGGCACATAATAACAACCCTTTAACACCAACATCATCTTAATTGTCAACGTGAGGTGGTAGTTCTCGATAGCTATAATATCAAGTCTGGATCTGTTGGCTACTCATAGATCAAGCTCCCCTTTGTTAATCTTCATAAATCTACTTAGTTCTTGTATGTGGATACATATGTGAGCACCACGAACTATATTTAATATCCAATTTTTAGAAACAGATAGATTTCATTCGATAAAAAATGCACTAGAAGCTTCCCCTTGCTTCTTAGACTGGGTGAAGTTCATTTTCCAGTGGCCCTTCTTACCACATGCAAAAAATAGCCTCATGTTCCATTTTCCTCCCATTTTATCTTCCTTTTTCTAGCAAGTTCATGAAGAATATTTGGGAATAAATCACTTTACATTCCCTTTCCTATTATTCACCATAAGGACAAAAGGATTTTCACGCTTCATATATTTGTACACTAGGAGAATGAGGATAAAAGATCAGATAGAGTCATCTCAAGGTTTTTATATTGAAATTGATGATAATGTTAGATAATCTTTGAGGGAGTGATGTGATAATGATATTGGTGCCTAGTTATTCGTGGAGTATAAAAACTAGAACCTCTAGGCACTCAATGTAGCCAACGAGCATGACTACATGATGCCAAACTAGGGTACCTTTTCCAACATTACATTAAAAGAGTGCCTAAGAGATCTCAAACCTTTCCTATCTTTCTCTCTCTTGGTAAAGACCATAGAGGTGCTTGAGCATGATATAATCATCCATGGTTTTAAGATACTTCATGAGATCACTAGAAATTGATGATAACATCAAACATTAAACATCGATTGCATTGTTCATATTTTTCTCATGGACTGGGAAATCCTCATCACTCGACTCTTTAGAAGGTAGATCGGGTAATACTTACTCCAACACATAAGACTTTTGTTCATGGAGTCGGATATCTTAAAGGCATCTAAACCATTCATGGATGTTACGGCCAATGAGGATGTTTCCTTTATCTAGAATTGACCACAGGTATAATGTTGTTGATGATCTTTTCATTTTTATTGTACAATTAAAATAGAAGATCATTAGTACTTGATTAATTTTTTTGAGAAATTATAAATATTTTTCAAGTCTCCCACTATTTTATCACGACCTAATTTCCCTTACCATTGAACTCACAATATCTAGTTTCCTTGACATTATAGTGTCAAGGATCCATATTTCAATTACATAACCCGGCTATTAGAAGGTATTTAGGTAGGTAGGTATTTTCCAACTGCAGGCTTGCAGCTCATTGATCTGTTGAGTGGACTCCCCAATCCTAAAGTCATGACTTTTGGATTTCCTCAACTCTTACCTATAATATTACACCAAGTCCATCAAGGGATACTCCTCTTGATCAAATATGGTTAAGTCAACCTGAAACCTTTCATAAGGGATTCGTATATAAAAGTAATTATCCCAACAAAGGGTTGGTCAAACACATAGTTTTATTTAGTTTCTCCCTTAATCAAGTAACAAATGGCTTGGTATGACATAATTTTTTAGTTGACAAATATTTATCTCTTATGCATGAATTTATTATTCACATTATCACATTATTGTTAATATTAAGTGGAACTTACTTAAGTGATTAAAAATGTATTGATAATATTTACGCATAAGTCTGTTTTATTTTAGTTCTATCAGGCATTATTCTTTAATTCATTAATTATGTGATTATGAAAAAACATCCATCATGATAAACCATGCAATCGAAAGAAAAAAAAATAAATAGAATGATCAAGCTCCTTTTTAAAGTTTATTTTATCTATCAGTTGATAAATTAACCCTAACCTAGGAGAGAAACAACTTGAACCTTTTGGGTTCATGTTTATAGATTTCCATTTGTCCACCTCTATATCTCCTCGGATTTGTTTCATCTCACCTTTAGCTTGAACCGCCTCCACTAGTTTTGGTGTTCCATCCATTACATATATCTTTTTTAAACTCACATGTAGGTGTGGGGTAAAAAAGTGGGTTTATATAAAATAAACCTTGGTCACATAGGCCCTACATATTAATAATGAAAAGGATCACGGGACAAAACATTTAATTTAAATAAATAAGTTAAAAGAAATCATCCTCATAAAAAGCTCCTAGTATAGCTCATGATCATCCATACATGCAACATATTTATAGATAAATAAAACTAGCATTAAATTCATTAATAATTCTTATTTAAGATAAATCATGATCGAATCAATTAATTATCATCTTTAATTAATCAATACTTTTATCTTAATACCTTTTTTGAATTTCCTTGATATTTTCATCCATCATAATTTTAAACAGACAAATTCATTTAAAATTATCTTTATACGTAACTTGTACCTTAGAGGAAACCCATTGAATTATTATTCGTATCCAACCAATGATTAGAAATGAACATTAAACAGATGTTAAATTAAACACATATAAATTAAACACATATCATGTGTTGTTCCAAAGCATTATTCCTGCACAATGGTACACGTCAGAAGGGTTTATATAATATAATAATAAATTTTAATAAATCTACGTAATTTGGATGGGTACACAACATGTAGTTCCAACTACGCAGCATGTACTATTTTTCACTGTACATTTGAAGTACACACATGGGGAAATGAAGTGTGAGTGTTCTTAGGAAATATTTGGAGTACATTATGTGTCCAGTAGGGCACACGTCATGTAGTTCCTCATTATGCGGTCTCCTACATGGAATGTTGTGTATGAGTTACATAGTATAACTCTAACCCGAAGAGACTACACATCATGTACAGTGGGCCACACAATGTGTAATATGGAAACCATCTGCCACCTATTCCGGGCCAACACACTGAGTCATAAAGACTAATACAAACTCTAATTACATGGCTTGGTTTGGCAGAATAGACACGGTGCATTGAACCTTGGCTACATCACATAAACTGCCTAATACATGCCATTTGTTCTTATGTTTTGCGTTCAAGAACCATTGGAACCTCTAGATGAGATCCTATGTTTTATTTTAATAAACATTAAAAGAAAACATTATTTCTATAATGCACATGATAAATGAAAGTGGAGGAACAGATCTGGAGATTATGATTTTTGGAACGATTAACTTAAATTGAAACAACTAAGTTATTGAATGTGTAAATCATCAATGAAATATTTAAATAATTGTAAATTGTGATGTAACCTCCCATTTATACCACTTGAAGGTTCTTGGTGCATTAGAAGCATGGTTGGGGTGGCACCCAACTTTTATTTTTACCATGATCAATGACTATTCTGGGATCAATACGATGATAAAGCTAGTCTCCACGAAATATAATCAAAGATTTAGATAAAGAATGAAGAGGCATGAAACCTTTACAGATGATATTGCACATCATGTTTGTGATTAATTTACATTAATTCAAAAATAATGGAAATCCCTGGATCATTATTATTTTCTTCATTGATGATGTTGATCATTTGGAAGGACCCTTCTAGATTATCTCATTGTGCTTGTGAGGATCCAAACCAGAATCCCTCTAGAGGTGATCCGCACATGCTCCAATGGCCTCTGAATGATTACACTCATTCTCTGGGTGTTATCATGGTGAAGCACATGTCTGTGTCGGTCGTTATTGATTTCTTGTTCTATGGACTTGAAGAACGACTCTCATTCTTATGAGCGGTGGGAAGAGGGTTTGAGAGAGAAATTGTTTATCTGAACAATTCTCAATTCACCAAGCATGCATTGTGTTCGCAATGGAACAATAGATGTAATTGTATATTTATATGCATTGAACATTAGTTTCAATATTTAATTGTGTAACAAAAACTAAATACATTCATGAACAGAGAGAAAAACGATGCTCATAATAATAAAACTGCATCATTATTTATGGTGTACCCACTTGCGCAAAATATATTTATGAATAAAATTCCATGACACAAAATAATTGTAGCATCATTATTATTTTAACATGTTCAAACTAATAATTATATGTTGTCTTGCAAATAATTATTTTACTGGCGGACCAACCTTGGTCTGCTTGAACTCCACTTCAATTTATTAAACACATGAATAAATATATAAATAAGTTATTCTATTAAATAAATATTTTATTTACAGACAAGTAATTAAAAATTTATTAAATATTCAATAATATAAAAAAATATATTTTATTTAATTCATGTTATCATCTTAACTTGAATAATATTATTCCATGGTCTTAAGAATAACATTTATTTCATTAATTAAATTCAAATAGAATTTAACCGAGACCACCAAAAACACTTAGTGTGTGACCCTCTTGGATTCTATCTCGTTGGTATTAGGAGGGCTTACCTAAAGTACAAGAGTACTGTCTAGAAATAGGTCATGGAACCCAAGAGAAAGAACATATAGTCACAACAATGACATCCACAGACAAATGCTCACTATGTAATATAATACCTTTATCTCAATATCTCATCAAGAAGGTTTCATGATAGCGTCATCAACATTTGTACTTGATACCTCATTCTTTGAATACTTGAAATAAACTCATCGTTACACAATGGCCATGCAATTTTGCATGAAAATTCTATTTCAATCAAATGGAAGATATATCAAATACCATAAATGGAAGGGACAAATCCTTCATGGAATTATCAATTAATATCGTGCCACTCATGATGCACCCAACGTACCCTACATCCCACTAACTTTATGGGTGATGATTTTTATCACCAAATCAAAGTGTGAAATACATGACACATATTAATGATAATATTAAATTATAAGGATCATTACACACTCTCGTAGATAGATATATTCGAGGAAACATAAACAAGCGGAATTCCTACAGGCGGGTTTGTTCTCATTATCCATGTCTTGGAGATTACCAAGTTCAAACTACAAGATATGAAGTCTCATCTTCTTACAAGTACTATCACATGACGGTATGCATAATATGTGTCCCATAATAGTATTTCATCCAACCGTAGAACTATATTTAAGAATATATTTATAGAATTTCATGGTTCTCACCATAGCAGGGAACTTCTGCGACCTTATCAATGCAAAAAATACCCTGGGAAATTATTAACTCATAGTCATGCAGAAAAATTAACAATATGTAATAATATGTTTATTATTTAAATACACTAAATATCCATGTATTAAAAGTACAAATAATTGATTCTAGGTCACAAACTATTACACCATAAAGGTTCTAAAAAAGAGTGCATAGTGTGTAGAAACCATACACGTTGTGTACCCTTGAATACCTATTCAAGCATATAAACACACATGGTACATGATGTGTAAGAAAAGTAAATGGCATGTACTCAAGTCCCCCACCTGGCTATGTAATTTTACACAACCAGCTTCACATGGGTTCTTCCTGTGTAAAAGTACATGGTGTGTACCTATAGTGCACAATGGGCACTAGCTGAAAACCATTATCCAGTGCTCTCCTTCACATGGATGGACACACGGTTACTTACCACACGACATGTACACATAATACATGGCATTTACTTTAAGAAAAGTGTTCTTCCCAAATAGAAGAACACATATCCAACGTCACTAGTGTCACACACCGCGTTGTCTGGGTTTCTAGGCAGTAAACCTCTGAAACTTCTCCCAAACTCCCATTTTTTAAAGGTAATATAATGGTATAACAAATTCTGATCTGTGAGGGACCATACTCCCCATGAATCAATGTTTAGCATCCACTTGCAGTACATTATATCATAATGTAATCTATGGAAGACAAGTGTTCCATGTAATTCTGATCCAAGAGGTCCCATACACCTGTGTAAAGACCCGCAAATTTCAGGGAAATTTTTTTTTTGGAATTTTACAAGAGCGCAGCTTCAGACGGCACCTGATTCCGAGGCCCGGTGTGCCTGGAATCAATTTCCGAAGTTTGGCTCGGGTATGTTCAGTGAACGGATGAGCGGGGTTTTCTATCTTTTGAACCGGTGCCCGGAATCGAATTCGAAGGGCACCGATGAAATCACATCGCCGGTATTTGCTTAGAAACGCCTCTTCCGGAGTTGCGTTTGCTCAACCGTGGTTTTTAAAATTTTGGGCTTTAAGTCGGAAATAAAATAAAGGTTGTGCGACAACTTTATTTTATTTCACTTAAGCCGGTTGGAAGTCACTTGAAAGCCACTTAAGCTGAGTTAAAGCGGATAGGGTGCTATCTGGAAATATCCTACCCTCTTGGTAGGATATTTGTGCGGTGGGGCCCGCACGAGCCCCGCCGTTTCTTCCGCTAAGTAACGCACCCGCGAAAACCCGTCAAAGTAACTGAAAAGTCAACCGACGCGTTTTCTTAAATTCTTAACAGACCATTTAATTGAGCGGTTTATTTCGGGAATTAAATGGGATGTTTCGTTCGTTGAATTAATTCAACGAACTGATGGGTCGTTACTTACGCATTTGCGTTTGTTGGCAAAATAATACAATAGACCAACGTGTCTATTTTGGAGGATTACTCTTTATTCTATGGGCCTCCACCCTCCCCGCGAAGAACGCGAAGAACGCGAAGAACGCGAAGAACGCGAAGAACGTGAAGAACGCGAAGAACGCCGGAACCAAAATTCGACGACGCACACCATGATCCGCGACGTCGACAAACTTTTTCCGCGACCTTCTTCTTCTTCTTCGACGCTTCTTTTCCGCGGCGAACCTACGATCGGCGGTTAAAGGTGAGAATCGAATCTTCTAAATTCTCCCTTTTTATAATTCGATATCAACGGATTTAAATTAATTAAATCCGTTTGATCTTGATCCGGAGATCGTCGGCGCGACTCCTTCCTGCGGTGCGACGAGCGTCTCTTCCGCGACGATCACCAAATCCGCGACGACCTCTCGTCCGACGACAACGACAAGGTAGGGATTTAATTCTTGATGATTCATTCCCGTGTTTTTATTTCTTTTTGAATAAAGAACCGGCATGAATATTTTCAATTAATTAAAATTGAATTGCCGTTTAAAAGAAAAAGAAGTGACCAATTTTTATCTTGATTAAAAATTGTTGTAGCCCCTTTCTCCCGTTGTTTATGACTAACGCGAAGGGGTGTGGGTCTAACGAACAAGACCCGACAACCCTCCGCCGATCCTTTTCGTGTGCGGTCTTGGCAAGCGACGACGAACCGTGCGGCAAGGGTGATCCGTTGATCCCGCAATGAAGATCGGCCCCTGGGTGGAGCAACGGCGCAGACGGGAGAGGAATCGGGCCACCGGAGCTACTCCGGCGGCCCGCGGAAGGCGGCGGCGGCGCCAGGCGCGCCGCCGGAGGATCCGCCGCGGCGGCGGCGAACCGCCGGACCGCGTCCGCGGTCCGGCCACCCAACACGCGGCCCGCGCGGGCCGCGTTCCACCTAAGCCGCGGGTCAAACCCGGGGCGCCCCTTGGCCGCTCGGCCGAGGTCGAGCCGGCCGGTCCAGTCGGCCGGGACGCGCCTAGGCCGGACCGGACCCGGCCCAACCGGGCGGGCCGGGTCGCCCCGGGCCCAGAACCCCCGTTTTCGGGCCCTCTTCGGTCTTTTGCCCATATCTCGGGCCTGAGACCTCCGATTGACGAACCGTCAGCGGCTACGCGATCCTTGGATCGAGACGGTCTTTTCGGTATATTACACTCAAGGTTTCGGAAGACTTTGGGTTCGGCCGGGTTGGTTCGTACGCGAAACCAACCGGGCCCTCGGAGCGGAAACGCTCATAACTCGAGCTGCGGACGTCCGATCGACGTACCGTCAGCTGTGGAGGTTTCCTCTAAGTGAGACGGAACTTTTTGCATACTCCGCCCGGGGATCGGGCACAGGCGGAGTACGGTCGGGTTGGTTTTTCCCTAAAAACCAACCGGGCCCCTGAGACGAAAATGCCAATAACTCTCAGACCGGGCGTCTGATTGACGCGCCGTCTGTTGCGTTGAGATCCTGTTGTCGATACGGAACTTTTGGATACATCAACTTCGGACTACGTGTTAGTTGATGTATCAGCCTCTCAGCTCATGGAGCGGACCCTCCTAAACGAGCTCGCTGTGTGCGGGAACCCTAGTGCTGGCTGTGACTCCGACGACAGAGCAGAGATCCTCCGTGGACTGCGACAACGACAGAGCAGAGATCCTTCGTGGACTGCGGCGACGACTGTGCGGAGATCCTCAGTGGACTGCGTCGACTACTGCACTCAGCGATCCTACATGGATCAGTGCTACAGGTCCTGTGTGGGCCCGATCCTATGTGGGTCCTTACTACCGGTTCTGTGTGAGCCACTGCCTACAGGTTCTGTGTGAGCCCGATCCTGTGTGGGTCTTTTGCGGGGGTTAGTACCTATCGATCCTTCGTGGGTCCGACGACTTAGATGGATCAGTGATCATCTTTGACGTCATCTGAAAAAGTATACCTGGTTGAGCTGAATCTTATGTTACTCTCCTTTGTGGAATGTGTTGAACTATCCTATGTGGATTTACTGTTTACTCTCCTTTGTGGATTTGAGTCTTTCTTTCCTGTGTGGATTGAGTTGTTCTTGAGCTCGTGAGCAGAGCTAGAAGTGGGGACTTAGGTATATGTATGGGCATATATCTAAGTCGAGTCAGATGTTACTTCGTGATTGCACCTTCCTTTTTGTGCTATATCCTTTGTGGATTTCGGGAGACCTTCGGGGGTCTCGGGGTCCTTACTGAGTAGCTTATACTCACCCCTGCACGGCCTTTGCCCGCACCTTGTTGTGTTGGATGCAGACGACGGACAGCGCTGATCTCGGTTGGGGCGTGGAGCAGGATGGTACCTGGAGGCGGACCACTGGGCGGGACGTGCTCGGAGCGGACGTGGGACCCGAGGAGCCTGGAGGCTATCTGTACCCACCCTTCAGGTGGGATTGCCAGTGTACGACACGAGGCCGCCGTCTTTTCTTCAGTTGCTGTTCTTTACCTTTTCAGTTGTACTTTCAGTTGTGCTTGTATTCCGGCCCCCTTTACTTTTCTGCACTTGGTAGTTACTTTCCGCTTGCTGACTCTGTGGTGGTTGTTACTTATAAAGGCAATGCCTTCCCTGTTTACCGGGATTTTACACCTTGGTGCTAGTCGCCAGCCCTTGGCCTATGGAAGGCGGGCTTGGGGTAGTCACGGCACGGGCCCCGAGGTCGGGTCGTGACAAATTGGTATCAGAGGTGGTCGGTTCTACCGCAGACTCTAATCGTCATTTCTTTCTATATGAAGCAATAGTGTTTAGTGTATTGAGTGTGGTTATCAGTTCAGGGAGCCCAGTGTTGGTGTGGCGGCCGACGTATCCGTACACCAGGACCCTGACTCCTGATTTCCGACTTAATGCATGAAAACATTGATTGAGTGTGTGTTCAATGTTTTCTTTGTGATTACTTGTGTCAGCTCACCGGGTATACTGATCTGCTTCATGAATGTCTCAAGTTTTCCTTGTGATTACTTGTGCCAGCTCACCAGGTATACTGTTCTGACTGTGGTGCTCTTGTTCTCCTTTTCAGGATGGCCCCGCGACGACAGCCATCTAGGGTTCCGAGTGTAGGGCGCGACGGCAGCCCACCGAGCGACGAGGCCTCGGTGCAGGGCCCTTTGCCAGCAGTGGCACCGGCGGTAGCTTTACCCGCCGAGCCACCAATGCTACCAGTACCAGACGCTGACGATGCACGTCGCCTCAGGGCACTGCATGAGTTTCAGAGCCAGCGACCGCCCAGGTTTCGCGGTGAGGCGGACCCCTAGGCCGCCGAGGACTGGCTAGAGGCGGTGGTACGGATCTTTAGGCTAGTGAGGACACCAGCGGATCTCATGGTGATTCTCGCGGCGAGCCTCCTGCAGGCGGCGGCAGGACGATGGTGGACCAGACCCCCATGCAGACGGCCTCAGGACACCGGATCAGCAGTGCGGGGCACACAGCGGAGTGCCAGCCTTCCGAGAGGCAGGCAGTGCTACTCCTGCGGCGGGCAGGGTCACATGGCTCGTGACTACCCGACTCGTCGACCAGAGGAGCAGCAGACGGTGGAGGGGCCACCCAGGCAGAGGCAGAGGGTCGACCGTGGCGGTCCGCAGGGAGGAGGCGGACGAGGCAGAGGAGCTGGCCGAGCAGCGGGTGGTGGGCGACGCTTCCAGGCTCTACCCCCACCACCACCAGGAGGGCCACCTCGACCACAGGGAGCTGGCGGGCAGGGACAGGCCCAGCTCCAGGCAGTGGAGGCCTAAGACCCCGACATGCCAGAGATTATTCGAGGTACGATCTGTGTCTATTCCACCCTTGCTGCAGTACTTATAGACACCGGAGCGAGTCACTCTTTCATAGCCTCTGCCCTTGTTTGGAGCTCGGAGATTCCGACTGAGCCGTTGGCTCGATCCTTACGGCTAGAGACTCCTACGGGAGCAGACTCGACGATTATGCACTGGTGCCGGCAGTGTGAACTTACTCTAGGAGGCGAGAGCTTCGGCTGGGATCTCCTTCTAGCGGCGTCGAGGCCTTACGACGTCATCTTGGGCATGGATTGGCTATCCACGGTTCATGCCCAGATCGACTGTTTTAGGCGCAAGGTGCGATGTGTTCGCACCGACGGGAGCAGGTTTACCTTCACCGGCGAGAAGGGAACCTTTGCAGCACAGGATGGACTTCCGTGGAGGAGAGTGCAGCCCATCTCTCATCAGTTGGCTAGCCTCATCCTAGGAGCAGTGGACGTGCGGAGTCCAGCTTTTCCTGCAGTGGTGGACCAGTACGTGGACGTCTTTCCCGACGACGTTCCAGGGCTACCTCCTCGTAGAGAGGTAGACTTTTACATCGACTTGTACCCCGGGACAGCCCTGATATCTACTCCAGCATATCGGATGGCCCCCGCCGAGCTTCGAGAGCTGCGGGTACAGTTGGAGGACTTACAGAGCAAGGGGTTTATCCGACCCAGTGTTTCACCCTGGGCTTCCCCGATATTGTTTGCCAAGAAGGCGGACTGGAGCTTGCGACTGTGTGTCGACTATCGTCGCCTGAACCAGGTGACAGTGAGGAAAAAGTATCCGCTGCCACGGATTGATGACCTCTTCGATCAGCTCAAGGGAGCGCGGTGGTTCTCGAAGATAGACCTCCGGTCAGGATATCATCAGCTCAGAGTTCGGGACGAGGACGTGCAGAAGACGGCCTTCAGGTGTCGGTATGGCCATTATGAGTTCTTGGTTATGCCGTTCGGCGTAACCAATGCTCCAGCAGTGTTCATGAGCCTCATGAACAGGATCTTCCATCCATACCTCGACCGATTTGTCGTGGTCTTCATCGACGACATTTTGGTATACTCGACGACTGAGGAAGAGCATGCCTACCACCTGCGAGTTGTGCTAGACACACTCCGAGAGCACCAGCTTTATGGCAAGCTCTCAAAATGACAGTTCTGGTTACGTGAGGTCCATTTCTTGGGGCACGTCATCTCTGAGGCGGGAGTTGCAGTGGATCCCGCGAAGATCGAGGCAGTGCTAGCTTGGGAGCCACCCAGGAGCATGACGGAGGTGCGGAGCTTCTTGGGCCTAGCCGGATACTATCGGAGATTTGTGCTAGACTTCTCCAGAGTTTCGGAACCACTCTCAGCCTTGACAAAGAAGGGGAAACCCTTTGTGTGGTCAGACAGATGTCAGCAGAGCTTCCAGGAGCTGAGACAGAGATTGACCAGCGCACCTATCTTGAGGTTGCCTGAGGAGGGAGTTGGATAGGTAGTTTACTGCGATGCATCAGGGACAGGACTCTGGTGCGTTCTAATGCAGGAGCGGGCCGTGATCGCCTACGGATCACGTCAGTTGAGGCCGCATGAGCAGAACTACGCCACTCATGACCTGGAGTTAGCAGCAGTGGTCTTCGCTCTGAAGACTTGGCGGCACTATCTGATGGGTGAGCGCTTCACAGTCTTTTCTGACCACCAGAGTCTCAGGTATATCTTCTCTCAGAAGGACCTGAACCTGAGACAGCGGAGATGGCTTGAGTTCCTCCAGGACTATGACTTTGAGATAGTATATACTCCTGGGAAGGGGAACGTGGTAGCCGATGCCCTCAGCAGGAGGACGGGCATTCAGCTACTTGAGGAGGCGACGGAGCAGCTAGCCTCCTTACAGATATCCTTCGTGGATAGAGACGGAGCAGCCTTTCTTCAGTCTCTCACAGTCTCTCCTCCACTTCTACAGCGGGTCAGAGAGGCTCAGCGTGGGGACGCTGACTGTGAGACCCGGCGTGCACTGATATCCTCAGGTCAGGCGCTTGATGATTTCTCCCTTGGAGCAGAGCACGACATCCTTTTCAGAGGACGTACCTTCGTACCAGTCGCTTTACGAGAGGAGGTGCTGAGAGAGTTTCACACTTATCCTTTGGCGGTACATCCCGGAGCGGCGAAGATGTACCAGGATCTCAGAGGACAGCACTGGTGGCCGGGCATGAAGAAAGCTGTGGCAGAGTTCGTTTCACGATGCCTCACCTGCCAGCAGGTGAAGGCAGAGCATCAGGTACCAGCAGGCTTGGTACAGCCCTTGGAGGTCCCGGAGTGGAAGTGGGACGGGATATCTATGGACTTCGTGACTGGACTTCCACGCACTTCCAGAGGTCACGACTCCATTTGGGTGATTGTCGACCGACTCACCAAGTCGGCACACTTCTTACCCATCAGAGAGCAGGGCTCAGTGGAGAGCTTGGGACGTCTTTACGTCCAGGAGATCGTACGGCTTCACGGTGTGCCATCGTCTATCGTCTCCGATGGAGATGCTCGTTTCACTTCCCGGCTTTGGAAGGGGTTGCAGGAGGCGTTCGGGACGCAGCTCCATCTGAGCACAGCCTTCCACCCTCAGACGGATGGTCAGACTGAGAGGACCATACAGACACTCGAGGACATGCTCCGTGCATGTGTTCTCGACTTTGGTCGCAGCTGGGAGGACCACCTACCCTTGGTGGAGTTCGCGTACAACAACAGCTACCACTCCACCATCGGGATGGCACCATACGAGGCGTTGTACAGCAGACCCTGCAGATCACCGTTGTGCTGGACAGACCCTGGGGAGTCAGCACTCGTGGGACCAGAGATGGTCCGAGCCACGACAGAGAAGGTCCAGATCATCCAGGAGAGGATGAGGACAGCTCAGAGCTGACAGAAGTCATATGCTGACAGGAGGCGGAGGCCACTAGAGTTCGAGGATGGCGACCACGTCTTTTTGCGTGTCTCACCTCGACGTGGTTTACGGAGATTTGGTCGAGGCGGAAAGTTGTCTCCACGCTTCATCGGGCCTTTCCAGGTCCTCAGCAGGATAGGAGAGGTGGCTTATCGCCTGGCTCTACCACCTCAGTTGCACCGGGTGCACGACGTCTTCCACATGTCTCAGCTGAGGAGATACGTGCACGACCCGATGCACATCATCGACTTTGGGGAGCTGGACGTGGACGATGGGGCGACTTTTGCGGAGGTCCCAGTGGAGATCGAGGATCGACAGGAGTGGGTCCTACGTGGGCAGTCGATTCCTCTTATGTGCGTCAGATGGCAGCACGGGAACCTCCAGGAGAGCACTTGGGAGCGGGAGGCTCAGATGCGTGCTCAGTACCCCCATTTGTTCCCCTAGTTTTTGATGTATCTTTACGGGGACGTAAATCCCTGAGGTGGGAGTAATGTAAAGACCCGAAAATTTCAAGGAAATTTTTTTTTTGGAATTTTACAAGAGCGCAGCTTCAGACGGCACCTGATTCCGAGGCCCGGTGTGCCCGGAATCAATTTCCGAAGTTTGGCTCGGGTACGTTCAGTGAACGGACGAGCGGGTTTTTCTATCTTTTGAACCGGTGCCCGGAATCGAATTCTGAGGGCACCGATGAAATCGCAGAGCCGGTATTTGCTTAGAAACGCCTCTTCCGGAGTTGCGTTTGCTCAACCGTGGTTTTTAAAATTTTGGGCTTTAAGTCGGAAATAAAATAAAGGTTGTGCGACAACTTTATTTTATTTCACTTAAGCCGCTTGGAAGTCACTTGAAAGCCACTTAAGCTGAGTTAAAGCGGATAGGGTGCTATCCGGAAATATCCTACCCTCTTGGTAGGATATTTGTGCGGTGGGGCCCGCACGAGCCCCGCCGTTTCTTCCGCTAAGTAACGCACCCGCGAAAACCCGTCAAAGTAACTGAAAAGTCAACCGACGCGTTTTCTTAAATTCTTAACAGACCATTTAATTGAGCGGTTTATTTCGTGAATTAAATGGGCTGTTTCGTTCGTTGAATTAATTCAACGAACTGATGGGTCGTTACTTACGCATTTGCGTTTGTTGGAAAAATAATAAAATAGACCAACGTGTCTATTTTGGAGGATTACTCTTTATTCTCTGGGCCTCCACCCTCCCCACGAAGAACGCGAAGAACGCGAAGAACGTGAAAACGCGAAGAACGCCGGAACCAAAATTCGACGACGCACACCGTGATCCGCGACGTCGACAAACTTTTTCCGCGACCTTCTTCTTCTTCTTCGACGCTTCTTCTTCCGCGGCGAACCTACGATCGGCGGTTAAAGCTGAGAATCGAATATTCTAAATTCTCCCTTTTTATAATTTGATATCAACGGATTTAAATTAATTAAATCCATTTGATCTTGATCCGGAGATCGTCGGCGCGACTCCTTCCCGCGGTGCGACGAGCGTCTCTTCCGCGACGATCACCAAATCCGCGACGACCTCTCGTCCGACGACGACGACAAGGTAGGGATTTAATTCTTGATGATTCATTCCCGTGTATTTATTTCTTTTTGAATAAAGAACTGGCATGAATATTTTCAATTAATTAAAATTGAATTGCCGTTTAAAAGAAAAAGAAGTGAACAATTTTTATCTTGATTAAAAATTGTTGTAGCCCCTTTCTCCCGTTGTTTATGACTAACGTGAAGGGTGCGGGTCTAACGAACAAGACCCGACAACCCTCCGCCGATCCTTTTCGTGTGCGGTCTTGGCAAGTGACGACGAACCGTGCGGCAAGGGCGATCCATTGATCCCGCAGTGAAGATCGGCCCCCGGGTGGAGCAACGGCGCAGACGGGAGAGGAATCGGGCCACCGGAGCAACTCCGGCGGCCCGCAGAAGGCGGCGGCGGTGCCAGGCGCGCCGCCGGAGGATCCGCCGCGGCTCGGCCGCGGCAGCGGCGAACCGCCGGACCGCGTCCGCGGTCCGGCCACCCAACACGCAGCCCGCGCGGGCCGCGTTCCACCTAAGCCGCGGGTCAAACCCGCAGCGCCCCTTGGCCGCTCGGCCGAGGTCGAGCCGGCCGGTCCTGTCGGCCGGGCCGCGCCCAGGCCGGGTCGGGTCGCCCCGGGCCCAGAACCCTCGTTTTCGGGCCCTCTTCGGTCTTTTGCCCATATCTCGTGCCTGGGACCTCCGATTGACGAACCGTCAGCGGCTACGCGATCCTTGGATCGAGACGGTCTTTTAGTTATATTACACTCAAGGTTTCGGAAGACTTTGGGTTCGGCCGGGTTGGTTCGTACGCGAAACCAACCGGGCCCTCGGAGCGGAAACGCTCATAACTCGAGCTGCGGACGTCCGATCGACGTACCGTCAGCTGTGGAGGTTTTCTCTAAGTGAGACGGAACTTTTGGCATACTCCTCCCGGGGATCGGGCACAGGCGCAGTACGGTCGGGTTGGTTTTGTCCTAAAAACCAACCGGGCCCCTGAGACGAAAATGCCAATAACTCTCAGATCGGGCGTCCGATTGACGCGCCGTCTGTTGCGTTGAGATCCTGTTGTCGATACGGAACTTTTGGATACATCAACTTTGGACTACGTGTCAGTTGATGTATCAGCCTCTCGGCTCGTGGAGCGGACCCTCCTAAACGAGCTCGCTGTGTGCGGGAACCCTAGTGCTGCCTGTGACTCCGACGATAGAGCAGAGATCCTCCGTGGACTGCGACGACGACAGAGCAGAGATCCTTCATGGACTGTGGCGACGACTGTGCGGAGATCCTCAGTGGACTGCGTCGACTACTGCACTCAGCGATCCTACGTGGATCAGTGCTACAGGTCCTGTGTGGGCCCGATCCTCTGTGGGTCCTTACTACCGATCCTATGTGGGTCATTACTACCGGTTCTGTGTGAGCCACTGCCTACAGGTTCTGTGTGAGCCCGATCCTGTGTGGGTCTTTTGCGGGGGTTAGTACCTATCGATCCTTCGTGGGTCCGACGACTTAGATGGATCAGTGATCATCTTTGACGTCATCTAAAAAAGTATACCTGGTTGAGCTGAATCTTATGTTACTCTCCTTTGTGGAATGTGTTGAACTATCCTATGTGGATTTACTGTTTACTCTCCTTTGTGGATTTGAGTCTTGCTTTCCTGTGTGGATTGAGTTGTTCTTGAGCTCGTGAGCAGAGCTAGAAGTGGGGACTTAGGTATATGTATGGGCATATATCTAAGTCGAGTCAGATGTTACTTCGTGATTGCACCTTCCTTTTTGTACTATATCCTTTGTGGATTTCGGGAGACCTTCGGGGGTCTCAGGGTCCTTACTGAGTAGCTTATACTCACCCCTGCACGGGCTTTGCCTGCACCTTGTTGTGTTGGATGCAGACAACAGACAGCGCTGATCTCGGTTGGGGCGTGGAGCAGGATGGTACCTGGAGGCGGACCACTGGGCGGGACGTGCTCGGAGCGGACGTGGGACCCGAGGAGCCTGGAGGCTATCTGTACCCACCCTTCAGGTGGGATTGCCAGTGGATGACATGAGGCCGCCGTCTTTTCTTCAGTTGCTGTTCTTTACCTTTTCAGTTGTACTTTCAGTTGGGCTTGTATTCCAGCCCCCTTTACTTTTCTGCACTTGGTAGTTACTTTTCGCTTGCTGACTCTGTGGTGGTTGTTACTTATAAAGATAATGCCTTCCCTGTTTACCGGGATTTTACGCCTTGGTGCTAGTCGCCAGCCCCTGGCCTATGGAAGGCGGGTTTGGGGTAGTCACAGCATGGGCCCCGAGGTCGGGTCGTGACAACCTGAGGGAATGAAGTTTGGTGTTCATCTAATTTGAACTATATCATGTACCAGTAGGCTTATCAAACTTGTACAAATATCTATAAAAGTAACTATTATAATAATCTACAATCAGTAATGCTCTCTAAATGTCATGGTAGGAATGTATGGCATGTGATTTGTATCAAGTGCCTATATGTTGCATGATATGGCATACCCACATCTCATCAAGTTGTAAAAAAAATAGAACCAGAATGATATCAATAATGACAGATCAATATGTGTCTATCATCCATTAGTGAAATAAAATCAACTATAACAAATCAAAATCCAAAAATCACAATTTAAAATTAGGAAATTTGGCTTTTCCCTGTATACAAGGTAGCTACTCATGGGAATTGTTAATAATAAAACTCAATTTCCTTCTTATACCTGTCTAATGTCACTAAATAGTAAAAAAAAATTAAAAAAGAACCTCTTTGGTACCACTTTCTAAAGTTTCAGATTCGGGATGTTACATAACACATTTATCTAAAACATTACCCTCAGTCATTATCATAATTTTTTCCTATATTTGAATGAAATTTTTCAGTATATAATTTCTTCAAAAGAATAAACACATATAATATATGGAATATGAAAAATTGAAGTACACATGAGAATATGAATTTTACTTTTTTAAATACAATTGACTTAATCAGAATAGAATATACATATCTCGCTATCAATGTAATAAAATATAATATCATGAATAGTTTTTTAGAGATATTATTTATGTACTGGTCAATCCATTACAAGGTGCAATTAGGTTATATAATAATTTGGAAAATATGGCTACTCACCTAAGGATCACTTCCTTTAATTTCAATATTATGCCATACTTCTTGTATTAACTGATTAGTTTATAGTCCTGGGGGTATCTTTATAATAATCATATAACACTAATAACCCTTTATTAAAAGATTATATATATATATATAATTTAATTATGTAATCCATGTTTCTACTTATTTACTTCCAATATTTATGTTGAAAACTATTTATTAAAGTTATTGAGAATTAATCTATAATAATAAATATTGAGAAATATAGATCTATGAATATTACATATATATTAGTTTATTTTTATTTGAGTGTTTTTGACATGCGTGGTATTCATTTCCTTATAAGAGATCAATATAATATATAAATGGACCTACATGGATAGAAAACATTCTAGACCGAATCAATAAATTATTATATAATCCCTTTAGAATCAAAGTTCTTCAATACTTTTGATGCCACTGCCTCTTCTCTAGGCTTATCCTAATAGAATAATAGAAAACATATTTGAACTCTAGTTTTAAATTAAACAGTTCTTTAAGATTATTTCAATATTTCACCATCTATATGTATTGAGTGAAGTCCATAAAATTCAATATATATTTTTATATATCATTAAGTCATTTAAAAAACATTATATCCATATCTTACCCTTACTAATGTGTAATTAAGGTTATTACAGTGTAATGGAATCTATTTTCATATTTTTCAAAACAATGAGGCCAAATAACTCCACTATATTTGAAATAAAAATCCTAAACATTCTAAAAAATATATAAAAATATATTCAATATTGTATAAAGAATATAATTATAGTGAAATATATATTTTATTCCTCAAATTATTATTTCTTGGATGTGATGTATGATATGTAATGAATATCCCTACAACCATAATCTACAAAATATTCTTCTATGCTTATCATGAGGTCCTTTCGGGTGCTATTTATAAAAAAAATCAGGGAATCACTATAAAATAAGATTAATAATCATAACAAATATTTCATCATTCAATATTTTTATGCGGTGATGACCAAGAAACATAGATAAAATCTACACCACATTTATTCATTCATCTTATATGAAAAATATCATGAGTCCAGACATCCTTAATATTGAATGGTTTATTTTCACCTTGATTTGATTAATTCTTACATATTTCTATTTCATCATGATCACTACGAAATAATGAGCAACCATGTATGAATTATTCATCATTTAAGCTAGTTATAGTGTAATAGACAATCTTCCTGGTGTAGCATCCCTTTCACTATACAATATTTCTTCTTATATATTCAATATAACTTTGCATATATCTTGACATAATATTCTTCTTCATGGTGTAACATCAACTCCATTTTCCACTAAAATAAACTCATAAATAAATATGGAATAATAAAAATATTATGGTATGATTTTTCCATCAAAAAAACAATTTATAAACTTCTCAAAATAGATTAAAATATTTTCAAAAGTCACTGAGATATAAAATATGATATAATAATCATTTTTAATGACTTACCTCAGTAATCATATATATATTATAAAAATCCACTCCTTAATCCATCATTATAATTTTAATTCCCATATACAATTTTTTCAGCACTATTTTGTTATAAATAGCATTCAAAGTCACTATGATGACATTAATTCAATCGATACTAATCGTGAATATAAAATAAAACATAATTATATGTGGTAATTATTAAAGAATCTACAAAATCTTCCTGACTTTTGTTATTCCAAAGATTCCATCACCACAAATCTTGATATGTTCTTTATCGTTCTCATTGACAACATTCTCATGGTTCCAACATATCTTCAACTCTTAACTATGTTTGGTCAATGAATCTCCATATTCAACACATTGATAATTTATTATGAAGTTATTATTTATTCACCAAGTATATATCATCAAAAAAGATTTTCTAATTTTATTAAAAATTATTTATATTAACCATGAAATTTCAATATAAAAACAATTATTTTTCAAAAATATATTATGAATCACATATCATTTTAAATTGATAAAAAGTCATATTGAAAGTAAATATGGAACAAAAACTCTTGGTTGTAATATAAATTCACTAAAACATGGTTCATGACTTATTAATTCAATGAATATGGATATTTATGTTAATTGTTATTTTATTTCCAAAATTGAAATTTGTATACTTTGATTAATGATGTCTGAAATAGTGAGGCCCATGTTGAGGGTGTCTTTTCAAGTCATTTCAGGTAGATGTATCTATTGATTTAAGATAGATAAAAAATTTAGTCTTTCTATAGGATTCTATTTAATATAATTATGATGTTTTACGTGATTGAATATGAAATCGTGTTAAGGTAAAGTTGATTTAAGGATAATGAAAAATTATAAGGTATAAATTGGAAAAGTGATAGGGATCATATCTCATAGATCATAGATTATATATTTATTAAAATGGTGCTGGTTAAAAATCACTTGTTCATTTTATTTATCATCTTTTTTCAAAATTATTATAATGTTCAGTGAATATAAAATTAATATTGTGTTGGGTATTAGATGGGTTAGAGGGATAATTAAATAATTTTAGGGATTTTCCAAAATTAAAATTTTAGTGCTCAAATCATGTATTTTTTTGTTTTTAACAATGTAAAATTTGAAGAAATTAGTGATATGTATAAAGCTCTTGATAAATTTGGACTTAATGGAAATCACTACCTTCATGGAGGATATGTTATATGTCATGAAAAAGTAATGATTGCGACATATATTTGTTTTTATGAGAGTTTATATATTTATATAGGAATTGTTATATGTAATAAATTTTTACACATGGATGGGTTATTTATTATTTTTTCAAAGATTCATAATTTTTTTTATTTATTGTGGAAAATTATACCTAGGATCATTGTTTGAATTTTTTTCACATTTTTTTAAATGAGAATCTATGTATGAATGTTTTTCAAAAATTAATATTTTTCAATTAATGAATAACATTTTATGTATTTTATTTTATTAAATAATATTTTTTTATTTTTTCCAATAATGATTAAATTCACCATAACTAGTACTCACCTATGAGTACGCATGATGTAGTTGATTACTGGTATTCCTAATTAAAGAATAATATTTTTAAAATTTGAGATCAAATAGAATTGGTGAATAAATTTTAATTATAAATTAGCTTTTCATGATAATAGAATAAGAGTGGATAATATATGGAGAAACAAGTACAATAGATGAAAAAGAAATGTTAAATTAAAAGTACATGGATTTTTAATATTTTAGGATGAATATATTAATTCAATTTCAATTTAAAAAATATTAATGTGTGTAGTGAAATAATAAATGAAAGATAAATAAAACTAAAGACAATGGTTGTAATTATAAAGAGATTAAATGTGCGAATCACATGGTGATATTGTTCAATGCTTGTTTTTAATAAGACTATTATATATTTAAAAATTAATAATAAATATTAATAATCAATATATTGAAATCAAAAAATAAGGATACTTATTATTGGTATACAATTGGTCAAAAATGTTTGAAATGGATAATTAAAATTCTGGAAATGAAGAAATTAAAGGGTTGAATATAGATACATTAAGGCATAAAAATGATTTATAAAAAACACTTTAATGAAAAAGTTGAATAGTTTCATAGGAGGAATATAAATACAGAAACAAATTCATGATGGATCACTCCAAAAAATGGTAAAACATACCAACTAAAAAGGTAGGCAAGAAGAAAGAATCTCAATTAAATTACTCATAAAAAACACTCTTCAGATTCATGTCATTTATAAGTCTAGGGTACTCCTTCAATGAACCAACTCCAACAACATAGTATCTAGAATAGAAGAGGATATTTTTTGTTCTCCTCTTCTACTACGTCAAAGACCTCTAAATATTACTATTTAACACCAATATGTTGAAATATCTTGTAGAAATTGAAATGGAAAATATGTAATAAAAAATGATTGATAAATAAATCATTAACTCAATGCTATGTAATCTTAAATTTATAATGTTATGGTAACTGAAAATAAAAATTCAAATATGGAATCGAAGATTATATAAATAATCATCGATAAAGATTGCCTTCTTGTAGCATCATGAAATATCATTGATTTTCTTACACATAATTTATAATTTTATATTTGTTGAGGTCTGTGGTCCATTTTTAAGGTTTATAATGGCCATGGAGTATTCACACATTATAATATCACGTTTTATAACTTGACAACCATGAAAACCACACAATAATGTTTTATCGAAAGAGAATGGAGTTTAAAAAATAAAAATAAAATATCAGTTAGAGAATTTGAAACTAAAATATTAACAGTAGCCAATAGAAAAGAACAAATGAAATAAATATTTTAGACTGAATATATAGAAATAACCACAAAAGGCCTATTTTTCAATGAAATTTATTGTATTTTCTTGAATTTGAATGCTAAGAAAATGAATATTTTGATAATAAATTACTTTTTTAATACATCATTGCATCATAGAAAGGTAACTAAGAATATGAACTAAAAATAATAGAAATTATTCATAAAAAAGATATATCATGGTATTGATATAGTTCATGGTATTGATTTCATGTTTTAAAAATATAATTTCATATGTATGAAAATAAATCATGTATAATAGACAGTTTAATGTATATGCAGATTTAATATGAAAAAATGTTTTAGTATAATAAATTAAATACAAAATAGAGATCGATTAATATAAATCATAATGTATCTACTTTATAAATGCAATATCTATCGAATATATAGTGAATAATATATTAATTTTGTATTAATTTCTCTTCTTTAAAAATACATCATGAAGTATCAATTTGTGAATTGTATATGAAATTTGTATGTGTTACTAAATAATTATGAAAAAATACTATTGAAATAAAACTTATGTATACAAGAATGTATCATATTATGGTTACTATAAAAACAGTTCTCAGATGAAATCAAACATAAAGTAATAATAATTCAATATTACCTTGTTGTGGAATCACAAAATGTCAATCATCTTTTCAGTCTTCTTTTTTAACATTCCCTTTTCTGATGGTTGTAGTTCATTTTCATGTCTTATTGTTACCGTGGAGTCTCCACACATTAAAATATCATGTTACAGCACATCATCACCATAAAATAACACAACAGTCCTTTATAAAAACACAATTTAGTTATAATAATAAATAAAAAAATTAGTGATAACTAAAATCATAGAATCAAAAATTACAATGTTGACAGTAACAAATAGAAAAGAATATATGAAGTGTATGTTTTAAACATATAAAATATGGAAATGACCACTAAAAATACATATTTTTGAATGGAATTTATAGTATCATATATATATATAATGTAAATAATATGGATATTTGAAAATTAATTACGATATAAATACCTGATTACATCATAGTTAAAAACATTAATATTTTCCATCACATATAGATATAGTTTATGATATTGATTTCATATTTTAAATTCGAGATTGTATATATTTAAAAATAATTCATGTATAATAAATAGTTTTTAGGAAATGCATTTTTTATATAAAATGAAGTTTTCTTAGAAAAAATTTCATACAAGAAAAAAATCCTCAACTATGGAACTTTACATAGAAACAGAATAACTAATCATCAATGAAAACTACATCAACATTATTTTGAAAAATCAAAGCAATGGATCTAAAATATGAGGATAAATGATTGAAAACAGTGACCAATCAATATTTTTTTGAAAAACATGAAATGTTAGAAATGGATAAAAATAGTAAATGATAGTCACAAATAAATGTACATAATGGAATTACACAATAAAAAGTATTATCTCTTATAATATTAAATTATATACAGACATCAGATAATATAGAAAAACTAAAACAAACCTGTATATGGAATTAGGAAGAACATAATCCTTTTAAGGAAATAGAACCATAGTTAGTGAGGTGAAGGACTTATGTAATCATTTTTCCTCAATTATAACAGGACTGGTGTAAGTGGTCAAGAAATAGTCTGAGTGAGACAATGAAAATCAAATAGAAGTAAATGACCAATCAAATAAACTATAGAAAAATGAGATTTCTAATCCAAGGAAAATTATAGACGTAGTGAGCTGAAAAAATAATGAACATGGATTATATATGATATTGTATCTATATGAAAATAATTCATATATAATAAATAGTTTCTAGTATATTATTATTTAATATAAAATTCAGTTTAAATAGAATAAATCACATACAGAGAAAAATCATCAACTGTGGACCTTTTAGTAGAAAAAAAATTAATCATCCATGCAAACTACATCATCATTTTTTTTTTCAAAATCAACGCAATAGATCTACAATATGAGCTGCAATGATAGAAAACATTGACCTATCAATATAAGGTTGACAGACATGAAATGTTAGAAATGGATAAAAATATTAAATGATAATCACAAATAAATGTACACAAAATAAATTCATAATTAAAATTATTATCTCCTATGATCTCAAATTATATATATATACATATATCAGAGAATATAGGAAAAATAAAACTACTGTGATTATGGAATTTAAAAGAACAAAATCTTTTGAAGGAAACAGAATCGTATTTAGTGAGGTGAAGTACTTATGCAATCAATTTTCCTGGAATATAACATGATTGGTGTAAGTAGTCAATGAATAGTCGGAGTGAGAAAATGAAATTTGAGGAAAAATAATTGACCAATCTAGTACCCTATAGGAAAATGAGAATACAAACCCAAGGAAAATTAATGAAGCTGAGAGCCAGAAAAATACTAACCTTGGCAAAGAATTTTGGAAAATATTCAGATCGAGAAGAGATGGTTCTAGGATAGAGTCAATGACAAGTTCTTGTTTGATATATCATAATCATGAAAATAGGGTTTCAGTAATGTTATTAAACCATGATGAAAATTTATCATCAAATATGGAAGAATAGTATATGGAAAAACAAAAATAAAATCAGATATATATGTATATGGAGAGAAAATGTCATAAAGGATGAGTTGTATGTATACACACGATGAAAGATAAATGTAGAGGAGGGACGCTGAGATGGTATTTGGGGAATTGAGGGGATTGATGCTGAACATGTACAAGGCTAGAAGGTTGGAGCTGGAGTCGAAGCATGCAGCTGTGAAAGAGCCAATGGTGGATCATAGGGAGGGAGAGGTGTTGCTGGAGGATGTGGTCTACAGGAACCCTAGGTCAAGTTGAGGGGTATCGTGAGTGGGAAGAGATTCTAGAGGTAGAGGGGCTGAAGGTTTTCGGAGGAGCCAAAGGTGGTCAGAGTAGGCGAAGGTGGTCTGAGGTGGAGGTGAAGCACACAGAGGTGGAGTAGCCGAAGGTAGAGAACACATTGGTGAAGTCAGAGCATGTAAAAGTGGAGGAGCTGATAGCAAAGCATGAGGAGGTGGAGGCACGGTTGGAGAATATGGAATGGAGGAACCCATGTTTTACATTACAGGGTATCACGATCAAAAAGAGAGTCTAGATGTAAATTTTTTGGTCGTAGAAGGAGGGAGTGAATGTAACCGAAATGAGACAGAGGAGGGGCGTGGAGGAATATGTTGATGACACGTAGCCCATGAATAATGGTCTGATGACGCATGTCAGTAAGGGTACCCAGGATTAGTATAGTTAACAGATTCAAATAAAATAAAGAATATGTGTATGAATATATATAAAGAAGGAGAGTCAAAAAATAGATATTTGTACTTAACATTTTTATTTTTAAACTCAACAATAATTGAAAATAATTTAATTTTCCTACCATTTCAATGAATCAACCAACATAATTAATCATCAAAACTTTTATCATGAGTATTTAATGATTAGAGAAGCTCAATATGGTAAAGATAATTAATTCAGGAGTAATGTTTAATATTTTTCTTCCACACATAAGTTTCCTGCTAAATATAATTAATTTTATTTAAATTCCATTGATAATAGATAATTTATATATTTTATTTGTTTTCATAGAAATTGAATAAATAGATAAAAAATTGTTGATTATGTTTTTAACTATTAAATTAAATATATTTCATTATTGAGATGGAATTATCATCTACAATTAAAAAAATCATTAGAATATTAATTTCCTACCTTTATGTTTTATAATTTTAATTCATTTAATTAGAATACATTAAGGATTTAAAATCATAATTACCAGAAGGTAAGAATGAAAAAACTTGTGGTTTATAACTTAATTATATGATTTTACTTCCCATCATGTGATAGGACATATACTTATATTATAAAATTACTAAATAAACATTGTTTGTTTGAGTTAAAAATTTTCTAAACATTGAATACATCCATGACAGTTGATGATAACTGCAGATGTGTCATGTTTTTGGAATCTTTTCTGGGGAACAACATAAAATGGAATTAATAAACTTATTGATTGATTTGAATAATACACTTATGACATACATACATCTTAATTTTTATTCATTTTTTTCTTTTTTAGTTGTTTTTTTATGTTGTAGGTGATTATGAATAGAAAAAACAATTAACTTTGTGATAACCCATTCATGATGATGTATTACCACATAGTGGGTAATATAGTTAGAAACCATCCTTGGAAAAGTGAGATGGCTATCATGGATTAAATTAACTATCCATTGTTATGCCAAATTCAAAAATAATTTATCATCAAATTCAAGTTAATTTATTTAATAAAAAGACATTTTTTATGATACAAACTTTTGAAAAAAGTCATTAAAATTCACAATAAAAATACTAATGGACACCTTGAAAATTTCATAGACATATAAATAACATTTATATTGGATGGAGTGTCCAATTATTGTATTAATTTATGTAAATTTCATTTTTCTGTGAGGGATATGATAAACAATTGTAATTAAAGATAACAAAAATTAGTTATCACTATATAAAATATATTGATTAAAAGGATACTTGATAAATATTTTCCTTCATCAAAGATCAAAAATACAATGGTATGACCTTGTTAACTATCCATATAACATGAGATAGAGCACTATATATCTCAGTAATTTCGTCACATATTTTTTAGGATATTATATAGTGAGGAATACAAGATAATATATTTTAGGGATACTATACACTCATAATACATAAATACAATAATAGATAAATAATAAAAACATCCATAACTATGTATAACATTAGAGAAAAATATATGAATTTTTAGTGGTAATCTAGTCAAAAATGTTATCATATGTTACATAATAAATGATACACTCATGTTATATCATATAATTCACATGTCGCAAAAGATATTTCCGCATGGACTATTAAAACATTGAACATATATAAAAATAAAATAAAAATAAATCAAGAGACAATACTATGAATCATTATCCTAGTCCCATTATTGTCCCTACATCCTTGTCATGTGATTTTATATTTAGCAGTAGTTATAAGGTGTTCCCCAATGTTATATACAAATATAAGGTTTTCACATCCACGTATGCATATATATAGAGAGTGGGAAAGATACGTAGTGGAACACTACTAATTTGTACCGAAAATAAACTAGTATATATGGGCATACATGTATAATATAAATTAAAAGTATTCATACACAACACATTCTAGCAAGTTGATACCTCAGGTTCATACCAAGATACACAAAATTCCAACCATACTTTCTTAAGACAAAGTCATTATTTTTATAGATCAATGTACTATACCATGTGAAATATATAATGTTTTATGGTTTAAAGTGTATATTTTGGATGATCAATACTATGTAATTATCTATTTTCTCTTGCTGATGATTATTTTTTTCTTTTAAAGATTTATGTTTGTTTCATTTGTAATCAGGAATAATGTTTTAGTTGTTTTTTGGTATTTTTGGGGATTTTATAGGATGTTTAGAAGATTAAATAAGGGCTTCGATGTTTTTTTAATAAATAGAAAAGGTTTTTAGTGTTATGGGAATCACTAAAACTCTGGTGGAGGTCTATTTGAATTCTGGTGTCTAATTAGGGGTTATAAAGCCACTATATTTTCACTAGAATCCTAGTGGCGTTATATCAGAACTAAAATGACAACTTAGTTTGTTTTTAATAAAACCTAATTAATTAATTTTACAAATGTTTTAATAAACCCCCATTAAACCTGAACTCAACTCACCAACTCCCACTTAACCTTGTAGAAACACCCCCTTGGGCTCTCCCTTCCCTCATATAAATTTCTCATTCATATACTTGATGTTTAATAAGGTTTTTGGGAGGCTTCCTATAATGATAAGGTTATGTAATATATCTATTACCCTAATATATCTACCCATAACTCTTTAATATTATTATTTATAGTAATATAAGTTCTTTTATTTCATATTTAGGTAATTTCTTATAAAAATACTTTCTAATGATCAAGTATCTTCTTAGATGGGTTGGATAAAATCTTAGTCGGTGATTTTATAGTTTTTTTCACTATTTCATTAAGGTCTCTATATAGAGTTATTTATTTAGAGTAATTTTTATTTGGGATTATTTTTTGAGATCACATAGGACAATTTAAATTGCATATTCTCATAGGTTTATAGATTTAGTAATTATTGTGATTTTATTCATAGGGTTTCACATGGTTTCAGTTTATATTTTATAAGTGATGTTTTTATTTCAGGGAAAATTATATATACATGGTTTTCAATTTTTTATTTAGTGATCATAAGGGATGGTATGGAATGATTGGAATATAAGTGGATATTATTCAATGAGAAATTTATGATATTTGGAAATGACTCACAAATTTATTCTCAAGTTATCCTTGAGAAATTACTTCGTTATTATTTAAAAAATTAATATCAATTATCAACTCTAATATTTATAAATGTAAATAGGTGATTAAAAAATTATATTTTAGTATATAAAATTAATTTTTTTCTAAAGTGGTTTGGATGAAACAATTAAATAGAACCTTTTCCCACTTTTTGATCTTATAAAATTTTATAAATCAATTTAACAGTGAAAACTCCTAATGAGTCTTGAATCTAGTTGATGAGCATCCATCGATAAGTTAATTGTTAACCAAAGTCTAAATCATATTAAAAAAACAATTTTTTAATTTTTGAGTTTTTTATTTAACATTATTCTTAGAATGGAAGGGTTCCTTGGGAGGGTTGTCTATTTTAAAATACCAAAAGTAAATATTTTGTAGTTAAAGTATTCTACTAATTCAAATCTGTTTGGTTTAAAAATAATTATATCATTTGTATCTTCATTATTCCCACTTATATTCTATAATTTGATCACTTTTCCACCAAAAATATAAATACATATATGGCGAAGTACTACACTTACACTATGGTTTTGTGACTGGTTCACTGGAGACTTAAAAATTCAGTTCACAAGGTTGGTGGAGGTGATCCAACATGAAATGAATTATGATTTCAGTAAGAACCTAACCTTGACACAAAAAACTAATATGGTATTTAAAAGGTTTTTAGGAATATTTATTTAATTTGAAATATTATATTGGAAATGATTTTAATAATAAATGTTTTCTAAATTGAGTCACTTTTCCTCAGTTTATCTTTATTCTATTAAATCTTTTCCAACACATATTTTATATGACATACACCTTTACTCTTTGAAATAGTGGTTGTTTAATAATAACTTATATTTATCAAGTTTTGGGTGGAAATGTTAAATTTGTGGTAGGGATTCAAATTGAAATATCAAACCCATCCAACTGATATAGATTAATTTCTTTAAATATAATCCCTTGGTTATACATAGTGTTATACTCTTTTTATACTAATTCATATCACTTTAATTATTTAGTATGGAATCATTTATGGTTCATGAAAACCTAATAAAAAATAATATAAAAAAATATCAAGTAATAATGTTTATGTCTTCTTATAATTTCTTGTATGTTGAGCATGCTTTACCAATGTGGTTCTACTGGCCTGGCACTATTAAGAATTTGATTTCCTTCTCATTGAACAATACTATTTGACTAATCAACTACTTTTTCCATGTTTAAAAACCATGTGGGTTAATTTAAGTTTAAGTTACTTGATGATAGGTTTTTTGAGTATGTATATGATTTAAAACATATTTTCACTTATTTGTATCAAGTATATTTTTTCTTTTTTATATTAAGAATCTTGATTGAAATAGTTTGTAATACATCCAAAAACTTGTATATTGCTTCATTTATAGCATGGTTTTTACTTGATAATAAGAATATGTATTTTCTGGACACTCTATTTTACTATTTTGACTACTTTTGTAACAACTTCATAAATGGAAAACCTGTCTGATGGGTTAGGATGCGACTCAATTCCATCATTGATTATTTGGATGGGTAATAAGATTTAACTAACTTTTTTCCCATTCCTCTATTCCCTGAGATTGGATAAGAGATTTACCACAATTGATTGACCAAATTTATATACCATATATGAAACTCTAGGATAATAACTTATTTTTAGACATATAGTTATAATTGGGATCGTATGTGTACAAGAACAACCATGTGGTTTCACCCCCAATGTGGTGGTATAGGAGGTCTCAGGTTGGAGCCTCTCTGGGTGCACAAATAGATTTCTTTTTTATTTACCCTATTCCTAACAGGATGATAATAATAATAATTTTCAAAATTTATTATAAAAAAAATCATACCACAATTGATTAACATGGATATTAATCTCAAATCTCATGCTAAGGTTAAAATTACATAGTACATGTGATGACCCTTCTAATATAGTGGGATACTAGTCATGCAAAATGTTGTTCCATGGTTTTTTAGTACTTGTTTACTATTATGTCTTATTTGGGACTTTAGATCTATTTCATTATATATATGTGTCTCTGTGTGTGTAATTTTTTAGGCATTTTTTCACATACATTGAAATTTCACAACTTTTTTAGACTCCATTAGCGGTCCATTATGAGTATTTTATGCTCACACACATTATGGAAAAATTTGTTGAGGTGAAAACTATATTAAACTTATTTATAGGTACATTCATGTAATATTATAATGGTTTTATTCCTATTCTACTGTTTTCATGTTTTTCATAAAAACTGGATTAGTTTGTACTTTATAGTTGGAAGTAGTTGTAGGTCATTCTTGGAAGATTGTCTGTTCCTTTGTTTGAATTAATTTTCTTATTCATTTTTTGGAATAGATATACTTATCTAATTATTCTACATAGTAATATTTATAGTTATGGTTCACATATATATTCATTTAGGGAGACTCTTGGTTTGTTTATACTTTTTTTGATCCCTTTGGGGTCTATTTGGTTTCATGTTATGTCTAGTTTATTTTGGCATATATAACCTATAGATGAGCCATGATGGATTTATAAAATAATAATTATATTTTTATCTCTTCAATAAATGTTGGAAGATCATTTCATAAATTTTATACCAGGACACATGATTCTAGTTTCCATCCCTCTGAGTCCATGGATCTCTCTAAGGGTAGAAGTGTACCTAATCTAGGCATTGTATATGTGATTTGGGTTAAAAAAATATATAGTAGTGTAAAATATATATTAGGATATATGGTATTTATTTTTTTAAAACAATAGTTATGATTATTAGTAATTGAGAAGTACCCCTTAAAGTATTGTGATGAATGTCTTTATGGAAAAAATCTCATGTTACCATAGGAAATAAAGGTACTTAGTCTGTAATATAGAATGAGTGGGGATATTAGTTTTCTATCTTAGGTATGATTTGTTGAAATGTCATACATAAATACAATATAAAATTGGGGGTAAATATATACTTTGGAATTCATGCATCATGCTCAACATCGACATAAAGGCACATACATGATATCATTTATTATCACATGCTTATATGTAATTATTATACAATAATTGAAATCCAAAAAGGTTTATATTCACTTAAAATTTAGTAATATATATATATATATATTTCATATATATATATATATACATTGGTGATAATTATATCAATATTAAACAATAAATTATACATGGATTGAGATACACCTGTTTATTTTTATAGTAGTAAAAGCATTCCTTTTTTCTAGTGATAATATTTAGATTGCTAAAATTATTCAATGATTTATATTAATAATTTTATCGGTGAAAATTTTCCATGTATTATAATTATATTTTCCATCAATAATGATATTTTTTTTTTAATTTTTGTTACCTATTGTGTATGCCTTCATTTACTATATATATTTATATATCAAGCATGTAACGAGTTTTTTTATATTGAATGACATATTAATAAGAATACCTATTATTTATATATTTTTTAATTTTTCTATATGTATATTTATGTTATAGTAGAGATGTTAGTAGACATATTTTTTTAAATAATGCATTCAAACATTCAAGATATTGTTTTTTGGTTTGTGTCCAATTAAAACATGGATTATCTTATATGAGTAACCATAAGGGATTGTTAGTGTCCTCACATAAGAATGGTTATTTATAATATTATCTTTTATACTATATAGGATGTGATTTAATGTATGGGTGTTTTAAATGGAATTAATTTTTAATATTGTTCTTTATTTAAATTAGAAACATTTTTAACATCATTTAGTTTTATTTAAAAAGTTGATTAATATTTTTCATTGTTTTAAATTAGATAATGGTGGGATTTGAAAATATGTTGGGAAATTGTATTTTGAAATGTATTTAAAATTTGGTTTTGAAATAAAATATTATTCAACATGAATCTATATTGTAATCTACCCCTTTAAAAAGTCATGTTAATGTGTTTAGTCAAAAAGAAATTTTATAATGAATTGTGTAATGAAATTGCGGATTTTTCATAAATAAGGGGGTACTATGTTTTTGAAATAAACCGTTTTATATGTAAAACATTTGGTAAACATAAATATTTGGTAAAATAAATCATAATTGATGTGTATTTATATAAATACCTTCCAAAAACCTATAGTTGGGAGAATATTATTTTTTATTACTGATTATATTTATACAATCAATGGGTATTTGATATACCCTTTTTTGTTTATACATTGGGTTTGTAGTCCATTTCTTGGGGTTTAAGAGTCATGCATCTAAAGCATGATATGTAATTTAAAGATTTTTTTGTGTTATATTTGTTATTATAAATTTTTTATTTTTGAATTTGGTGGTTTTTATTGTAATAGATATGGAATTTGAGGTTTTTGGACTATTTGAATTTGATATTGGAGTTGTGGTTTGAAAATGGGATGGGAATTTATGGTATGATTCAATCATTTTTTCAGGTTATATATTGAATATATGGATATGGTTTAGTGATTTGGGACATGGAATTGGTTTTTAGTGTCTTATGATGGATTTGGGAGTCATTCCTAATGGATTTAATGAATGACATAAATTATGTATTAGAGACATGTGGGAAGTTTATATTATGTGAGTGTCCCCTAAGATTTCATGGGGATGATAAGTCAAACAATGGTGATTTTTTATTGAATTATTTCCTAGGTATTAGGTTATTTTTGAAGTTAATACTATGTGACTAGTAGAGTAGTGTACAAATAAATAGGTCTTTTCAGGGGTCCCAAGAAAATAAAATGTATCTTTGATTACTAAATAATATTCTTCAAGAATGATTATGTGATATGTCATAATAACTAGTTTGACATTGATATCAAATTATATTAATACCATTCATCCCATCATTATGTTAGATAAACCCTCATGGGCAAAGCCACATGTCAAATAAACTTCAACCAAGGGAATAATACTCTACCATGACATGATATACATGAGATACACCCATGACTCCTAATTCATTATCATTTGTAATCACAAAACATCTTAAATTGTGATGATACATTTTATAGGAACCTGACATACCTCAATGATGTGGGACACATCCGAAAATGCTATTCCAAACTCCAATTTAATCTTTCTTTAGACACCAATACTGTATCATGCTCCAACAGTATCATTTTTTGAGAACCCAATGTATCCTCCTATTATTCATGAAAGATTTAAATGCAATATAATCTCTACCCCTATTAAGATCACTATGTTTACTTGCATAACACTTGAGCTATCAATATCGTATGTTTCTATGTGGTCACATGAATGAATGATCATAAAAAACGAATAATATGTTTTCATCTTATATGGTCAAATTGGGTAACAACTATGAGTGCAAGCGTTGAGGATATAATCCATGAGTTATAGGTGATGAGATTGTGATGTGAATAATAGCTTGAGGAAGATTCTCAAATTATGTTAACATAGAGAAATATTGCATTCAATAGAAACATGTGGAATTCATACCATGAATAGATAACTCTCGAAAGAGTAACCCTAAAGCACACCAAGATTTTAATGTAAATCATATTTAAAAAAAACAAAATATCCTATATTGCACGCAACACCAACTTCGCTTGTGTTACATGCAAGATTGGGTTTATGCAAAATAACACTATAGTTTTGTAGTTATTAAAATGATATATTTATAATTTATCCATCAAATATATTGATTTAATATTAATAAATAAATTTTAAATATTATTTATAATGTTTCCATAAAAATAAAAAAAATTATAATGGAATGAATATGTTTCGGTATAATATTTATATGTTAAGAAATATTATTTTCTCAAAGGAACTACTTTTTATGTCCGTTTGTGAACAATAATAAAAATAATTTTATACAGTCTTAGAAATTAAATTTGGAAAAATAGGAATTTTTTTTGGAATTTATAGTATTGAAATTAGCTTACGGTGAGTTTTTGGTATTTTTTTCTAAAAACATTCAATTTTCGAGGAATTGTAAAAAACACGACATTATTGTTAAAAACCGACCTTTTCATTAAAATAATTATTTTAAAATAAATTAAATTTAAAATAAATTTACATAAATATTAAATATATTAATCCAATATAGGTCATTGGAATCATTTTTATAATATAATAAGATATAAAAATTCATTGAACTTTTTAATGTATTTTAACCCGCCTTCTAGCCATATTAGAAGATTATTAATAAATGTAATTTTACCTCTTTTGTGAATTGAATTTTAAAAAATAGACATATATGGTAATACTAATTATGAAAATTTTTGTTTAATAGGATCATTATATTTTTTTGTGAATAGTAGCTTCTGAATTTTATTTACCATGTTTAAAGGTAAATAGGTTAATTAAAGGTAAAAATAATGTTATAATAATATAAAATTACCATAAAACATATCCAAATTTTACTTGATAATTATGTTTCGATATAAATCAACCTTAGGTCAAACATATGTTTCTTTTTAATCCACTTTTGTTAGATTGGAACATTTATTATATTTTATTTAAAAAAGAGTTAAAAATGGTCTATTCAAATTTTAATAACTATTTTATTTTTAATATGAGTTTATATAAGTGGTATGGTAGATTTTAAATAGTATTTATAAATTTATTAAATTTATATTTTTGATAAAAATTTATTTATATTTTTTAGACAATAATAAAATAAATTAAATGGTGACACAATGATGATGCAGTAATTGTTTAATTAATTCAGACATCAAATAAATGATAATATAAATACTAAAAAAATATAATTTTACATAATTAATAAATTAAACTAATTGTATTGATAAAATAGAAATTTTAGTGACATATTGTAAGTATTGGTTTGAAGGTATCACATTTTTTTGATATTTTTTAAAATATAAATATATAATAGTATTCAATTTGACATAAATAATATTTTAAAATAAAAAATATTTTATTAATGGATATAAAGAGTAAAAAATACAAAGTTCATCCAAATAAAGTTTAAAATTTAAAATATTTCATAAATTATCCAATTGGAATTCGTTTGGCATTTTATTGTAACTATATTAACCATATAGTGTAAGAATACATGAAAACACTATAAGAGTTAAATTGTTTAACTAAGTGTTAAATCAAAATGTTAAGGCTACTTTTATGATCTAAACATGTCTAAAATTCATTATTTTAGGGTATTTATAACATTCCTCATATTATCCAATAAATAAATTACTTTTGATCTATTTGAAACTGAAAATCAATTTATAATAAATTAATATTTTAAAATCATTCAAAAGTTCCCCTCACCACTCTTATAAAAGGGAACTTAAACTTATCTTTAATTCACAACTCTAAATCCATTTTTCTCGTCCAAAACTACCCATTTACTCTTCCAAATTCCCTCAATTAATCCTAGAGGCCATACTTTGGGTAGAAATCCACCCTAAGGAGTCTTTTTGTGCCAATCAAAATGAGACACTCGAAGAAGAGGTAATTGTATTACCAATTTTATTCAATTTTTTTTCTTCTACTAATTAATATTTCTATGTTTTCCTTAATAAAGTAATATATATTTAATATAATATATGTATATATGTTTTTATTTTTAAGTTACATCCATATTCTTTAATTTGCCCATCCTATGAAAAACAATATCACCATGTGTGTGTATGTTCAGCTTACCATCTCTACACAATGGTGTAAACTATTTTATATGTACACTTTTTTTATATGTTTATAAAGATGAATGTAAATGTTTTAAATAATTAAAATAACATGATAATAATTCTGTACAATTATTATTCCATCCAATTCCATACCATTTAACAATTAAGGAAATGATACTCTCGCTTGTGCGTATATACACCATACCGTCTCCATGATGTGATGAGATTAATCCTCCACATTAACCATTCAAGAATGATTATAAAAATATATATTATGAATAAGTATGAAATATATTATTTATTAATTCTAATTAAATATTATATATATATATATTTCATTTACTTTCTTCTTTTCAATACGATAAAAACTGAAATAGAGTTCATGTGCACGTACGACCTACCGTCTCCATGAATGGTGTATTCCATTTTATATATCTCTAAATTATATATATTCACATTCAGAATATTTATGATAAAAATCAAATTTGACTTTCATTAAGTATTTAAATCATGAGCTATATAATATTATCAAGAATGATAAGTCAAAACATGTAAAATGAACAAAGAGATTATTACACGAAATGTTTCTTTAACTTGGAAATTATTTATAAAAGAGTAATATAAATCCATAAAATAATCATATATAATATCACAAATATTATTATTATTATAGTGTAAGTTAATAAAATTTTTGAAACTATTATACAGTAGTTTTAGATATGTACAGAGAGTATCAGACCTAACATAATAGAATTTCTTCTCACTTTTAATTTTTGTAAGATATAAGTCATGTTCACCACCTATTTATTGATTAAAGTGAGTTTACTTCCCATATTATATTTTATATCATGATAATATTTATCTTTATGGTATTTTAAGATCTATTTGAATATAATGGGCTTATTATTTAAATGTTCAAAGTGGTATGGGACACTTTGAATAATTAATTAACTTACCCCTTTTCCATTTCAATATTCTTGATATTATAATACATATTTAATTAAATGTATATAAATGATTATAAATATTGTTTTTGTGTATTTTTAATTTTTGTCAATTTTTTTCAAAAGAAACATTTTTAAGTTTTTATGTAAGGGACTCTTTAACTTCAAAATCATTTTAAATGTTTAAAAAATATATTTATCTAAATCATTCTCTTTAATTTCCATGTTTTGAAAATGATTTGAAGGATCCAATTATATATACATGAATCTTTTAAAATGATAATTTCCTTCAAAATTTTCAAAGTATCATGAGAAACATTAATTCAGAAATATATTTTTAAATTTATTCTTTTTTATAATATCATGACATTTGAATAATTGATTTCAATGAAAAAGGGGTATTTGTATCCAGATATTTTTAATGATTTTAATATTTTATTTTCATCTTTGATTAAAATCATTTGTTTGATATTATTCTCAATTAAGGATGATATATTATCATATCATTTACAATATTTTACTGAATGTTATATGTTCATTTTTATTGTGGATGTTCTATTTAGATAGAATTATTGGTTTATGGATATTGTATTCATATTTTTTAAACTAATTTATAATATGAATGTTTATGTTGTTTATGTTTCACCATTTTCATTTGATAAATTTATTATACTTAGTATGTGATGGGTGAGGCCCATTATATCCCCTTGTTTCATCAGTTGGTGTCATGAGAAAAACTAGATATGGACTTGTCCGAGGCATTGTCCATTTAATTTAAGATATGGATTTGGTCGAGGCCTTAACAATTTATTTTTAGATGTCTTGGCCTAGGGATTGACGGTATGGTTTAGATGTCCGACATTACGTATTCCCTCATTATGAGATTAGTTATTGATATTACATTTTATTATTCAACTAGTATAATATCTATGTGAATGTTCGGATGACATTATTTGATTTATTCTTCCCATATTATTCTAAAGATTATGTTTAAAAGTCATTTGTTTCGGTTTTATACCTAGCCTTAAATGTTAATACTTATTTATAAAAACTTATACTTTATTGTTTACCCTTAAAAAGAATATTACCTCACCTATTTCTTATGTTTTATTTTCAAAGTATTCTAAGAAGTGTTTTATGATTGATATGGAGGGTCATACAATGAGAATAATGGCGTTCATAAAGAAACATATATGCTACATTTTATGTTTTCATTTTTAATGTAATATTCATGTATACACTCTTTTTTCCAAGACTGATAAACTGATTGGTCCTTTGGGATAAGATTCATTGTGATCGTTCCAAAGTATTAAAATAATATACTAGCTCTGATCAAATGGGGTCAGGATGTTACAGTTGGTATGTGAGGATGTTTATCAATAACATTGGAAATTATATTTAGATATCAATGATTAGAAAAAATAACCCTTTTAATGACATTGATGATAAGTCTAAGTATATGATATAATCCTCAATATTTGGTAATGGATAACTTGGGTTAATTCTATGGGCTTATGGATTAAGAAGAAAATGGAATCATTTAAAGATACTATAAATGAATCGTCAGGACTATATCACTATGATTAGTGTTTCTCACATTGTGCTTTGAGTTTTGGTCAATGGTTATAATCAACAAGGTTATACAAGTAATTGTTATATTAATGATAATGAATAAGAGATAAAAGAAAAATGACATGAAAGAGGTATTAAGAAATAAGATGATAAAGTCTATATAATGGTTTAAGAGTGAAGTGGAATGATTAAGGTTATTTTGTATTTGGATTCAATAATTATTACATCAATGGTACAATGGTAATAAGATTCATGAGATATATAAGGATTATTCTGCAACACATCTTATATAATTATTTGGAAGTATAATAGTTTTCATTAAGGATTTAAAGGTGATAAAATATTTTTCATGTGAAAATATTAAAAAACAATTATGTTTTTGTGGTAATCTGATGTTAAGATTCAATTTGGAAATTTAGAGTCCTTTTTGGAAACTAAATTTTAATGGAAGTATTTTGGTTAAGTATTATAATTGGAATGGATTATGTTGAATATTAGCTATTAATTTTTTAGATTAATTAATGATTTATTGGATACTTTGGTCTAACCATTTTGGATTTAGTAAACATTTAACTTATGAATTAAATACTTATAGACCATAAAATTCATTAAATGTGATTCATGAATAAAAAAATCAACTTGAATTTCCTTCTCTAGGTGAATGAAATTAAGTGAAAATAGACTTAAGAACAACAAAATTATAACATTGATACATGGAATGAAATCATGTAATTTTTCTCGAGTTCATACTTGGATAGTAAAATAATTCCACCCCATTAAAATAAAGTATCTAGAAAAATTGGTTACCCTAATACATTAATTGTTATAAAACATATGGTATTTTAAATTGTCTTATATTTATGGATTTGAGGCCCTCATCTTTCTATTTATTTTTCACTTGTTGGTCTTTGATGAACCTAATAAATCCCTATAAATATTTCAATACTTCCACTATGTGCATTACTCTACATTACACTAATCTTATTATTTTTGAAATCCTAATTTGGTGGTGACCTTCGCATTTCCTGTTCCCCCTTATTAAGAGTATATTTTAGTATTCCTATATCTGATGTGGATTTTCCAAAAAATTATTTTCTATTATATACATTTTAATTTCGAAGTCCAATATCAAATTGTGGTGATGCAATTTATTGAAGGAGGGGAGAATATAATAACCAAAAATTTCCTAGTACATTATATTATTAAAAAAAATCAATAGCATATATTTCACGCAACACCGATTTATCTTGTGTTACGAGATTGTGTTACTGCGAAACAACACATTAGTATTGTAATTATTATATGATATATTTATAGATTATCCATTAAATATAGTAATATTAATAGTAAAAAATAAAAATAATTTTTTTTAATATTTTTTCACTTAAATAAAACATATTTATAATGAAATATATATGTTTCCGAAAAAAATAGTTTTATGTTTTGAAATCTTATTTTCTTAAAGGAACTACTTTTATGTCCTTTTGTGAACACTAATAAAATTAATTTTAGATACTCATAGAAATTATATTTGGAAAAGAAGACTTCATTTTTAAATTCATAATATCAAAATTAGCTGAGGGTGAATTTTTTGGGTTTTTCTGAAAACATTCTATTTTAGATGAATAGTGAAAAATAATGTGTTATTGTTAAAAAATGACTTTTTCATTTAAATAATTATTTTTCATAAAATTTATTTTAAAGTCACAACAGATAAATAATAAATATATTAATCCAATTTAGGTTATTGGAATCTTTTTTATAAAAGAATCATATATACAAATTCATTGATCTTTTTAAGAACATTTTACCCACATTCTAGTCACATTTGCAGATTATCAGTAAATATAATTTTACCACTTCTATAAATTATTTTTTTTAAACATAGGTGTTTGTAATAATTATAAAAAAAATCAATAGGATGAAAATATTTCTTAGTGATTAGTAAATTATGAATTTTATTTACCATAGTTAAAGGTATATAGGGTAATTAAAGGTAAAAAAAATATTATAACAACATAAAATTACCCTGACACTGGACCTAATTTCATTGGATAAATATGTATCAACCTAAATAAACCTTAGGTCGAAAATATGATCATTTTTAAGCTACATGTGTAAGATTGCTACATTTATTATATTTTATTTAAAGAGCATTTAAAATGTCACATTGATATTTTAATAAATATTTTATTTTTAATATGAGCCTATATAAGTGATGTGGATGAAAATTAATAGTGTTTATAAATATAATATAATTAAATACATCCTTATAATTTATTTATAATTTTAATACCTTAAATAATTAAATTAAATAGGGACACATTGATGATGCAGAAATAGTTTAATTAGTTGAGATATAAATTAAATGATATTAAAAATACTAAAATAAATATAATTTCACTTAATTACTGAAATAATCTAATTTTATAGATAACTTATACATGATATTAACATATTTTATGTATTGGTTTTAATTTATCATGTTGTTTTTATATTTGTAAAAATATAAATATTGAATAGTATTAAAATTTACATAAACAATATTTTAAAATATATAGTATTTTATTAAATAATATAAATGTTATAAAAATATAATGATCTGCTAAATAAATTGGAAAATTAAAATTATGTAATAATTTATTCTATTGGGGTTCTTTGTGAATTTTATATTAACTTTATTAACACTATATTTAAAAATACAAGATTACACAACAAGTGTTAAACTGTTTAACTAATGGTTAAATCCAAATTATAAGGTTAATTTTATGACCTAAACTTGTCTAAAATTTATTGGTTGATGTTATTTATACCCAAAAATATCATATAATATAAATACATCAGTTTGGATCTATTTAAAACCGAAAATAAATTTATAATATATTAATAATTTAAGATCTTTCAAAAGTGCCTTTCACGTCTGTTATAAAAGGGAACACCTCCTTCTCTTTAATTCACAGATCTAGTTACATTTGGATAAACCAAAACCTACCAATTTCCTCTAATAAATTCACTCACATAATTATATATGACATAGTTTGGGCATAAAGCATCCTATAGAGTCATTTTGTGAAAATAAAAAAAAGACACTCGAAGAAGATGTAATTGTTTTACTAATTCAATTCAATTGATTTTATTCTTATAATTCAAATTAATTTGTTATTTCCATACTAAATTAAAAAAAATATAATATACTATATTATTAGATGTTTTTATTATTATGTTACAACCATATTACTCCTTTTATCTATCCTATGAAATGCAATATCTCCATGCGTGCGTGCGTAGGACTTATCGTCTCCATGCCTTGGTGTAAACTATTTTTCATGTACACCTTATTTATATGGGTAAAAAGATGAATATAAAGGATTTCAATAATAAATATAACAATATATTGTTTCTTTACAATTAATATTTCATCCAATTACATACCATTTAACCATTATTGAAATTGTATCATTTCTCATGTGTACGTACGGCTTACTGTCTCCACGACGCGATGAGATTCATCATCCACATTATCCATTAAGGAATGATTATAAAAATATACATTATGAATAATTATGACATATATGACATAATAATTCTACTGGAATAATATATATTTATATATGTATATATACATATATTCCATTTACTTTCTTTAATTCAATATGATAAAAAATGGAAAATGTGCTCATACGTACGTATGACCTACCATCTCCTTGAATGGTGAATTAAATTTTATATATCTATCTATTATATATATTTATATTCTGAATATTTATTATATAAAAATCATTTTTTACATTATTAAATTAATTAAATAATTATATAAGAACTATGATCATGAATAACAATTCAAAACATGTATGGTAAACAAAGAGATTATTACCTGGAAAGTCTCTTTAACAAAGAAATTTTTAATAAATAAGTAATATAAATCCATAAGAAATATTATATAAAATCATAAATATTATTATTATTCTGGTATAAGTTAATAAATTTTATAAAACTGTTATACAATAGTTTTAGATACGTATTAAGAGTATCAGACCTAAGGTATGGGAATTTCATCTCACATATAATTTTCGTGAGATATAAGTCATGTTAACATTCTATTTCTTCTGTGTGGTTTATGTAATTCTCTATTATCTTTGAAATCATGAATACACTTATCTTCATGATATTTAAAGAGTTATTTTATGATATTGGACATATTATTTAAATGTTCAAAGTGGTATGGGACACTTTGAATGTTCAAATAATTAATCCATTATCCAATTCAATATTAATGATATTATCAAACATATTTATTTATATATATATGATTATAAATAAAATTATATGTATAATTTTAATTTCACCCAAATGTTTTCAAAAGGGATATTTTTTGTCTTTTTGTAAGGGACTCTTTAACTAAAACATCGTTTTAAATATTTTTAAATTTTATTCTTCTAAGTATTTATCATTACTGTCCATGTTTTAAAAATTATTTTAAGGGTTTATTTATTTATACATTAATGTTTTAAAATGTTAATTCCTCTAAAAAGGTTCACTATGGTATGAGAAACTTTGATTCAATAATCTCTTTTAAATTTCTTCTTTTATAAGTTCATAAATTTTGAATAAATGATTTCAGAGAAAAAGGGTTATATGTCTCATGATATTTATAATGATTTTAATATATTATTTTCATCTATGAATAACATATTTTGTTTGATTTTATGATCAATTGAGGATGATCTATTATAATATCATTCACCATATTATATTTCATGGTCTATGTTCAGTTTTATTGTTGATGTTAAATTCAAATACTATTCATGGTTTATGGTTAAAGTATTCATATATATAATACTAGTTTAAAAATTAATAATCATATTATTTATGTGTCACTATTTTCATATGAGGAAATTATTGTACTTATTAACTGACGGGCGGTGCCCACAATTGTCCCTAGATGCATCGGTAGGTCTCATGAGACAAACTAGATAAGGATATCACCTAGGCCTTTCCCAGTTATTTTCAGATATGGATTAGGATGAGGCCATAACCATTTATTTTTATACGTCCAATCTGACGGATCGACAAAATGTTTTACATGTCCAACATTATGCATTCCTTCATAATGAGATTAGTTATTAATATTAAATGTTCTTATTCATCTAGTATAATACCACTATTTAATTTTTAAATGGAAATATTTGATTTCTTATTTTCATATTATATAGATGATTATTTATAATAGGCTTTTGTTTCAGTGTTATACCTTTCCTTAAACGATAATGCTTATTTATAAAAGCTTCTACTGTACTCTTTTCCCTTAATAAGCATTTCAGCTCACCCCCTTCATATGTTTTATTTTCCCAAGATTTCAAGTACTATTTTATTATTGATATGATGGTTCAATCAATAAGAATAATGGTGTTAAAAAAGAATCATTTTTGTTACATTTTTTGTTTTGATTTGTAATGTAAATTTCATGTATAAAATATATTTTCCAAGACTTATAAACATATAGATCATTTGGACATGATTCCTTGTAATCATGGAAATGTATTTAAATAATGCACTAGATCCGTTCATTAGGGGTCCGGGTGTTATGACCCCAAATACCTATAAATTGAATCCCCTCTCACATTATTAGGATTAATATGTTCTCAAATAGTCGATCACTATTATTCTAATTCATTTCATTTTGTAAATTTAATATAATATAAGTAGTAATCATTTGTGATCATTTCTTGGTTTTCCACCACTATAACAAATTATATGAACATGATGGTTAGTAGTTAACTTGTGGTTTGGTCTCAAGGGAGGTATTTCAAATAATTGTATAAAACCAATTTTTATTTCATCATGGTTTTATACTATTTTTGATGAGAAAATTGGGATATAAAGGGTTGTTGTATCGATTGAATTTTTTTTATTGTCTGTTCTCACTAAATCCTTCAATTATAAACCAAATCAACCCCCTATATTGGTTCATCTAATGTATTATGTAATGCGGTGGATTGAGGAATAGAAATAATATTATTGTGTTGGGTAGAGATTTGTGAGATGTCTACTATAGTGGAATTTTCATAAAAAAAACATGGAGTTGTTTGGGATTAGAGTTATAAATAGATATATTAGCCATGATAAGTACAAAATTATATGTAGGGGTTTTTAACTCATTTATTGTGGAATCAGTTATCAAATAAAAGTTAAAAACTAATATATATAATAAAGGAACCCAAAAAACCAAACCTAGGGTAAATTCCCTTAAATTTAAAATTTTATAAGGTTTCAATTCATATTTTATTTTCACTTATTGTATCACACCACACATCAAATCCCCCCCCCAAAATACCTTCTCCTTAAAATATTCAAAACATAAATAATAAAAATAAGTGGATTGACTAGTGGAGAACTAACTAAGATCTGTGGGAAATGAACTTGGATATCCACTATGATACACTAGAAGTTCTCAAAAAAATTATTGATTCAGAAGAAGAAAAACTAGAAAAACTTGGTGTTATTTATACAGAAAAATTGTTAGTAATCCCATTTAGTAGTTCTCTTTTTAAAATAATATTCCACTAATTTCAATTAAATTCAAAAATCTTAAAAAAACAAAACTTCATTTTGATTTAAACTCACCAATGGATGAAATTGCTTTATTGGTTTATAAAATAGAGAGTGTATCACATAAAATGAGTTTTAGAGAGGTTTCTGTGAAATATATAATCAGTTAAATTAAAGGGGGACTTTAACAACGAATTTTATAGGTTGTATCTAGATAGATAATGAAGTCTCCCTAGTACTTCCCTAAGATAAATTATGTTGTAGTCGAGGACTAACAAGGGATCACCCCTCCAACCATTGAAATTTATATCATAGATGTGTAAGAAATATTTCGTGTGCCATATCTCTCACTCATATTAGGTTTCTTACAAATGTCCATCAATGAATAAAAAAGTCTATAAACCAATCAAATAAAGTGAGTAAACCAAAATTTTGACTCACATTAATTTGATTTTAACATATTAACAAAGACTACTCAATACCCTTCTTTTTATTTTGTATAATCATCAACCTATATTTCCCTAGAGAGTGATGATAATGAATTTGATGTCACCATAAATTATTGTATGGATATTGAATTTGAAGGATATACCACCATGGTGGCGGTAGAAGAATAAGAAAACACAAAGCATGAAATGAAGCTCCGCCCTCCTCAATAATGTAATGACCAACAACATGAATAGAAACGAATAAATAGGGTTTACCACTATCTTAATTTTCATCCCACATTAAAATTAAATTTCCTTCTCTATTTCTTTATAGGATTTGGTATCTTCTTTCCCATTTATTTAGGGGTTTCCGACACTTTATGTTTACTACAAGACACTCAGATAAATAAATATTTTATGGTTCACATCATATTAATCTAATCATTATTTGGATTGAGGATATTTTGTTTGTGAAACCTAAATTGTGGTAATATAAACCAAATACCTACTTTAGGATTTAGACCAGGAACTCTTTTCCTTTCATCCTTATCATTTTCCTTTCCATTGAATAAAAGATTATCATGTTTACTAATGTATTCTTTTATAAGAATAATAATGGAGAACATGGGATCTAAACTCATTATACACAATAATATAAAAATCTTTTATCTCACGCCTACCATTAGATTTTTAACTTATTTGTCATCTATGATTTTGTTCTTAAAATAAGATAGTTAATTTCAATTGTGCATGGATATCCAATCCGTTGTATAGTTTTGTGTAAGTTTTTGATTTTTTATCATTTCTATTATCTCAGTAAATGGTTTTGATTGATTTTATAACTGTTGGTTACATCATATAATTGATTTCTCAAGAACACATAAATTATTTTTTAGAATAAGGATTTCTTAGATTGAAATTGTGAACGTAAATTTTAGTTTCAAAAGAAATTAGTGAATCATAATTTAACACTCATGAACTAAATTGATAAACATGATTTTGTGTGAATTACTTGTTAACCAAAAGTGACACCTTGGGATCCACCACACATTAAAAATTTATATTTATTTTCCACATAAGTAAATTGAGAAATTATAATCTGAATTAATGTTCCTTTATATTACCATAAATAATATTTATGAGAGTAAATTAAAAGGTGGTATAATTCAATAATTTATATGAAAAATTTATGGATTAAAAATAATACTAATAAATTTGAATAATTTCGTGGTTGTTGAATAAAATGGAAGAAAAGGTGAATATTGGACTGAAATAAAGAAACGGGGAATGAAATAAATAATTTCCATTTAAAATCTATTCAATAAGTTTAAACATTGTCAAGTAAATAAGGATCCTATATCAGGAGATATTGAAAAGGGGATTGTGAGTTAAAATTTATATTTTCTAAAAACCATAAGAATTAGAATTCGTTAAATGGAAATATAATAAAAAATAGAATGGATTCAATGGGAATTCTGTTTGAGAAAAAATCATTGAGGATAAGGAAAAATTGATGTTTGGGAGATTGATCCAGCCACATTTTTTCACTTTTTTATTAAATATTATAATATATATAATATAAATATATTAATAGAATATTAAAAGTTAAAATATTCAATTTTATCAAGTAAATAATGTGATTAATGTAAAAATGAACTAAATCCAGACATTTATTGATTTTTTAAAATATTTATATTAAATTTTAATGACAATTTTTTAATAATTTTATTTTCTATGTTATTATAGGTTTGAAGTTAATTATATGTGTAGTGGAGTGCTATTTAAAAAAAAGTTATGGGGTTGGGGTTTTTGAATTTTATATCAAGCTCCAACTACTGTGTAGAAATCATTAAGAATAGGTGAAAATTACATTAGAATAACCAGTGTGACAACAAAATCATGTAAGATTAAAACCATGCATACCTATACTGCACCAGATAAACTCTTATGGGTCGATTCGTACACTATATGAACTCAATTATGTGGAATAACATATCGATCACACTATGAGATTTTTTATATTAATGGAAACTCATGGAAGATTAAATTATAAATTTTGGGGCCACTTGAGATAAAATCAATCGGAGTATCCCACAAAGGGGAATAAACTATTTTTCTAAGCTTCTAATGTTATTACATTCCCCATTTAATAAAACCACAGATATGATAATGAAGAGGCCTTATTGTGCCAATATAGCCTTCTTATATACCCCAACAAAGGTTTTTCTCCTTAAAAACATGACACATAGGACCCATAGATAATGTTCATATTCTAATTTTATCCCAAGAAATTCTATATTAGCTTTCAATTACTCTTCAACTGCAAATGAAAATTTATTTATCATTATAACATTTCTTACATTAAAATTACATATTTTTTTTTATAAATCTGGAATGCCTCAAGGATATGATCCACACATACTATTTCCATCCCAAACCTGAATTCCTTATTCCACTAGACTCTATTTCCATGTCACAATCCAAAAAAATCTTCCACTCACCACTTAATAAATCTATACCCCATGAGATATGATACATTTCCATGAAATTTAATATCAATACCGTTCATGATCACTAAATATTCTAGCATTGAACCTGATCTATCAATCCTATTATTTTAATATGGACCCATGTATAAATGATGGGACAAAAAGAAATATTTTATATTCATACTATATAGATGAATTGGGATGAAACAATGAAATAATTCCAAATGAGAACCATCCATTCTGTAGATTAGACAATGTTGTTGGGGAAATAACAGACTAAGGATGAATATAGAATCATTATAACATGGATAAATCTCACCTTTGGTTGAAACATGTGGAATTAATCTCTCAATTGGATAATTTTTTAAGGATATCACCCAATATATATAAATTCATTCCCACCCCTCAATTATAAAGGATCCAGCTCCTAGGTGGTGGTAGAGTTGTGGTTTTTTTAATTTCTAAAATTTTGTTATGAAATTTTAATATATAAGAATTAATCTTATAATTCTTTCATTTCTTTTTTCACACCATCATAACTCTTACTATGATTCAGATAGTTATCAGCTAACCTAAGGCTTGGTTTCATTTGATGTATTTCATGGTCTTCTCATATAAATATATCCATTTATTCATGATTTTCGTCATATTATGATGAGATGGTATGGATACTAAGGTTGGTATAGTGATTATCTATTTTCCATTGGTGTTCTCACAAAATCACTCATTTAATAACCAAATCACCCTCCCCTCCTTGGTCTTATTAAATTTCATATATGATGGAATGAGATGGATCAAGGAATGCACAATATAAAATGGAGTTGTGTAGAGATTAGTGACACAAATACTATAATGGAATTTTTATCCTTCAAAACAATGGAAGAGGTGGGATCACAGTGTTGAAGATATCTCATAGTCATGCAATATAAAGCATTGTATTTAGGGGATGGTAAATTATATATATAGGTTGATTTATCCAAAATAGGTTCACCAAAAAATATAGATAATGAACAAATCAACAATATAATACTTAGGAAAAAAATATTCTTTATAACATTTTCTCAGGTTTCATTTAGTATTTTATTTTTTAATAACATTCTAACACTACACATAAACCCACCAAAATTCCCCTATTAGTTTAAATATTATAAACATGAAAAATATTAATATGTGAGTTTAATAGTGGGAATTTGACTAAGATCCTTATTAAATAATATTTGGTGAGGCACTATTCTACAATTGGAGTTCTCAAAATATTTATTTACATTTATGCCCACAATAACATAGAATCAATATGATTTTATAAACCTATACTTACCATTTATGGATCATTTTCTATTTTTAGATTTCATTTTTGGTTCTGGTTATTGAGGAGGGAATTGAGGTATTTTCATGTATGTTTTTTGGTTTCATATGACTCTTTTTTGAGTTTGAAGAGGGGTTCAGGTGTTTTATAGGATGAAATAAAATGGGGATATGGTCTTGGAACCACCAGAACACAAAATACGGTCCATAAAAATTTATGTGGAGTCCACTATAAGCTCAATAGCTATATATGGGAAAACCAATGGCTATATTGACACTTCATTACCACTAGAAGTCTGGTGGGGGCCAACAGAACTCAAGGAGGAACATTGGTACATTTTATTAAAACATATGTAAATGATTTTTTATAATTTTTCTTAAAACCCCATAAACCATCAACCTCACCTCACTCTCTCACATTTATAGTTGGTATAATTCCCTCTATGACCTCTCTCTTCCATTATTTTAAGTTACATTTATATCCTTAAATATAATGAACGGTTTCAAGTGTTTCCTACCAAGAATGAGGCTAAATGATCCTTCTTTGACCCTCATCTACCATATCCATAGATGAACTTCTTCTACCTTTATATAAAATGTATTAATTAATTTAATACTTCACCAAGGTCATGGTGTAATCAATTCTAATTCAATATAATATCACATATTTTATGCAAAAACATTTGATATTTATGTTTTTTTGGAACCTCTTTTAAATTCATTAAAGGATCCTTAAACTTTGTTTTTAGTGTCTTGGAGGTTCCACAATGATCATGTAAGATCCCAGTTTTTCACTCATATACGAATTCATTAAGGTTCATTCTAATTCATTATTTTGGACATAATATAAATTTATAGTGAGTTATTGAAGGTTATTAGGTTTTTTGGGGCTTGTTTGAAGCCATGAACATAGATTTTTGGAAAAAATAGGTCTGACACATGGTTTCCCTAACCAAGCATCCTAATAATGATAGTTCCCCTCTTCCCTGGGTATATGGGAATGGTTTTCCCATAGTTGGGAATACCGTGTGGAAAAACCATTCACATGCTAATTTCTGGGTAAAATGAACATTTTCCTAAATAACTTAATTAACCACCCTCCTTCCTCCTAATCCAAGTTCTAGTGAGATTATCATCCATTTATCTGATTTTGGATATTTTTTATTATTTAAGATATGAATTGAAATATTTCGTTCATTTGGGATCTCATCAAGATTCTGTTCATCACGGTGGATGCACAATAGTAAGTAATCAAGTCCTTTTGATCATTTCTTTGTCTCTCTTTCTCTCTACCAAGTTATTTTGGTATGATAATTTTACTTATTTTATTACATATACTCTGATTTGATCCAAATCAAGGGATTATACCAGAGGAGGATATTCATACAAGCATAATGAGGGTGGTCTAAAAATTACCCCTTAGGTTTGTTTATTTTGGAATTTTTTCTCTATCACCCAGCAATTTCATCAGGTTCCATTTATTGAATTTAAATTCCATGCATATAATAAATAGAATCATATGGTTATTCTCTTTCCAAACATGTGATTAATTATTAGTGGTTATGACCAAACTCTATCCATACCACGTATGATGTTATTCCATAATTATGTTTTTAGTATTTGACAAGTTTGAGCTGTTGTTGAGGTGTGACATGGATTGACCCTTCGAAGGGTAATATTTTCTAAATTAAATAGCTTGTTCTATATTGATAATTTTATAATATAAAGTACCATATGTTCTCACCACATGACCCACAAATGGTTAGTAATTCTATTGATTGTTAAATGTCAATGGAAAATGGAAATTATACAAGTATATGACTTGACCAGATTAAATGTAGATAAATAATAAGTTTCATGTCCCTAGTACCCATTAACACATTAATAGAAGGTAGAAGAACGACCCTTAATTATTGAATATTTATTAAATGGATTTAATAAAGGTTTCATTCTAGTTGGCCTATTCATAATAATGAAAGGAAAGGATTGAACCAATTGAAATTATACATGACTTCATTATTAAACAAGAGTGGTCTAACTGGATCTCACATTGGATTCTTATCTGTGAATTCATTTATCACTCAGGAACCCCATTTTGATTTAAGGATGGGTCTTTCTTAGGTTGAGACCCACGAAGATCTCCATCCTTGTCTATTCTTGGATGCATGGTATGACTCTATAGGATCCCTCGTGTAGTTTTAAAGGATTCCATGGATACACTCATGGGATCTAGCATTGATAAGTTGGTTCCATGGATAAAGACCATAAGTAATAGTCACATCTTATACATGTTTTACCTTATATGATCACCTTGGATTTGGTAGGCATCTTATTGTGAAATGGATTAGACAATGATCCTTATCTTGAACTCTTACCCTTATTTAGACATAGTTACTAATGATTTAGCAATCTCTAAGGTCTATGTTTTCTTGGTGAATACCATGGCACCCCTTCTTATTAACTATTAATTATGGTTGACTTGTTAAATATTATAACCTTCACTATTTATAATGTGGGAATTATTTGTAAACTGGTAATATTCAACTAATGAAATTGTTACAAGTGTAGACACTAGCTGGGGGATGAAGCAAGTAATTAAGTATTTTGTTACATTGTACTTCTTTACTTTATATATGCATGATTTTACATAGTTACATTGAAATTACACAAGACATATGTTATAAACACCATTGGTGGTGGCCCACTAAGATTTATCTCAAACCATCACTGCGTTTCGTTTGGTACCCTGGGAAGATTACATGAATGTAGGTGTTAATAAAGGGATTTATAATGCTTCGAACACTTTATTACATGCTGATAAGTATACATCTAGTTAGCATATGACTGAGCTAGAGTTCAGGATCCTTGGGATAGTCTTTTGTTTTCCATTATACGTTTGTGGAACATATTGTGTCTACTATCTTATACCCATATTTTCCACTTTCTAGTGACCTGAAATATCATCATCAATCATTTTTGATAATTTAGTTATTGTTATTTTTGTTTATTTCTAGTGTGCCTTTATTTCATTATATTATTTCTTCTATTTAACTCATTATATATATATATATATATCCACTTCTCTACACTTTGTTAATGAGGGCATAGTCACCCCATAGACACGCCCTAGGCCCTTACTGCTAGTTGGCGGCCTTCGACATTCAGGGAGATGCACTTGAGGCCATGTGGCCAACCTGGATCGGGGCACCCATTAAGTGGTATCTGGGTTCGGTATATCAGAAAGTAGTATCAAAATCTTCCATTTAATTCTTTACTATATAGAGACAATCATTAAAAGCTTATAAATACTTGGTAAATAATCATAAGCCGTGATTGGGCATCACGAACCCATGTACAAGAGAAAAACAAATCTGGATAATTTATAATTTTTATTCTAATTTTTCCTATTATAGTTGATATTATTTCAATGTTTGGTGATGCACATGTGGTTTGGGGTTTTTATTATTATTATGATTGATGATTTCATTTCATCCATGGATTAATGATATGAGGACAAGGAGCACTGTTACATTCATCATATTATTCTCCTAGAATTCGTATTTCATTCATATTTCCATGTCATATAGGTGCATCTTACTTCGTTTCATTTCTTTATATACCTGTTATTGTTGAGTGATGTTTTGATAGTTAGCTTATGCTTTAATTACTATTGGTTGTGATTGAGTGATTTTATATTTAAATTCATGAGGTGTATGGGCCCTTATGGGTTGGAATCAGTAATTTACTAGGTTGAGCCATTATGATATAGATATATGGATGTCGTTTTCATTGATAAGGGGCATCAGAAATGATTCAATGGGAATTACTATCAATTATGTTGTGAAACATGACTTATAATATGAATTGGTTTCACATCCATATCTTAAATTTTCATTCTTATAAACGTTCATGGAGAAAACATGGTAATTAAATTTATAATGAAATGAAACATACAATTGATAAAATTTTGATACCTGACCGTCTAAGTAGGTAGTTGGGGTAGTATTCCTTGGGTAATGGGTAATCATATGTTCAAATTCTTCTAGTAATGTTATCTTTCTACATGATGATTTTGTTGAGGCGTGTGATTGTAATTTGTAGTCCAATGACTCCATGATATCCTCATATCCTACATTTATCTCCTTAATCATGGGGGGTGAATTTGATCCAAGGTGATTCCCTTGGTATATATTACATTAGGACTCCCTCAGCGGATGTCTCTACTTTCTTTATATTAATTTTCCATGAATAAAAATTATAGTGTTGATGCCAGGATGTCCTCGTATTGTACTCTATGATGGTCGAGATGACCATGCTCCAGATGTGGTGGGGATTGAGCTTCCAGTTTTACATCCAAGAGAGCCACTCGATGCACCACCTATTCTACCTAATCTGGGAACTAATACCCAAGTTCACAATATTTTCCGACCTCTAATGCAGTCCATGAACGGTGCTCTATGATTTGGGCCTACGATGGCTGATCTGACTCGTGATTTCTAGTATTAGCATCCTCTTACTTTATCTTGGGAAGTTGGTCCAAATTTTGCTGAGTCTTGGCAAAAATCCACCCTATTTATCTTTGAGCATCTGGGTAAACCACTAGAGTGGAGGTTCAATCATTATATATACATGTTTTGAGATACGACCAATCATTGATGGGATTTTATTATCGAGGCCAGTTTTCATCAAGGCATGTTACGGGTTGATTTCTATACTTCCTTCTATGATCAATTATTTCCTCAGATACAGAGAGCTAATAGAGCTAGGGAGTTCAAGCATCTCGAGAAGGGTTATATGTCAGTTATGGGATATTTAGCATGTTTCACAATGTTTCATCACTTTTCACCACATCTAGATGGTGATGAGAGTTCACATGATAGGCGTTTATAGTATGGGCTACAATATGACATCCATATGAAGGTGAATGAATTTCACCTACCTACTTTTTGAAATATTCATTCAGGATCTTATCACTAAGCATAACCTGAGGGATGAAAAAAATACCAGACATTGAGGACTAGTGTCATGATTGTCCAGTACTTCTCCTGATGAAAGGAAACATTCCCCTATGGCTTCTTATCAGGGTAGTGACAACTAGAGTTTTCATTTTGATAGCTATGTAGTGTGTCATCAGTGTAGTTGATAGGGATACCTAAATCCTCATTTTTAAAGAGACCCAATGGAGTGTCGATCTTGAAATTGTATGGGAAAACATCAGAATTTCTACACTAACTTTCCACCAACCATGCATGGAAAATGATCCATTCCAGATCCATCTTCATAAACATGTTCTTTTGTGTTGCGTTAGGAGGGGAGTTGGAGTATCACTGATAGGACTGGCCATGGATGAGGTTTTGGATGTAGAATCCAATCCCCAGATCACTAGAAGAACCAATATAGGAGTTTTTATCGTGGTAATCTAGATATTCAATAGGGTCGTGTATTAATCCAGTTGCACGGACTACAACTGATACTTGAGAATCATGATGTGGGGCCATCTATAGTACAAGATACTATTCTTGTGGAATCTAATATAGTATATACTCTATTTCATACAAGTAATTCAAATTCATATATCTTCTTATCTATTGTGTAATTTCATAGAGTGGAGATACAGTATTACTATTTGGTAATGACCCCAGATATTCCATTAAGGGTGAGAATAGTGGGAATGCCCTAGTGTAGGGACTATACCATTGAGGTAGGCAGTTACCATTTCTTATCAAACCTCTTTGTTCTTGAGATGGCAGGATTTGATGTCATTATCATGTTGGGCTATTTGGTTCAGTATCATTCTTTTATAAGTGGTTATTAGGGTATCCATAACATAAAAAATGTAGGAGTTATCTACATAAGGGTGACTGGGACGTCCAGGCTATTCGAGATGGAATAGAGAATCATGGGCTCTGTGGAGTGACCACTTAGATTACAAATCATTTCATGGAGTATCATGGTTTACATCAATATGATTTCCATCCAGTTGTGGATCATTTATAAAATGTATTTCTTAATGATTTTTTGTCTTACCTTATAAGAGATAGGTATAGTTTACCATCAGGCTTCTTCCAAGAGAATCTCCTATTTCCATTCCACCGTGCATGATATTTCTTATAGAGTAATAGGAGTTCAAGAGGAAATTAGTGGATTTAGATGCAAAAGTCTTCATATATCCCAGTACATTCTCATGATGTTTGTCCATGCTTTTTCCCAAGAATTTGTATGGAACCTTTCGTCTACGTGTGGATTAAAGAAGGTTGAACCAACTTACTGTCAAAAACAGATATCCACTATATCGAATAGTTTATCTCTTCGACCAACTATAAGGATATATGTTTTTCTCTAAATTTACCTCAGATCGAGTTTTCATTAGGTGCGAGTTAGGCCGTTAGAAAAATAGTGTACAAATTTTCACTGGAGGTATGGTCTATATGAGTTCCTTGTTATGTTTTTTGGTCTTAGGAATGTGGCCACTATTTTTATGGATCTGATGAATGGGGGTTTCCATCCCTATCTTGATTCTTATGTCTTGGTCTTTGTGGATGAAATCTTTGTGTATTATCATACTCATAACGACCATGATAAACACCTTGAAATCATTCTATGTAAATAGAGAGAGCATCATCTTTATACCATGATTTCTATGTTTTACTTCTGGATTGACAAAGTTCACTTCTCAGGTCATATTATATCAGAATCTGGAGTATCTGTTGACCTAGAAAAGGTTAGTGATGTAGTTTTCTATGGGAATCCAGAGAGTATGGTTGATATATAGAGTTTCTCGGGGATGGGAGGATATTACAAGTGTTTCATATAGGACATATCACATATCTTTTCACCACTTAATGGACTTACCAAGAAGGGTGTTATGTTCCAGTGGATGGAATTGTGTGAGAAATCCATTCATGGGATAAAAGAGAGGATTTTCTTGGAACCTGTTCTAATTCTAATAAATTTAGTTAGTGGTTATATTTTCTTGTTTAATGCATCAGGAATTTTCCAAGGAAATTTGTAATATAGAAGGACATATTCAATTTTTATGGATATCACTAGTTTAGGCCTCATGAAATAAACTACCTAACACATGACCTTTATCTAGAAGTAGTTTTCCACCTGATACATTGCTCGATACATTATCATTTTGGTGAGTGATTTTCAGAGTACATAGTCCAAAAGAGGCTAAAATATATATTTAATCAGTTTTACTTAAACCTAGGATAGTGGAGATCGGTTGAATAACTACAATCCATTGATTTTGAGATTTCCTATATGCATGGGAAGGGAAATGTGTGTGCAGATGCACTGAGTTGTAAAACTCAGGAACACACAGTACGGGATTCTAGTGATGAATAAAAATTGATGCCCCCCTTCTCTAAGCTATATATTGAGTTTCATGATAGTCATGAGAACTATTAACTGTCATCCTTGATACTTACCTCTTCCCTACTTGAAAAGGTGAAAGGTAGAAAAATTTGACATCTAGAAGGCTAGATAATATATGAGAGTATATCAGGAGATAACCCACCTCCAGATTGGTCAATAGAAAGATATGACATCATGTGTATTAATGGATTTGTCTGGTCCTTGTAGATTTAATAGATGAGTTCCAAGAATAGTCACAACCTCTTAATGGGCAGTTTATCTAGGCATATCGAAGATGTATCAAGAAATGAGACACCATTATTGGTGGAATGGGATGAATCATCTAATAGTAGAGTTTATAACTATGTGTTTTTTCTATCAGAATGTGAAGGTAGAGCCCCAAAGACCTGTGTGATTGTTATATCTTATTCTAGTCCCAGAATGTGAATTGGAAGATTTTTCAATGGATTTCATAGTCATCGTACCTAGGTCACTGAGGAGTAGTGATGATATATGGGTAGTTATTGACTGACTAATGAAATCAACCTACTTCATTCCTATTTAGGAGACTTTATCAGTTTATGAGATGGTAATATTGTATGTATATGAAATCATATGAATACATGGGTTCCCTCATATTATTATTTCAGATAGGAATGATCGTTTCATGTAACGAGTTTTACTAGGATTAAACAAGGAAAAGGTAATACAGGTGCTTCTATGCACAACTTTTCCACCCCCAAATTGAGGGAGAATCATAATAGACAATACATGTTCTAGAGAACATTCTCTGAGCATGTGTCATTGATTACGGTGGTTCTTAGGATAAGTATATACCTCTCATTGAGTTCCCCTATAATAATAGCTTCTAAGAGGTTATTCAGATATATCCTTTTGAAGCCTTATATGGTTGGTTCTCCGATTCAATATTGTGCTAGATAGAGGTAGGTGAGGTATCCCTACACGGTCGTCATCTCATTCAAGAGCCTTCGTAGAAATTTCAATTGATTTGAAATCATATGACTACTGATTAGTCTAGGAAAAAATTAATGCTGATCGCCATCAAATACCTCTATATTTTGAGGTTGGGGGTCATATTTTCCTTTGGGTATCACCCGTGCTAGGGAATATATGGTTATATAAGAAAGGAAAGCTATCACCTCATTATGTAGGGCCATTTTAGATTCTAGATAGAGTTGATATGGTATTCTATTGGTTGATATTGCCTTATAGGTACGATGCCATGCACAAAGTTTTCCATGTTTCATATCTTTGCATGTATCATGAAAACCCATTTCACAACTATGAACCTGAGAAATGTAGTTTGATGATCATAATGCCTTTAAGGAGTATCCAATAAAAAATGTTTACTGGGGAATTAATGTTCTCTGAGGTTGTTCTATCCCTATGGAACAAGTGTTATGGAAGCACGTCTGTGTGTCAAATAAAACATAAGAGAGGGAAGCCAACGCACATTCCCAATGGCTGAAGTTGTTCTTAGATAGTGTTCCTCCGCCAATGGAAGGTGAACTCAGGGACAAGTTCTTTTAATGGGGGAAGACTGTAAGAACCCTATTTTTACTCAGGTATGGATCCTTTAAATTTTGGTATAATTATTTATTTTGGACCTAATATAGATTTTTAATGGGTTTGTGAAGGTTTTGTGGGTGTACAAGGATTTTTCGAAGCCCAGAACATAGTTTTTTCAGAAAACATTGCTTGGCACACAGTTTATATTAAACCGTGCGAGAAGGCCACACTATAAGATCAAACTAGGCTGGTGCTTCATTTTTTGCCTAAGCCATATTGCATGGTCGGTGCACGGTTTCCCTATATGTGCAGCCTAACCATGATAGTTCACCTTTTCCCCAAGTAATTGTTCATGGTTTGCGCATTGTTTGGCATACTGTGTGAAAAAACCATAAACAAGCTAATTTCTAGGTATAATAACCAATTTCCCTTAGTGAACTAATTAAGCCTTCCCCTTCCTCCTAATTTTAGTTCCAATGAGATTATCCTTCATTTCTCTAATTTAGGATCTTATTGAAGTCCAAATATAGGGATTGAAAGATCTCTTTCATGTGGGATCCGATCAAGATTTATTTCATCACGTTATAGGCGCAACGAAAGGTAATCGAGTCTTTTTTAGCCTTTCTTCATCTATATTTATCTCGACCTAGTTATCGAGGTATGAGAATTTTCCCTCTTTTCAAAAATATACACTGATCTGATTCAAATTAATTATCGATGCCATAAGATGAGAGTCATACACGCCTAAGGTGGGTTGTCTATTACTCATCCATCAAGATCTTTGATTTTGGAATTTTTGTGTGGGACCCGCCGATTTAATCGGGTGAAGTTTATTGAATTTACCTTCAATATTTATATTCAATAGAACCATGTGGTTATGATCTTTCCAAATATGTGATTATTTTTTGGGGTTTATACCCAAAACTCCATCCATTCCATGTATGATGTTATTCCACTATTGGGTTTTTATTATTTGACATGTTTGAGCCACCGTTCAGGTGTGAAATGGATTCAACCTTCTAAGGGAAAGATTTTCTGTATTAAATGGAATATTTAATATTTTGAATTACATAACAAAATATACCATGTGTGGTCACCACTTCACCCACCTAAGGTAAGTTTTTCAATTGATAATTTAATATCAAATGGAAATTGGAAAGTATACAAGAATATGACTTGATGAGTTTAAATGTAAATAAATAATAGGTTTCATGTCCATAACACCCCTTACTACATTAATGGAAGGCAGTGGAATGTACATGAATGATTGAATATTCCGTAAATAGATTTAATAAATCTTTCATACTACATGAACTATTAACACTAATTAAAGGTAAGGCTTAAACTAATTGAAATTATATATGACTTCATTATTAAATACGAGTGTCCTGACTCGATCTCGCCTTGAATTATTATCTGGTAATTCCTTGAGCACTCAGGAACCCTATTCTGATTTAATGATTTAGCTTGCTTAGGTTGAGACCCACATTGATCTCAATCCTTGTCTATTCTTGGATTCATGGTATGACATTGTAGGATCCATCACATAGTTTTAATGGATTCCATGGATACAATCATTGGATCCATCATTGATAAGTATGTTCCATGGTTAAATACCATGGAGACCAGTCACCGCTTAGCCCCATTTTACCTTGTATGATCACATTGGATTTGGGAGGCAACTTATTGTGGAATATCATGGACTGTGATCCATGGATTACACTCTTACCCTTAGCTATATCTAGTCACTTCTAAGTTAGTGACGCTAGATGTCTAGGTTACCTTATTGAATACCATAGAACCACTTCTTATTGAATATTAATTATGGTTTCATTGTTATATATTGTGTCATTAAATATTAATAATTTGTGACTTATTTGTAAACTTGTAATAATCAACTAATGAACTGGTTACATGTCCAGACACAAGCTAAGGGAGGAAGTTGGTACTTTGTTTTTTAGTTAAACTATACTACATTACATTATAAATAAATGATTTCAGATAGTTACATTATCATTACAAAGGCCATATATTATAGACACTGTTGGTGGTGACCCACTGAGATTTATCTCACACCCTCTATGAGCGTCATTTGGTAACTGGGGTAGATTATATGAATGTAGTTGTTGATAAAGAGAAACATATGACTTCAAACACATGATTGATTACTTTTTAGGATAGATCTTGAAAGAATATGACATAGATGGAGCTTGGGATTCTTGGGATAGACTTTGTTATCTTATAATATTGTGGAACATGTTATTCCTACTATCTTGCAACCATGTTTTCCAATTTCTAGTAACATGATATATCATCATCAGATATTTAAGTTAATTCTGTTATTATTATGTGTGTTTATTTATATAGTTCCTTTTATTTAATTATATATTTTCTTATATTTACCTCAGATTATTTCTATCCACTGTGATAGACTTTGGTAATGAGGGAATAATATCCCTATAGACACACCATAGGCACTCACTGCTAGTTTGAAATATCTAGAGTTTGGGGAGATGCACTTAAGGCCATGTGGGCCACTGAGATTGGGGTAACCATTAAGTGGCATCTGGGTCTTGCATTTAAAAGATCATAAGAGTTTAACTAGTGATGGATAGCGTTATCTTATAGAAAAGGAGGTTCTACAGTGCCCCCAGATCTTTTCAAAGCCCATTCGATTACTGATGGATATGACAGTATCCTATTAAACCTAAATGAGGCCCACTTGTTAGCTTGTGAGACACACATTATAATTTATGGAACCATTATATAATTCTTCCCCTATACGGATCCCATAGGGAAGTCGGTGGGGGGGGGGGGGTTCCAAGAGTTTCAAGACTGATTCCTTGAACCACCATTCTTCCATTGGCATCCAGTGGCTAACTAGTGGTTCTAATCTGGGCCCCAATAATTATGGGGAGAACATTAATTTTTTTACCCAAAACCTATATTAAATTTATTAAAACTCATCCTTTAACAAAAAATCATAAAAAAGGAACTAGAAGGGTTGTCTATGGATTACAAAGACACACCAATACCATCTATTGGTTCCTTGATTTTTTGCCCAATCTAAAAAGTCATAAATAAGTAATTGTTTCATAGAATTGGTGAGTTCCTCATATATTATTCCTCGATTACATTTTTCTAACCATGTTGTGGTTGATGTATCACTATCCATATTGAATCCATGTGTTTTAATTTATTCATGATTATTGGTACCTAGATTTCTAATTTTCTTTTTTTATGTTAGGTGGTCTGAAATATCTCTTTAAGGTGTACATTGGTTTTGTCGTATGTGAAATATGTTTTATCGCATCATCATTCCATGCACGTGACTTATATTAATTTGAATGCAATGTAATTATTTTCATTCCAATTCCCAAAACTCTCAGAAATCATGTTGGTTCCCTTGGTGAATGAGACTTATATTTACTATCACACAAGTGGTTTCTTAACTGATGAACATAGGTTGGAAATGGAATTTATGAATCTATAATCCTATAATTTATTTGTAATATTGGTTTACAGATTTTATGAATTCATAAATTGATAATTTACATGAATCAATTGTAATGTAATTATGTAATTGTCATGGTATTGAAAAATTACATAAAGGCATGATAGCATAATTTAATAATGAAATTTCAAATATTAACTGGGATTATTTTGTATGTGAATCAGAATTGTCACAATTGTTATGTGAAGTAGAATACAGGTATGAAATAGTTAATTTTAAATTTAACATAATTAACTTATATAGGGGTAACTTAGAATGTTTGTGGAACTTTCAATAATTTAATTAATTGAATGATAATTGTTAATTAATAGGAATTAACCAATGGGGAATACGTTAACATGTTCAACATGTTTGCTATTGTGGCATGGTTTGGTTATTGCTTACTCTTGATACATGAAATTTGAAGTTATCCCTAGAATGGGAATTCATACTATGTTTTATGTCCACTATTAATTTAAGTGGCCATAGAATGATAATTTTTAATGGAACCACTAATACATGAAATAAGTAAATCACCCTTTGCATGGGATTCCTCATTGGGTCGGATTTGATATTAATGAATTATTGGTCTTTCGAATGATTATCTGGCTAGACTCAGTGTTGAGTATTAATGGTTCTATACTATATCATTTTAAAGAAGGTTTAGATGACCCCGTGTGTCAACCTAGTGTTTGAGGGTTTCAAGGTTTATTTAGATATTTTGAATATAATTTATAAATTAATGCATATAAAAATCCTAATGTTTCATAAACTATTATTCAGTCTCGATTTATTTAGACACCATTGGATGTGGTCTACTTTGTTTTAATCACACCATAATTGGTCGACTATACAATACCCACGAATACTTCATGGATGTAGGTCAGGACATGGGAAAAGGTCCATTCACTTGAATTATTGATTTTATCATCAGGACTAGAGCTCATAGATGGTACCAAGCATTGTAAACATTACTATATTTAAGAGTCATTAGTTTTGGATTATTTATTTGTTTGGGTTGATTATATGTAATGTTAATATGACATCAATATGACATTTAATGGATTTATTATAGTAGATTGATTTGTCATTTTTCTGTTTATCTACTTGAGTTTTTTATATTTAATTGTGTTTCATATTTAAAATATGATTGTCACTCTATACCAGAGGGTATAGTCTCCCCACAATATTCCTTAGACTATTAATTCTAGTTAGGCCTATAGTGTATGGGGGAGAAAAATAGTGGCTAGGGTAGTCTATGAGTTAACCAACTAGAGGTTCACTGGTCACCTAATGATAGACAAATTCCATCTGGTGGAGACCTGGTATAATTAGAACCCTAAATAGATCCCACATTATGGTTAGTTTGGTTCCCATAGATGAAGACACAATTCTGAGTAGCACAGTCTAGTTGGGGGAAACCAATAACTAGCTAGTGGTTCAAATATGGGACAGAATAATTTTGGATAGATTCATAATTTTTCCACTAGAAACATTGTTAAATTTATAAGACCTCCACCTTTGACCCTAATTCATGTTTGATGATTTATATGGGCTCTATAGTGTTTCCTTGGGTTCTATAACACCTTCTATTGGTTTGTTGATTTTTGATTTGATACAAATGTCTTGAATTATAAATCCTTTAGAATTGCTGAATTCCTCTTATTTTATTTTTTGAACATATTCTTATATACTTGATGTTCCAAATCCATCTATATCCATAGAGAATCAGGGTTTTTTTATTTTCACCCAATATCTTGATCCTTTTATTTATTCTTCTGGTATTTTTTGGTAGGTAGTCTAAAAAAACTCCCAAAGGTATAATTTGGTTTTCTAATATGTGAAACATGTGAATTCACAAAAACACACCATGTGAATAAAATATTTTAATTTTAATCCTCTATAATTACTTCAATCCATATATTTAAAATTATTATAGATCATGTCATGTATGTTCGGGAATGATACCTGTACATATGGCCACCCGAGAGTTGTGACCATCCTTGAACATGGGTTGGGACATGGAGATTAAAAACATATAATCCTATAATTAAATTGATAAATTATATTATGAAATGATTTAACATATTAGTGAATAATTTAGATGGATCAGTTGTCTTATAATTTTATAATTTCTATGGGATTGGAAAATGGAAGAATGAAACTATGACAAAAAAGAATAATTACTTTTTTAACAACCCCAACCCCTATAGCCAACACTCATTAGTAGGTTTTTTATTATAAAATATATAAAATAGATGAAATAACCAAGGAAGAAAGAAATTAGTAGTCTCAAAGAGAATATAGACATACATGATTCCCTTATTACATTGGAAATTAAATAAAGTACACAACAAGATAAAATAAACTACTAACTATAACTTATTTAAAGATTTCATCTTCATAACATGGGGATGGGAAAAAAATAAAAGGGTGAACTAAAATTCTTAATAAGGGTTACATATTGTTGAATCATGAATTAATAAGAAGTGAATCATAATCAATTAGACATAATCAATATGGAATGTTGAATAATTGAAAAGCCCATTCTATCAATACATCGAGAATGAAAATGCATTCATATTTTTTTAATAGTGAAAATCATCTAAAAAAGATAAATGAATGCTGAATGAATAAAATGATTAATTATTATACATAATGTATCTAAAATAGGATCAAAACTATCATCAATATGGTTTAACTCTGTGGGTAGATATCGATGTCATCATGATTTGGAAAGAAACATGAAGGGTTTGTCACCGACTGTTTTGTCTAATGAGATGTATCAACATATCAAGGGGATATAATGCGATACCCCCATCATTGAAATTAAAAATAATTATTCATAAACAGATTTAATTCAAAAAAATATTCCTTAAAAATATTTTTATTGTGTATATGATATAGATTCATCAATATTTCCCTAGTAAAAACAACATTCAAAATAAACACCAAATGTAAAACGGTATACAGAGAATACAATAATCATACATATAATACATGAATATGGGAATTCAACAAAAATATAATTTAAAATGAAAAATTATCTCAAAGGGGTTGTGTATACACCACATGAAAATGATCAGGTGCACAATACTAAGTAAGACCCAATGAAATGGAAATTGAGAAAAAGTCCCATACCTGATGTCTGATTGTGTTTTGTACATGATCTTAATGTATTGAAAAAATCACACTAAATCCATTAATTAATTAATTAAAACCATTTTATGCATTTATTTCACTTATAAAAATTTTATTAGGTTAATTTATGGTCTTTTCGATGAGTTATATAGTTAAATTGTTATCATCTGGAAGCATTCATTCCATTTTCTATCATGGTGGATTTACCTATATATATATATATTTATTTATATATATATATATATATATATATATATGGAAAATGATGTAAATGATAATAGTTTTTTGAATTAAATTTATATTTTATTAATGAAATTTTAGATTATTAAATGGTTATATATTTAATTTTGTTATACATAATGAGAATAAATAATTAGAGAAGATGTTAGTGATAATCGTCTAGATTATTTTGGCATTATTTTGATCTTCAAAAACTAGGTTTGTCTTATAAATTCATACTATGTATATATACTAGTACCGGAATATTAAATAAGTTAGAATAAATATATTATAATCTATTTTAACCATAAAAATATATTTATTATTATCCTTGATGGAAAATTTTTAAAACAAACAATCATTGTCCACGAAGTTGGTGAATCGGCACCTCGCAAATGATGTTTTCATTGTTAGTACAAAACGATAGGGGAAGAGAAATTATGATGGATTATTCAATTAGAATAATAAAAATCTAGTATATTTGTGATACTGGATTTATCATTCCCCTAGTATACACGTAGGATATGAATTAATATGAAATTAAATAAAATTGAAAGTAAAATAAAAAGAAAAATAAAGAGTGATTTAACTATTGATTTATCCTCCGAGAGAACCTCCTTAAGGAACCTTGGATTGGTCTTCTGGTGTGACCAAATCTTCCTATACATGGGTTAGGTTTTTAGGAATAGTATTGGGTATACCATTAATATAACTCAAAGTTTATAAGTTTTTTGGAGAATAGGCGGTGAGGGGTTGTATTTATAGTTGACTAGATGTGTGTTTTATAGTTATTTTATTTATTAAATTAATATTTTTGGATCATGAATATGAATAGTTTGAGAATTATTTCATGTATTTATCTTATACTCGTAGTTACTACAATTCACTATTAACAAAAAATTCAAATATTTTAGAAAAAATTTCGAAATTACACCCTAACTATATTTGGACAACTAGAATTAAATAATGATTCCCATTTTAGGAAAACAAGTTTCTAAATATGATAAATTTTATTTTTAATTACAACCTTTTTTACACTAAATATACATATTTTAAAATTATATGTTATTTTATAACACTTTGAAAAATTAACTAAAGTGTCATAAAATTATCTTACAGTCATAAGACAACAAAATATTAATTTAAGATTATATTTTATGAAAGTAAAGTGTCTTTTGAATCATTATATTAATTATAAACATGTAAATAAAAATTTATGCTTTATAAAAATAATGATTATTAATTTTGACTTTATAAAACATTTATTTTCATATACTATGATATAATTATATCATATTTCCATTTACAATATTCCAAATTACTATTTATACTTTTATAGGTAAGGTTACAATTATATTGGATGAATTAATTTTAATAATGGTCGCATTAGTATTCCAAAGTTCGTGTTACTATTTCATTGGCATTTGTTTCCTGAATTTATAGAAAAAGTCTCATATTTCATTCTTTCTTCATTAGAGGTTTTCTTTTGGGATCTCTATGTGATAGTATATAATTTATACTAGATAAAATGAATAAGTGTGAAATGAAAGCTATTGACTGAAATAAATTTATTTAAGAGGAAACATACCAAGAAATCATGGGGTGTTATACTCTTCCTTCCTATGGAAATTTCATGTTTGAAATTTTCTTTAATATTTTCCTCTAAACAGATGTTAGTGGTTCTACTTTTTAACATCCATTGTCTCTCACCTTTCTAATTATATTAATGGTTTATCTAAATAAAATATACTAGGGGACTCATCTGGTTCCTCAAAACCTACACTCTAGTGTCAAGAATCTCATTGGGCTTATTGTGGTAAGATTAATCAGGTTCATGTTATATTTATTTATAGGTGAGTACATGCGTTGGGTATAGAATGTAATTATTTAACAATGAAACAAGGAAAATATCGTAAAATTTGGTGAGACTTGGTGTCATTGCTAACTGATAAGCTACAGTTCTAATTCATTCTATAATTTTAAATGGTTCAATGTACCTAGGGATCAGTTCCCCTTTCTTACCAATCTATAAGACACCCTTCCATGAAGATACTTTCAAAAAGATAAGATCTCCTACATTGAATTACAAATCCTTTCTTTGGTTTTCATCATAAATCTTTTTCCTAATTTGAGATACTTGAATATGTGCCTTAAAATATAGTTAACTTTCTCATTATATCTTTGATAAGTTCTAGTCCCATAAGTTTCCTCTTACCAACTACATAAAAACAAGTTAGAGTTACACACCCTTTTCCATATAATACTTCATATAGAACCATTTGAATAATATAAGGAAAAATATTATTGTAGGAAAATTACACCAAAGGTATATAATTATCACACATACCTATAAAGTCAGCTGATAACGATATCAAAATGTTTTCCAATAATTTAGTACTCATTTTAGACTAGATTTCTATTTTAGGGCGATAAAAGTACTCAAATGAAACTCAGTATCCAGACCCTTTTGAAGACTCCCCCATTATTTTGATGTCAATTTTGGATCATAATCCGACACAATTGAAATTAGTGCACCATGAAGTTTTACAAATTCATTAATATATAGTCATTCAATGAACACTAGTGGGAAATCTTACTATATAGCAAGGAAATGTGTAGATTTTATAAGTCGATAAACAATTACCCATATTGTAGAAATATTTATAGGCTTCCATAAGATTCCTTTGACAGAGCCCATCATAATTTCATCCCACTACCACATATGAATAGTTAAATGTTTCACAACTCCCCTAGGATATGGTCTCTCAGCCATCACTTGTTGAAAAACTAAGCACCGTGACACATTTTGAGAAATACCTGCTTCATATTTTCCCACAAAAAGAGTTCCTTAAGATTTTTATGCATCTTGGGACTACTTTAGTTCATAGATAATTTTTAGATATGAGAATAATATAATAATTATCTTTTTATATCATATATTTCTAGAATAGATAACATCTTTCCAAATTTTAGAACTATATCCCCATACAAGAAGTCTATCAATCTTGAATCCTTACCAACTTTAATTTTATTTTAAAAATCATTATCATCAGATTGTGATATTCTTATCTTCTATATAAAATATGGTATATCAATCATTTGAAAAGGGGGTGTTATTTCCACTTACATAAAAATTAACATTTCCATATTTACTATATCCATGAACAAATGATCATTCTCAATAGTTAATTGGGTTATAATTTTATGATCCTTTCTATTTAATAAACATGCTATCTTAAGTTTCTATACTCAGTGGTAGTGTTATGAGAAATTATAATATTTGAGTTACTCATGCCACTATCTTTTCCGCATGTTTAATTATTTCTAGGTAAATATGTTTTTAAACTCTTGTGATCCATATATATCTTGCATCTTTCACCATAGAGATAGTGTCTCCATATATTCAGAGTAAATATTATGGATTTTAACTCATGATCAGGAGTTGGATAGTTTATCATGTTTCTTTAACTACATTGATGCATAAAAAATATATTTATCACTTTGCATAATGACACAACCTAGTCCATTATTTCATAAATCACTATATATAAAAAACCCATCATTTCATGATTGAAGAGTCGAAATTATAGAATTGAACAATATTATCATAAATTATTCAAAACATTCTATACATTATTTGGACCATACAAACATAACCCCGTTACATGTGATCTTGTTTAATGGTTTAGAAAATCAGTAAAAATCGATATGAAACGCCAATAGTGACTTGATAAACCAATGAAAAATAATACCCCACTTATGTTTTTTGGCATATGACATTATTGTATTTCCTTTTTCATCATAGGTTCAACAAAGATTTCTTACATAGAGATAATTTTCCCATGAAAAGATACTTTTTGAAGCTATAATTCACACGTTCAAAACATCTCATATAACTATTTTTAGTTAAGAGTCTTCATAACAATCCTCAAGTGGTTCTAATCATCGACATAGATTTTGGAAAATATCAAGATATCATCAATAAATACCACAAAAATCATCTATATATTCCTTGAACACTATATTAATTAGATCCATAAATATAGAAGCTTCATTAGTATGTCCAAATGGAATTACTGTAAACTCATTATTTTGATACCTAGTATGGAGTTCTGTATTAGGAATATCTTCCTTCCTTAAAAGTAGTGGATGATATCTAGAATGAAGTTCAATCTTTGAAAAAATATTAAACTCCATGTAGTTGATTAAATAAATCATCAATTTGAGGCATATTTTACTTGTTATTTATTGTATTAGAATGGATTTCTTTATAATCAATGCACAACCTCAAGGATCTATCTTTCTTCCTCGCAAACAAAACATGGTCTCCCCATGAAGACACATTGGGGGTGAATAAATCCCTTAATACTCAAATCCTCTATTTGTTTCTTTAGATCTATTAATTCCATAGTTTCTATTCCCTAATAAGTCTTTGATACTAGTATTTCATCACATATCAGATGAATGGTAAATTCAACTTCACACTCTGGGAGGTTCCTAGGAAATTATTCAAGAAATACATCAATTTAGTCATGAATAATTTGTAAACACTCAATTGAAATATTAATTTCCACATCCCTATTTTTTATTTTCCCTTCCACCACAATAATTTTATTTTTTAGAGATACTATTGGTGGATCTATATAAGAATCGTATGATGAGGTTTCTGCTATAATGATATGGGATTCTATATCTTCCTTATAGATCATTATTTCATTCTCCTTGAAATAAATTTTTGCATCATACTTTGAAATCCAGTCAATACTGAGGATTATATCAAATTCAATCACATGTATGATGATAATTTATAAAACTAAAGAACATTTTTGGGTTATAAAAGGAGTTAACCAATACATTTGTGTTGTAATGAGACTTCCCTTATGATTTTTGATTGATAACTACTTTTGTTAAATCAAAATAGAAATTTCTAATTTTCATGGAAAATTGGGTTGATATAAAAGTGTGTGATGATATATAATAAAATTAAGAATTGGATAAATATTTAGACATGATTAATGTACCTACCACCCCATCATTGGGAAATTTCTCTTCATCTTTGGTGATCACAAAAGTTGGCCATCACCCCTTGACCTATTCTGTGGTAGATTCCCCTAATGGTTGGGACATTGATTTGAATAATTACACATTTCAATCTTTTTCAAAAATTTAACAGGATTAATTTGTTTATTTCCCTTGAATTCATTAGCTCAGTGATCATTTTATCCACACTAATAGAAAACTCTCATTATGGAAACATTTACTAAGATGATTCTTTCCCAAAAATTACATAATTGAAAAAATTTCACTACGTTTTTCTTCTATGATGCTTCACATTTTTCATGGTTATCAGAATTCCTATATGTATATTTATTTCCCTTGAATGTATAGGGTCTAAAAACTTAATTATCTATTTTTAAGGTACTCAATAAAGTTTCATCATATTATGGAAATTATTAATAAACCAATTACACTTGTAGATTTGGTTTCACACATTCAAATAAATTATCAACATTGTCTTCTGAGTCATGTTTGTATTATAAATAATACCATCACAATCTCGTGAAGGTAGCCTCATAATATACAACACACTATTTGTAAATTCCCACCCATAGATACCTAGATTATAGTGCCTTATTACATAACATTGTCATGATCACAAGAGATCAAATCCAAAAAGACCGATCAGTTTAGTAGACTTAGAAGTACAAGATACATACATAAGTTTTACATTACATTATAAAATGAAAAACAACAACAAAATTGTCTCCTTGAACACATTCATATCCCTTATACTATCCCGAAAATTCATTCAAAATATACTTCTTCACATATTGGGAAAGATAAAACATTGAAATGGGTGAGCTCATGTGCTCATTAAGGATAACAATATAGCAGAAACTTTAATAAATAAGAATAAAATTTTAAGGAAATTTAAAAGACTAAAACCCAAGCCTTTTAAACCGAAAATTCAGAATAATATGGAAAATATAAATAAAATAATGTCATTTACTTATTCGCATGGATATTCTTCTAGTCGAATAATAACATGTAAAATCAATATCCAATTTCATAATGATGTAATGTATAATTCCAAACATCATAACCACATAGTCAAGGACTCAATCCAAGACTAATAATAATATTTTTTCTAGGCCTTGTTCTAGGATACAATTTTGTCTCATTATACATACCAATGCATCAAGGAGAAACAATGGGCTCCACCTATCATTTACTAAGTATAATTCATTTCTCATATGAAAATATTTAAACATAACATAAACATTTGTATTAAAAATAGAATATAAAATGTCAATACATTATCCATAAACCATGAATGGTATAAAAATAATACATCCATAATCAAACATATCACAAAAAATTCAATAAAATATGGAATATTTGTATCATAATTAATCAACTTCAGACAAGTTTAAAATCTATCAAAGGATATTGACAAAGATAAAATGAAAACTCTCTGAAAAAATACATCTTTATATTTTGAAATATTTTAAAATTCATATAACTATAAAATAAATCATTTATTCTGAAAATATTCATATAATATTGTAATGGAAGCTTCGAATTTGTTATAATGGCGGAAAATATATGCACCCACTGTATAAGTTTAAAAAACATTCTTTCCTTAATTTTTTCTAAATTGTAGTAAATGACCTTGTTTGGAAAATGATGGAAAAAATCCTTTGTAAAAAACAAATAAAAAGTAAAAAAATAGTATAAATGACTTTAAACCATAGTCTAGAAAATAGTAAAAATGTTTTGAAATACATTTTTAGGAAACACAGATGTAGATGACAAAGAGGTCACAGTAGATACTCACATATAATCAACCTCGGATATTGAAGAGATCATAGAATTAACACTTACCTTGTCATTTTTCTTGATAGAGGGTATGTTAACCTCCTGTATAATAGTTAAATCATTGTTATTAAATTATACAAGAACCACATACATAAATATGATATCATATGTGATATTATAAAACGGCATTGTTAATAATATATCAGTATTATGATTTTTTTGGGAGTTAACTGATATATTTTCATATATATGCTTGGTTACGAAAGACATATTTTATGGATAAGTTGTATTTTATTCATATAAAAAAGGATATTAAGTTCCTAGACATTATTTTTAATCAAAAATGAAAAATATTTTTGAATGGTTATGATTGGGAATGATTTCCATCGCGTTTGTGGAGATGGTAATCCATACATACGCACAAGCGACAATACCATTCAATTGATGGTGAAATAATATGTAATTGGATGTTATATCATATATACAGAATCCTTAACATGTTATATTTATTATTTACATCAATTATACTCATTATTATACCCATCCAAATAATGAAGTGTTTTAATAACAACCTACACCACGACGTGGAGATGGTAATCCGTACGTACACCCGTATGGTGATTTTTCATTCATAGGATGGATAGAATAATGAATATGGTTGTAAAATATTTATAATAACATCTCTATATGTATAAAGTACAATATTTGTAATTTTTGTATGAAAACAACAATGAAAATGTATGTGGAAGAAGAAAAGAACATTGAAAGAGGTGGTGAAATTACTACATTTTCATCAGTTGTTTCCTTTTGATTTGATTAAAATGGCTCTATAGGTTGGATTTTTGATCAATGTAAGGCCACTTGGTAGATTTGAGTGTATTTTGGAGGATATTTGAGAAGTGGTTGGTTGAGCCCTATGGCTTTGGAGGTTTGATTTTTAGAGAAGGGTAGGTACCCTTTTATTGGAGAGGTGAGGGTCACTTTATGAAAATCTCGAAATATTATTTTATTATACAATCATATACAGTTGATAATTGCTCAAAAATAATTTATTTCTAGGATATAGTGGGTATGGATCTAAAACCTCTCAACAAATATATTTTGGATTGGATTAGGTCACCATATTAACTTTATCATTTAAATTTAACTCTTAGTTAAATATTTTAATTTTTACCATATATTGTTGTATTATTATAATAAATGGTTAATAAAAATTCTATAAAAACCAAGAGAACCCCAACTGGTTCATTACTAATATCTATGACCTTATTTAAGTACTTTGACCGATCCTTTAATTTTTATTAATATTATATCAATTAATAATATAGAATTGATTTAAAAATTTATTTTTGTCAATTTTGACACTATTTAGTAATTTATTTTTTTAGTAGTCATAAAAGCATGATTAATTCAAAAAAAATTTATTTAATCAACTCTAACATGTCATATTAATCTAGAAAATTAATTTAATGCATCAAAAGTTTCAATTTACATTTATTTGGATATTTATAACATCACTTATTTAAACCATTCACAAAAAAGATAATTATTACATCATCATTGTGTCATTAATAAATTTATTTATTTAAAATCTAAATATTATAAATAAAATCCCATTATATAGGAAATAATTTTATATTTATAATGTATATTTATAGTCTAATTTATATTATGTATAACTGTATATTTAAAATATTTTAGTTATGAAAATATAAATTTAACACTTTTAACTCTTCTTTAAATAAAATAATAATAACTATCCTAATATAAATCAAGTGGATCAAAAGGATCATATTTTATTCTTAAGGTTGATTTTGCCCGAAATTAATTTATCCAATAGAATTAGGACATGTTTTATGGTAATTATAATATTATTTTTACCATTAATTACCCTATTTACTTTTAATTGTGGTCAATAAAAGTCAAAAGTTACTATTCACCAAAAATTATTTTAATCTAATTAAACAAAATTTTACTTACTGATATCAACCATGTGTATCAGATTTTTGAAATTCAATTCACAAAATATGTAAAATTACATTTTATGCAAATTTCCAAATGCGCCAAGAAGGTGGGTAAAAGATGGTAAAAAGTTCAATAAAATTTTAGATATCTAATATTGTTAAAAAATGACTCCCATGAATTACATTGAAAATATATAGTTATTATGTATATATTTTTACAGAATATAAATTTAAATAAAATAAATAATTATTTAAATAAAAAGTCAATTTTAAACAATAACGGAGAGTTTTTCACTATTCCTCAAAAATTGAAAGTTTTAATAAAAATAACGAAAATTCACCCTATGATAATTTTGAAATTCCAAATCCAAAAACGATGTCCATTTTGAAAATTAAAATTTATAAAATTTCAAAAAGTTGGTATCACTATTCATAACGGCTAGTTTGATTGGTCGTGATGTGCTAGAACCAAAAGTTGCGTACAACGCAAGCTATTATATTATTCAAATAGAAACGTACCGTGAAAGCTTGGGGTGTTACATTATCCCTTACAAATAATTTTGTCCTTGAAATTTATATATTTCTTCTTCTTAAAAAGATTTGGGTGGTTCTTCTTCATAAGTTTCTCAGGTTCCCACATTGCCTCTTCCAGCTTATGATTTCTCCATAAAAGTTTTACCTGATGAGTCATCCATTTTATCAACCCTTGGTCTCTTATATCAAGAATCTTGAAAAAATATTCACAATAAGATAGGTCAGGTTCAAGTTCAATTTCCTCATAGGTGAGTACATGTATTGGGTGAGGAATGTATTTTCTCCATAGTGATACGTGGAACACATCATGAACTTTGGAGAGACTTGGCAGCATTGCCAAATGATAAGCTACAACTCCAATTCATTCAAGAATTTCGAATGGTCCAATGTATCTGGGAATTAATTTACCCTTCTTACCAAAATGTATTACAACCTTCCATGGTGATACCTTCTGGAAAACATGATCTATTACTTGAAATTCCAAATCATTGATTTGGTTACCGGTATAACTCTTTTTCCGACTTTGAGCTTCTTTGTTGTGGGTTTGGATAACCTTCACCTTTTCCACTGTTTCCTCAACACATTCTATGCTTAAAAGTTTTCTTTCACCAACATCATCCCAACATGTTGGTGTGCAACATCTCTATCCATATAATACTTCCTATGGTTTCATATGAATACTTTAATGGAATATATTGTTATAGGAAAATTATACTTGAGATAAAATATTGATCCCACATACCATGAAAGTCAACTGAGAAAGATCTCAACATGTCTTCGAAGGTTTGAGTAGCTCGTTCTGATTATCCATCAGTTTGAGGGTGGTAGGTAGTGCTCAAATGAAGTTCGGTATCCAGGGCCTTCTGAAGGCTTTTCTAGAATCATGATGTAAAATGAGGATCACAATAAAAAACAAATGATAGGGGTACACCTTGAAGTCTTATAATTTCATTAATATATAGTATTTCTAAATGTTCATGTGGTAAATGTTCTCTTATAGAATAAAATGTGATGACTTGGAAATATGATCAATAATGGACCATATTACATCATTCCTTCTATGTGTCTTTGGTAGTCCCATGAAAAATTCCATCTTAATATCATACCATTCTCACTTAGGTATGGAAAGAGGTTGAATGGCTCCTCTAGGATGTTGTCTTCCAACCATCACCTATTGAAAAATAATGCATCATGACACATAATCAACAATCTCCCTCTTCATGTTTTCCAAAAAAAACATGTTCCTTAAAATCTATATACATCTTAGTTCTACCAGGGTGTACAGATAAATTAGATCTATGAGTATCATCCAAAAATTCCCATTTTAGATCAAGTATTTCATGAACACAAAGTCTCTTCCCAAATTTCAAAATTTCATCTTCAAATAAAAAGTCACTCAATCTCCCATCATTCAAAGCTTTAATCTTCTTTTGAAACTCCTCATAATTATTCTAAGAACATTTCATCATTTCTGGGAAAGTTATTTTGGAAACCATTTGAAAATGTTTTGATGTTTCATGTTCAATGGTTATTCCCATATCCATATTTACTAGATCCCTAAAAATAGGATCCATTTCAACTCTCATCTTGTTCAAAACTCAATGATCCTTTCTACTCAAAGCATCTTCCACCTTATTTGCCTTCCCCTGAAGGTAGTGTATAGTGAAATCCAAATACTTGAGTAGTTAAAGACATCACCTTTGCCTCACGTTGAGTTTGTTTTGTGAGAAAATATACTTAAAACTCTTGTGATCATCATAAATCTCACATGTTTCACCATAGAGATCGTGTCTCCATATTTTTAGAGCAAAGATTATAGCTTTTAACTCAAGATCATTAGTGGGATAGATTTTCTCATGAATATTTAGATGCTACGATGCATAGGAAATAACGCTATCATTCTATATAAGGACACAACCAAGTCTTTTCATTGAAGCATCACTGTAAAAAACAAACACATCATTCACCAATGGTAGAGTCAAGATAGGACCATTGAATAATCTTCTCTTTAGTTATTCAAAACATTCTTGAAACACTTTATTCCAAACTAATTTAACCCATTTATCTATGATATTGATTAATTGGTTAGAAAATCACGCAAAATTCTAGACAAAATGCTGATAATAACCTGCTAAACCAAAAAAACATCATACCTCATTTATACTCATCGGTGCTGGCCATTCATGGATTGCCTTAGTCTTTGAAAGATAAATAGAGATTCTATCCTTATAGAAAATATGTCTAAGAAAATAAATTTCCTAAATCCAGAATTCACACTTTCTGAACTTCCCATATAATTCATTTATTCTAAGAGTCTTCAGAATAGTGCTCAAGTTATTTTCATGATATTCATAGATTTTTGGAGTATACCAAGATATCATCAATAAATACCACTATAATGTCATCACTATATTCCTTGAAAACTATATTCATTAGATCCATGAAGGTAGAGGTTGAATTATTTAGTCCAAAAGGAATTAATGTAAACTCATAATGCCCAAACCTGATACAAAATGAGGTCTTCAGAATATCTTCCTTCTTCACACGCATATGATGGTATCTAGATCGGAAGACAATCATTGGAAAATATTGAACATCATGAAGTTGATGGAATAAATAATCAATGGAAGGTAGGGGATACTTGTTCTTTATTGTTATAGAATTGATCTCAATGTAGTCACTGAACAACCTCATAGATACATCTTTCTTCTTAAAAAAAAGATCATGGGATCCCAATGGAGAAACACTCAGGTAAATAAATCCCTTATTACTCAATTCCTCTAGTTGTTTCTTTAGTTCCACTAATTCTATAGAGGCCATTCTCTATTGGGTATTTGATATGGGCTATAAACTAGGAATTAATTCAATGAAATACTCGATTTCTTGTTTTGGAGGATGACTAGGTAAATCCTCTGGAAACACGTAAACATATTCTTGAACAATAGTTACATCCACTATTTGAACATTCCATTCCTCACCCTGAGTTATTTCACACTCTTCCTCCCTAATAATTTAATTTAGTAGAGCTACTGGGGGTGTATTTTGATAAGAATCAGATGGTGATGTTTCTGCTCTAAATATTAGGTAGTCCTCATCATCATCAAAAATTATAACATCATTTTTCTTACAATAAATTTTCGCATCATGGTCTGAAATCCAATCCATACAGAGGATTATATCCAATTAAATCATGGGTATGATGATGAGATCAATAGATAAATAACATTTATATGTCTTAAAGGGAACTAATTCAAAAAACTGTGTTGAAATGATACTTACCATAAGAGTTTTGACTGACAACACCCTTATTAAATCAAATTGAAAATATCTAAATTTCATAGAAAAATGGGATGATATGAGACAATGCAATGATCTGAAATCAAATAAAACATTGGATAAATTTTAGGAAACCATTAAATTGCCTGCCACCATGTATTTCGGAGCTTCAACCTTTACAGTAGTGATTTCATAATCTTGGACTTTCTCCCTTGGCCTTTTATAAGGTAATTTTTCATTGGTTCTTAGGAAATTCATTTTTATAATGCCCCATTTCAATACAATTGTTGCAATCAAAATTTACAGCCTCTTTATTTTCCTTGAAATCACGAGCTTGGTGGCATTTTTAACCACACATGTTATAGACTCTCATTCACTTCAGGCATGTTTCGGGGTGTTTCTTCCCACATTTACTACAAGATGGATATTATAATTTTCATTTTGTCAACTTATTTTCATTTCCAGAGTGTTCATCAGATCACTTTTTCTCTTGATTTTCTCTAATGTTGTAGGACTTAGATAATTTCTTTTTTGTTTTGATAGCACATGAGACAGTATCTTCGTATGATGAGAAGGATTGTGAGAGTAATTATCTATGGAGAAATGGTTATAACTCATTAAATAATCGATCAATCTTACCCCTTGTGTTACATATAAAATATGATGCATGCCTTGATAACCTTGTAATGTTAGCCTCATACTTTGCGACATTCTCATCCTCCTTTTTCCTCTGACTTAGAAATTGTCTTTCCATATCAACTCGATGGTCATGAGAAATGTATTTTTCTAAAAAAGCACTTTATATTCCCTTCATTGCATATTTGATACCTTTTCATCCTCCTTTGTGTTAGGAATTAATGACCACCATTGATATGTATCACCTGTGAGGTGATAAACTGCCATGACAACTATTTCCATTTCCCTACTCCCAAAGAATGAAAAAATTTCACTAATGAACTTATCCATTGCTCAGCTATAAATATATTTTTAGTCTTATTGAACGTTGGTGGTTGTTTCCTCATGAATCAATCTAACATTGATACTATGTGTTGTGGATCAAGGTGCTCTCTATAGGTAAGGTTATTATTCATAACCAGAGTGACTTTTCCGAGTATGGTTATAAGCTGATCATCACCAGTTTCATCACCATATCCACTATAATTATCTTGAGTTTGAGGAAAATCCCTATATGGATTATGTGAAGTGAAACTATTTCCATTCTATATAATAGGCACCATTTCTAAACAATTGTATACACTTGATTAGTTTATGAATCACAATACATAATTAAAAACTTTTAAAACACATAACATAAATTTAATAGTTTATAAATATAATCCATAATCATAAAAATGTTTTCTTTGAAGAGGTATATGCTCATAAATCCTTCGAAATGGTTTGTAAAGAAAATGTGAATTATCCTAAGAATATACCATGAGAGTTTCATAAACAAGAGTGCAGCAAGGCCCATTTTTGTGCACCAGGATACCCCGGGTCAAGCTCAAAACTTCTTGTTAGAGTTTTCACTCCTAGGTACATCTATTCCATAGCCGCCTCTACCTACAAGTTCTTAAACCTGGATGTATTTTTTGAAAAACTCACAAAATCTCTACATTGCCCAAATTATAGGATGTTAATCTATACAAATCCTCAATGTATATCTTAGGATAAAGTTCATTAATCAGAATTTTTTGAAATATAGCTTCCAAGGCTTGTACTAAACTTCCTCTGATACCAACTGTAACACCCTGACCTTAGTTACCCAGAATTTATGCATTATTACATAACATTGGCATGATCACAGTTGATCAAATCCGGAAAGACTGATTAGTTTACTAGCCTTGGAAGTTCTAGAAACATACATAAGTTTTACATTACATTATTAAATGGAAAACAACAACAACATTGTCTCATTTACACATTCATATACCTTAGACTATCCCTGCAAGTCATCCATAATATACTTCTTCCCATCATGGGAAAAATAAATCATAGAAAGGGGTGATCTTAGGTTCTCAGTAAGGATAAAAATATAGCAGAAACTTCCATAAATAAGCATAAACCTTTAAGGAAATGTATAAAACTAAAACACAAGCCTTTTAATCATAAACATCAGTATAACATGGAAAAGATAAATCAAATGATTCTTTTTACTTATCCACATGGACATTATAATAGTCTAATAATCACATGTAATATCAATATCCAATTTCATAATGATGGAATGAATAATGCCAGACTTCGTAACCACATAGTCAAGGCCTCGTGAAAAAACTACAAATAAGATTTTATCCAGGCGTTGTTTAGAGACCCTAGTTTTTTTCATGAGACTTACCGATGCATCGAGGAGCTATTTTGGGCTCCAACCATCACTTACAATGTCCAATGCATTCCTCATATGAAAATTTATAAACATAACATAAACATACGTATTAAAACTAGCATACAAAATGTCACTACTTTACCCATAAACTATGAATTGTATAAAAATAACACATCCATTGTCAATCTTATCACAGAAACATCAATTGAATATGGAATATTTGTATCATAATAAATCAACATCAAATAAGCTTAAAATCTTTCAAAGGATGTCGACATAGATGAAATAAAAACTATCAGAAAAAAATATATCTTTCTATTTTGAAATCATTTAAAAGTCACTTATTTATAAAAGAAAAAATTTATTTTGAAAATATTCTTATATTCTTGTAAGGGAAGATTATAAGGTGTTATAATGGCGGAAAATATCTACACCTTCGTTATATTTAAAAAAACAATCATTCCTTAATTTTATTGAATAGTTCCTAATGGACCTTGTTCGAAAAATGACAGAAATATTCCTTTATAAACATCTTATAAAAAGTAAAACAATGGTTTAAATGACTATAACCCATAGTCTAGGAAATTGTAAAATGTTTTGAAATACATTTTTAATAAATATAGATGTGGATGATAAAGAGGTCCCGGTTGATACTCACGTATAAAAAGCCTTGAATAATGACGAGATTGTAGAATTAACCATTACCTTGTAATTTTCCTTGATCAAGGGTAATTTAACCTCCTGTATAAGAGTGAAATAATTTTTATTAAATTATACAAGAACCACATACATAAATATGATAGCATATATGATCTTCTAATATTTCTTTGTTAATAATATTTCAGTTGTATAATTGTTCCAGGTGATAACTGATTGATTTTACTTTACATGCTTGGTTACATAGGACATGTTCTTTATGGATAGAATTTATTTGATTCATATCCTGAATGATATTATGTTCTTAACCATTATTTTTAATCAAAAATGAAAATTATTCTTGAATTGTTATGATGAGGAATTAATTTCATCATGTTCATGGAGACGGTAATCCATACGTACGCATGAGTGAAAATACCATTCTATTGATGGTGAAATCATATGTAATTTGATTCTATATCATATATACATAATCCTTATCATGTAATATTTATTATATACATCCTTTATACCCATTATTATACACATCCAAATAATGATGTGTCTGAATAACAAATTTCACCACGACGTGGAGACAGTAAGTCATACATATGCACGTATGGTGAGTTTCATTCATATGATGGATAGAATAATGAATATGGTTGTAAAATAATTATAATAACATCAAAGAATGTATAAGGTACTGAAATTATTATTTTGTTATGGAAATAACAAAGGAAGAGGGATTGGAAGAAGAAAAGACATTTTAAAGAGGTGGTGAAATTATTACCTCTTCTTGGGGTGTTTCCTTTTGATTTGATCAAGCGGGACACTTAATTTGGCTTTCTGATCAAATTATAGCCTCTAGGTAGTTTTTAGGGTCATTGGGAGGATATTTGAGTAGGTTTTGTCTAATCCAAATGGATTTGGAGGTGTGATTTTGAGAGAAGTGGAAATACCCTTTTATAAGAGAGGCGAAGGTCACTTTAGGAAAAGCTCAAAATAATATTTTATAATACAATCATATTCTTTTTATAATGGATGAAAAATGATGTATTTCTAGGATAAGGTGGGGATGGGTCGAAACCTCCCAACCAATATATTTTAGACAGGTTTAGGTTACCATATTAACCATATCTTTTAGATTTAACTCTTAGTTAAATAGTTTAAATTTTACCATGTATTCTCATATTATTATAATAAATGGTTAATAAACTTACTAAAAAAGACAATAGATCACAAAGTGGTTCATAATTGATATATATAACATTTTCTAGATCCTCTTGTCGATCCTTAGATTTTTAGAAATATTATATCAATTAATAATATAGTATTTGTTTTAAAAACACATTTATGTGAATTTTGACAATATTTAGTAATTGATTTTTGTAGAAGTCATAAAAGCATGATTACTTAGAAAAAAGTCATTGAATCAACACTAACATTTCATATTAATCTAGAAAATTAGTGGATTGAATCAAAATTCTAAATTAACATTTTTTGGATATTAATAACATCAATTATTTTAAACATTCGTTAAAAAGGATATTACTACATCATTATTTTGTCATAAATAAATTTAACTATATAATGTCTAAAAATTATAAATATAATACCATTATGTAGAAAATAATTTTATAATTATAATGAATTTTTATATTTGATTTTATCTTATGTATAACCCTATATTAAAAATGTTTTAGTTATGAACATTTTCAATTTAACACTTCTAACTCTTATTTAAATAAAATAATAATAAATGTCCTAATCTAATCCAAGTAGACCAAAAGAATCATATTTTATTCCTATAGTTTATTTTGGCCGAAATAAACTTATCTAATAGAATTAGGACATGTTTTTGGGTAATTATAATATCATTTCTACCTTTAATTACCCTATTTACTTTTAACCATGGTAAATAAAAGCCAAATATTAATATTCACCAAAAATTATTTTCATCTTATTGAATCACAATAAAATTTTATATATCTAATATTATTATAAAATCACTTCAAGTAATTAAATTGAACTTATATAAGTATAATGTATCTATTTTTAACTAATATAAATTTAAATAAAAAAACTAATAATTTAAATAAAAAGTCAGTTTTAAACAATAACGTTGTGTTTTTCACTATTCATCAAAAATTTAATGTTTTCAAAAAAAATATTAAAAATTCACCCTAAGCTAATTTTGATATTATGAATCCAACAACGAAGTCAATTTTGAAAAATAAATTTTATATATTTTCAAAAAGTGGGTATTACTATTCATAACGGCTAGTTTAATTGGCCATGGTGTGCTAGAACTCGAAGTTGTGTGCAGCACAAGCTAATATATTTTTCAAAGGGAAACATATCGTGGAAGATGGGGGTGTTACATTCTCTCCTCCTTCAAATAATTTTATCCTCGAAATTTCTATAATACTAATGCATAAAAATATTCAGGTGGTGCTTCATCATAAGTTCCTCGGGTTCCAATGTTGCCTCTTCCATCTTATGATTTCTCCATAGATTGTTTTCCAGACAAGTCATCTGGTTTCTCAACATGTGTTCTCTTATATTAAGAATCTTGACAGGCTCTTCAAAATGAGAAAAATCAGTTTTCAGATTAATTTTCTCATAGGTGAGTACATGCATTGGGTCAGGCATGTATTTTCTCAACAGTGATATATGGAACACATCATGAACTTTGGGGAGACTTGGTGGCATTGTCAAATGATAAGATACAACTCCAATTTGTTCAAGAATTTCTAAAGGTTTGATGTATTTGAGACTTAATTTACCATTTTTACTAAAATGTGTAACACCCTTCCATTGAGATACCTTCAAGAAAACATGATCTTATACTTGAAATTTCAAATCCATCCTGCAGTTATTGGCATATAACTTTTTCCTTCTTTGAGCTGCGTTGATGTGGGTTTGGATAGCCTTCACATTTTCCATTGTTTCCTCAACATGTTCTGGGACTACATGTTTTCTTTCACAAACATCATTCACACAAGATGGTGTGCAGCATCTCTTTCCATATAACGCTTCATATAGTTCCATGTGAATACTTCAATGGATGCTCTTTCTATTGGAAAATTCTACCAATGTTAAATATTGATCCCACATACCTTGAAAGTAAAGTGAGAAATATCTCAACATTTCTTCTAAAGCATGAATAGTTCATTCTAATTTTCCATCAATTTGAGTGTGGTAGACAGTGCCCAAGAGATTTTTAGTATCCAGTGCCTTCTGAAGGCTTTTGTAGAATCATGATGTAAAATGGGGATCACGATTAGAAACAATCGATAGGGGTACACTATTAAGTCTTAAAATTTCTTTAATATATTGTCTTGCTAAACATTGAAGTGGTAAATATTATCTTATAGAAATAAAATGTGCTGACTTGGTAAGAAAATCAACAATGACCCATATTTCATCATTCCTTCTAGGAGTCTTTGGTAGTCCCCTGAGAAATTCCATCGTAATATCATCCCCTTTCCACTCAGGTATGGGAAGAGGTTTCATGACTCTTCTTGGATATTGTCTTCTAGCCTTCACCTATAGACAAACCATACATTTTGATACTTAATCAGTAATCTCCCTATTCATTTTGTCAAACCAAAAAAATTCCTTCAAATCTCTATACATCATAGTTCTACTTGGGTGTACATAGGGATTACAGCTATGAAAATCATCCCTCAATTCCCTTTTTAGATCAGGCATATCAGGAACACAAATTATCTTCCCAAATTTCAAAATTCCATCTTTATATATAAAGTCACTCAATCTTCCATCATTCATAGCATTAATCTTCTTTTGAAACTAATCGTCATTAGTTTGATAACTCTTTATCCTTTTTAGTAAAGATAGTTTGACAACCATTTGAGAAAGTATTTATGTTTCACCTTCCATGGTTATTCCCATATCTGTCTTTACTAGATAATTGAATATTGGACCCCTTTAAAATCTCATCTTATTCAAAACTCCCCGATCCTTTCTACTCAAATAATCTAACACCTTATTTGCCTTCCCTAGTTGTTAGTGTATAGTGTAATCATAATCCTTCAGTAGTTGAAGCCATCACCTCTGCCTCATGTCGAGTTCTTTTTGTGAGAAAATATTCTTAAAAATCGTGTGATCAATATAAATCTCAAATTGTTTACCATAGAGATAGTGTATCCATATTTTTAGAGAAAATATTGTAGATACTAACTCAAGATCATGAGTTGGATAATTTTTCTTTCGATTTTTTAGCTACCGTGATGAATAGGCAATAACTCCATCAATCTAGACAAGGACACAACTGAGTTCTTTCTTCGAAGCATCACTATAAATAACAAACACATCATTACCAGATGGTAGAGTCAAGATAGGAGCATTGAATAATCTTATCTTCAGTTCTTCAAAACATTCATCACACTCTATTGTCCAAAAAAATTAACCCCTTTACTTGTGATCTTGGTTAATGAGTTATCCAATTGGGCAAAATTCTGGATGAAACGCTGATAATAACCAGCTAAACTAATAAAACTGCATACCTCAGTTATACAAATCGGTGCTGGAAATTCTTGGATTAACTTTTTCTTTCAAGGATCAACATAGATTCCATCCTTAGTGACAATATGTCCCAAAAAAGAAATTTCCAATAGCCATAATTCACACTTGGTGTACATCCCTTATAATTCATTTCTTCTAAGACTCTATAGAATAGTGTTCATGTGATTTTCATGATCTTCATAGATTTTTTAGTATATCAAGATATCATCAATAAATACCACCACAAATTCATTATGTTATTCCTTGAAAACATTTTTCATTCGATCTGTGAAGATATATGGTGAATTAGTCAATCCAAAAGGTACTACTATAAACTCGTAATTCCCATACATGGTATAAAATGCTATCTTCAGAATATCTTCATTTGTCACACACAAAAGATAATATCCAGATAGAAGATCAATCTTTGAAAAATATTGAGCTCCATAAAGTTGATAGAATAAACCATCAACAAGTGGCAGGGAATACTTGTTCTCTATTGTTATAGCATTGATCTCCCTGTAGTAAATGCAAAACCTCATAGATCCATCTTTCTACTTAACAAAAAGAATAGGGTCTCCCTAGAGAGAAACACTAGGGAGAATAAATCCCTTATTACCCAATTCCTCTAGTTGTTTCTTTAGTTCCACTAATTCCACAGTGTCCATTCTATAAGGGGTCTTCGATATGGGTCTTGAACAAGGAATTAAATCAAAGAAGGACTCAATTAATTATTCTAGAGGTTGTCCAGGTAAATCATCTGGAATCACATCAACACATTATTGAACAGTAGATACATCCCTTATTGGAACATTCATTTTCTCACCTATAGTTATTTTACACTCTTCCTCCTGAATAATTGGTTTTAGTAGAGCTAACAGGGGTGGATCAAGATAAGAATCATATGGTGATGTTTCTTCTCTAAAGATAAGGTACTCGTTATAATCATCAAAAATTGTAATCTCCTTCTTCTTACAATAAATTTTCACATCATGGTCTGAAATCCAATCCATACTGAGGATTATATCGTATTCAATCATGGGTATGATGATGAGATCATCTGATAAAAAACTTTTATATGCTTTAATTGGAACTGATTCACAAAACATTATTGTAATGATACATTCCTTGGGATTTTTATTGGAAACTCCCTTGTTAAATCAAATTGGAAATATCTAATTTTCATAGAAAACTGGGAAGATATGAAATAATGTGATGATCCTAAATCAAATAATGAATTGCATAAATGTGAGGAAACCATTAATTTACCTACACCACATCTTTCAAAGCTTCGACCTCAATTGTAGTGATCACATAAGCTTGGCCTTGATTCCTTGGCCTTATCTGAGGTGAGTTCCTTGGGGCTTAGGAAATTCATTTTTATAATGCCCAATTTCTCTACAATGGTAGCATTCATCATTGACAGCCTCTTTCTTTCCATTGCAATCACGAGCTTGGGGCCTTTTTCACCACACATGTAACAGACTCTCATTCCCTTAAGGCAACTACTAGGGTGTTTCTTCCCACATTTACCACATGATGGATATTCAAATTTTCACTTCTTCCACTTATTTCAATTTCCAGAGTGTTTAGCAGATCTCTTCTCTTCTTTATTTCCTTTAATGTCATTAGACATAGAGAATAACTTTTCTACCTTGATAACACATGAGAATATATCTTCATATGATGAGAAGGATTTTGAGACTAATGATTGATGAAGAAATGTTTTATCCCATCAAAGAATTGATCAATTTTACTCATTTCCTTTTTTATATAATGTGTTGCATGCCTTGACAACCTTGTAAAGTTATCCATATACTTTGTGACATTCTTATCCTCATTTTTCCTCAGACTCATAAATTTTCATTCCATATCTTCTCGATGGTCACGAGGAAAGTATTTTTCTAATAAAATCTCTTTAAACTCCATCTATTACATATTTTATACTTCTTAATTCTCCTTTGTGTTTTGAATTAATGACCCCCATTGATCTGCATCTCCCATGAGTTGATAAACTACCATGACAACTTTTTCTTTTTTCTGATCCCCAATGTATGAAATATTTTCTATAAAGAACTTATCCATTGCTCAACTACAAATGTATTTTTAGTCATATTGAACATTGGTGTTTCTTTCCTCGTGAATCGGTCTAACATTGATCCTCTAGGTTTTGTATCAGGGTGCTCCATACTGGTACAATTAATATTCCTAACCTAAGTGATTTGTCATAGTATGGTGATAAGATGATTAGCACCAGTTTCCTCACCATATCCACTATAATTATCATTAGTGGGAGGGAAATCCCTATGTGGATTACATGCATTGAAACAATTTCCTTTCTATTCACTAGGAGCCATTTCTAAACCATGGTATACACTAGATTAATTTATGAATCACAATACATAATTCCAAACATGTAAAACACATAACATAAATTGAATAACTTATGTATATAATCCATAATCATAAAAATATTTTTTTTGGGTATGTATGTTCTCATAATTCCTTCATAATGTTTTTATAGAAAATGTGAATTATCTTAAGAAAATCCCCTAGGAGTTTCGTAACCAAGAGTGTAGAAAGACCCATTGTCATGTACCAGGATACCTCGGGTCCAGCTCGAAACTCTTTGTCAAAGTTTTCACTCCTAGGTACATCAATGCCATATTCGCCTCTACCTACTTGTATCTAGATAGGGATTTATTGCTTAGAAAACTCCCAAAATCTCTACATTACCAAAATTCTAGGAAGTTATTCTATTCAAATACTCAGTGTCTATTTTAGGGTAATGTTCTATAATCAGAATTCTTATTAATATTGCTTCCAAGGATTGTAATAAGCTTCCTCTGATACCAACTCTAATTCCCCAACCATAGTTACCTAGATTCGGTGCATTATTACATAACATTGTCATGATCATAAGGGATCAAATCCTGAAAAACTGATCAGTTTAGTAGCATTGGAAGTACTAGATACAAACATAAGTTTTACATTACATTATAAAATAAAAGACAATAACAACATTGCCTCCCTAAACACATTCATATCCCTTAGACTATCTCTACAATTTAGTCATAATATACTTCTTCACATACTAGGAAAAATAAAACAAAGAATGGGGTGAGCTCAGGTGCTCATTAAGGATAACAATATAGCGGATGTATTCATAAAAAATATAAACTTTTAAGGAAATGTATAAGGCTAAAACACAAGCCTTTTAAATTTAAACTTCAGAAAAATATGGAAAATATAAATCAAATAATTCCATTTACTTATTCGTATGGATATTCTACTAGTAGAATAATCACATGTAATATCGATATCCAATTTCATAATGATTAAATACATAATGGAAGACTTAATAACCACATAGTCAAGGCCTCATGCCAAGACTAAAAATAAGTTTTTTTTCAAAGCCTTATACCAATACACTAGTTTGTCTCATGAGACCTACTGATGCATCAAGAAGTTATTGCGGGCTCCACCCTTCACTTATTAATTCCAAGTTATTCCTCATATGAAAAGGGTTAAACAAAAAATAAACATTCATATTAAAACTAGTATATGAAATGTCAATACTTTATCCATAAACCATGAATGGTTTAAAAATAACACATCCACAGTCAAACATATCACAAAACCGTCAATACAATATGGAAGATTTGTATCATAATAAATCAACTTCAAACAATTTTAAAATCCATGGAAGGATATTGACATAGATGAAATGAAAACTATCTAAAGGAAATTCCTCTTTATATTTTGAAATAATTTAAATTTTTTATAATTATAAATGAAATAATTTATTTTGAAAATATTCTTATAATTTTTTATTCGATTCTTTGAAGGTGTTATAATGGTAGAAAATAGTTTCACCCAACGTAAAAGTTAAAAAACATTGTTTTGTTAATTTTGTCGAAAATAGTTTTAAAGGACCTCGTTTGAAAATCAATGGAATGATTTCTTTATAAAATTATTATAAAAATACTAAAAAGGTTATAAATTCCTTTAAACCATATTCTGAGAAATAGTTAAAATGTTTAGAAACACTTTTTTATGAAACTCAGATTTGGATGATAAAGAGGCCCATGTAGATACTCATGTATAAAAAACCTCAAATAATGAAGAGATTGTAGAATTAACCCTTACCTTGTAATTTTCCTTGATCGATGGTAAATTAACATATTGTATAATAGTTAAATAATTGTTATTAAATTATTCAAGAACCACATACATAAATATGATATCATATATGATCTTCTAATATTGCTTTTTTAATAATATTTCAGTAATATCATTGTTTCAGGTGTTAACCGATTCATTTTACATAATTTTCTTGGTTACTTAAGCCATGTTTGTTATGGATAGGATGTTTTTTTATTCATATCCAGATGGATAATAAGTTCTTATGTAAGATCCTGGTTCTTAGATTTGAGGTACGGGCTTCTTCCTTTCTCTTTTCCTTAAGTGTTTTTGAGAAAATATGGGAAATGGGGAAAATTCCTATTTTTGGAAAGTACATGTCGTGTACTATTTCCACACGCCGTGTACTTTTGGCCGTGTGGAGTGAGTACACAGGGCGTGTGGTCATGCCAGGGATGAAGGGTGTAGGAACCGACTACACGCCATGAAGTGGTCCTTTACATGCAGTGTAGTCAGTCAGCAGGAAAATAGTAAGGTGGTGGCCAGCAGTGGCGTAGCACAAACCTTGTAATCATAAAGACATGATGTGTAGTCATGCCGGCAGGTGAATAGTGCCATGTGGGCGGGAAGCCACCAGAGGAACAGTTAAAAATGGGGAGTACGTGCCATGTACTTTGAAGTACACGTCGTGTAGTTTTTTTCGCGTAAAATGGGAAGTGGCCTCCCCTGTTCACAGGGAAGGCTTAGAATCGGAGGAAGGAGTGGGAGGGGACGGCCGAACCTTTGAAGATCCGCTGAGCATTATTTGGGAATTCGTTTCTAGATCGGACAATCTCGTTGGAACCGCACGGGTAATCTCTCCACTCTCCCTAAGCAGTTATTTCCAATTCTTCCCCTAATGAAAGGTATTTACATTTGAGTGGGTTTTGTTCTTCATCAGATATACGTAGTTCTTGGGCGTTTCTAGAACCAGCGTTCATGTATAACGCTCGTTGGCGTATAAGGTAGGTGGCTTGGTGTTAATATTTTCTAAATGCTGTGGGTTTTTTGCGTTTTTGTACCACGAACCCTTGTTGGGGTGTCATGTGGCTGAGGTCGTGGTTATTTTGAATACCTAGAATTGAATAGGTGATTAATTGTGACATTAAAACGCTGGTTGGGATCGTTTCTTGGATCCGGAACCACCCCAGGGGTGGATTCCACTGTTTAGTCGTTTGGACAGGATACCTGAGGGTATGCCTTTAAAGTAGTAATTGTAGAATTGTCTCGAGAGGAATTTCTTGTTTACTGCATAATGACATGTTGGGCATGGACCAGTTACCTGTTTAGACTGAGGGAGTTGTTGTGATTATCCTGTGGGCACTACACTGTTTGGCTTGAGGGTTGTAGTTATTTCGCCTGAGGGCAACCTTTCGTGCCTGAGGGATTGACTTCTGTGCCTGAGGGCGACACTTCCTCCGCCTGAGGTCAAATTCTGTTACGCATGTGGGCTACACCTGTGGGTTGGATTCTACTTACCTGACGGTAAGGTTTTTCTTGTCTGAGGACGTGGACTATTTACTTAGAAATGCACTGTGGTGATTTCTAATATTTAATGGATTAACTGAATATTAAAATGGCAATTTAATTGTTAAGTGAGTTACTTTCAGTACTACTTTCTTTATTGATTTTATTATTACACACTGTTTTTGCATGCTTATATGCAGTTGGGCACGGGCCTTTGGTGGGTGCCTACTGAGATATATTTATCACACCCTGTTTGGGTCATGCTTTTCAGCCTAACCAGATTACGTTGTTGCAGGTGTGGATAGGGGCAAGAGTCCCTATACTGGTACATGATTTCTACTGAGGAGTAGGAGGGCATGGGACTGATCCTAGGCTCGCAATGCCGCTGCCAGCTATTTTGCTTTTTTTATTGTACTCTGATTTTAGTTGTACTGTATTAATGTATAACATGTTCAGTCCATTTTCTTAGATCTTCAGACATGTAGCATCACTGTTGGTTATATCCACTGCTGTTGTTTATTTCAGTTGGGTATGTTTTACTGCTTCCGCTGTTTGACGTATGTTTTATTTCGTATTCCGTTGCGCTACACTTTGACAAATGAGGGCATAGTTTTCCCACTATCAGACCTGTTTCCTCGCTGCTAGTCGGCAGCCTCTGGTGTTTGGGGAAATGTGCTTGAGGTCACATGGCGAACCGGGTTCGGGAAACCCATTGCGTGGCACCCGAAACCGGGACGTTACAAAGTGGTATCAGAGGAGTTATTTTCTTTGACTTACTTTTTGGAGCCTTAGTCAGGGATAGGACAGAACGGTAGTTGGTAATGAGCTATTCCCGGGAGTAGTTAACCCGTGTACAGGGAAAATCCAATTTACCTCCTATTTCAATTTTACTAATTTTGCACTTTTACAGTTGATATGTTTTCACCGTTGGGTGACGCACTTGAGATTGTGCTGTTATAATTTATTTGTGGGTTCTATTTAGTTGCAACCCAATGATATGAGTGTATGCCTTCTCATACATCATTTAGGGACATGCTATAAATTACATGCCATGCATAGTTTCCATGCCATGTAGGTGCATTAGAAAATTTCATGTTGTTGTGATAGTAGTTGTGCGATAAAATCATGCTATTGTGATAGCTGCATGATTAATACCTGCTGTTTGATAAGGTATTTTTGTGTTAGTATGTTTATAAAAGAATGCATGCCAAACATTGGTTTTTGGGGAGTACGGTCCCCCATTTACCGGAATTTGGTGGATCATTGACTGTTTATTTTTTTATAACACTGATAAGCTATCAAACTTTGATTCGTGAGAAGTATGGGCCCTCATGTATTGGAATTTGACACTTAGGTGTTGTTTTTCAGTGTTTTATGGTTTCCATAGAATTATCTAAGGCATACAATCTGGAAACCCAGTATACACGCCATGTAGTACTGTATACACGCCGTGTATGTTCTACTGTTTGGGAAAGAAAAATAAAATTTTTGAGTACACGCAAAGTACCCAGAGTATACGCTGTGTAGTCTCTTTCTGTGTCACAAGTCGTGTGGGTGAAGACACAGGGAAGGGATGAGATTAGGTCAAACATGCCATGTAGTTTTTGTACATGTCATGTAGTGTTGACCCGGTGTCCTCCGTGTAACTCCAACACGGGCGGAGGAAACCTTAAGACATACACGCCATGTCCACTGTGGAACACGCCGTGTAGTGTGAACTGGGAACCCATCCATGTAACTAACAACAATGGTCAGGGTAAACCTTTTGAGTACACGTCGTGTGTATATTGGACACGCCATGTAGGTTGAGCCATGTAAACCGGCCGTGTGACTAACAACACGGGTCAGCAGAGCTCGTCCAGTACACGTCGTGTACCTGTGGGACACACTATGTAGACTTGTCCGAGGACAGACCATGTGGAGTAAGCTGTGTGGCTGGGAAATGGGGTTGTAGACACACTATGTGAGGGTTTAACACGTTGTGTAGTGTCAAGATGAGTAGTCGGCCGTGTCACAGATGACACGGGCAGTTGGAAATAACACCATACACACTCTGTAGATATTAGACACGCAGTGTAGTTTTGTTCAAACAGGAGCCGTGTGACTTATCTGTGTCGAAGGACCTGGGAAGGGGAAGGGAAATCAAGTACACGCTATGTAGTCATTATACACACTGTGTAGTCTTGTTTGAAAATCTTAAAATTCCTTCTTCCTCTTGTTCCCTTTTGGTTTCTTCATTTTCGGTATTTGATAATATTGAATCTATGGCGTGTTTTGACCTTATAGTGTCATGCCGCCTAGACGACCGTGCGTTGTTCTCCAGGAGAGCAGCAAAGAGAATACTACAGAGATGGTGGGCCATGGGCTACCAGTTGATCCTCCAGCAGAGCCATATGTGGCACCAGCTACTATACCAGACACAGGCACGGAGGTGTAGTTCAGTGAAGGATTATTGCGTTTTATGTAGACCTTTCAGGGAGCACCATCGGCTGCCAGATCTATGGCTAAGCTGACGCGTCTATTCCAGCATCATCATCCACCAAAGTTTTCAGAGGATGGCACACCACAGGCTGTAGAGTCTTGTTTGCGGTCGATGCAGACTATTTTCGAACATCTTAAGACGCCTCTAGGTCGGAGGATCAAGCTCGCAACATACATGTTGTTTGATTCCACCAAGAGGTGGTGGGATGCCACCACCCAGTCAGAGCATCACAGAGACATGGCATGGGAGGATTTTATAGATAGTCTTCTATGACTTCTTCTTTCCCGAGACGCTGTGGGTAGAAAAAGCTCGAGAGTTCATGAATCTGCAGCAGGGTACCATGTCGGTGATGGACTATTCTGCTCGTTTCACCAAGCATCAACGTTTTGCACCCGTGCTGGTGGGTGACGAGACGTTGAGGGCAAGACATTTTGAGGATGGTCTTCGTTATGACATCTGAGCATTGGTAAATGTTTTCAGGTTCCCTACTGTACATTTCATTGTGCACCAGATGCTGATTACCGAGTGGAACCTGCAGGAATCTAGTGGTGTGGGCCAGGGAGGTTCAGCACCAGTTATTGGTACTATTTCTTCTGGAAAGAGGAAGAGACAAATGGACTTATCTCATGGTGGCAGTACCCGCCAGACAGTTTCTTCAGGTGGGCTGGTTAGGTGATAATAGTGTTGTAGAGAGGGGAACAAGAGACCACAGTGTCCATGAGACCCAGTGGAGTGCCAATCTTGTGGAAATATGGGTCATCTGCAGTGCTTTTACAGGGCGTTTCCACCAGTGGCTAGTGAGAGGGGTTCTGTGCAGACTCCATGTGTGGGAGCAGGACCAGTGGCTTCTTACCATTTATGGAACTGGAATACGTTAGGGCGTGCAAGTAGAGATGGTGGTCGTGTTCGTGGTAGCTAGACACCAGGATCTCAGAGGCAGTAGGGCAGGACAGCTCAGGGTAGCCAGGCTGTGTCGCTGGGCCATAGCACTGGGTAGGCATATGCGGTGCAACAGACCCATCTAGAGTAGGATCTCGGACCTTCTACACTAAGAGTTATATCCTAGTAGCTTCTGTTTTATCTTCATTACTTTTCGATACGGTTGCTAAACATAGTTTCATATCTGTGCCCATAGTGGAGAGCCTTGGGATCTGTGTTCCTACTTCTACTGATATCATGACGCTAGACACTCCGTTGGGGACTAGAACGGCGGGTGTGCATCGGTGCAAGGAGTTCCCCCTTGAGGTTGGTGGGCATAACTTTCTTTAGGACCTCTATGTCTTAGAGATGCCAGCTTATGACTTCATTCTCGAGATGGACTTGTTGGTTCCTTATCGAGCCTTTGTAGACTGTTATCATCACAGGGAGAGTTTCACTTCACCAGAGGGCAGAGAGTATCTATACAAGGGCGAGTGGGATGTTCAAGCGAGTCAAGCTGGACCAGAGCATCATGGACTAGGTGGAGTCACGACCTAGATTGCGAGTTTCTATCTAGATAACCAGGGGACGTGTCAGATGGATTTCCCTCCAGTGGTTGATTGTTTCACGGATATCTTCCCAGATGACTTTTCAGGTCTTCCTCCGGAGCATGAGGTGGATTTCTCTATTGAGATTGTTCCAGGAGCAGCACCAGTGTCCATTCCTCCTTATAGGATGGCTACACCAGAGTTGCAGGAGCTCAAGAGGCAGTAAGAGGAGTTACAGGAAAAGGGTTTCATCTAACCCAGTACTTCTCCATGGGTTTCTCCGGTCCTTTTTGCGAAGAAGGCGGATGGTACCCTCAGACTCTGTGTGGATTATCGGAAGTTGAACCAGCTGACGGTTAAGAAACGATATCCCTTGCCGAGGATAGATGATCTTTTTGATCAAATTCGTGGAGAACGAGTGTTCTCGAAGATTCACTTGAGATCTGGATATCATCAGCTACACGTTAGACCATCTGATATACCTCTCACAGCTTTCAGAAGTAGGATGGTCTATATGAGTATACAATTATGCCGTTCGGACTCACGAACGCGCCAGCAGTTTTCATGGCTCTGATGAATCGTGTGTTCCATTCTTATTTGGACTCTTTTGTGATAGTATTCGTGGATGATATTTTTGTGTACTCTCACACTCGATACGACCATGCCACCCATCTTGAGATCATATTGAGTACACTGAGAGAGCATCCACTATATTCTAAAATCTCAAAGTGCCACTTTTGGATGGACCAGATACACTTCTTGGGTCATATCATCTCAGAGGTAGGAGTTGTCGTGGACCTAGAGAAGGTGAGAGTAGTAGTTTCCTAGGATCAGCCTAAGAACGTGTTTGAGATACGAAGCTTCTTGGGGCTCGCTGGTTTCTATAGGCATTTTATATAGGACTTCTCCTGCTTAGGAGTGCCTTTGATGGGCTTGGCTAAGAAAGGTGTGAAGTTCGTTTAGTCGAAAGCTTACGAGATAGCCTTTCAGGACCTGAAAGGAAGGTTGACATCAGCACCAATCCTGATACTCCCGGAGCAGGGGCAGAGCTATACAGTTTACTGTGATGCATCATGGATTGGGCTGCGAGTACTGTTGATTCAGGGTGATCGAGTTGTTGAGTATGGGTCTCGGCAGTTGAGGTCACATGAGAGGAATTACCTGACACATGATCTCGAGTTGGCTGTAGTCGTTCATGCATTGCATTGTGGGAGACATTATCTATTGGGAGAGCATTTTGTGGTTTTTACTGACCACTAAAGTCTCAAGTATATCTTCACCCAGTGTGACTTGAATCTGAGGCAATGAAGGTGGGTCAAATTCCTTCATTCCTTTGATTTTGAGCTTGCCTATACACCTAGTAAGGGTAATCGAGTAGCTGATGCACTGAGTAGGAAGACTCAGATACAGGCAGTGCAGGAGGCCAGTGGTAAATGGAAGCTCATGGATTTTTTCTATGAGATGCATTTGGAGGTTCATGACAGTCAGGGGCATACATATCTTTCCTCTTTAGGTGTGACTTCTACCATCCCAGATAGAGTGAGGATGAGACAACTATCTGATTCATAAGGCCTAGTTCTACGGGAGTTGGTGGCAAGTGAGGACCCTCCTCCTGGTTGGACGATAAGTGACGATGAGGTATTGAGTTTCCGTAGACGAGTGTGGGTTCCAGGGGATGTACGCGTGGAGCTGATGAGGGAGTTTTAGGCTTCAGCTTGGGCAGTTCATCCCGGGGTTACCAAGATGTACTGTGACTTGAGACGTCAGTACTGATGGAAGGGTATGAAGAGAGATGTAGTTGGTTATGTTACGAGGTGTTCCACCTGTAAGAAGGTGAAGGCCGAACATCAGAGACTAGATGGACGGTTACAGTAGTTACCCTTCCCAGAGTGGAAATGGGATGATGTTGCGATGGACATCATGACTGGTTTTCCGAGGTCACCTTGAGGAAATGATGTTGTGTGGGTGTTTGTAGATAGGGTCATGAAGGTGGCTCACTTTTTTCCGATCAAGGAGACCTTCGGTGTTGACGAGCATGGAAAGTTGTATATTCGAGAGATCGTACATCTTCATGGGGTCCCTCGTTTTATCATTTCAGATAAGGATGCATGTTTTACATATTTCTTCTGGCAGAGTTCCCAAAGGGCATTGACTACATAGGTTCTTCTGAGCATGACATACCACCCTCAGACAGATGGTCAGTAAGAGCGTACTATACAGGTGCTTGAGGAAATGCTGCGTGCATGTGTCCTGGACTTTGGGGGCTCTTGGGAGAAGCATATACCCCTAGTCAAGTTTGCTTATAACAATAGTTTCCAGGCAACTATTGAGATGGAACAATATGAGGCTTTATATGGTAGGTCGTTCCGATCACCTTTGTGTTGGTTAGAGGCGGGGGAGGCAGCTTTGATGGGACCACGTCTTCTGCAGGAGACTTCTGAGTAGGTCCAGTTGATTCAGAAGTGGATGGCTACCGTGCAGTCTCATCAGAAATCTTATGCTGATCGCCGCACATGGCCTTTGGAGATCGTGGTCGGGGATCAAGTTTTCTTGCGTGTTTCATTGAGGCTGGGACACAAGCGAATCAGGAGACATGGTAAACTTTCACCGAGGTATGTGGGTCCATTTGAGATTCTAGAGAGAGTAGGGATGTTTGCTTATCGGTTGCCTTTACATCAGAGGTACCGAGCCATTCACGACGTCTTCCATGTATCTCAGTTGTGCTACTATCACTCAGACCCATCCCACACCTTTCAGGTAGAGGAGGTTGAGCAGGAAGTAGATGCGTCCTTTGAGAAGCATCTAATTCGTATCGTTGACAAGGGCACGAAGGTTCTCTGAGGCTGGTAAGTTCCTCTCATACAGGTGCTATGGTAGCATGGCTGAGTGCAGGACAAAACCTAGGAGTGGGAGACCAACGTACGTGCTCAGTGGCCGGAGTTGTTCACGGCTATATCTTCACCACCCTTAGAGGGGAAATTCGGGGATGAATTGCTATAAGGGGGGAAGTTTGTCAGAACCAGGTTCTTAGATTTGAGGTACGTGCTTCTTCCTTTCTATTTTCCTTAAGTGTTTTTGAGAAAATATGGGAAATGCGGAAAATTCCAATTTCTGGAAAGTACACCCCGTGTACTTTGTCCACACACCATATACTTTTGGCCATGTGGAGTGAGTACACAGGGAGTGTTGTCGTGCTGGGGATGAAGGGTGTAGGAACTAACTACATGCCATGTAGTGGTCCTTTACATGCCATTTAGTCAGTCGGCAGGTGAATAGTAAGTTGATGGCCAGCTGTGGGGAAGCACACGCCGTGTACTCAAGAAGACACGTCGTGTAGTCATGTCGGCAGGTGAACAGTTTCACTCTGGCGGAAAGCTGCCAGAGGAATAGTTAAAAATGGGTAGTACACGCCGTGTACTTGGAAGTACAAATTGTGTACTTTGTTTATGTTACTTAAAATGGGCAGTAGCCTCCCCTGTTCACTGGGAAGGCTTATAACTGGAGGAAGGAGCGGGAGGGGACGGCCGAAACTTTGAAGATCAGACGGGCATTCGTCAGGAATCTGTTTCTGCCTCGGATGATCTCGTTAGAACCGTACGGGTAATCCCTCCACTCTCTTTAAGAATTTCTTTCCAATTCTTCCCCTAACAAAAGTTATTTACATTTGAGAAGGTTTTTTTCTTCGTCAGATATACGTCGTTCTTGGGCATTTCTTGAACTGGCGTTCGTGTATAACGATCGTTGGCATATACGGTAGGTGGCTTGGTGTTAATTTTTTCCAACTGTTATGGGTTTTGTGCATTTTTTTACCATGAACCCATGTTGGGGTGTTGTGTGGCTAAGGCCGTAGTTATTCTAAATACCTAGAATTGTATAGGTGATTAATTGTGATATTAAAATGTTGGTTGGGATCGTTGCTTGGATCCAAAACCACCCCAGGGGTGGATTCCCCTGTTTATCCGTTTTCTTAGGATACCCGAGGGTATGCCTTTAAAGTAGTAATTGTAGAATTGCATCTAGAGGAATTGCTTGTTTACTACATAATGTCATGTTGGGCATGGCCCAGTTACCTGTTTGGTCTGAGGGCATTGTTGTGATTAGCCTATGGGCACTGCACTGTTTGGCCTGAGGGCTGTAGTTATTTCACCTGACGGCAACCTTTTTTGCTTGAGGGCTTGACTTTTGTGCCTGAGGGTGACACTTCCTACGCATAAGGGAAAATTCTTTTACGCTTGAGGGCTACACCTGCGGGTTGGATTCTTCTTAACTGAGGGTAAGGTTTTTCTTGTCTGGGGACGTGGATATTTTACTTAGAAATGCACTGTGGTGATTTCTAATATTTAATGGATTAACTGAATAATAAAATGGAAATTTAATTGTTATGTTAGTTACTTTCATTACTTCTTACTTTATTGCATTTACTATTTCACACTGTTGTTATATGCTTATATGCAGTTGGGCACGGGCCTTTGGTGGGTTCCTACTGATATATATTTATCACACCCTGTTTGGGTCACGCTTTTCGGCCCAAACAGATTACGTTGCTACAGGTCTGGATAGGGGAAAGAGTCCCTATATAGGTACATGATTGCTGCTGAGGAGTAGGAGGGCATGGGACCGAGCCAAGGCCCCTGATGCCGATGCCAACTATATTTCTTTGTTTCGATGTACTCTGCTTTCAGTTGTAATGTATTGATGTATAACATGTTCTGGCGGTTTTCTTAGAACTTGAGACATGTAGCATCACTGTTGGTTATATCCACTACTGTTGATTATTTCAGTTGTGTATGCTTTACTACTTCCATTGTTTGACGTATGTTTTATTTCATATTCGGTTGTGCTACACTTTTACAAATGAGGGCATAGATTCCCCACTATCAGACCTGGGCCCTCGCTGCTAGTCGGCAGCCTCTGGCATTTGGGGAAATGCACATGAGGTCACATGGAAAACCGGGTTCGGGGCACCCATTATGTGGCACCTGGAACTGGGTCATTACATCTTAAAAATTATTTTTAATCAAAAATGAAAATTATTCTTTAATGGTTATGATGGGGAATTAATTTTATTGCATTTGTGGAGACAGTAATCTATACGTACGCATGAGCGACAATACCATTCTATTGATGGTGAAATCGTATGTAATTGGATGGTATATCATATATAAAGAATCATTAACTTGTTATATTTGTTATTTACATTAGTTATACTCGTTATTATAACCATACAAAAAATTAAGTGTTAGAATAACAAACTACACCACTATGTGGAGATGGTAAGCCATACGTACACACGTATGATGATTTTTCATTCATAGGATGGAGAGAAAAATTAATATTTGTTGTAAAATATTTATAATAACCTCACATTATTTATAAGGTATTGGAATTATTATTTTTTTATTGAAACAACAAAGAAATAGGATGTGGGAGAAGAAAAGAACTTTGAAAGAGGTGGTGAAATTATTACCTCTTTATCGAGTGTTTCTTTTTGATTTTATCAAAAGGGATCCTAAGGATTACTTTCTGATCAAAGTAAGGCCTCTAGGTATATTTTAGGGTAGTTGGGAGGGTATTTGGGTAGGGTTTGGATGATCCAAATGGCTTTGGAGGTGTGATTTTGAGAAAAGGGGATGTACCCTTTTATAAGAGAGGTGAAGGTCACTTTAGGAAAAGATTGAAATATTATTTTATTATACAATAATATTTGGTTCATAATGTCTCCCAAATGATTTATTTAGAGGCTAAGGTGGGTATGGGTTAAAAAATTCTCAACCAATTGGATTTATACTATTTTAGATTACCATATTAACCTTATCATTTAGATTTAACTCTTAGTTAAATAGTTTAACTTTTACGATGTATTCTCATATTATTCTAATAAATGGTTTATAAAAATACTATAAAAATCCATTAGAACCCCAAGTGGTTCATTATTAATATATATAACATTATCTATGTCCTTTTAATGATCCTTTTTTTAAGAATATTATATCAATTAATAATACAGTATTTGTTTTAAAAACTCATTTTAATCAATTTTGACACTATTTAGTAATTGATTTTTTTGAAAGGAATAATTTCATGATTACTTAGAAAAATAATAATTTAATATAACTTATAATGTAATATTAATCTATAAAATTATTTTAATTAATCAAAAGTCTCGATATATATTTCTTTGGAAAGTTATAACATCAATTATTTTAACCATTCATGAAAAAGGTAATTACTGCATCTTCATTATGTCATAAATAAATTTAATTATATAATGTCTAAAAATTATAAATAAAATACCATTATGTATTAAATATTTTTATCTTTATAATTAATATTTATAGTCTAATTTATCTTTTGTATAACCTTATATTAAAAAAAAATTAGTTAGGAAAAGTTGAATTTAACCCGTTTAACTCTTCTTTAAATTAAATAATAATAAATGTCCTAATATAATCCATGTGGACCAAAAGGATCATATTCTATTCACAAGGTTTTTTTCGAAATAAACTTATCCAATAGAATTTTTACATTTGTTAAGGTAATTATAATACCATTTTTACCATTAATTACCCGATTTACTTTTAACCGTGGTTAATAAAAGTAAAATGTTACTCTTCATAAAAAATAATTTTCATCTTATTGAACCACATATTACTTACTGATATCAACTATCTCTCTTAGAGTTTTGAAATTCAATTCACAAAATTGGTAAAATTACATTTCATGCATATTTTCAAATGCACCTAGAAGGTGGGTAAAAGATAATAAAAAGTTCAATGAAATTTTATATATCTAATATTATTATAAAATGACTCAAATGAATTGCATTAAACATATATAGGTATTGTGTATCTATTTTTATCTAATATAAATTTATATAAAAAACTAATTATTTAAATAAAAAGTTGGTTCTAAACAATAACGCATAGTTTTTCACTATTCATCAAAAATTGAAAGTTTTCGGAAAAATACCAAAAATTCACCCTCAGCTAATTTTGATATTCTGAATCTAAAAATGAACTCCATGTTGAAAAATAAAATTTATAAAATTTCAAAAACTAGGTATTACTATTCATAACATCTAGTTTGATTGGTCGTGGTGTGCTAGAACTCAAATTTGCATAAAATGCAAGCTATTGTATTATTCCATGGGAAACGTATCGTAGAAGCTTGGGGTGTTACACTCTTCTTCCCATTTCATTAATCTAAGGAAATTTATCTTAAATTTAGTTTGTTTCTCATGAGGGAAGTATTTTCAGTGAAAATTTCTACAAATGTCCTCAATTCCATGTCTTATATTTTTTCTTCCTCCTTAGTATTACGGATCAAAGACTACCATTGATCCACATAAACCTTGAGAAAATATATATCCATTATTTCTTTTCCTTTTTCATTGCATATCAACATATGAATTATCTTTTCAAGGGTCTAGATTCACTGATCAGCTACCACTTGATTAGTAGCCCCACTAAAATATGGTGGTTTCTACTTCATGAAATGATCCAACATTAGTGTGGATGGGTTTTTATTCATAACCAAAGTAATATTTCAGAATATGATTATTATCAGCTTAGATCTAACACTAACTATGTTTACATGGTCTGTGGGGAAATACAAACATTTTCAGTAGGTGTTGATTAATTTTCTTCTATTAGTCACCATTTCATAACAACATAATTCACTAAATTAGGTTATGAGTCATAATGCATAATTTCTGATTATAAAAACATAAATTGCAGATCGAATCTCGTAATCATAAACAACGGTTTTTATCGTCAAATTTACTTTTAAATAATTTTCAATGATTTGTAATGTGAATTTTAATTATCCTAAGAATATCCCCCAGGAGTGTCAATACAGATGTGCAGTCATGCCTATTTTTTTACCAGTTTACCATGAGTGTGGCCTAGGACACCTTATTAGAGTTTTTACGACTAGGTAGATCTTTTCCAGAACCACGGTCAATTGTAGTATCGATAATAAGAATTATTTTATTGATAACACTTATTCTATACATAACAAAATTTTAGAATGTTATTTAGTTATTATCTTTAATTTATATCTTAGGGTTACATTCCCTAAAATAATTTTTATAAATATAGCTCCTAGGGTTTCTACTAAACTTGATCTGATACTAACTATAACATCGATGACCCCAGTATTCCAGAGTTTGTGGTCATTTTATTACAATGGAATATATAGAATATATAACATCACTGAAGAATGATTAGTTTATTAGTATTGAAGAAACTATATACATATAAGGATCCCTATTCCATTAGTAATTAAACAAATTACATAACAAATGAAAATAAACTTCTCCTTTTTTACTTATTAAAAGATCTCATTATCACAACCTTGGGATGGAAAAAATAAAATGGTGGTCTCAAATTATCAAAAAGGTATACATATAGCTGAATAATGAATCAATATTAATTAAATAATAATCAATTAGGCATAATCAAAATGGGATTGTGAATAACTAAAAAATATACACCATCATTACACTAGGAATGAAAATACATCCTTAGATTCTTTCATAGTAAAACACCTCTTGATAAAGATAACTGAATGTTGAGTGAAAAAAATGATTAATTATTAGACATAATGTATCTATCACATGTACCAACATACCATCATTATAGTTTATATATGTGGGTAGATACCCATTTGATTATGTTTTGGAAACAATAACGAAGGGTTTTTCGCAAACTATTTTTTCTAATGAGACATGTTGATGCATTGGGTGGATATAACAGGCCCCATTAATAACTGTAAGTTCAAATACTTTATCATAAATATATTTAATTTTTGAAAAATATTCCTTATCAATATCCTTATTGAGTATAGGATATAGATTCATCAATATTTTCCCAGTTAAAATAACATTCATAACAAACACTGTATGTAAATTGTTACACATCGAAGACATTAATATTATCCATGATACAATAATAAGGATATTTAATAGAAATATAATTTCAAACAAAAAAATATAAATGTGTTTGTATATACACCGCATGAAAATTATTGGGTGCACATTACCATGTAAGTCTCAATGAAATGGAAATTGAGACGAAGTCCTTTACCCTATGTCTGAATGTGTTCTACACTTGATCTTAATGTCATGGATAATCAAATTAAATACATTAATTAATTAATTTAAAAACCCTTTATACATGAAATTTTATTTATTATAATTTTATTCTGTTCATTTATTTCATTTTCTATGAGTTATTGAATATATATTCTATCATTCTGGAGAATTCATTTCCTTGGGTTTCATGATCAGGTAACTTATATATTTGTATTAAAAATCATGTAAAATGAGAATAGTTTTTTACAATTTATATTAAATGTTATTAATTAACATAATGAAATTTAAATGGTAATATAATTCATTTGGTTATATGGTATGATGATTAATTATTAGACAATAAGTTAGTGATAATTGTTTAGATTATTTTGGCATGTTTTCGATCTTCCCGAACAAGTTTAGTTTTCTGAATTATATATATATATATATTGGATAAATAATCTAAAATATGTTTTAATAAATTTATTATTGTCTATTTCAACTATAATAATGGTTTAATGACCATCCATGAAGGTGAATTTAGAAAACAAACAATCATCGTCCACAAAGTTTGTGAATCAGAAACTCACTAACGATGGATTCATTTTAAGTAAAAAACGAGAGGGGATGAGAAATAATAATGGAATATTCCATTAAAATAATAAAAATAAAGTATAAATGTGATAATTTAGTTATAATTCCACTTGGATAATGGTATATGAGTATTTAATGAGAAAAGAAAATAAAATGAATGTAAAATAAGAAGAAAAAGAAAGAGGAATTTACCTCTTGAATTTTCCTCCGTGAGAACCTCCTAAAATAACATGGAATTAGTCTTTTGGTGAGACCAAGGGATCCTAGAAATGTGGGAGGATATTTTGAATAGTACTGGGAAGAACATAAACAAGGATCAAATATTGGAAGGTATGAGAAGAAGAGGTGGTGAGGGGTGGTACACATAGTCCGGGAGAGGGTTTTTTCTCATTATTTTAATAATTAGTTTATTATTTTGTCTTAAGACTATGAATAGTTTTATATTTATAATTAAATATATTAAAATAATATAGTATTTTTTCGAGATTTTGTCTTATATCTTTTATATATCACCTATGAGTCAATAATTCATGTATTTTTCTTATACCGTAAATTATTGTATTCCACTATTTAAAAAAATTGAACTATTTTAGAAAAATCACAAAAATAAACCACAATTTTTTTTTATGTTTACAATAAAAATTTAACTCCAGTTTATGAAAATAAATTTATAAATATTAGAAATTATTTTTTTAATTAAAATCATCATTTACTCTAAAAATACCAATATTAAAATGGTAACTGATTTTATAACACTTTGGAAAACTAAATAAGCTCTCATAAAATTGGCTTATAATCATAATACAATAAAATGTTAATTTATAAATATATTTCATGAAAATAAATTCTCATTTAAATCATTATATTATTTATAAATTTTTAAAATAATCATTTGTGTTTTATAGAAATACTAATAATTTATTAATAATTTCTAAAATATATATTTACTTACACAATGATATAATTATATCATATTACCATTTATAAGATGCCTATATTTTATTTATATTTACATAGGTGTGGATAATATTCCATTGGCCAAATTACTATTCATAATGGCCACATTACTAGTCCAAAGTTCATGTTACTATTTCTCTGGTATATGTTTCTTAATTTATAGAAAAAGCCTCTTATTTTATTCATTATTCATCATAGAGTTTGTTTTGTTTTATTAATTTTATTTCATATGATTTATAATAAGTGAAATAATTTTGTGTGCAATGTAAGATATTGAATGAATTGAATTTATTTAATAGGACATGCACCATGAAATCATGGGGTGTTATGACATGTGAAATTGATATTTGGATTATTGGGTATATTAATCCAAATTTTTACAATTATTATGTGATTTAGAATACTTTTATGGAAGAAGAAATTGAAAATGAAGCTTAATTTACATATAAAGGGGTACTTGGAATGTGGTTGGAATATTTAATAATAGATACAATGGAGTGATAATTTGTAATTTCTAGTAGTTAATCAATTTGAAATATGTTAACATGTTTGGAATGATTGATATTTAGGCATGATTTGGATATGGATTTCTTTTGATACTTGAAATGTCTAATTATACCTAGAATGGGAATTCGCACTAGGTATGATGTCCTTTGAGAAAGTATGTTAACCTAGAATAGAAATTCACATCGGGTTCAACGATACTTTAAATATATAATCACTATTGGCATGTGAACCTCTGAGACTCAGTAGTGAGTATGGAAAGAGACATCTGACATAATTCTGAAGTAGTTATCGGTGAAATAGGGTGACAACTTAGAGATCAAGGGTCAATGGGTTTATTTAGTTGTTCTATATTAAATTAATGAATTAATTTCAATTTATATTTTACTACTACATGAACTAATGTTTACGTTGTATTTGTATAGAGAGTGCTGGTGGTGGCATATTGAGTTTAACTCAAACTCTATTCAGGCCGCCATTTAATTCCTAGGTAGACTTCTTGGATGTATTTATAGATAAGGGAAAAGGTCCCTATGATTGATTGTTTTATTTTATGACTAGTATTGGATATTGTAGATGGGACCAATCATATGGTTTGGGACTTGATTTTGGTCTCTTTACTTTTGTATTATTTATTTTACTTAGTCGATTGTAATAAATTTTAGTACAATAATAGATTGAATTTTCATGTTTTGATTATATTATATTGATTATAAAATGGTCCATTTTTCTAATATATTTGTTTATATTTACTTATATGGATTATTGTTTATTCTATATTCAGTTATCACCATAGGGCATAGTGTGAAAACTATATTATATAGCCCCTACCTGCTATTCGGAAGCCATAGGTATAAGAAGAGGCATGCATGAGGTCATTTAATGACCTATATTAGTCAGATGAATGGGAATCGGTAAAGGAATCTTACATTCTCTATCTACTTATTGGATGGGTTAAAGAGAATTTAATTGGGTTATTTATCAATATGTTGTCACTATTTTTGAAAATTTTTATTTTTTAGTGATATATTAAGTCTTATTTTTTTCAGGAGTTTTATTTTTCGGATTCTATATTAATTTTATTTGGGGATTCTGACTAAATAAATACTGGAGTCATTATTTTGATTTTATTCTTGGGTAGTAGATTTGTTTCGATTTATCTTTCATTATAGGAGGTGTGATTTCATTGATAATTTAATTTAATTTTTTATTTCAAACATATTTGGTGATTCTAAGGGTTTTTATTTTAGCACTGGAGTTTGTGTAGATATTCTTTATGGATAAATTAACGGCATGTGGTCTAAACTAATTGATCGATTCAATGTATATGATTATAAAATTTCAATCTTCAGTTCTACTAAATTATTAATAAAATAGACCTCATATATTTTTAAAAATATATATTTAATTAATTAAGTATATTTTGAAATAAAAAATTATGTTATTTTGAAGGGGAAATTGTTAATAGCATGAAGTAAAAAATCATTCCCACTTTATAGTAATATAATTTTAAGTCAATATATTGTACATTGAATAGTAACATTGAGTCTTGAACTCGGTTGATGTGTTTCCCATGATATATAAGTTGTTAAATCATTAATATAACATATTAATAAATCAATATTATGAAAAGAATGAGTATTTTCCTTATACATTAACAGTTTATTGAAATGAGACCCTTGGAGTGTTGTTAGTTTCAGACTATCATGAGTAGAACAAGAAAATTAAGAGTATTAACATGGAATAAATTTTCTTATTCTGATAATACATAACTCAAGTATACCTTCATGAGTCCCACATATATTACATAATTAGGATCACATATTTCAACCTAAACTTGATGGAGCTATAAGAAAAGAACCACCATTAATCTATTGTTAAGTGAGTGGTTTGATGGGGATATGGGGGATAATATTTAATGTTGGGAAGAGTTTATTCAACGTTAAAACCCTTATGATTTTAGTAAGTCCCAAAAATCAATACATACAAACAACTATAGAAATTATAAGTATTTGAGGAATTTTATTTTAAGATAAATCATGATTTTGAAATTTTCCCTTTGAGAAATGTTTTCAAAATTGAGACTTCTCTTCTATTTTCTTCCTTATTCCCATAAATGTTTTAGAAACCCATATTTTTTTTGACACTCACCATTCCTATTATTAATCATGATTACTTAAATAAAAAATAGTTTTATCAATTTTCTAGTTTAAATTTTAATGTGTTGGTTCGGGTTTAAATTAGAATTTCAGACCCAACCAACTAAAGCGGACTAAATTTTATAAGAAGTCATACATAGCCAAAAGAAATATAGT